>OX459042.1:30049181-31249181 GCA_949775005.1 Orthosia gothica | reverse complement strand
CTTGATAGGAGGGTCCGGACACTGCTGACCGCAAACCGGATTCATCACCCACGATCATCAGTGATGAGACTGTACATCCCGCGGAAATGTGGGGGTCGAGGCTTTTTAAACGCCAAGACTCTTCACAACCGCGAGGTGTGCAGCCTCAGAGAATACTTTTTAAAAACTGAAGTGGGTATGCATCGGGATGTGGTCGCAGTGGACAAGGGACTCACCCCGTTGACCATGGCTAAAGAGAACTGGCGCAAGCCTGTAATACTAACTACTGATGAACGCAAAGATGTATGGCAAGGCAAGGAACTACACGGACGCTTCTATCGGGCTCTCCATGGGCCCGATGTAGATTTCCAAGCGTCTGTATCCTGGCTACGTTTTGGTGACCTTTTCGGGGAAACTGAAGGTTTTGTCTGTGCAATTATGGACGAAGTTATCCTGACGAATAACTACCGGAGACATATAATGAAGGACGGAACGGTTGACGTGTGTCGGGCATGCCACCGTCCGGGTGAATCCATCAGACATATTATCTCTGGTTGTTCTCGTCTGGCTAACGGCGAGTACTTACACAGGCATAACCAAGTGGCCAGGATTATTCACCAGCAACTTGCTTTGAAGTACAATTTAGTGGATTCTGAGGTACCGTATTACAAGTATGTGCCCGACCCAGTTCTCGAAAATGACCATGTCACGTTGTACTGGGATCGGTCTATCATCACTGATAGGACTATTGTTGCCAATAAGCCGGATATAGTGGTGATAGACCGATTAGCGCGCCGCACAATGATAATCGATGTCACCATCCCACATGATGAGAACCTCGTGAAAGCTGAGAAGGAGAAACAAATCAAGTATCTCGACTTGGCACACGAGGTTGTCGACATGTGGAATGTGGACTCGGCGATCATTGTGCCGATTGTCGTTACGGCCAACGGCCTGATGGCCAAGAGTCTCGACGACCATCTGTCGAGGCTATCATTGCGCGGTTGGATCAAGGGCCTGATACAGAAGGCAGTACTCCTCGATACGGCTCGCATTGTGAGGAGGTTCCTGTCTCTGGAGCCCTAACCACCGGTAGCTTGGACCCTGTTCCCGATACCGGTTGGCCTCTATTTTTTATATTTTTAAATGTTTTTAAGATTTCTTTTTTTAAATATTTAAAAATGTATTGAATAAGAAAGAAGAATAAATAAATGAATAATAATAATAAAAATATTTATTTCTCTTCCACAAAGGTTTCTTATAAACTATTAAATAATAGTGCAATATCAATTGGTAAATCCTTTGTGGGAGACTGGCATCTGTACTAGGAAATCCTGTCACACAGATTACCAGGCCCCCCAACAGAACTGTGATTATTAGTCGATTTGTTTACAATTATTTACAACACCTTTGGTATATCTTTGGTATGGTAAAGTACACGGAAAGAATGGAATACATATTATTTAAATTTTAGATTATTGTTACAATATTACAATTATTATAAAATTCATATATTCTTAGATTATTATTACATTATAAATCATTTATATAAAGTATTATTAAATTCATATATCCTCAGATTATTCTTACATTATTACCAATTATTATTACAATTCTATATTAAAGTATTATTAAATTCAAATATTTTTAGATTATTATTAATTATTTTTAAATTATTGTTTTTTTATATATTTTGTTATTAAATTTTTAATATATTATTGGTTGAAACAAAATGTTTAAATTCATAAAATAAAAAGCTGAATTGTTATGATTTGTGGAGTAATGTGTGTGGTGTGGAGGTCGTTATTTTGTCGTTTGGGAGTAGTTATTATGTGGTGTGGAGGTGACAATAAAACTAAGATGGGACGACAAGAAGTTTTTCGGTTTCATCATACCCTAGGGTAAATGTACAAAACCTACATTACTCTTGTATATATACATACATAAACTCACCCCTTTTTTCCATAGGGTAAGCAGAAACTACAGAACGCCACCTGCTACAACCGTTACATACTTCTTTTGCTTCACTCACGTTCATATATCATGTCATACATGCAAGCCAGTTATGACTACTGGCCTACCTGAAGAACATCACCAATAAGGTCTATGCATGTCTTTCTAGGGCGTCTTATTCTTGTATACTAGTAAATAAACAAGCATCAAGGACTTTTCCTTTTTTGTTATCTTCAGGTCCATCTTTTGCTTGTCTTTTATTGTCGGTAAAATATTAAAATTCTTTCACTTGAATTTTATGCCTGCATAATTATGATATGTACTACAATACTTAATCCTCATACTCCTAAGCATTTTGAGGTAGGCTTGCAATCTGACCAGTTGCAACCGCATCTGAATACAGACTACATAAGTACATACCTGTCAGCTATACATCAATGCATCAATATGTAGAGAAGTCTTAGAATTCGTACCCCGTGGAGGATTAAGAAAGGCCTATTCCCTCTCTTAAAGAGAGCGGAGGCCTGTGTCCCAGCTATGGGTCATTAAAGCCGAACGGCCACCGCCTGCTAAACTAAGTTAGTTTAGCTTTCATACATGTGCGTCCAGCGTTGCGGTGGACGCAAAAAAACTGGCTCAACTATGCGAGCTAAGCTAAACTAACTTAATTTAGCCGGCGGTGGACGTTCGGCTTTAAAAGCTGATGATAATGATAATGATAATGACAGACTATGTTACAGGTCACATGTTATAGGAGGGGCGAGTCCAGACTACTAGATTTGGGGTTCGAACTCTAGATTTCAAGCTCAGCAGTCGCGCTTTTGTGCTCTAGACGAAGTGATACGGTTTATCGATTGTTCGAAGTGCAAAATACAAATGTATGATGTGATTTACCACCATTTCAGTAGTGTATCTCATACATTTTTTAACAAAGGCTTATTGGAAATTTCTATCACAAAATTTTTACAGAGTTTACAAAGACTTAGTAGAACAGTTTTTAGATTAACTAAACGACTAAGCGTTCATTGACGGGTAAAAGATTTGTGATGACGAGCAATATGCCCTGCCCACTGCCGCTTAAGTTTGGTAATTCTTCGGGCTATGTTGGTAATCCTGGTTCTCTTGCGGTCCTTTCTATTGCCCTTTGGTTAGTATATTCAGTTATTAATATTCCTATCATTCATTAATATTCCATTTTATATGCGATACGGAATACATATTATAATATTTATTCCGTATCGCATATAAAATTAAATGCAACACAATAATAAAATGTAACCGTTGGGAGCGGTCCGAGCTCGTTACGTTGGTATATCAGATAATTGAATTACTGGATTCCATTATTTTTATACTTTATATTGTTAATATTGCGAGGATCTGCTTTTAAATAAAAAGTGGCAGCATTTTCAATCTTTCACATAAATAAACCAGTTCATGATCTTCTTATTCTGTCTGATGACGATGCACAGTCTACGCGTTGAAGATAGAAAACTGTTAGAAGTATATTATATTTCTTAGAGCTTTTACTAGCTGAAGTAGTTTTTCTTACTTATGTGGCAAACTTGCCAAAAGTATTAAAAAATCCGGCCAAGTGCGTGTCGGACTTCGCAAATTTAGGGTTCCGTACCAAACCGCAAAATTAAGTTGGTTGTAATAGGAAAAATGATGGAATTCCAAAGAAAATAACTGATCTCTTAACATATTAGTATTTGTTAATAAAATATACGTAATAATCTACATTATCACAAAATTTCAAGTTCATAGGTCAATGGGGAGTTAAATATTCTTCGCAACATTTTTTCTTTTAAAAGCTGACTTTGGTGGCTTCTAATTCCATTTTAATTCAAATTTCAAAAAATACAGTATCAAACTCTAGACAACGATGCCCCACGCGATGGGGTAAGTCATAAAAAAACTTTTTTGGTAAAAAATACTACCGACTTCCAAATGAAAAACTACAAAGTGAGAAATAACTTTATTTTTGGAAGTCGGTGTCTTTCTTTTGCCCATTTTTTTTGCGATATGGACACCGACTTCCAAAAATAAATTTATTTTTCACTTTGTAGTTTTTCATTTGGAAGTCGGTAGTATTTTTTTGCAAAAAAGTTTTTTTATTTTTCCCTTTTTAGTTGTACTTTCCTAAAATAGGCAAGTTGTTTAGTAAGGTCCCTATAACGCCAGAATTGATTACCCGAATAACATGAAACTTGAAGATAACCGGTGAAATGAGAGATCTGCGTACCCCTTTATAGTGTACTGGCGTGATGTTATGTTATGAAATGGTATAAACAATAAACAGACATGCGATTACAGCAATCCCGAATGATTTGCCGTTATTTATTGAAGAGTTCTGTTGTATGTCTCTGAAGTTCTTCATCAGATCTTCACCAGATTAAAATGGGACCAATTTCGAAACATACTCTTTCACACAAAAAAAGAATTTCCAAAATCAGTCTACAATTGACGGAGATATCGGTGAACATAAATAAAAAAAAAAAAAACATACAAGAAGTCGAACATAGAACCTCCTCCTTTTTGGTAAGTCGGTTAAAAAATACATTTCAAGATATATACTGTGCCCCTATGTTTTTCTTTATGATGATACATTATCTTTAGAAGCACTAGAACCCTCAATAGAAACCCTCAAAATTACGCCGTCAACAGACCCTTGTCTGTTGACAGCGCAATTTTGAGCATCTTTACAAATTACGTGTACCAATTTGACACCTATAAATAAAAAAACGAAACATAGGGCCACAGTATATATCTTACTTTTTCAGTTTATATAATATCTTTTAAATTGGTCCAATATTGGAGGAAGAAATAGGTGATAGCCAAACCTCGAATTATGACTTCTAACTTAGGAAATTCTGTCGGATGACTGCGACCGCTAGTTCTCTTAACTAGTTTAGCTTAGCTCTTGGCCAACAACCAGCTTTAGAGATGCATTTCTTGCTCTTCTTTTTCACTAGTCATAATGAGCTATTTCGTATAAAGAAATTAGCTCATGCTGAGAAGAAGAGAGTTACTGAAAAGTTGGGTTACTGTTTGTGTTGCCGTATCAATCATAGGTAATCAAATATTAAAATACTAACTCACCCCCACGGCTTCGCTCCCGTCAAATGGTTATCTACCTATCTATCTATCTATACTACCACTACCTACCTACCCTACCTAACCTACAAACAAAAAACAAACACTGCAGCTATATAATATTAGCATAGATGTTAATAAAACTCCTTTGCAAATGAACAAATTTGATTACCATAAAAAAGGTTTATAGTTGGTCAATCTTAAAAGATAGACATATGCTGCCGCGCACTTTTTTTTAGAACTTTTAAAGAGGAACAATTCTATCATACATGATATTTGCGTAACTTAAACCGTTTACGCAGCGCACGCAACGGAAGCTCTCAAAAAGGAATATTCTTCCCGTTTTTGCAACATTTGTCATTTATGCTCCGCTCCTATTGGTTTTAGCGTGATGTTATATAGAGTATAACCTTTCTCGATAAATGGACTAACCAACACAAAAATAATTATTCAATTCCAACCAGTCGTTCCTGAGATTAGCGGGTTTAAACAAACAAACAAACTCTTTAGCTTTATAATATCAGTATAGATTATTTATTATACTCTCTCTCACTGATAATAATGCTTTCCCTCTTTTTACTTATCTCTATCTTCTTTGTACTTCTTCTATCTACTGCCATCGGAAACCAAACATGGTTATGTATGAGTTCAGTTCATCTTAAAATGAACACAGTAAAACCACTCACCAGATCTAATAAGCCCCGTTTAAAAAACCCCGCTGTAATAACTAATAATAATCTAGCCTCCCTATAATCCAGCGCCAGTTAACGGCCGAAGGGATCCGGTTATTGTGATGCAAAACAGGTCAAGTTCAAGGCGTTGTTCTATTTTCATGCCGAGGTACAACAAAGTGGAAAATTTTACTTAAATAGCTCTGATAATAAGGGGTACCTAATGTTAGTGAATTCCACAGAGCACAGAACGACGTGCCTGTACCGCATAACTACGAGGAGGAGCTGCCATACGATTCGACTCCTGGAATTAGTAATTGCGCATTATACTCGTATTAGAAATATAAATGTTATTCTTTATATCACCTATATTTTGGTTTATTTTTATTATAAGTAATATTTTTTTTTATTTTTTTTGTAATTATTTGTTTGTGTCAATAAATTAAATAATTAATTTAAATTAATTATTGTAAAGTTTTATCAAAAGCCGATCTACAATATTTGCGTGAAAAAGATAAAATACCCACACACAAACTGTCCCGTTTATTATATTAAGTAGGATATATTCGTGCATTATTCATAACCACAATCAGAATGTTGACAAGCTGTCATTTTCTTTTTAAGTAAACAGTGATACTCACTGACGCGTTTGTTTTGTATGGAAAGTTTTGATATTGCAGTCTCTAGCAGCCGCCGCAGAGGCTTCTCTGTGCTCTGTGGACCACCACTACTGTTATAGGATGCCTGCTGGAACAAATAGGGTGTGTATAGGTTGTTACGCCTTTTTAGATCTGTTTCGATTCTTTAATTGGGATTTTCATTAGGAAGTTCTCAATAGGATTTGTGACCACGTTGGTCCCTATTTAGCTGGCGAACTGGAGGTGTAGTTAAACTAAGACCCAGTGTTTTGATCCGTAGTTAACTCAAATAATCATTAAATATTATGCTAACCAATGGATTCAAATTTCGAATGCGTTTTTTCATCAATTATTAGCCTCACAAATGGTCAAATAAGTTGTAGAGATTTTATTTAACCTTTTGTGATGAACAAAAGGTTAAATAAAATCTCATCTCATCATCATATCAGCCAAAAGACGTCCACTGCTGGACATAGGTCATCGGTCCACCTGGTGGGAAGCCTTCCAACGCAACGTCTTCCGGTTCGCGGTCGTCAGTCCGGAACCTTTCAGCCCCATCGGCCATCCGTTCTGCGAGCAATGTGCCCACTGCCACTTAAGTTTGGCGTTTCTTCGGGCATCAGAAAGCCCAAATGACTGTAAAGTCACCCAAAGGGCAATGAAGAGAGAGCTATGTTCAGAGTTCCCTTGCGTGATCGAATCAGAAATGTAGAGATCTGCAAGAGAACCAGGGTTACCCACCTTTTGTTAAATTTCGGTAAAACGCGTTTATTTATCAATTCTACTAACTAAATTTGAAACCGCTGGTTAGCATATTCAAGCATAGGTTGAAAAAGTAGTCCTTAGCAGCTAACAGCTTCGGCTGTTTCAAGAAGTTAAAAAGTTATACGTAGATAATTTTTATCATTTTGATATTTTAAACTCTTATAGTTTGAGTCATAGTGGTTAAAGGATTTGTCAGCTAGACCCTGCGTTACCGGGAGCTAGCTGTATAGGTTGCCGAGCGTTTGGGATCGCAATACGATATTTTGAACGCCGCCCGGGGCATCCTTCTTCATCACGAAATGCAGTGGCATATCTGGAAATCCAAACCGATTTCGGACCCAGGCTGACCGCTGGAGAAACAACCTGGCCAAATGGAGTATCACAGACCCATCTAAAACACAGTGACAGTGTAACTCTTCGTAAGATATGGCCGACCTCCTTGTCTGCGCTTCATGTCCGTCCACCTACACCTTACGGGATTTGAACATAGCAAATGACAGAGCTGTCCGAGAAGCTACTAGCTACATACTGTTCGGACAAAATCTGAATGGTTGAGACTATAGTTTGATTTGATCGACACGAAAGTAGAAGAAGCTGTTGTAGTAAAATATTAAACACGAATGAAGCATTGTTTCAATTCTGTAGCCAAACAAGATTTCTTCTACCTTACTTCATTCAACTTACCGATGTATGAAATGTTACGGAACCCTAATACAAAAAGATTTCCATCTCATAAACGTTCTTTATCAGCCATCAAGAAATCGTTGCACCATTTTAGAAGTAAAATAAAACTGACAAGCTGTTTATAAAGCAATATATTTCACATGCCCAATTTACTTTTGTAAAACAACCAAAATTGAACTCTAAAACATTATAACAAGGTTGTAAATGTGCGCAGCTAAGTGTAAATAATATAAGTGCCATTGGCTCATTAACTAACGACATTTCTTGCGTTTGATCGAAAAGAAAGATAGACGACCGCGTAAAGGGACTCTTTACAACTTCCGATACGACTCGTCGATACGATCGGAAAATTAGGTCGGATGACCAACGTACAGTTGGTGCAATGATTTTTTTAGAAGACTGACACAATACTTAAAGCTGTGTTAAGATCGTAGCTGACCTAAAAGACACCGCTTCTACCCGGCAAAATAATGTTCATTGAAATGTGAGCTTCAGGGGGTCCTCTGTAGACATACTTTACATTGACAACAGAAATTAGCAGACCGCCATCACCTCACTCGACAGCTGACGTCTCGCTTACCGCATCTCTTCAAGCGGGCAGCCCGCGCGATGTACGCACGCAGACTGCTTGCTTTAAGCACGTTGCCAGCTTAAACGAAAGCGGTTGGTGCGTGGACAGTGTAGTTGACTGCTAGCTGTAAGCGCAGGGACTGCTGGTTGCCTGCTAGCTATCGGCGAGTGGACAGCAAGCAGTCATCACCGTTTAAGGCGGTGTTGACTGCTTATATGGGATTGTCTAAGTGAGCTACGACCTATAGTGCTATTGTACACGACTGGTTAAGAATGACAGATTACGATTTGACATATGTATACGTAAAATTAGGTTGATCGTCAATTTGCTGAACATTTCCTACAATTCCCTAACAGTAGTTCTACATGATAATTGTATTTACCTACTAGCGTCTGCCCGCGGCTTCGCCCGTTTAAAAAGGGTTTTATGATCCTAAGGGAATACAAACTATCCTATGTCCTTCCCAGGGTCTCAAACTACCTCCATGCTATTTCCTCTAAATTGGTTAAGTACATCAAGAGATTACCCCCCTTCAACCTCACAACTCACTAACTTTACCTCTTTATATAATATAGTATAGATATATAATATATATATGTATATTGTCTAGATTAGACTGAATTCATTTGCGGGTGATATAAGGGCACTTTAAATCTGTAATACGTTTAATGAAGCAGAATATTATATGGCAGATGTGATGCTTAATGAACCGATCAGTTTATCGTTGGGAAGCTGTGGCATAGGTTTTTTAGCGTGTGTGTATGCGTATTTTCACTTTTTTTTAAATCGTTTGCTTGCGTTTGATCTACTATCACTATCTCACCTGATGGTAAGCAATGATGTGGTCGACAAGCATGCTTGCCTAGAAGAAACCTTTTCACTCTGGACTTAAAGGCGAGAAGGTTGTAGCTATCAGGAAATACAGACTCCGGCAGGGAATTTCACGTTTTCGTTAAAGTATTCTCAAAACGTTTGGTGCGAATGGTTGGGATGGCCACCATGTACCGATGACGCGTTGCCGTACTTTTGTGGAACGGATTGGAACGCTCTTTTATCACAAGCTATACCTGTACATATAAATACTTAACAAATTGCTTTATTTTTTCAAAAGATGTTAATTTCGGATTCATTGATACCTTACCTACATAAAACCACTCGTAAAACTGTATTCCCCAATTATAATTTTGATACTTAATTTATCTTTAGCAGGTCATTTCACAAACAGCACAAAAGTCGATTCCATTGCACTTAAATCTTTTCATGAACAGAAAACGTAAACGCAAAAGCTAGCGTCGCGTCGTAGTACAGTTTACTATAGTACCTTAGTGCCTCTTTAGCAACCTTCCTGGTGGCTCCATGTGATTCCATTTATATCATATTGATAAGCAATTTTAACCCAGCGATTTTTGCAAGTACGTTCACATGGAATTCATCATCAACATCAACAGCCTTTCAAATTATCCCACTGCTGGGAATCAGGCCTCATCTCATAGTGAGAAAGTGGTATATAATCCACCACGCGGGCTTAATGTGGATTGGTTAGTCTTGGACTTTTGGTTCTAGAACATGCCGGTTTCCTCACGATGTTTTCCTTCGCCCTTTTGAGAGCAGTGGTGATGAAATAAATTACACAAAGTAAGGTGCTTGCTCGGGTAGGTCTCAGACCGACATCAGACCACTGCGCCACGACTGCTCTTCACGTGGACTTACTGAAATCCAATTTGACCTATTTGCATTTAGAAAATAAGTTGTTTATTCTGTGAGCTATGTCGACAACTTTCATTCGTCGGATTCGATCCCTTAGAAAGACTCCGATCGTAGCCCTTTCCAAAGCTCGCTGAGCAACTTTAAATTGATGCACCAGCCGTATCTTGAGTGTTCACGTCTCGGTCCCGTAGGTCATAGCAGGTAGTAGGACGCACTGGTTGAGGAATTTGGTCGACGAGAAGACTCGATGTTTTTTTCCAAACGCCGCCCAGCCCAGCTGTATTCTTCTGCTAACCTCCTTCTCAAAGTTGTTCTTACCAAACTGCAGAGCTTTCCTCCCGAGTAAAACGAATTCTCGAACAAAATTGAGAGCACCCCCATTGATCACAATCGATCCCGGAGTTACGTGTGAATTGAACATAACCTGGGTTTTGTCCAAGTTCATCCGGAGACCGATGCGTGCTGAAGGTCCCTTAGTCGTAAACTGTAAAAGACCCCATTCCTAACGAACATGTCGTATTAACAAACCCAAAAAGTGATTCCAACTTGTTAAAACGTGTGTAATAAATTCTTTTAGACGTGACATCTGCCTATCTTTGGGCCCAGCTATTTCATTAGCCTATCGAGGAATGTGACACATTTATAACGAAACTATGCACTATTCATATACATAAGATATACCGTTTATTGAGTTTAGTGAACTAGAAATAATGGAAGATGGGTTTGGTTGCCAAAACTTGGATATATTACGTTTTTAATCGACTTCATTATTGTGTTAGTAATGAAGTCGATTAAAACGGTGTACCTCTATCTAACGCTTTCGGGGATAAGGGCGTGAGAAAGGAACCTAACGCATCGATCGCGTTAGGTTCCTTTCTACGGATATAGATGGTTTATATGGAAAGTTTTCACATGGTATGGTATAATATGATGGTACAAAAAATAATCAGTATAATCAGTACAGTACGTCGGTACGGTTTCTTTGCATAGGATGAGACACCACTGCCTAAACTAAACCCTTAAGGGTAGTGTTAGTAGTTCTTGAATTATGTTAGTAAAGACAAGTAAAAAAATAAATAAGAATAAAATAACAAATACGAGTGTAAATAAAGCAGATGCATGTCATGGTTGTGGCAAGAAGGCTTCATCAGGCTAAAATCAAAATTCCTTGTTTATTCATTATCATCTGCCTGCCATTATCCCATGTTACTTGGGGTCGGCGCAACACGTTTTCTTCTTCCATACCATCCTGTACCTGGTCACACTATTATTGACTCCCTTTTCCTTCATATCACTCCTCAAACAGTCCATCCATCTTTTCTTTGGCCGAGAGGAACTTCCTCTCCATCCATCCACATTTATATTCATAACTCTTTTAGTAACATGCGTTTCATCCCTCCTCATCATATGACCATACCAGGAAAAACGGTTTTCCTTCAACATTTCTGCCACTGGCTCCACTTTCAAACGGCCTCTATTATACACATTTCTCACTTTATCCAATCTCGTCACGCCGCACATCCATCTCAACATTCTCATTCCTTGTTTATTGATTAAATTTAAGACGGTACCCTGACCAAAAAATCGGAATGAGATATGAGCATTCCTATTGGTCCAGCGGCACTGGTGGCGCAAGAATTACAGTAGTGAATACGCCCAGATTTTATAATAAAGTCTTTATAAAATCGAATTTTGGTCTTTTGAAAAAAAAAATCTACATAAATGTTCGTTATTAAATTGTCTATCCATTAGTGTTAGTACAAAAAATAATTAATGAACATTTTACGAGGAGATGCATAATATCAATAATTATTTCCCATTTTTATGTTTTTTTTGGAAGGAGATTAGTGAAATATATACAACATTTAAAAATAACTAAATCTACCATTTTAGAATCAATATTATGTAGAATTTTAATGTATGTTTATTAATTGATATTTCTTTTTAAATAACGAGTAGATAGCTCCTAAAAACAGCACAAAAAACGGCTTGCGCGGCGTTTTGCTCGGGGTACCGCCTTAATAGAAGACCATCTTTTATACAAACAGCTCGCAATACATTGTCTATGAGTTCATCGTGAAGTGTGAAACTTTCTTTTGACCTTTAAGTGGAAACCATTTTATTTCCCAATTTGTAGCTTTAAAGCTAGATTTACAAGCTTATGTGAGAAAAACAAACAAAGACTTTGGTCACTTATCAAGTGTTCGTCCACCGGAAGACAAGACTCTCAATTGAGAGAAACAAATTACTCTATTCACAGATTGCTTTTTTAAATGAACAATGCACTTCCTACATTTTGTGGTAAGCTCTCACTCACAAACGCGTAAACTAACACAAAAGTTTAAGGGGCTAATAGCGGGAACTCTCGTTGTATGTGTGTCTGCGAAGGAAGCAAACAAGAGTAAACTTATATCAAAGCCACAGATATCAAAAGTTAATTAAATCACTTCTGAAATTCAATACAGCTTTTGCAAGATTTTTAAACAAACTTGGAAAAATAAATTCCTAAATTAAAAAGCTCGATCTCCAAAATTAATTGTTTAAAACACAAACGTGTTTACAGATTTCGTATCAACATTAATGACTATAGAAGAGCCCATTCTATCACGGCTCTGCCATTAGGGGATCAGACAATAACAGGACAGATTATATCCACGAATTTATTATTATTACTAATATAAACACACCGTTCGCGTGTATGTCTGGTTAGTTTGACAGTTATTATGTTTGTTAAGTTTTTTTATTACGTTATATTTTTAAATGGGGTCTTTATTATGGTTTGTTTGGCTTTGAAGTTAGTTTTTTATTTACGAGAATGAAATATTGGGTTAGTCAGTTTCCTATTAGTTAAGCAATATTTACTATTTCCAAACAACATAAAAAATCTTTTTTGCAAAAAAATACTACCGACTTCCGAATAAAAAACTACAAAGTGAAAAATAACTTTAATTTTGAAGTCGGTGTCTTTCTTTTTTCCCATTTTTTTTTTTGCTTTAAGGACACCGACTTCCAAAATTAAAGTTAAATGGAAATCGGTGTTATTTTTTTGCAAAAAAGTTTTTTTTTTATTTTGCCCTTTTTAGTTGTACCTAAATAAAATAGGCAAGTTGATTAGTAAGGTAGGTACCTATAACGCCAGAATTGATTACCCAAATAACATGAAACTTGAACATAACCGGTGAAATGAGAGATCTGCGTACCCCTTTAGTGCGTACTGGCGTGATGTTATGTTATGAAATGGTATATACAATAAAAAGACATGCGATTGCAGCAATCCCGAATGATTTGCTGTTATTTATTGAAGGGTTCTGTTGTACATAAAAAATAAAAAAAACATTCAAGAAGTCGAACATAGAACCTCCTCCTTTTTGGTAATTCGGTTAAAAATAGCATCATGCCTAATGCCCAAAAGTGATAGTCAGAGAGAGATGAGACATATATCGCGTGTTATGTTTACACTTAGGGAGTGAACTATTGCTATAAATGTTTTCTGTACATGACTAAAGTTGCCTGTAAACCGTATTAACATTACAACCTCTCAAAATCATATTTAAGTAATTGCATCATCATCGATTGGGAACCCCTTAAGCTTTAACATATCTTAAAAATAATCAGTTAATAAAGCTGTCCCAGAATGCCTATGCATCCAGGCAGTTCTCTGCTATCAGGGGCTACTACAACTTAAGGGCCTACATACCCTTTAGTGCCGTAAAACGGTAACTTTCTAAAGCATACTCCTTAGTAACGGCTAGGTTAAAAGGTTTGAAAGAAAAAATATTATTGATTCATGTACATACTTTTGAACACAAGGTTTTTTCGTGTAACCAATATTTTTGTTTAAAAAAAAAATTAACAACACGATATTTTTCGCAACTTTTGGAAACTCCTCCAAAACGACTTAGATGTTTATAGATATTTTTACACAGAAAAATTGATGGCTGGAATTTCTTTTAACTAACATAGCATATGTAAATCAAATAATATTTTGCAAACAAAACTGTTCAAAAGGAGGTTCAATATTTATATTTTGGCATCGAGCAGGCGCACGGCCAGTACTGCGTTAACATTGGGGCGTACATAGCGCCTTAATCCTAAAAACTTGTAAAAGAATTCGACAATCTTTCGTCCATTTAACAAGCTTCGTTAACACAACAGAATGCATATTCAAACATCCCCAGCATTCTCCACGCAGAGTCCCTCAGACCCCTCCCAGACATAATAGCTTTTAATTTACAAATTGGAAAAAGGCTCAATTAACAGCTTTCCAAAAAATCTGAAGAGTGAACGCGAGGGAGCCTGGGCCACTTGATTATATAGACAGAAAAGATTTAGCATTAATTAGTCCGATGCTCGTTAACGGAGCAAACTCGGATTGCCGAGAGCACAAGCATTCCTTCCACAGAGCAACGAGACGTCTCTGCGGACACTGCAGAGACGTATCGTTGCTAGCGTCCGTTGTCAAAAACTTTCCATTTATAACAAGCGCCGTATGTGTCACCGTTTACTCATATAAATTGACGGTCTGTGAGAATTTTGACTGTGGCTATGACTACGGAAACTTGTGCTCAGAGTTCATTGAGCGCGAACAAATATGTTTAGTATTGGAGTCTTTTGTCCCTGCTCGGTTCTATTGTCGAGATTAGGTAAAGCTTACCGAGGTCTGTTCGTGGATGGGTGACCATCTTTACAAAGCGAATTTTGTCCGTGCCTCGGAAAGCTCGTTAGGTTGTTGTTCCAGACTGTCAATTAAAGATCTTTGACAGTCATTACGGGTAGTCAGAAGCCTGAGATCTGACACCAGTCATGCTAAAATGTAAAAAAAAAAAAAAAAAAAGTCTTTATTACTTCAATTGTACCACAAAACACTATATCTAAACACTTTGCGTTACAACTAGGGTAAAGTGTGTTTACGATGAACTCTGGCACCCAATGTAAGATTTAACTTGTGTTTAGTTATTGGGTTGTGGATGTCAGATAGGCTGTTGCTCGCTGTAAAATACTGATACTTAGCTACATGTTTACACTGGAAGCCGAATCCAACAAAGCTGGAAAAAACAGGCAGATTGATTGTCCTTTCATATTATGTCGCTGCCGGATGTGGCGATTCTGTGCACTATGGTCCCTCCCAAAAGTTGCCGTAAAATAAAAATAATTTCACCCGAAATTATTGTTCTTGTAGAAATATATTTGGCTGAAATTATCGTAATTGTTCGTTTTAAGTTCGGTAATTAAGCTGTGATCATAAAAAGTAATTGGTTGAAGGTGTTGATTGCTGAGAAAGTGGTCTAATACAGCGAATACACGCTATTTTTTGTTTTCTGATAACAGTAATGTACTTGTTTTAATTTTGTAAGCCATGCTCACATCACATTTACATCATTATATATATATATACAATACTACTACTAAACTTAGTACCCCATCATACGGGCCTCATCATCATCAGCCTTATAATGTTCCCACTGTTGGGACATAGGCATCCTCTCTGTGAGAGAGTTAATAGACAATTTTTGATTCTAGGACATGCCAGTTTCTTCACGATGTTTTTCTTCACCGTTTTAAGAGCAGTGGTGAGGAAATAACTTACACAAAGTAAAGCGCCTGGCTGAGTTCGAACTCACGACCTGCGATACGTAAGTCAAGGCCGTTACCTCTAGACAACCACTGCTCTCTCTGCTCTAAATTATACGGGCCTACATGCTATAGGTATTTACGTTCGTTAAGGGCCTACATACCCTTTAGTGCCGTAAATCGGTAACTTTCTAAAACATACTCCTTAGTAAAGTAACGGCTAGGTTATAAGGTTTGAAAAACTAAAATATCATTGATTCATGTACTTATTTTTAAAAGAACACAAGGTTTTTACGTGTAACTAATAGTTTTGCTTTAAAAAAAATATTAACAACACGATATTTTTTCGCAACTTTTGGAAACTCCTCCAACACGACTTGGATGTTTAAAAATATTTTTACACAGAAAAATTGATGGCTGGAATTTCTTCATATCGAACATAGCATATGTAAAAAATCAAATAATATTTTGCAAACAAAACTGTTCAAAAGGAGGTTCAATATTGATATTTTGGCATCGAGCGGGCGCACGGCCAGTACTGCGTTAACATTGGGGCGTATATAGCGCCTCAACAGCAGCTTCTATGAATTTGTCCCATATCGAACATTTGTACGAGGTGCCTTTTAACTAAGAAGCAATTTTTCGGGGGTTATATGAAAAACTTTAAACTATGGGATCAACTCTGAAATATGAAAAATTGTTACTGCTGCACCTACATTTCTTACATTTTGTTCACATAACTCAAGGATATACAGAGAGCAGCCGATTTCTATTTTCCCTATTTTTGCCTGTTGCCCACACTAGGAATTTCTTCCTGTATCGTGGGTGCGTTTACAAACATATAAACTCACATACACAACACCCAGAGCCGGAACAACTATTTGTAGATAGATCATACAAATATTTGTTCCGTGCGGGAATCGGACCCGCGACACGCAGCGCAACAGTCAATCGCTCAACCACTGCGCCAACCGTGCGCCCATTTCAAGATGAACCTTTCCATACTAAAAGTTGGTCATATTATGAGCATCTTTTCCCCCTGAAACAGGGAGGTATTGTTAATTATGCATCTGCCTTGTACTAAACATTAAAGTATCATACCGATCACACATTCATGTACACCACACTTAATCGCAACTACAAACAAGCAATCACACACACAGACTCATACATTTCATTCTTCGCACACACATATAAGGGCCGATTTCATCAATGAAAATAATCGCGATTAATTCAACTAAACTCAGTTTATGCAAATACGGCGGTCCGATAGGTAGTTTGTCAGCGGTCTCAACCAATCAGAACGCTGCATTTGCTTAAACTGAGTTTTGTTGAACTAATCGCTATTAGTTTCATTGGTGAAATCGGCCCTAAATAAAAAAAAGTTAAATCAAAAAACCCGACTGCTTAAAAAGCGAACTAAAAAGACGTAAACAAGAAGAAAATCATGCAGTGAACTGTGAAGTCGGAGGATACATATTCGCGGTCTGGCTGACCAAAATTTGGTGTATCCTCCGCCAAACCGCCTGCACAGCATGATTTTCTTCTTGTTTACGTCTTTTTAGTTCCCTTTTTAAGCAGTCGGGTTTTTTAATTTTTTGATTTAACTTTTTTATTTATAACTTTTTTGTATTTTTTTTTTGAATTTCGTACATTTAAACAAGTAAGTGTTACATATTTTTGAAATCACCTCTTAAACCCCACGATACTTCCAAACCGGAAGAAACAAAAAATTTGGGCCCCCTCAATATGGCGCCCAAGATCCGCCATAATGTATCCAGTGAGACGTTGATGTTGACGTAAGAACCATCAAAATCGGCCAACGCGTTTGGTTTCTACAACGCCATATAAGAACAAACATACATACATAGACTGATAAACACATTACCCTCCTTCGGCAGTCGGGTAAAAACCACACCCACCACTACAGATATCCATGCATCCAGCGGAATATCCAAGCAAATTTTGACATAAGCCTGTAGCCACCCGACCGGCCGGTATCTGACCACCTAGATTTAGATCTTCCAGGTCATTGGCGTGGATGCCCTACATTCCACCGCACCTGCATAACTATCGCGAGAAATTTGAATGGCCACGTTTTGGGTGAGTGAAAAGTTTATAGATTCTGAGTTGGACGGTTTTGAATGCGAAAGGACTTATTCAGATTTGTTTTGTTATGTTGATCGTTATATTAGTCATGCGTTGTTTTTTGTCTCATCATATTGTGATTGATTATTTGTATAAATATTTTATTATAGAATATCAATATAAAACCTCTTTTGGAAAGTTTTGTTTGCAAAATATCCTTTGATTCACATATGCTATTTCAGTTATAAAAAAAACTAACCATTATTTGTTCAGTGTAAAAAATATTTTTAAACATCCAAGTTCTTTTGGAGGAGTATCCATAAGAATCGAAAAAAAATTGTGCTGTTGCGATAAGGCCGCCCATTGTGTCACCCAGTGTAAAGTTTTCTTCATCTATACTTTCTGTAACTCATATGGTGTACATAATAAAGAGTATTCTATTCTATTGTGTTGTTAGTTAATTATTTGTAATAAGAGCCAAATTTTAAGGTACTTTTTTCCTTATTGTTCAAATTATTTGAAAATCCTCACGAAAGCAATTCAATTACGTATTACTCAAGTTATGTTCACATGCTTAATACCAACGACATGCTCATGAACTTGGGTCTAACTGCGACACCCATGCGCAGGTTGTGTGGGGAACATACAGAACGCATGGAGCACCTTCTGTGCACATGCGATGCACTGGCTGGTAAACGAATGAGTCTCCTAGGGGTTGGATATCCAAACCAGAAGACTATAGACTCATATCTCCTAGTCTCGTTGTAAAACTCATGAAAAGAGTTTTCAACGAGATTTGGGAGGAGTAGGTTATCTAGGGGACCACAATAGATCCCAATGGGTCGAAGTGTCAAGAGTTATTTTTCGGCCCCTCCACAAGATAAGATAAGATAGTACCAAGTCATATCTCTTCCTTCAATTCAAAGCTTTCGAAACACTCAATCAGAGATATCAAAGACATCTCTACAGCTTTACACCGATCAATAAAATCAATAATTTTCGTCATCAAAGGTGCCATGTTCCAGACGTACGGCGAAGCGCCACCGGTACATGGTAGACATCCCACCCATACGCACTAAACGTTTTGAGAATACTTTTATTATGCGTACAGCTAAGGAGTGGAATTCCCTGCCGGAGTCTGTGTTTCCCGATAGCTACAATCTAGGGGTCTTTAAGTCAAGAGTGAATAGGTTACTTCTAGGCAAGCGTGCTCCACCGTCGACCACATCATCGCTTACCATCAGGTGAGATAGTGGTCAAGCGCGAGCCTATAAATAATAAAAAAAAAAAAAAAAATGTTAATATGAAAAGCTGAGCGCGTTCAAAAGCAGACGATAGTTGGAACTGCATGCAGTGACAGCAAAGATTCAACGTCAATTAGTACTCGCTCGTTAACGACGCAAACAGATGGCTGACGCTTTAGTAGTGACGACACGAGATCGGCAGGCTTATCTTTTGCAGGAGCAAAACGATAGCGATTTTTGCGCAATAATTGCTTTTCAATACAAAAGTTTTAGAATTGTTGGCGGTATTTTTTTTTAAATAAGTGCATTTGACAAACAGCGAGCGACTAGCAAACGATTGTGTAGGACCTACCATACCTACACTGCAGGTAATTCCGACTTTTATGCCATAAAGCGTTTGATCGCTATCGTTTTGCTCTTGCAAAAGATACGTAATAAGCCTGCCGGTCATTTAAAAAAAAAAAAATACGAAGAAGATATATTTTAATGACAAGCAGTTCGATCTTCTTCTACTAATATGACTAACAGAGAACTTGCAGCCTCTAAGTAGGTACTACTGTTCTAGAAACATGATTTTTGGAAAAGAGAGTGACCACTAAGAAGTAATTTTTGAAAATTCATCCTCAAAATGTGTTATTTCATTTACATGAAAAACGACAGTTTTAATGCAAAAATGCTCAATTACGCCAAAATGGCTGTACGGATCGGGAGGAAATTTGGTACTGAGACAGATTATAGTCTGGAATAGCACATAGGCAACTTTTTATCCCGGGATAATGTTCCCTTAGGATAATAAAACAGCTTTTTACGCGAGTGAAGCCGCTGGGAGAAGCTAGTATTATTATAAAAACGGTTATCAATCAATCAATGAAATAATTTATTTCAATTAAACCTTAGAGGTACTTTTGATTTGTCAAACAAAACAAAAACAAAAAAGATGACTCTAGTTGCAAATTCGCAAGCGTCAGTAGGTCTAAATGTAGAAGAATTTGCAAGAAACTCCACGGACACTCTTTTCCATCAGTTTTATTTAAAAATATTTGGTTTCATCATTCTTGTTGAAAAAATCACATCATCATCAGCCTTTTAATGTTCCCACTGCTGGGACAGTGGGCTATAATCCACCTCACTGGCCCAGTGCGGATTGTTAGATGTCACATGTCTTACAATTTTCCAGTTCTAGGACATGCCGGTTTCCTCACAATGTTTTCCTTCACCGTTTTGAGAGCAGTGGTGATGAAATAAATTACACAAAGTAAAGCGCCTGCTCAGGTTCGAACCCACGACCTACAACTCGTAAGTCGGGACCGTAACCACTGGGCCACCACTGCTCACCGTTAAAAAAATACATATATCAAATCAAATATTTATTGACAAATAAGTATTTACAACAATATAAATGAACTCTGACTTCTGAGCTAGGTAACTGTGTTACAGAAGTCAGAAACACGATAATGATGATGATGTGATATGGGAGAACGATGTTTGAAGACGTGCATGTAAAAGCGTCTAGAGTAACAAACAATTAAAAAAATACAATAAATTTAAAAAACCGGCCAAGTGCGAGTCGGACTCGCGCACGAAGGGTTCCGTACTTGGTAAATTGCGGTTTACGATTTATGACGTATTAAAAAAAAAACTACTTACTAGATCTCGTTCAAACCAATTTTCGTTGGAACTTTACATGGCAATTTATATAATATATATTTTTTTTAATTTTATCATTCTCTTATTTTAGAAGTTACAGGGGGGGGTACATTTTACCACTTTGGAAGTGTCTCTCGCGCAAACTATTTAGTTTAGAAAAAAAATATATTAGAAACCTCGATATGATTTTTGAAGACCTATTCATAGATACCCCATACGTATGGGGTTGATGAAAAAAAAAATTGTTTCAGTTTCAAGTATGGGAATCCCCAAAAATTATTGTTTTTTTTTTTGTGAAAATCTTATGGCGGTTCACAGAATACATCTACTTACCAAGTTTCAACAGCATAGTTCTTATAGTTTCGGAAAAAAGTGGCTGACACACAGACAGACAGAAATGACGAATCTATAAGGGTTCCGTATTTTGCCATTTGTCTACGGAACCCTAAAAACAACAAAAAGTTACTAAGTGTAATGCCATTTTTACAGTCGTACTGTAGAAAATAGAGCAACATGTTAATTCAAAAGCCTGATCTTTACTAAATAAGTATAAACACAAAAGCTTGATTATTCAAAACTGCACAAATATGGCTAAAAGCCTCTTCATATAAATGCCAAAAAGCTGTGCAAAATATGTTTTTTGTTAAGAGGCCTATTCATAAAATTATTTTCATAAATCTTTTGTCTGCCTTTATGGTTTCCTTTGTAAATATAATGCAAGGTGAATTCAATGGAAAAAATATATTATTATTTGGTGTTGTTGTCATTTTTTGGACTTTTTACGGCTATTGAGAGAGTAATCATTGCCAGCCATCTTTAAGTAATGCCAAACATAAGCATGAATGAATGATTTTAATCTCTACATAGCTTGGATTGGTATAAAAAAGTTTTACAAATAATCTGACCAAAAAATCAAGCAATCAAAAAGGAATTAATGAAAATATCGAATGGATAGTCAAACAAAGTTTTTCAGAGCATGATATAAATATCGTTGAGTGCGCATACCTATTCAATTTCATCTTTTTCACACAAAAAATATCTCTCTGAAAAACTGGATTAAAATCTTAGTCTAACCTAGATTTAGGGATTACAGTTTACGTCTATTTAAATCATTAATTTTGTTAAAAAATTGATATTTCCTTATGTTAGCCGTATGATGTTACGTTCCAGAAATTGGTAAATATTATCGAGACTACCGGGTGGTATAATACAGTCGGTATTATTTTTTTCAAAATCAACAGGATTCGTGGCGAGGAATTGCTTTTTCAGAAAGCCAATCCTGCAGTTTCAGTTTTCATCAAAATCGGCCCCGTGATTCCTTTCAGTGTTTTTCGCTATTCTTCATAATTTCTGATTTGGCCATTCACGACCACTTGAAAAATTCACCCTGAATGTCAGCCTGTAAAATTCGCACTGCTGGTACGGGCTCTCTATCAGTGAAAAACGCCCTATGCCAACACTTGTGCCCAGTGCGAGTTAGACGACCTTCTAATAAAACTTCAAAACACCATCAAAACAGTGTTTTAAATATAGGCCAATATAGCTGTGTATGATGTATCGATGTATTTGCCCGACCCACCTCTTCAATCGTAAAATGTTAGTGAAATTGTATTGTATCTTACAGCCTATCGACATTCCCAATGTTGGGGTTCAGGCCTCTTTTGCGTGAAAGAGTAGAGTGGGCAGTAGTCCACCACGTTGTATCCAGTGCGGGTTGCTGGAGGTTCTAACAAAAAATTCAAACCTTGACATAAAAGTGTGATAAATATAGGCCAATATAGCTGTATTTGATGTCTGGATGTCTGTCAGGCAACCCTGCCCGCCCCACCTCGCATCAATCGTAAAAGCCAAACAATACCTGATAAAAGCCGTCATATCAACGTGAGACGTTTGATGTTGTGGTGCAAGGGATAAGCGAAAGCGGCTCACGACATAGCTTCATGATATAGATACTAACAATAGAAAATTGTATCGTGTTTGCAAAAACATTTGCATGTTCCAACTTCCAAAGTTATTTGCTTGCAATAATCTAGTATAGTGATATAGTACTAAAAAGGGGTTTATTCCAGAAATCCCCACCGACAAATCCCTACCAGTGGGGATTAGGCAATACTCTCAATGTCACCGGTTGCCATAAGATGGCTGATGGGTCACAAAAATGTCATTTAATTGCGGCCAGTTACTCAAGTGATAAATTTATAGAGGCCCTTTGTTTGAACCCTTAAGTAGACGCGATGATGAGAGATGGTTCCAATCTAGAAGTTACCATAAAAGTTCACCGCTTAAAGCCGTATAAAGTGAGAAAAGTATCTCGCTCTTCTCCTACACCTTAAACCACAATATTGCTTTGTGTAAGTAAAATTCGATTGGCATGCCTCAGCCGCTTTCTGCTGTCATTCTGAATTTCAGCAAATGTCATCGTTAAGGGTTACGAACAATAAAGGGCTGTATATGGGCCAACAGTTTATTTGTATTTACTGAGACGAGTGGGTACAAATTCATACCTCCCATTTCTATTTATGCAATATGTAAGATGTTTGATTGTAAATGAAAAGCCTTCTTGCGTGTGTCATGTATAAAAGCTTTTCACTTAAGATGTTACTGAAAGGAATTTTTAGAATTGCTTTTTGTTTCTGAACTCCTTTCTGACTTTCAATTTTTGTGTCTCTTTGGATATGAAGCGTTACTTCAAGCGTCGTTTTCGAATATCCTGTCTCTTTATTGATTTCCATGGCGTCTTCTTCTTTCACCTTCTTTTGACCCAGTTGGTGGCCACGGTTATCGCGGCTCCAGAAGCTTTTTTTTGTCTTCCTGAATATCCTAAGTGTCCCTTCAACTGGACTGGATAACTTGCCTATGATCTGGTCGGGAGCACCGCATTGATATTAAGTATTGAAAGGATATTTAAATTTGAATACCTCATTTTCCAAATTGTTTTTGCTTCATATACTTTTTTTGCAATCGAAATCAAAATCTTTCACTCTTTTCATTGGCTTTTATAAGAAAACTATAAAAGGAAATATCAACATAACCTTCTAATCCTCCTCTACATTTACGTTCAGTTTAAAGCTAGCTATCCATTATATTCCATTTTCATAATTCCATATTTCCATCAGTCAATTTATAAACGCCCAACAGCAAAACATACACAAAACAAACAAATTGCCCCATACATCCCCTTCAAAACTTTCGGTATCGATTTTAAAATGACAGTAATCATTAAGGAATTAATCATTGTTGGTCGAAGCCGTTACTCATATAATCCAGTTTGTTCGTCCGATTCATAGAGTTCGGAACACCGGTAAAGACTAGAGCCGGCATTGCATAAAGTATCCGTGACCGCGTTATTGAACTATAGTTTTCGGTTTCATAGTCAGAATTGTCACTGGCTGTCTACTCCTATGAGCAGGTGGCGTAGGCTAGAGACCAGAGGCTCTACACAATATCAACGAAACCTTCGCGATGGCTATTGGAACAACGTCAAAAGAATGGGATTGTCAAATGCTATCGAAATGCCACGGTATCAATTCTAATCACTTTTGATAGAAACTTGGCTAGAAGTCTTTGTTTGTGTCTTTGGTAGATATTTATCAATTTTTGCGGTATGGACACCAACTTTCAAAAATTAAAGTTTTTTTTCACTTTGTAGTTTTGTTATTTGGAAGTGGGTAGTATTTTTTTGTAAAAAACTTTTTATTTTTCACATTTTAGTTGTACCTACCTAATAGGCAAGTAGTTACGTAAGATACCTATAATGCCAGAATAGATTACCCGAAAATCATGAAACTGAACATAACCGGAGAAATGAGAGTGTGAACTGTGGTGAACTGTACACATCTGCGTACCCCTTTAGAGCGTACTGGCGTTAAGTTATGTTATGAAATGGTATAAAGTTATAAACAATAAACAGACATGCGATTGCAGTAATCCCGAGAGATTTACCGTTATTTATCAAAGAATTCTGTTGTATATCTCCGAAGTTCTTTATCAGATCTTCACCAAAGTAAAATGGGGCCAATTTCGGAACATACTCTTTCAAACAAAAACAGTTTTTTTTTGACGGAGATATCGATGAAAATACATTTAAAAAAAACCTACATAAAGTCGAACATAGAACCTCCTCCTTTTTGGTAAAAAAGAATAATTATGGAACGTTATGACAATGTCATCTCTGACATTGGCCGCCGACAGCGTCTTCGTGCTCTGTGGGCCAACTAGCTCGTGATTGCGTTATAGCTGCTTGATTAGCAAGCCCCGATTGGACTGTTTTGCTTCCGTTGCCTTTCTACTTTGTACCTTTTCTATTTCCCTACCTGTCTCCTGTATCTTCTGTGAAAAATTAGTTCAACGTTCGTGTTTTAAATTGGAAAACTTTTATTTGGGCGCTTTCGGTATGATTAGAGACTTCTGTTGTTATTTCTCTGGTGTATTTAATATTAGAGTTAGAAGCGCTGTTTTCGGGGTCACGATTTTTTTTTTATAGGTACTGGTTTTCCCCAGAACTTTGTGAAAAATAAAACTTTAGATAAATGCTTACTATTCATTCGGCGTAGGTACTTATGCATTTTGAGCACTTTCATTGAGTATTACTCGTTGGCTATTCTCGACATCTTTTTATCCTCTTTTTATTTTAAATTCATTCATTCTGTCCTAGTGTTGGTCTGGTATATCGCTTTTAGTAAGACCGCTATTGAACCCAAAGAATTAACAATATTGTAAGAAACCTGTGTAAAAATGTTGGTGTAGGTACAATTAAGTATTTTCTATCTATATATACGTAGATCCTATTGTAGATAACTCTCATTGAACTTCACAACAAAACCCTAAGGAATATCAAAATCAGCATCAATTTCACGGACCTCTCCCCATTCAACAAGATTTCTAAGTCCCACAAGGTGTTTCACATCATCCCTCGACGCCACAACATATACAAACCCGCCATGTTCATTGATCACTGCCAACCCGACGCCTACACTCAAATGACCCGTTTCTCTCCCAAACGTACAAACATAACACTCATAATCTGTAACGGGTTTAACAGAACTACAATTAATGGTGAAGCAGGGCTTGAAGATGGTTCAGTAATGAGGGTTGAGGATGGTAAATATATCAGTATTAATCATAATGTTGTACAATAGTTTCTAGTTGTAATTACAGACAATGGTAGGC
This sequence comes from Orthosia gothica, assembly GCA_949775005.1. Classification (NCBI taxonomy): domain Eukaryota; kingdom Metazoa; phylum Arthropoda; class Insecta; order Lepidoptera; family Noctuidae; genus Orthosia; species Orthosia gothica. The sequence goes on along the minus strand of OX459042.1, from coordinate 31,223,401 downwards.
CCGATTTGAACACAGTTAGGAGCTTTATTCTGCGTAACATATTTCATCACAACAGTCAAACGGCAACTATTGGCAGGATTTAACCGGCATTTCTTGGAACCAAAAGTTTAAAGACATGTGGTTCCAACCAATCCGCAATGGGCTCTCACTGAGAAGAGACCGGTGTCCAAGCAGTAGGAACATTATACGCTGATCCTGTATATATTATGTTGCCAAAACTTATTTGACGCTTTCATTGGTGAAGATACTCTTTTCGAAAGAGTCTAATAATTTTTGGCAATACCTAATTATATAAAAAGAATTTGTCATTGTTGAATTCACTTACGTAATTAGGCTGCGGGAAACGGCGTAAGTTTATAAATCACAAGAGATTGTAAACTTTTTCTTCGCAATAAGGCGCGGATATTTGTAAACTATAGAATTTGGATAGGGCTTAATGTATTTGAAATAACCTGTTCATAATATATCGAGATTTTATAATCTCGCAAGATTTATCTGGTGATATATTTGTTTCTGGTTTTATCCGGTAATCATATATCATTAATCTCAACTTCAAAGTCTGCTCACTCTTCTCCCTTTCCAACACCATTCTTAAAAGGGTTGGGAGGTATACTTTCTCCAGCGTATCCTAAATGACGGTAACTGTTAGGGCAGTTCTCATTACCGCCGCGGCCCGAACGGCTATTTATTTGATATCCCGCCACTTATGAGAATACGAGCTGCTATTTTTCTTTTAATATACTACTCCGTGTTTAGTTCTGGTGTGAGTTTATTTGAAGGTTTTCTTTACCTACAGGTAATATAAATAGTAAAATAGACAGATAAAAAGTAGGCAAACACCCAACTTTAGTGTTCATGAAAACCTGAAATTTAGTTTAAAAAAAAAAAAATAACTTTTAAAAGTGTCATTATTTAGGGTTCCGTACCCAAAGGGTAAAAACGGGACCCTATTACTAAGACTGCGCGGTCCGTCTGTCTGTCTGTCTGTCACCAGGCTGTCCCTCATGAACCGTGATAGCTAGGCAGTTGAAATTTTCACAGATGATGTATTTCTGTTGCTGCTATAACAACAAATACTAAAAACAAAATAAAATAAATATTTAAGTGGGGCTCCCATACAACAAACGTGTTTTTTTTGCCGTTTTTTGCGATAATGGTACGGAACCCGATAGTGGTTCGTGCGCGAGTCCGACTCGCACTTGGCCGGTTTTATTTAATACAAGTGGTATTTATTGCCTTAAAAACTTCTTCAAATGCTAAAGAAAAATGGTATTTATGGTAAAAAGACAAATTATTTTACACAATTGCCCGAATATCATTACTTTTAGACAGGTTGTTTTGAACAGCGATGTCAATCCTTATAAATGTGGTGCGGAAAAATCGAATCGAATTATTGTAACCTAAATTATTTTGACACCATGTCAAACGTTCTTTAGAAAGATTATTACTTTACTATATGACTTTTCAAGGATTAGCATCACGAGCAAATTTTTTAATGAAGAGTATCTTTCGCATTTATAACCCTAGTAGTATAGATTTAGTGTTAAATCCTCCCGTAACTAGTTCCTGCTAGCGGCTTCACCCGCGTGAAAGTAGAAAATTATGCCGAGGGAACATATTCCCGGGATAAAAAGTAACCTAAGTGCTATTCCTGACTATATAATCTATCACTGTGCCAAATTTCATCCAGATCCGTTAAGCCGTTTTGGCGTGAATAAGTAACAAACATATACACTCACAAACTTTCGCCTTCATAATATTAGTGTGATATCCGACTCAATTCATGCTAGCCTCTGTTCACAAATCCTCCACCATTTGGCAAAGTAAATACTACCCAAAAGTAATGATAACTGGATCATAATTTCAGTTGAAAAGTAAAACATTGGTGAGCCGCTGGTTGCCGTTAAGTCGAATTTTGTTTTCAAATTAAAATTAAAACCGGCCGCATTAAGGCCCGAATCGTTAGTCTTAATTTGAGTTGGCTGATGGCTGGTGCTTGTGCACACTGTTTGCGATGATATGCGAGAATATATAGCTTGTTCAGACCCTCGCTATCCCGAGCTTTCTTTGGGCTATTATTGGCTTAATTAACCGTGTCTCTTCTGCTTATCTCTGATTTGGGCCTGATTCAGCCATCTTCATAATATTTTTTGGTCCTTAGTCATCTAGTCTATCAATTACATTTCTAGTCATTCAACAGAGGCTCTAAACAAAATCAGCAACAGTAATGTTCGAAATGCTGCAATGTAAGGAATTAATCACGATTCAAGTGACATGTCAATGGCGCTTGTCATTTTTTGATTTTATGACTATCGCCGTTGCTGAGAGAATATGTCAAGTCGAAAGACTCAAAAACATTGATATGAGCCTGACATAATCAGATCCTAACTTCGTCTGTCATTAGGCCACATTGCCATATCACTATTTTCCTACTACGGCTACAGTATTAAGATACACCAAACTAACGATCTCTTTAACCACAAGACCAATTACCCATTCATCTACAAAGCTAAGCGAAGCGATAACGGACGAACATCTGTCAGTGCAGCACATACTTTAAATTGAAATGCACAGTCAGCCCGTCGTGATTGACGAGCGGCAGCGGTAAGCAAATACGGTGCGTGCGTTTATAATGCACGACTGTGTAACGATATGTTATTGAGTTAGTGGTCGGCTGGGTCGGGAATATTGAAGGACGGTGTACGAAAAATATGGAACTCTTAATTTCTTTTTTTTTTCATTTAGTACTCGTTTATGGGTGTACTCTTTGTGTGTCGATTAATTGTCAATTTTTAGGGTTCCGTAACCAGGGTAAAAACGGGACTATTATTAAGACTCCACTGTCCTGTCAATCACCAGGCTGTATCTTATGTACCGTGATACCTAGACAGTTGAAATTTTCACAGATGATGTATATCTGTTGCCACTATAATAACAAATACAATAAAAATTGAATAAAAAATATATTTAAATGGGGCTCCCATACAACAAACGTGATTTTTTGCCGTTTTTTGCAATAATGGTGCGGAAACCTTCGCGCGCATGTCCGACTCGCACTTGACCGGTTTTTTTAGATATGGTGTTGGCAAAATTACAAGATTTTTACTAATAAAATAGAAAAAACAAAGTTTGTTGCAGTTGTTTTGTATTTGGTTTTTGATATGGCAGGACGAACTCAACAGCGTTTTTATCGATGGGTCCTGGGATACTAAGTGGTCCCGTTAGACCACTAGGTATCTCATCTGACGAAGGAGGAAGTGCGGGCTCGCGAAAGGAGTAGAAGGAGGTTTTTGCCCAAGAGTGGCTAGCAAATACAGGTTTTAATATGTTAATATCTACATTATACCAAGATGTTATGTAACAGTTGAAGTGATTGATTAAGTCAGAACTCTTAGCTTTATTTTTCTGTTTTCAGTAGCTATCTAGATTCAGACCACAACTAGCTGCACAAAACGAGACCGTGACCTCTGAATTTGTTTCGGCCTTTCTTCTCAGAGTAGTCAGATAGGAAACGCCGACCTTACCTAGTTTAAAAAAATATGATCGACATGTAAAAGTATATCTACACTCACAACGTAATGTTCCAAATATGAATTCAAACAATATTGTATAAACACGTACTTTATATTCGTGGATTTCACTTTTTTTTTATTTCATCTGTTTTATGAGTGAAGATAAAATAGTGTATGCAACGGCATATAATTGTTTATTAAAACACTCGCGTGTTATTATTATCACATTCAGCTTCACCTCGTGTGATAAACCCACGCTCGTGTTTTAATAACCCCTATTATATGGCCATTGCATAAACTACTATTAACAAACGAACTTAAGAAATAAAATCATTTATCACAATGGATCATGTTTTAGTCACGATACATCGTATCCATCCCCAAATCGCTGCATATACACTACGTCTAAACACCCCTAACCCGTTTGAACACGCGAGTTATTAAATTTGCACGCGCGTCGGTAATTATCGGTCGAAGTCAGACGTTTTAGCCTATTTATCTATATGAACGTAACAAAGACTTGTTCATCATTTTGTAAAGTAATAAAAGCTTGAGGTCATGTTATTGTTTTCAGGGGATGTGTGTGTCAAAGTTGATGAGGACTGATGAGCGAAAAGGTGAAATTTCACAGTTTGGGTTAGGTCTAAAGTAGAAATTATTTGAGTAAAAAGAATTGGAAGCCTCAGTTTTTCTCTGAAGTCGGTTAATAAATATTAACGAAAATATAATTAGGTACCTAAGGTTTTTACAAGCTTTTATTTAACTTGCAATGTATGTATGTTCGGGTCAAATCCTGTAAATGAATTTTAAAGCAGTTACTCTCCACCGGTTAAGATGAAATTTTCATACACGTTTAGTTTGGATGCCAATGCATGTTTAGCTAAGTGACGTCATTCTAAATCCAATATGGCAGACCAATGGTGGACTAGTTATTTTTTGTGCACTGCCATGATATGGGTACCAAATGAAACGATTTGCTGAGAAAATACGAAAAAGCTTGTTTTAAAAAAAGAGGTTTGTAATAATAATTTATTAACATGTGACCCAATTACTACTCATACTTGAACTCTTTTTTTATTATTTTTCGATTAGTATTTTCCAATAAACACGATGATATTAAAGTATCGCCCTACAAAAGTAGAAAGCCCAGATATCGTATACATAGTAAACTAAAATGCAACTTTAGGTAGTAGTAGCATTTTTACAAATTCAGTTATATACCTAACTGTATACTTGAAGTTCCATCTCTGGATTGCTGTACGCATCATCTGCCTAGCCTTTTCCCAATTGTTTTTGGGGTCGGCTTCCAGTCTTACCGGATTCAACTGAGTACCAGTGTTTTACATGGAGCGACTGCCTATCTGACCTCCACAACCCAGTAACTGGTCAACACAATACCCCTTGGCAAGACTGGTGTCAGATCTCAAGCTTCTGACTACCCGTAACGACTGTCAAAGATTTTTAAATAACTGCCGGGAGCAACGGCTTAACGTGCTTGCCGAGGCACAGAGGAAACTCGGTATGTTGAAATGGTCACCCATCCACGGACCGACCTCGGCAAGCGTTGCTTAACCTTGAAGATCGACCCGTGCGGATGTTATTATTAAGCCGAGAACTCCTCTCCTCTGGATTGCTGTACTACTGAGTTTAAAATGTCGATTAATCTGTCGAATTTTGAATGTAAATTTATGTTTTATTTTCTGTTTGTTTCAGGTAAGTTATGCAGAACCACTAAGCAGTAACACTTGACTGTATTGTCTAAGTGTTGCTTGGACCTCACTTTGGAGCATGCATACTGCAATGGTAATGAAAAACGTGTGGATGACTGTATACAATAAAAGACGACTTTGCTAATCTCAATTCACTGACCATGTTGTGAGGAGATACAGTAAACTGAAATTAGTATTAACGGAGTTCAAGGTAAGAAGCAATTACTAAGGAGTTGAAGTCCTACATTGCACTAAAACATTGAAATTTCAAACTAAACCATAATTTTAGTTTAAACCACAAATTTATAATGTAACTTAAATTACATTCTCTTTACATAACTAAAACACTGGACTAACCACTATTTGTACAACATAAGACCCAACATACTAAGACCATACGGCTACATCCATAATTTCAATTAAACCTCAAAACACGATTGCTATTCATCAACAACACGGACCCACTCCAATCGGCTTATCCCTTGAAGGGCGCCCAACAACACACATACGCTATGACAGACGATCCATAAAGTATTTACACCCAACACTCACTCAGTAGGGACCACAGACAACTATTTATGACCACTTTACACCACAAATCCGAAAAGGTACGCAAATAAAACTATCAAAACAGAGAAACGTACCCATTTTATTCTATGACCTAAGTCCCCATTTCCATATGCATGACTGGCAGAGGAACAAGTCAGTCCTGTTATTTATATATTCGACTCGTTATCATATTTTGCACTCTATATCATTGGCATAAGGTGCTTTATTCGACGGGTGAATTCTCGAGAGTCCATTTGACTAGCACACATTAGTAAAAGTTCCCCGGGCTCCGGGCGTACGGTGCCCATGAGGGAGAGATTTCAAGGACTCTCTTAGTTTCTGGTGTAGGGAAGATAAATACACTAGCAGCATAATAAACGCGGGTAGTTGGAAGCTTTTATTAATCAGAAAAGTAGCTTAGTTTTCCGTAGTTATTATTTGAATAATTTTAGTATGGTTCCATTTCAATCTAGATTTTAATTTAAGCTGAAAAGGTTTAAAAACGGAAGTGTTTTCTAGATTTAAACTCACGTTCGTTGCTTTTAAGATAAAGGTTTACCAGAAATATATTTACGTTTGAAACGAACAAACCGTATAAACCAATCCAACGCCACATCAAATCACTAGTTCAAGAGCGCGAAACCAACTTCACCGACCGCTGTCGATCCCGAAGGACCGAAAGTAAACTTCCCATCGGCACTTACTCGTGGCCACCCTACTTCTCACTATCCGAAATAAAATATTTATAGAACTGAGAGCACTTTTTCTCTTTGATTCAGTGGTTTTATTGGCTCGACCGTTTCGCGGTAATAAATGCTTTAGGGGTGGCCGTCCATAAATAAAATTAGTCACAATGAATGATTCTTTTAACTTGATTCGACCGTCATATTACCGATATCGGGCTATAGTGTGCCGTGTCTATGGTGTGCCGTTACTTTTATCGCTAGCAGTAATATAGATAATTTTTATTAGGAATATCTGTGTATCGGCGAATTTATGGTCACTTTCGTCGGAATATGATGATAAGCTTTTGTAGTGGACACAATGGTGTTAATAAAGATGGATTAAAAGAAAATATGTTGAAGATATGAGACCAATTTCGATTGTTCTTATTACATCATTATTGAAGTTAGAGTTTTCGTGTTAGCAAAGAGAAAACAGTAAAACAGGTACACATTTAAGTTAAATAGTAAACCTAAATAGTTTTTGGAGGATTCGTTACTATAGAAAATATTTTAACATTAATCTATATAATTAGTATTTTCTCCTAAATATTAGAGCGTCGGCAGTAGATTTTTACCCTACTGCCGAAGGAGGGTAATGTGTTTATCAGTCTATGTATGTATGTTTGTTCCTATATGGCGTTCAAGAGACCAAACGCGTTGGCCGATTTTTATGATTCTTACGTCAATCGATTTGTCTTAACCCTGCGAGTGTCATTGGCTACATTAAAATTGGAAATGAAAAAAATGGCGGATTGTGGGCGCCATTTTGTGGGGGATTTTTTTTCTTCTAAACCTATCGTGTGGGTTATCAAAATAAAGGGTATGAAGAGGTGATTTCGAAAATATATAACACTTATATGTTTAAATGAAAATCGAAAAAAAATAACTAATAAGTTGTAAATAAAATAAAAAAAGTTAATTTAAAAAATCTAAAAACCCGACTGCTTAAAAATCGAACTAAAAAGACGTAAACAAGAAGAAAACCATGTTGTGCAGTCGGAGGATACATCTGGTTTTGGTCAGCCAGCTCGTGAATATGCATCCTTCGACTGCACAACATGATTTTCTTCTTGTTTACGTCTTTTTAGTTCGATTTTTAAGCAGTCGGGTTTTTAGATTTTTAAATTAACTTTTTTTTTAAATTCAATGATACACGTTTCTCTACTTTGTTGCTTCGTGGTATTAATCAAATATTTCCTGATTATGGAATAAAACTTTTCTAAAATCATTACTTTATTCATTATTATTTCTTATTATTACCCACGGATGTCCCTAAGCTAAAGGGGAAAATTTACAAGACCTGTCGTACTGTATGGATCAGAATGTTGGGCTGTGAGAGAAAGAGATTGCATGTAGCAGAGATGAGAATGTTGAGATGGGTGTGCTGAGTGACGAGAATGGATAAAGTGAGAATTAGTAGATATATTAGGGGAACTTTGAAAGTGGCGCCAGTAAAAGAAACGTTGAAAGGGAACCGTTTGTCCTGGTATGACCATGTGATGAGGAGGGATGAAATGCTTGTTCCTAAAAGAGTTATGAATATAAATTTGGATGGATGGAGAGAGAGACACGGCCGGGAGGAAGGCCAAAAAAAAGATGGGTGGACCGTGTGAGGAGTGATATGAAAAAAAAGGCAGTCAGTGATAGCGTGACGGAGGACAGGACGGTGTGGAAGAAGAAAACGTGTTGCACCGACCCCAAGTAACATGGGACAAGGGCAGGAAAATGATGATTAATAGTCTCACGTTTCACCACTATCTCACCTGATAGACAGTGATGATGTACTCGTATTCGACGATTAAGCACGCTTAACTACAAGTTACCTATTTACTCTAGATTTAAAGACCCCAGGTTGTAGCTATCAGGAAACACAGACTCTGGCAGGGAATTAATTTCTTGGTGGACACGTGGCGCCATTTCTGAACCATTACACGTGTTCACTGTATTATTAAGTTGTGAGCATGTGTCTGTCTACTTGTTTTATTTTAAAGACTGTTTTAAAGTTAATGGTCGTTTTAGTTTTATTACTTACTCTTCTATATTTTATGATGTCTTTATTTTAAGTGGGAGTATACTATCTTAGTAAGAGTTTGGGTAACGCTTGCTTTTGCTGTGACATCGATGAATACGGAATAAGCAACAACTACAACAGTAGTCACAGCGGATCTTTATGTCTGTGAAGTTAGGCTGTGCGAGCCATTGCGCAAGAAACAGTTTGCCATCGAACATACTGCATATAGTAAGCGAGATAAAAGATGCGACAAACGTAAGCGAGTGAAAGAGGCAGTTATATACAATTCTATCTTCACCTTCAACATTGACACAAAAATAGATACTGTGCAGGGTCTTGCAGCCAATTTCAGAGACACAAAGATACGCTGTGACTACTGTACGTTACTGCATAAAATAATAAGACAACGTGGAATGCTTGCTAATGCAATAATATTATGCTGAAATCTGCAAAATGTATGCACAATAATTAACTTAATGAGATTGGTCCTATTAGTCAAGTGCAGTAAAAAGAAAATTCATTTTATTTTTTCAAATATTTCTTGCGGCTTTCCACTAACCCACTGTTTTTGGGTGTAACAACCTTTTAAAAAGCCTTCAAAAATCAATTATCTTAGCATACATCGACCAATTTCGGTGCAAAGTTTTATAAGCTTAAGTAATAGGTACCTAAGTTTGGAAAATAATTTGAGTGAACATGACTGAACGAAGAATTTCGTGTCGCTCGTGAACGAAGCACGGTCGCACGCGAGCTGTTACTTGCGCGGTAAAAATTAGCTGTTTTAATCGGTAAGACTTGGGTCAGGTGTTGAAATATAGTGGTGAAATTGTTCCTTTAAATGTTCGAATTTGGCTGATTTAGGCTTTCAGTTAGATTTGAGTTAAGATTGACAGAATCGAGATTGCATGCTTGATAATAGATAAAAAATTCAGGACTCAAGAAATTGAAATACGCTTTAAATAATAGTTTATCACTTTGTATAACATGGTTTTCTATAGACAGCGGTAAGTCTATATGAAATCTATGTTTTACAAAATGATTCCCCCAATAATATACACGACTAATATTTACAATAAGGAAAATCATTGTTTATCACCATAAGGTTGAATGTCAATTTAAAACGTGTAAGAACCACAAGATAGCCTATAAAAATCCAAATACTATCAGCGATTAAGATTGTCCAAATGTCCAAAATGTCACGTTGATCTATCCTAAACATTTTGACAATATGGTCAATCCCAGTCGTGTTTAGGCTTGTTAGTATTTTTATGAGACTCTGGCTATAAATGATTTTCATGGTAATATAAGATACCAAAACTAAAAATAAAAACATAAACCGACGGCTTTAGGCCGTCAAAACACTACAAATCGAAAAATAACTTTATTTTCAGAAATCGGTGTCAAAAACGAAAAAAAAATAGGTACTCAAGACACCGACTTCCGAATTGTTTTGGAAGTCAGTTTAGATTTTTTGCGAAAAAGTTTTTTTACTAGGCATTGTTGTCAAGAGTGGTCTAGTTAATTTCTTTTAAGATAAATCAACCCTTTCCTCTTCTTAAAATAGACTCAACTTCCAATGCACTTATTTCATTCCACAATCTGCTCAAGAATAGCCCCCGATACATTACATGCTCAAGCTCAAAGAATTATATTTTCAAGGGGACACATTGAATTGTTAGGAATTAATCGTTCTGTCGGTGTGCCACAGTTATTAGGAGATTAAGTGCTTTGCCTTGGAATCCAATTTTTTTTTCCTGTTTTATCTGTAAAATCTCATATTTGTCTTTTAATAAGGTTTTCTCTTTTATTAAACTAAGTAATACAGAAATCTTTTGCAAAAAAAATAAACCGACTTCCAAAGCAAAACACTTTAAAGCGAAAAATCTTTTCCGAAGTCGGTGTCTTTAATACCTATCGTTTTGTTATATATGTTTGAAATCACCTCTTAAAACCCTTTATTTTGATACCCCACACGATGGGTTTGGAAGAAAAAAAAAATTTGGGCCTCCACAATATGGGCACCCAAAATCCGCCATTTTTCTATTGTCCAATTTTAATGTAGCCTATGACACTCGCAGGGTTAAGACGAATCGATTGACGTATGCATCATCAAAATCGGCCAACGCGTTTGGTCTCTCTATGGAACGCCATATAGGAACAAACATACATACATACATAAATACATACATACATACTTACATACATACATACATACTTACATAGACTGATAAACACATTACCCTCCTTCGGCAGTCGGGTAAAAAGAGCAATATTAACTTTTGTTCTGAACCCGGTATCCTTAGTACCTCATATTGTTTTTGTCGTTTTGCTCATTTTTTTGTGAAAGTGTAATAAAACTAAAAAGAGAGAAATAAAAACTTTTTCACAAAATAATAACACCGGCTTCCGAAAAAAAAAGTTATTTTGCATTTGTTCTGTGTTTTGCTTTTGAAGTCGGTTTATTTTTTTGTGAAAAAGTTTTATGTTTCTCATGTTAGTTTTGGTATACCATCACTAAGAAGTTAGCAAGTTCTATAATAAGGTACCTAAAGGATTGAGAAAATACCCATAATAATTTAATTTACACATTTGTGCTGTTTGTATAAATAATAATTCCCTAAGTTGAGAGATACCAAATCCAATAAAAAAGAATGATCACTATCCGATTACAAGTTTGGGCGGAAAGCGTGTATAAACATACACTTATGAAATTTGGCACACGTGTTTAGAATTTCACATAGAGTAACATATTTGAATATTGTGCAATTCCAACAATATACGTGTCGAATTGATAATCACCTTTTTTTTAGAAGCAGGTAAAAAAGAAATAAGATTTTCATAAATTTTAGCCAGTACCTAGGTATTCCTAAAAAGGTTTTCTTAAGTTTCCATATCCCCTTTTACTAGCCCACTATTTCAGGGCTGCACAATCTTTTAAAATCCTCCAAAAATCAAATATCTAACCATACGTGGGACACTCAGAAAGTTTTGCGAAACTAAAAAAAATTGTTCTATACGTACATATATTTTTATTAAATCTTTTCAAAGTACTTTCCACCAGCCTCTATACAAAGATTCATGCGCCTAAACCAGTTTTCAAAACACTTTTTCCAGTCCGCCGCAGACACCTCGTTTACAGCCTGCTCGAACGCAGCCAGCGCATCTTCCGGCGACGAAAATTGTATCCCTTTGAGCTGATTTTTTATTTTTGGGAATAAAAAGAAGTCACACGGTGCTAGATCAGGGCTGTAAGGAGGGTGACCCAGGAGTTTGACTGGCGTGCTGTCCAGGAAGTCCCTCGTTTTGAGTGCGGTGTGCGCAGGTGCATTGTCGTGGTGGAGCAGTAGCCCGCGGAGCCCTGTGTTTGGTCGCTTGTTGCTTATAACAGAGAAAACTTCTGGCAAACATTTGGTAGTATACCATTCGGCATTAATGCTTCTTTGATCCCGTAAGGGAATTGATACCAAGTGGCCAGTCAAATTAAAAAAGCTAGCGATCAAAATCTTACCCCCGCTTCTAGATCGCTTCACTTTGGTAGGCGTTGGCTCATTTTGAAACACCCAAACAGTCGACTGGCGCTTGGTTTCTGGGTCGTATTGATAAATCCAGGACTCATCACCTGTAACGATGTCGTAAACACGCCGAGACGAGCCTGCTTCAAATTTGTTAAGCATATCACGGCACCATTCCACCCGGGCCTGCTTCTGAGCATCGGTGAGGTTGTGCGGCACCCAGCGTGATACTATCCTCCTCACGCGAAGATGGCTGTGTAGAATCTCGTGAACGCTTCCCGATCCAATCTTCAATATGTGTTGAATCTCCTGATATGTAATTCGCCTATTGTCTTGGATTAAATTTTTCACTGCTAGCACGTTTTCTTCGGTAACAGCCGTCAAAGGGCGACCGCTTCTTTCGTCATCCCCCAAAGTTGGTCGACCACGCTTGAATTCGTTATACCAACGATACACGGTTGCCTTGGAAGGGCCTTCATCCATGAATGCCATTTGAAGTCTATCGTACGATTCATCCGGTTTCAGGCGACACTTGAAATCGTATAAAATCATAGCTCTAAAATGTTCCCGGCGCAGATCCATATTTCAGTGAGACACAATACTTTGAATTAACTCGCAAAAAATGTGGAGGGAAATTTTGAAATTGGAACTTACTTATTTTTACTTATAAATAATCATATTTTCGAAAAACATTATAACTGGCCAGTCTCCCATATATAAAAACTTTTTTTCGCAATACTTTCTGAGGGGCCTGGTACATCAACAATTTACAAGCTCTAAGCATTCCATTTTCTAAGCGACACATTTAATCGTTTAGAATTAATCGTTGTGTCGGTGTGCCACAGTTATTAAGAGTTGAAAGTGCTCTTTCTAATACTTAATTTATCTTCAGATATATCTTCAGGCTAAGGGAGGCATAAAGTTGAGATTGTGAACCTCGAGAAAAATGTATGGAATATTACTGTAATGTTGTGGTAACGAGTTTGGGTGAAAATTTGACCGTATTTAGTATTTTAACATGCCAAAGAAAATGCAAGTATTTTCTTTTAAGCATCTCGTGTGTTCGTTCTTCATTTTCTGTTTCTGAATATACCTGCAGCCTAATTGCGTAAGTGAATTCGGCAAGGCAAAGGGTTTGACCCCAAGAAACAGTATGAGAAATACCAAAAAAAAATATTCTTTCGAAAAGAGTATCTTCACCATAGAAAGCGTCCAATAATTTTTGGCAATATCTAATTATTTAAAGAGAATTTCTAATATTCTATCATGAGGTCAAACCCTTTGCCTGGCCGAATTCCTGGTATTTTAATTAATCTGCAATCGAAAGTGAAAGTACCTACTCAATAATATTTAAAACCACGTTTAACTCTGCGAATCACACAATAAATAAAATCAGCTGTTCAGTACATTTATGTACGCATAAGCACAGATAATATAATACTAGCATGCATAAGTAACTTTTCAAAATCCAGGGCTAAAATATTTTTCGCTTGTCAAGTATTAGCACCATAAACGAGCTCGTGGCTAAATAATAACAGCCGCACTGATCGATCATCAAGGTTAAGCAACGCTTGACGAGGTCGGTCTGTGGATGGGTGACCATTTTCAACATACCGAGTTTCGTCTGTGCCTCGGTAATCTCGCTAAGCCGTTGGTCCCGGTTGTCATTTGAAGATCTTTGACAGTCGTTACGAGTAGTCAGAAGCTTGAGATCTGACACCAGTCTTGCCAAGGGGTACCGTGTTACCCAGTTACTGGGTTGTGGAGGTCAGATAGGCAGTCGCTCCATGTAAAACACTGGTACTCAGCTGAATCCGGTTAGACTGGAAGCCGACCCAAATGAAGTTGGGAAAAGGCTAGGCAGATTGATTGAGCACCATAAACTACTGTAAAATTATGTCAAGAATCCGGCCCTAATAAATGTTTATAAATATCCCACCGCCAAAACCCAAAGCAGCAAAAACAAACCCTTAAAAATCTACAAAAAATTAAGTACCATAACAACCCCTTAAGCACTTCCCATACTTAGTTTTTTCCCTTAAGATTATGACTTGAATAATAGCAATTTTATTTTTAATATACAGAGGCTAACCGACTTGAAATCTTTATAAACGACACCACACTTCTTACAGTGATAATAAGCCAAAGAATAATCAACCCTAAAATGATGACGGTAGGGTATTTTTGACCCGGGTGGGATATTTTCACAGGGAAATAAAAAGGATTATTGTTAATGGCGTGAAGCTTGAAGCGTTTGGATTCGTTTACACGTGTTTATAGTTTTGTATTTACGGAAGTCTATATCTGTTGGTATGTGGCTTCGCAGACAGCGGTGTGGACTGCAACCGTTACGATACGCATTGTCAAATTGAAATGAAAATAGAACAAAGAAAATTAATATAAATGCCGCAGCTTGTCTGTCTACTTGTTACGTTGCAAAGCTAAAAAAAATCAATTTGTTTTTCTCTTTTGTAAAAAACTAGAAAAAATTAAGAGTAAATTCTTTTAAAGAATTCTTTATCCTTCAAGAGCCTTCAAATTAATAAGGTAAACTCAGCGTTGACAAGTAAATCAGAATTAACCGAAATATTGGATTGGGAAAGTGTGAGTATAGTTAATTCTTTCAGACAATTCTTAAACTTTCAAATTTATGATTACAACTCAGTGTTGTCAAGTAAGTCGACACTAAACTGGAATAGTGGATTTAAATGAAGATTTGGATAAACTCTAATGTTATAAATTCTGAGTAACTTCACGCAAAAAAAAAACATTGCGCAGTATTAGCGTCACAGTTATTACTGTCAACTCATTACTGAGAACTGGAGTACAAGGTACCCTAATATTTAGTTAAAAAATGGCCGTCAACAATAAATATGCACAGTAGTAGACTATAGTCATTACTGACCACACATTTCTTAGAACTGGAGCAGGTACAAGATATCTTAATCTTTATGTATAAAAAGTTTAAGTATATCTCTTTCAAGATTACTTGCGAACATTGCCCCTTGCAGATCGTTATACCAATCCTGGGCCTGCAGTCTCGACATAGCTAACGATCGTTACGTTAAGTAACATTCGTTAACTCTTACCACAAAATAGTAAGTATACAGAAGGGCCACTCCCGCCGTTTGGAAAATTGACTGCTAAACTTGACAGATTCACTAGGGTTGTAGTGTTCGTGATATTAAATGGATATTTGATGCCCTGTCTACCCTCTAAGGCATGTAAGCATGATATGATGTATGTTTAGACGAATCTATGTATTTATGTTTGTAACTTGGGCAACCTACCCTTTTTTTTTAATTCGGAATCAATATAGTAGCAACCCTAGTGAATCTGTCAAGTTTAGCTGTCAATTTTCCAAACGGCGGGAGTGGCCCTTCTGTATACTTACTATTTTGTGGTAAGAGTTAACGAATGTTACTTAACGTAACGATCGTTAGCTATGTCGAGACTGCAGGCCCTGGGGTCATATACTCTAAACTGTAATCACTGCCTGTCAGGCAAATTGCTTCATCGCAGATGGTACTGTCAATCTTAATCTTACCACTACACGTCTTGTTATATTAATACTTTAACATGTGCTTTTGTTCCTTGTTTTACTGATTGTCTTTATGTTCGTGATGTCATTTACTTGTTAAGTTTAATGCAACTTGGTTTTAATTCTCTCGTTGGTTTTGTTTAAAGGACTTCGGGATAATGCCTGCAAGATTATCAAAAGAATCATCAATTTGTTTTCTTACTCTTTGCTTTTGAAGTCTTTGATAAGTATCTACTCTGTATGATCATAGTGGGTTGGTTTACTTAAACTAGCAAACAATTCTAATGGCACTTGTATAAATATGACATCAAGTCTCAATTTGACGTCAGTATTATCTAAGCTTTCACGACTCTTTACTGTTGCTTCAATAAAGAAGGCCATACTAGTTAGTCCAAATTATAAGGCACCATTATTATGGGCACTGGTTAAGTCAAAGCTCCAGAGCCTTGAACACCGTCGCCGAGTTGCCAGCTTGTCGGTTTTTTATCGGTTACATTTCGGGGAGTGTGCGATGGAATTGCATGATCTAATTCCACCCAGCCCGTTTCATCATCGGACTACCAGACGTACGGCGAAGCGCCATCGGTACATGGTAGACATCCCACCCATACGCACTAAACATTTTGAGAATACTTTTATTATGCGTACAGCTAAGGAGTGGAATTCCCTGCCGGAGTCTGTGTTTCCCGATAGCTACAATCTAGGGGTCTTTAAGTCAAGAGTGAATAGGTTGCTTCTAGGCAAGCGGGCTCCACCATCGACCACTTCTTCGTGAGACGATTACCATCAGGTGAGATAGTGGTCAAGCGCGAGCCTACAATACTTAAAAAAAAACCGGCCAAGTGCGAGTCGGACTCGCGCACGAAGGGTTCCGTGCTTGGTAAATTGCGGTTTAGGATTTATGACGTATTAAAAAAAAACTACTTACTAGATCTCGTTCAAACCAATTTTCGGTGGTAGTTTATATGGTAATGTACATCATATATTTTTTTTAGTTTTATCATTCTCTTATTTTAGAAGTTACAGGGGGGGGGACACACATTTTACCACTTTGGAACTGTCTCTCGCGCAAACTATTCAGTTTAGAAAAAAATGATATTAGAAATCTCAATATCATTTTTGAAGACCTATCCATAGATACCCCACACGTATGGGTTTGATGAAAAAAAATATTTTTAGTTTCAGTTTCAAGTATGGGGACCCCCAAAATTGTATGTTTTTTTTCTATTTTTGTGTGAAAATCTTAATGCGGTTCACAGAATACATCTACTTACAAAGTTTCAAAAGCATAGTTCTTATAGTTTCGGAAAAAAGTGGCTGTGACATACGGACGGACAGACAGACAGACAGACAGACAGACAGACAGACAGACAATCATGACGAATCTATAAGGGTTCCGTTTTTTGCCATTTGGCTACGGAACCCTAAAAAGGCTGATGTAACATCCTACCATAGTTTCATTCAGCAATGACTCTTAAGTTATCGTAACAAAGAAACCAACAAGTGTTCCAAACCCGTTCCACTAGTTGACTGTAGCCCTCTTTTTATAAAACATTATCTAGGCATGCTCTTGATTACTGGTTTTACCTTTATGGATCATGCAGAGCTTTGAAAGGTATCGACCGTTAGCAGTTCCGCTTGTTACCGCATGCTTCTGTAATGGATATGAGACCACTTAATCTTCACTTAAATTATGGGTAGAATCAATATAGTATCATCATCAACTTTGTTCTTTTCTTATTTCTGTAAAAGTTTCAAGTTAAAACAAAAACTGCATTCAACAAAGTCTTATACTTTACTTACAATTTTGTCATTTAGTTTCTCCTAAATCAAAGATGTCGACGTCGTCGTCTCGATTCTAATACGATCATGTTTTGCAGCGAATTTTTCGCCACTCTTCAAACACTACTAATCCATTTCGCTAACACCATTACTTCTGCCCGCTATACCTTCACCAAAATCGTTTCTTCAAACCGATCCTGTATCGCTGTCTTCAAAGCCTCTCAAGGAGCTGATCCGAATCGAAGTCAGCGTAAATAAACAGTAGCTGTCTCGCGGTTAATTCGGGGTCGTCAAGTGATTTGTATCCGAGTTATCCGAGTTCTCGAGTGCATTCGTTTACGTCAACGTGTGGTTTTAAGTGAACAGACAGACAGTCGTGTTTCGTGTTTGGTGGTATTTATTTCAAAACTATTTCGTTTGTGTTTACAAGATGGTTCGGATTTTCTTGGTTCGGGTATTTTTGACGGTCAATTTGGGTTTGGTTGTTTTTGTTAGAGGTGAAAGGGACTGTTAGGTAAAATAAATATTTAGAGTTTAGAGAAAGTGGTAAATAATAAATGTTTAGAGTGACTAGAAACATTGAGTATTCTACATGCTAAATTAAGAATATGAAGTCAGATAAGGTACGATAAAATAAGATTGACGTTTCCTACTGCCGACTTATTTTTAGCTTGCAAATCTTGCAATATCAGAACGGTTCAGTATATCCAAATTAATTGCTGTACTCAACTGTTGACAAAATAATTATACTCTACCCTGGACAAACAATTATTCATCCCGTATTCTGAGCCCTCCTTGTTTACACAAATTCAGCATAAACATTATAATCCGCTGTATTTTCAAAATTATAAATACAAACTCTCATACAGATTCATTATTAGAAAATTATGCATATTTTACAGTCTGCTTGGGATTTGAGTGACATAAAATGTGAACCAATGAATGGGTTATGACATTTGTGACCCCTGTGTAAAGGAATATGATTTTTTAATCCTTTGTATTTGGATAATCTTGTTGTTAATTTACGATACTATTAATTTGGACTGGATTTCAATTTTACAATTACAAAATGTTGGAGTACCTACCTTTATTTAGTACCTAGTACAAACCTAGGAAAAAAATAAGTAATAAGTTTGTTAGAAATTTCTTGTCATTCTCGTTTTAAGTTCTAGGTATCTACTGTTTAAATAGAAACCTAAAAACCAACGACAAAAACCAAACAATCAAAATCACCTAACATTCACCGCAAGCCTGTTTGAACAGTCAATTGGCACTGATTCTTTTCCAGTAATTTGCCGGGCGGGTCGATGCGACCGCACAGCTCCGGGCAGAGGGTTAAAATGTTTTCCATGTTCCGCTCGTCACAGTTGTCACCTGACCGTCGACGAGACACGCTTAACATAAACTATTGCCGATTTTGTGGCGGTCAGCCGTTTTCAGATCCTCTTAGATGCGGTAATGGATCCATTGTAGTGTTTATATCCAAAGGAGTCATTTGTGTGAGTCTGTATTGGTAGAAGAGCTATTTTGTATCGGATTGTGAGTCCGAGGTGTTTAGTATTATGTTCGGCTGTGAAGGGATATTTATACGGTCGTTTTCAGATTCTAGCAGTGCTTAGGTTTTGTTGTGATAATTCCGATTCTGACCGTTTGTTACTCTTTATTGTATCACATATATATTGTTTAACTTTGTTATTATGATTATAAATTACCTACTTACCGATGCATGCATTAATTTATCACGCAAATTGACACTAGCACTTCATTCTGAAATCATTGCTCACTAAACGCATCCCACTCGAAAATTATTGGCATGTTCTGTCGATGGGCTTTCATATCAACAGATAATTTATTAGTACTTAATCAAAACTAATTTACAACCAGACTATTCACTAAAATCAATTGAAGTAGATTAGGTAACCTAACTTTACCTTTAAAACTTGCGGCAACAACTCGTCGGTTTACCCAGTATTGCCATGTTTAAAGCCAATATTTTATGCTTGTACCGCTGGCAACACCCACGTAGGTACTTGCATGTTAGAACAGTTTTGAATCGCTTATACGACACGCCTTGGTGCTCTACACAAATACTTTATTTTCTTATGGTAATGCCTATTCTAGTGGTCGTTGCTTTGAGCTTGGGAGTCATTGCGAAGTTTATTTACTGGGTTTAGGTTAGGCCTTCGATAGTATTATCCTAGATAATATTAAACATGTGTTATTTAAAAGCTAGTTTGGTCCTTTTTGTCTTGTGTCGGCATTATTTACACGGTTTACCTCTAATGTCAGTAGCAAGCTTGACTGCACAGAGTAAACGGGACGTAGGTATTTAAGTATCATTCTAGACTCTAGAGGCTTATTTGCTACCTGTTTATAACCCACTAGCTTCTGTCTGCGACTTCATTCACGTGTACGTCAACTATACCTTTAAATAAATCCTATGGCATTTGGCAAGAGAGTAGCTTTCCAGCAGTGAAGGTTTTTATTTTATTAAATCTTTGGACTACTTCTCGAGATAACCTCTTTCAAACAAACAACAATTTTACCTCTTCTTGTTTTAAATTTATTATATGCTTTATTGTACACCATTAAATACATTAATTAAAGATAAACTTAAATCTAATACATACAAAAGGCGGCCTTATCGCATGCATAATATTAAGTTAGACTTTTGCGTATAAAGTTGTGCTTAGCAAACAGGATAAGAAGATTTTCTGGCATTTTATTTTTAACAGTTTCTTGTGAAAGCTATCATTCGAGGAAATACCACAACTTGCAGCCGTAAATTCCTACATTTTCCTACATAACACAATACTGCGATATAAATGCGAACGTTACCCGAAGCAAACAGGAATTAAATCAGGTGAACTGAGTATAAAGTGGTGCCAAGCAAGCAGGATACGCTGATATAATTCTTGTGAAACCTATCATTTGTGTAATTACCACAACTCAGAGAAGTTGGCACCTAGATTTTGCTACGTAACACGATACAGCAACGGAACAGCAAATGAAACACGTAATAAACAGAAATTAACTAGTATAAATGCAGCCATAAATTGGTGAGATACGAGCTAGGATATCTGTTTCGCTGGCTTGGTGATAGCGCGGTATAGTCTAGTTTATAACAGCAGATACAATGATACGTAATGTCTATGTTAAATGCAAGTTTAGTATTTAAGGGGTTAAGCAAAAACAATTATCTCGAAGGCTACCCTGAAAGTCGATTAAATTAGCTTCAACATTCTAAAAATGTGGACTCAGCAAGCCACCTTATTTTTTTATTTCTGTTGGAATAGTGCCTATAACATGTTTTTATATATAATCAGAAATTTGCATTACAAGGACGTTTCTTGGAAAAGCTAGTATAAAGTTGTATACTAAGAAGAACGACTCGCATCCACGACACTCCAACCAGCTCATACCAAGGTGACTTGTTAAGGCGATTACTCCACCTGGCTCACACCAAGGTGATTTGTTAAGGAGATTACTCCACCCGGCCTACACCAAGCTGAATTGTTAAGGAGATTACTCCACCCGACTCACACCAACGAGACTTGTTAAGGATATTACTCCACCCGGCCCACACCAAGGTGACTTGTTAAGGACATTACTCCACTCGGCTCACACCAAGGTGACTTGTTAAGGAGGTTTCCTAGCAATTGACTAATAGGTATCAGAGAGCTTCTTGTGAAAACCATCTCACGAAGATATACCACAACTTACAGTAGTTGGTACCTGGATTTTGCATAATAAGGTGACTAATTACTGAACTGTAAGGTTAAGTAAACTACATTACTAGGTCTACACACAAACTATGAGAAATAGGGAAAACACTGAAAGCAGTCTCGGGCCCGATTTTATTTTATTGAAATCGGGGCCGAGAATCCTTTCAATATTTTTCGCTATATACCTCATATTTTCGGCTTTGGCCATCCACGTCCACTTGAAATACCTATCCTGAATAGTATTGCTAGTCTACCCCAACAAAGAAAACACAAAAACGCCGATGATACACGTAGCCACGTTTCAGATAGAAATAAAACGAGCATTCACATAAAACTGTACAATGAATCCGATCAATACCTATCACATAAATAGTCCCTAGAATCCAATACTGGACATAAGCATAGTACAGTCGAGGACTAAAATATGTAAACACCAAGACTGCATATTCTACTAAAAGCTATAGATGACGTCCGGAATTCCGGAGTCAGCGTAAACATTTCTTTCATTTTATTTTAAGCTGCATTAGGTAAAGGCCTACTTGCGCTTCAAACATAACTCAGAGTTAGTTGCTAAAACTAGGTTAAATTAAAATATGTCATACATCTTTATTTCGAGTCTATGGCAAACTCTTTAGATATTTTGGGACCAGTAGGCAGCCACTCCAATAGCAGCGTCAGTGGCGTTCATTAGGTCCTCCAAAGTGCAAGTGTTTGGGCACTTGGGGCACTCGAGCATTTGTGTCCTATTCTGCATAGGGGCACCACGTCGCATTGTGTGTCACTAGTCTATAAAACCCCATTTCCCCAAATTGTGTTTGCAGCGGCTTACCTGGGTACGCAATCGATTGAGTACTTTCCATACAGGACACTGCAGTTCACGGTTTCAAGGTATTCCTGAGGTTTTAATAAGTTAGGTGGCGCTGAGAGAATTTTTTCTCACAGCTTGCTTCTTAGTGTTGTCATACATAAATATTGTAAATAAAACGGGGTTATAACTTGGAGTTACTAAGAAATCCCAGGGTGAAGCCAGTGATATTCTATCACGCAGCGATACCAGGATGGATAGATGGACCCCCCTTTGCCGCACTTAGACTCCCATTTGCGGCCTCCTCTCTGTGAGAGGGAATAGGCCGTAATCCACCACGCGGGCCCAGTGCGGGTTAGTCAATGTCACATGTCTTCATTTTTGGTTCCAAGACATGCCGGTTTCCTCACAATGTTTTTATTCACCGTTTTGAGAGCAGTGGTGATGAAATAATTTGCCATTTTGGGAGCAGTGGAGATGAAATAATTTATACAAAATAAAGTGGCTGCCTGGGTTCGAACCCACAACCTACCCACTGTGCCACTGCTCTAACCTGTAGTGATACCAAACAACAATCGAAAATTGAAATTGATTGTTAGCAGATAGACCACGTGACATTGGTAGAGCCTGTGCATCTCATTTTGGATGTTTCGACAAAAGTTATCGACTTTAGAATGTCACTTTGTCATTGTCTTTGCCTTTTAATGCAGAGTAGGGCAAGGCTCTTAGGCTATCGATGACGATTGTGATTTCAAATAAAATTCATCAGGTCCTCACTCCTGAAATTAAATTACTGATTTAAAGTACCGAGTTGTTAAGTTGACAAAATATTTTAAAACATACTTAGTATCATGTATTGCATAGTAAATCAATATTTAAACGGATACTCTTCGAGAAAATCGGTATTCAATTATACGAATTGCACTCATATTTTTCCCTTGACTGTACACATGAACGGTCAAGAAATGCTTTACATTCTAGCTCGCTCGCCCGTCACGTTTCTGCAGCGAGCCGAAAATATTAATATTCGATGCTCAAGTAGGGTTGCTGCGATTTCAACTATTTATACCCGCTATGCTTGGTTTCAGAACCTAAGTGCTTTTTGACATGTCTACTGTACGTATTCTTCTAGAAAATTTCTCATTGCGACGTGGTTGGTGAATGTTAGTTGTTGCTCTAATCTGGGCTTCGCTGCCTTCCTTTTCCTAGTCTCTGCTCCTAAGTCTAAACCACAGTAACACGAATGAAAATTATCGAATTATTGATGTGACTGTGAAACTGAGGGTTAGTCCCTAGATATGATTAAATGAAGAGATCAATAAAAAATTGTCTTTTCTTCCGCAACCAAAAAGTACATACTTAGGGAGGTCCAAAAATACGCGGATTGGAAAATATGCCGCAAACTTTTATAGACCTTCCATAAATAATTTCTAACTAATTCACCCTTTACAACAATCTTAGGTACTAATAGACTATAAGTTCTCGTCGTTTGCACCTGTACCCTATCATAATGCCAGCCGAATCCATACGTCAGCTGCAACAGGTTTTATGCAGAGCATTTGCATTTATTTTCTTACGTCTCTCTCCAGTATGTCAAGATTGCGCCTTTAACGGTTTTCTTTTCTAGCTTTTCCTTAGGGCGAGAAAGTAATATGATATCGGGCGCACGGTTGGCACAGTGGTTAAGCGATTGACTGCTGCGCTGCGTGTCGCGGGTTCGATTCACGCACGGAACAAATATTTGTATGACCTACATATAGTTGTTCCGGCTCTGGGTGTTTGTGTATGTTAGTTTATATCTTTGTAAACGCACCCGTGATACAGGAAGAAATTCCTAGTGGGGCAACTTTAAAAAAAATAATCGGCGGTTGTCGATATTTCAAAGGGGATTGACAAGATGACATTTTGGTAGCGCATGTCAATCACTTATATTTCTGGCTTTTCGACAATCACTATCGGTATATCTAAAGGCTCTTGTCTACTCCCAAATATTTGACGGTACATAATCACTCAAATTCTTTTATAACATTAAATAACCCTGCCCGATAAGTCGTTACAGTAGGTACACAAAATCAACGTTCATAAATAACAAAATTCTATCAAAGTTTCCCTCGAAAATCAATTCATTCTTGATCTAACTATTGACTAAACGGTTTTAAACACCAATTACAAAGGCCATAATTTGATGGTTGAACGAAAATCCATCACACGGGCTACCTAGACTACCCTACGATTGAATACCTCTATGTATTTACGAGCATAGCAGGGTTAAGTATACGTTATGGAAAATTTATGCCACTGCGTTGGTGGTATTCGTTCGTTGAAAAATTAAATACATGGAGATTTGAAATGTTCGTAATTTAAAATTATGTTGTCGCGGCTGAGTTATGGCTGTGTAATGAATTGCCTTTGCCTGTTGATCGGGGGCAGACAAAAGTTTAAATGTCGGGTCGAGATTTGCAAGCGGGGCAGGTGCAATGTTTTTGGATCGCTTTGGTTGTTGTTTTATTCAACTGATGGATTTTAGCGAAGGTTTTATTTCGATAAAAACTTGCTCATGGCGATATTTATATAGAGAGTTCCGGTTGCTCTTCTGTTCCATATTTTGCATCCAAACATTCATAATACCTAATTTCAAATCGCCTTTTACCAACTATATTGGGGACGGCTTCAAATCTGACTGGACTCAACTGAATACCATAACCGTGCACAACAAATAACAAGCAAAATTATTACACACAACAATGTTGCCAACAGAGAAATCACCTTCCAAATATTTGCACGTAAATCATGTTGAACAGTAAGAGTGGGTAGGTATAGCCTAAGTATCACTTACGACGACTAATGCGTGACGATTTTTTATGAGAACTGTGTGAATACATCAAGTGATCCCCTGGGTCTTAGCGGGAGGTGGCTAAAAAGGTTGTTACTAAAGAGGTCTACTCGATAAAGATATGCGTGAAATATGGCAACTTTTTTTTTTGGTTGGGTGGCAACATTTGTTGTTAAAATCATTGTTTTGTGAATATAGATGTCGTGTATGGATAGGTGTGTTTCTGATAAACATAAATGCTACTATCAATCGACTATTGACCTTAACGATTACACATAAAAATTAACGACTTCCGACTTAAAAAATCAAGTTCGTATACGAACGTTGTTTCCTAATTAAGTCGTTCGAGTTCGTGTTCGTATTAGAAGGTAGATACAATTTCTAGCAGGTCTCTTTAGATAGGATTATGTTATCTTCTTTGACACTAATACAATAGCAGCAGGCAAACCTAGCCACCACTACACACACACACACTCCCACACTTGAACTGACAGACACGCACCGACCGACCGACCAGCAGACTTTCCAGTAAAATACTCACAACGGATCTTTGTGTCTCTGAATTGGCTGCAAGAAGCCTCTTGCAGCCAATTCGCAGCCGCGCAGTAGCTATTTTTGTGTCAATATTGAAAGTGAAAATAGCATTGTATAACTGTCTCTTTCACTCGCATACGTTTGTCGCATCATCCTATCTCGCTTACTCTATATAGTTAATCTGTTTCGTGCGCAATAGTTGACAGAGCCAACTTCAGAGATACAAAGATCCGTTGTGAGGTTGTGAGTATTATCTATTGGCATTTAGTATCCAGCCTATGATTTGCAAAAAACACCCAATTTTGTCGCAGAAAACAATGCAACAATGGAATTCGTTTTTTCAAAATCATATCTAGCGCAACTACAAATAATTCACACCGGCCAGTATTATTCTATCACACCTTCTAATATATGCCACACAGTTTATAAACACAAAGATGGCATTACGGCAGAACGCCATAAAGCATACGGCTACGTATAAAAAAAAATTAGAAAAATGGCGACCCACTTTCGCAAAGTCAGGTGGTCCGCAGCAGCCATCATTAATTTCCATTCAGTGCCGAATAGCCGGAATATATCGTGGCGGAATCGTTTCCAAGGTAAGAACACACTTAGTCTTGAGTACGGCACCGTTCTTTATTTTAAGTTGGCAATTGATTTTATACTGTAACTATGTATGTATAGCATTCGCTTGGTTGAACGGTGCTAAAGCTATGTGAAGCGTGCCAACTTGGTCTAGCCTTAAAATTGCTAGACGAACTTTTAAAAAGGAAAGTGTATTTTATTTCTAATTCGAGGAATAGTTTTTAAAGTTCTCTATTGACTTCAAGGAATTGTTTATTTTAAAACGTAAAGGTTGTAACGTGTAAACGTAATGGATAGTAGAAACATCAGTGAAATGAAAGATACTTACATTTCAATAAAACATAAAAGCTTTGGAGGAAAAGCCCGATCCATTGCTTCATATGTTTGAAAAATTCATCCGTTGGACGACGTAAAGAACACAGTGAATGTTGTTAGACTGTCAAAATGAAAAATAAATAAGTAACTCATTAAAAAAACCTTCTTCTCAGCAAACCCTTTCATTTGATACCCATATCATGGCAGTGCACAAAAAATTACAAGTCCGCCATTTTGGGCCGTCCGCCATATTGGATATAAAATGACTTCACTTAGCTAACCATGCATTGTCATCCAAACTAAACGTGTATGCAAACTTCCACCTTAATCGGTGGAGGATCCGAACACACTTACATACATACATTGCAAGTTAAATAAAAGCTTGTAAAATAACATACACCGAAGTTACTCTTCATTAATTTAACTGGACTTCATCTAAAAAATCGCCCTAATAAAATATCAATAAAGTTATCTTCAAATTAAGACCCGTCTTCCGTCCTTAATTATAAGAGATCAACTCATCATCAAATTAAATTGTCAAAAAATATAAGCAATTAGTTAAGCAAAATAAATGTTTAGGCTAACCTTTGGAAACTTTCCGAATTCTTCCCGCTAAAGGGCAAAGGGTGTGTGCCATTAATCATTGATGACAGACAAGTTGTCGCCTTGTAAACGGATCTAATATCTTGGCAGTTGGTCTTTCTAGAGCTTATTACTGGTATATATTGAGGCTGCTGGTTTGCTGGTGGTTTAGATGTCCTTGTAGGAAGCGTGATAGCAATGAACATTGAATCCGAGTATGGGTCCTTCAGGTAGGCGTAAGGCATTTAACAGAAAATTACGTTTAATTTAAGAATTATTAAGCAATAAAGACATTATGATGATAAGCTCGCTTTGACTTTCTCACCTGATGGTAAGAGTTAATAATTAGACGATGAAGCAAGCTGTCTTAAAGTAATCTATTGTATCTGCATTCATTCATTCTTCTGCTATTATCCAGTGTCATTTTGCCTTGCAAAGCCAGAATTTACCCAAAACAATGTGAACTATGTGTCTATGATAGTGGATAAAAGCGAGCCAATCAATAATCTGCAAAAATGCAGACGAACTTAATCTGAGCGAGCTGCCAAAGTATAAAAATCTTCATAGTCAACCAACACACTGCACATTGATTGCAGCAATCATGTAACGTTCTCTGAAACGCTAAGACTACTTCTCCTTACATGATATCCAATCACAAAAATATAATAACAAAAGAAGACATCACTACCAATCTAACTAATGACTGTAACATAAATAAATTAAACGAAATGAAACAGTTCAGTCATTCAAGTCGTAAAGATGGTACAATATTAACGTTATTACTACTATGTTCACGAGCAAGCAACAAAATGTTGCGTCTTAAGGCTTGATTTAAACAAATTAAGCTCAGGGCGGTGAGTTTGGGGGCTTTTATTGGGTACGATCTGGTTCTATCGGATACACCTACTATGCTTTTATTACTACATGATTGCAGCTTTTCATATAGGAAAGGTAGGTAGAAAAGCTGCAATTAACTTTTGTTAAATGTGTTTTTACCCGGCTGCCGAAGGAGGGTACTGCGTTTATATGCGTCTATATGTATGTAGTTTGTTCCTATATGGCGTTCTAGAGACCAAACGCGTTGGCCGATTTTGATGAATCTTATTTTGATGTCAATCGATTCGTCATAACCCTGCGAGTGTCACTGACTACATTAAAATTGATAAGGAAAAAAATGGCAGATTTTGGGAGCCATTTTGAGGGGGAAATTTTTTTCTTCTTTCAAACCCATCGTGTGGGGTATCAAAATAAAGGGTTTTAGGAGGTAATTTCAAAAACATAAAACACTTGTATGTTTAAATGAAACTAATTCTAAAAAAAAAATTATTTAAAAAGTTAAAAAAATCAAAGAACCCGAAAACACGTAAACAAGAAGAAAATCATGCTGTGCAGTCGAAGGATATATCTGGTTTTGGTCAGCCAGCTCACGAATATGTATCCTCCGGCTGCACAGTAAGAAAGAAAGAAAGAAAAGAAAGAAAAAGTGTTTATTCGCCACAAAAACGACATACAATTTTGTTGTTGTTTACGTCTTTTTAATTCGCTTTTTAAGCAGTCGGGTTATTTGATTTTTTTAATTAACGTTTTTACTTGTTATAACGTTCATCATTTTCTGTAGACTTCCCAAGGAATTTGAACTCCAAAGTAGAGCATTTCATCTTTTGTCTGCTATGTCTTCCCGAGTTTACTGTTTGCTATTTACCCGACTGCCGAAGGAGGGTAATATGTTTATCAGTCTATGTATGTATGTATGTTTGTTCCTATATGGCGTTCCAGAGACCAAACGCGTTGGCCGATTTTGATGATTCATACGTCAATCGATGCGTCTTGACCCTGCGAGTGTCATAGGCTCCATTAAAATTGGACAATAGACAAATGGCGGATTTTGGGTGCCATATTTTGGGGGTCCAAATTTTTTCTTCCAGACCCATCGTGTATTAAAATAAAGGGTTTTAAGAGGTGATTTCAAAATATATAATACTTATATGTTTAAATGTATCTAATTCAAACAAAAAACTTTTGATTCATATCTAATGATAAACTTTATGATCTTATCGCAATTAGCCATAACTCTTAAGGTTACACTAGTCGAACATTCTTCCATACAATCGTAGTCTAGAGATTACTCCACTGTTTGACGATGTACGTTCAAAATAAAAAAAATATATCAATTTGTATCATCATTATCTAGCCCTGTATGGAAATGTAAAAAGAAAGAAAGTTGAAAGTTATGTGCGTCAAAAGTTCCATATTTCAACACTAATTTTAACGCATCTTTGGGCGGAAATAAATACCATAAGAAGAAGGAAAATTGCAAAACGGCCTCGATACAGGAATAGATAAGTAATTCAACAATGCAAATAATTTTATTTTGAAAATATATATTTTGTAATTTTTTCATGATATCTAGACTCCCAAAGGTCTGCTTGAAAAAAATCGCGCGCTCGTTTTCGTCCTAAATCATCATCCATTTCGCTACAAACTTGCAAAAGTGTTCATTCGTACACGAACTAGCTTCTTACTGCTCATCACAGCATCTATTTCTTTCAAACGTGTTGTCGGATAAGATAGCATTCATTTCAACCCCGCGCACAAAATAGTTCGTGCCGTCGACTAGTTCAATTATACTGATTTTCGGCCTTGTAAGGTCACCGGTTGATTAGTAATGACACTCTACATAAGAAAAGGATTGAAACCAAACGGTGCGAGCACGACCCGACACAATCGTTCACCATAAATAAGCCTAGCGAACCTCTTCATGAGAAATTAGCCAAGTTGCCGGGTGTCGGAGCAATTTCGTCGGCAAGCGGGCTTGTTGCGTGCTATATTGATGTAGCCTTATTATCTGCCGTAGCCTTGTATGGAGGTATTGTCGGCTGGAACACTGATTTACCGCCGAACAAGGTTATAGCATAGATTTTTTCACGCTATTTTTTGGGTAAAGAATTTTGGGGTGCTACGTTTTGTGACATGTTTGGGGCGTCATCGTCATAAATGATAAGTAGGTGAAGTGTTTTGTGTTCTATTGGAGCGTTATTATTTTGTTCATCTATCGTAAAATATCCTTTAGTTTTCTTGAATTTTTGTTATTAGATGCTATAGCAATTATTTTTTGCATTGTTGCGGCTCTCCTTGATATTACGTCCAATTACCATCACTAGGTTAAAAAAGTTAATAGCACTTTATTAAATATTGTTAACGACAGAACCATTAATTAGTATCTTGATATTGAATATCAACTTTCATATTACACGATTGATTGGACCACTGTGGCTCCATTTTGTTTCAATAATTTTGTTACAATTTTAATGATGTTCATTGAGAACGAATGATATCGAATAAAATAATTGCTGCTCATTCACGTTATTTATTCGTTTCATTAAAATTTAAAAATAAGAATTTCTTTTTCATGGACATGGAAAATACATCGCGATGGAAAATGGAAAAGATTTTCGTCAGAATGTTTGTGTCCATTGCCGAAATAACAGCTTGTTCTCGATAAAGATTCAATTTCAAACTATAGGAAAGGAACATTCGTCCTTACTTTATATTTACTAGGAATAAACGACGGAATAAAACCAGGGGATTACAAATCATGAGTTAGCAGTATTTTTAATGATAACTGGCAAACACTCTGCATCAAGAAAGTGGAAACTAGATACCGTCAATGCACAATGTGGGTTTGAGACAATAACAATGCATCTCTGCCCTGCTTTCTGAAATAGTAGGAAAGTTCCCCCTTCGCGCAATATAGGCGTCACGTCAATATGATAATAGAGAACAACAGAGAATATAGGAAGAATAAAGTACCTATGAAAAATATGCAGATTTAACTGAAGTAGCAAAGGCTCGCAAAACGGATGGCCGATAGGGCCAAATGGTTCTACAGTGGTGACTGCGTATCAGAAAACGCAGCGTTGGAAGGCCTCTCACTAGGTCGACAGATGATCTGCAGCCTTATTGTTTACGAGAATTCGACAATGCAAAGGGCAAAGAGTATGAAAATCTGAATGTATCGACCAATCTCATGTGAGACTGATGACGCGTGTGGATTTCCGTCTATGTGATTGGTCGATTTTTCATACTCTTTGCACTTCGCCTTGCCGAGATCCCTTACACAATATGGCTGCAGATAACATTCGCACTATTCGCAGTATGCCGCTGGATGTGAGAAACACAGGACCGGTCGATATGAGGATACTTTCCCGAAGCGTTTTATGTCCAACAGTAGACATATTATAGCTGAAATAATAATAATGATAAAACTTTGCAAATTGACACAATATATAACATTTTTAGCGGACAACTTCAACAGAATACGCAAATAAAACCAATTGTATTCATACGAATGTCGGCTGTCGAAAAACAGCATCCTGTGTCGAGTGTCGTGATGATTCATTTATTATTGTAAAGGTTGTTACTGACCGCGACGTAACAACTCCATTTGTATGAGCGAGCGCTGAAATACACCGGAATAGCATACACAATGAATCGCGAACCGGGTCAGATTTTCAAAATAATGTAGTTGTTGTTTTTTGTGGTGTCGGTTTAAATTATATTGTTCTGGGTGTAGTGTCCTACGTCAGGCATGTCTGGTGCCCAGGATAATGTGAAATGTTGATTAATTTATAGTTTTGCTAATCCTAATGTTGTGGCTATCTATCTAGTCTCTAGTAGTAGTACTCCAGAAGTAGTAGTACTCACGTATTATGAGCCTGGTGCCTTTTGGATAAAGTCATCGGTGAATTTAGTTCATAACAAACATTTGCTGTATGCCAAGGGGCATAGAGTAAGAGTAGCAGGTTATGTATTTCACCTTCATGTACAGTAGTGCAAGAAGCCACGTCCTCAAGCAAATTCCAGCAGGTGGTGATGGTAACTTTGGACCGGAGTAGATGGAGGCAGATTGTCCGCTTAAAGGGGTCACAATCCTCAGTAATGAAGGACGACGACGATTGAAGAAAAGAGGCAGTAGTGATGCATATCACCAAAAATGTTAAATATATATCAATTTAAAGTAGTTATTACAGTTGATAATAAGATTTAGCCATACCCTAACTACAGTATACCCTACCTACTGTAAAATGACCCTAACGATATTGCATTGTTCTTTTCATTTATTTGTAACAGAAATTAACATTCATTGCAGAAGAGTACTACGTAAAAATATACAACGAAATGACTGGCAATAAATAAAAGAACATTAAAAAAATGGCCAAGTGCGAGTCGGACTCGCGCACGAAGGGTTCCTTACCACTATCGCAAAAAACGGCAAAAAATCACGTTTGTTGTATGGGAGCCCCACTTAAATATGTATTTCATTCTGTGTTTAGTAATAATAAAAATTTAACTGTCTAGCTATCACGGTTCATGAGATTACAGCCTGGTGACAGACATGCGCTGCCATTTGTAGATTTCGTCAGTCTTTAAGTTTAGTAAGAAACTAGTAAATCTGACTCAAGTATTGTCAAGCATCTTGTTGCCCAGGGTTGTGTAGATCATATAGTCAGTCGCTCCATTTAAAAAACTGGTACTCACTTCCAACTGCTGATCGAAATTGTACCCAATATATTCGGAAAAGATTCGACAGATGATATAATTTAGAAGACACACAATAAAATGCACCCTTCCAACTGTGATGTGACCCTAACGACTTTGCATTGTTATTTTCATTTATTCGCAAATAACATTAAAATTAATTGCATTAGGGTTAAAAGTGAACGGGTTTCTTCTAGGCAAGCGTGATTCAACCTCGACCACATCATAGCTAGCTTACCATCAGCCGTGATAGTGGTCAAGCGCGAGTTTCTGTTAATAATACTACAAAAAGTTAAATCTAGATTTTGTCTACTGATAGCGAGGGACCACAGGGTTTTTACCGGGTGTAGATTTTTGATAAGAGTCCTACCAAAGGGTATCGTGGATTGGATATACAGTCGCTGTATATAAAATACTAGCTGTCCCACGCGGCTTCGCTCCCGTCAACTGGCGACCTACCTACCCATCTATCCTACCTACCCTACCCTACCTAACCTACCCACCTACCCTACCCTACCCTACATACTCATGTATGTAGGGTAGGGTAACTTAAACTCTCAAAAAAATCTGAGGAAGCTCTGCTCTGTTTTTGCAACATTTTTTATTTATGCTCTATTACTTATATTGTAGGTTTTGATTCCCTTGCGAGTGTCGAAAATTTTCGGAAATTTGCGGCATAAATGGCTGTATGTTTTGATTGCGTTTTCTTAGAAGTTTGATTTTTTCACAGCTTTAAGGTACAGTAGACTAGAGTATCTATATCTATAAAAGCGAAAGGTGACTGACTGACTGACTGACTGACTGACTGACTGACTGACTGATCAATCAACGCACAGCAAAAACTGCTATGCCTAGAAGCATGAAATTTGGCAGAAACGTTCCTCAAGTGACGTAAGTGTGCACTAAGAAAGGATTTTTGGAAATTTCACCCCTAAGGGGGTAAAAAAGGGGTTGAAAGTTTGTATGAAAAAATTAATTCCTTCGACCAAAATTCTTGAAACTTAGCACAAATAGTATTCTAAGTAAATGATAAAGATCGACATTATTAGTTTTTCGAAACTACCCCCAAATAATGATTTAGGGGTAGTTGAAATTTGTATGGAAAATCTGATTTATTGGGTCAATAAACTTGAAACTTGCCACAAATACTAAACTAAATGAATAATAAAGGTTGCTATTATTATTTTTTGAAACTACCCCCAAAAGACGATTTAGGGGTGTTAAAGTTTTTTTGAAGAATCTTATTACTTCAGTTAATAAACTTGAAACTTGACATAAATACTAATCTAAATAAACAATAAAGACTTTCATTGTTAGTTTTTCGAAACTACCCCCAAAAGTTGATTTAGGGGATGTTATTTTTTTAGAAGGATCTGATTTCTTGGGTGAATAAACATGAAACTTGACATAAATACCATCTTAAATAAACAATAAAGTTTGTGATTATTAGTTTTTTTGCAACTAACCCCAAAAGACGATTTAGGGGATGTTAGTTTTTTTGGAGAATCTGATTTCTTGGGTGAATAAACTTGAAACTTGGCATAAATACCATCCTAAATAAACAATAAAGGTTGTCATTATTAGTTTTTTGCAACTACCCCCAAAAGACGATTTAGGAGGTATTACAGTGTTTTTGAAAAATCTGGTTTCTTGGGTCAATAAACTAGCCACAAATACTAACCTAAATTAATAATAAAGGTTGCTGTTATTAGTTTTTGAAACTACCCCCAAAAGACGACTTAGGGATGTTAATTTTTTTGAAGGATCTGATTTCTTGGGTGAATAAACATGAAACTTGACATAAATTCCATCCTAAATAAACAATAAAGTTTGTGATTATTATTTTTTTGCAACTACCCCCAAAAGACGATTTAGGAGGTATTACAGTGTTTTTGAAGAATCTAATTACTTCAGTTAATAAACTTGAAACTTGACACAAATACTAATCTAAATAAACAATAAAGATTTTCATTGTTAGTTTTTCGAAACTAACCCCAAAAGATGATTTAGGATGTTATTTTTTTTGAAGAATCTGATTTTTTGGGTGAATAAACATGAAACTTGACATAAATACCATCCTAAATAAACAATAACGGTTGTCATTATTAGTTTTTTGCAACTACCCCCAAAAGACGATTTAGGGGATGTACTTTTTTTTGAAGAATGTGATTTCTTGGGTGAATAAACATGAAACTTGACATAAATACCATCCTAAATAAACAATAAAGGTTGTCATTATTAGTTTTTTGCAACTACCCCCAAAAGACGATTTAGGAGGTATTACAGTGTTTTAAAAAAAAACAACTTGGGTCAATAAACTTGCCACTAATATACTAACCTAAATGAATAATAAAGTTTGCTCTTATAATTTTTTTAAACTACCCCCAAAAGACGACTTAGGGGATGTTATTTTTTTTGAAGAATATGATTTCTTGGGTGAATAAACAATAAATTTGACATAAATACCATCCTAAATGAATGATAAAGGTTGTTTTTATTATTTTTTGAAACTACCCCCAAAAGACGATTTAGGGGATGTTAATTTTTTTGAAGAATCTGATATCTTGGGTCAATAAACGTGAAACTTGACATAAATACCAACCTAAATAAACAATAAAGGTTTTCAATAATTAGTTTTTCGAAACTACCCTTAAAATACGACTTCGGAGTGGTAAAGATTTTTGATTACTTTTACTGCACATAGCTTCTTTTTATGACGTTGGGGAGCACTTAGGAGGGGTTTTTGGAAATTCAACTTTTTAAAGGGTTAAAAGGGAGACATTTATTTGTATAAAAATCTTATTCCTTTGGCAAAATAATAAAGGATGGCATCATTAGTTTTTTAGATTTACTCCCAGATTACGATTTAGGAGTGTCAAAGTTTCTTTGAAGAATCAAATGGCACTAGGATGGGGACCTCTACATCGATTTGAAACTACCGAACTGGACCGTTTGTCTCAGGTTTAATAGCAGCTTATTTTTGGTTGCCATCACACGAACGAAGTCGCGGGCGGAGTTAATATTATAAATGTGAAAGTGACTCTGTCTGTCTCTCTGTCCACCTTTTCACGCTTAAACCGTTGAACCGATTTAGATGCAATTTGGTTCGGAGATATTTTGAGACGCTGGGCAGGACATAGTATAGTTTTTATCCCGGAAATCTCACTTAAGGGGGTGGAAAGAGAGGTAGAAGTTTGTATGGAAAACCCACAATATTATGCTGCGATATAACAAATAAGCTATTAGAATTACTAATGCTTCGCAGACGAAGTCGCGGGCAACAGCTAGTTTGATATAAAGTTCAGCTGTATACCTCCACGCGTTCCTGAGAGAAAGGGTATTGACAGACAAAAGACGGACGGACAACAAAGTGATTCTATAAGGGTTCCGCTTTTTGCTTTCGAGTTACGGAACCCTAAAAACAAAAAAAGTAACCCTTACGACGATTTTGCATTGATCTTTATATTTATTCGTAAACAACATTCATTGCAGTTAAACAGTATCTACTTTGAATAATGACTCAATCGTCTGGCAATAAATAAAAATACATTTTAAAAGTCACTTTTATATAAATTCTAGATTTTTCTACTGATAGCGAGTCCTGCGCTATCAGTAGAAAAATCTAGAATTTATTTACTATACTCTAAGTCACATGACGTGACCAGGATAGCATCAGTCTAATGCATGACTCAATCCATTAAGAGGTTTATCAGATATTAACACTGGTTTACTTAGTCAAGAAGCATATTATAATTTAATTTGGTTCAAGTTAGTACTTACTGTAGTAAGTAAAACATCACTGACTAAGTAATAAAAATCTTTTTTACAAAAAATACCGAATACCGACTTCAAAATAAAAACACTACAAAGTGAAAAATAACTTCAATTTCGGAAGTCGGTGTTCCTGTTTCCGTTTTTTCGTTTTTTGACACCGACTTCCGAAATTCAAGTTATTTTTCACTTGGTAGTGTTTTTATTTGGAAGTCGGTTGTATTTTTTTTTAAAGTTTGTTTTTTGGTGTAAACAATAAACAGATATGCGATTGCAGCTATCCCGAGTGATTAGCCGTCATTTATTGAAGAGTTCTGAAGTATATCGCCGAAGTTCTTCATCTGATCTTGATGAAATTTAAATTTAACTACACGACAAGCACCAGCTTTCAAATAAAAAAGAAGCATCAAAATCGGTTCACCTACTAAAAAGTTCTGAGGAAATACACATAAAAAAATGCAGTCGAATTGGTAACCTCCTCCTTTAAGGGAAGTCGGTTGAATCGCCAGATAGGTAGGCGTATATCCGTCTCTAGGTATATCTAGCGTACTTATTTAAAACAAAATTACAAAATTGTAACACAATGTTTGGGTATTGGGTACATAGCAGCCTTATTGCTGACAGCAAAACATTAGACGTTGGTGCACTTACAGCAGTTCAAAAAATAATTAAAACAGACTGAAATCAGTGAGCAAGTGTGGTGATCATTGTTCTTTCATATTCTTCATGAGAAGTTTTAACCTAAGAGGTGAAGGAAATGATGATGCTGGAGCAATATAGCAGGTTTTTCACGAGGTGAAGAAAGTGAAAGAGCTTAAAGTCACATGGAAAAATGGTTTAATCAATCAATCTGCCTAGCCTTTTTCCAACTACATTGGGGTCGACTTCCAGTCCTACCGGATTCAGCTAAGTACCAGTGTTTTACATGGAGCGACTGCCTATCTGACCTCCACAACCCAGTAACTGGGTAACTCTTGGCAAGACTGGTGTCAGATCTCAAGCTTCTGACTACCCGTAACGACTGTCAAAGATCTTCAAATGACAGCCGGGACCAACGGCTTAACGTGCTTTCCGAGGCACGGAGGAAACTCGGTATGTTGAAAGGGTCACCCATCCACGGACCGACCTCGTCAAGCGTTGCTTAACCTTGATGATCGACCAGCGCGGCCGTTATTTTTGGGCTTTAAAATTGTTAAGTGAGTAAGGAGTTGTGCAATAAGTAGGCTTGCACCTTTGCACTTACACGTGCGACCTACATTAGATTTTATGACAATCATGCAGCAGCAGCAAGCAGAGCATTGATGATGCATTTGTATAAATACTTAATTTAGTGTTCTAATAGACGCGGTTTGGGTCGGACAACTTGCATTTTTATTTCTTGATTCCAGCCCGTTGGCACTCATTGACATTTTACATTACACTGACATTTGCATTGCATTTACAATAATTAATGTTAAGGTGTATTTGCATTTGTACCCACAATATGGTTTAATATAAGAAAAAAAATCGTTTCATTCGCACACCTGTTAAAGCAGAAACAATTTTTCTCCAACCTATTTTCCACAACAATGATTACAACAAACCACACCTACAAAATCACAACATTTAACAACACCATAATTCTAGCTAACTGGTATATTGTAAAGTACAGCAATATCGCTCGAATGGTGTTTACAAACGCGATCGTATGCTCCTTAACTGCAGCACGACCGTTTTAAAAAGACCT
Organism: Orthosia gothica; assembly: GCA_949775005.1. Classification (NCBI taxonomy): domain Eukaryota; kingdom Metazoa; phylum Arthropoda; class Insecta; order Lepidoptera; family Noctuidae; genus Orthosia; species Orthosia gothica. Next base: position 31,185,646 of record OX459042.1, on the reverse strand, counting down.
TTCAACTTTAGCTCGTGCAAACATTTGCGAGGCATGTTTAATTTGGTCGGGTAAAGTTAATTACTTAATTTCGGTTAAGGGGCATTCCGCTTTTGATTTATTAGCATAATTTTGTAATTAAGTAAGCGTGACATCGGGCCCGTTGATCTAGATAGCGTGTGTCGTATGCAAATGTGAAAGGGTGCTTTAATGTTGTATTATCTTTTGAATTAGCTATTTCTCAATTAATCTGATGTGCGTTAAATGTACTTCCACTGGTTAATTTATTTAAACTTCACATTTATGAAGAAAAGTCTAGAGAAAAACACGCTGCTTTTATTTCTCTGCAATGTTTAAAATAATTTCCTCCATACTCACGGAATATAATAATCCTATGTCCTTCCCGGGGTCTGAAACTATCTCCATACCAAATTAGACATCAACTCATTTATCATCTTAATCGATTCAGCCGTTTAGTCGTAAAAAGGTAACAAACAAACAGTTAATTTCGCTGAATATAAAAAAATTGTATGGAGTTTATTTTCTCCTCAACTAAACTACACTTTAGTAACAAATTATTACGATTACTGCAACTGCAATTAACCATAAACACTTCCCTCCCAAAAAAGAGTTGTTATTCAAAGTCAAACCCATCTTGTATCAGAGACAAGAACTCCGAAACCCATTAAACTCAATTGCCTATACATTTAAAAATCCAAGATTTTACCACATGCCCTGTTCGACAAACGAGCAAGTTTTTTTTACTGATTCTGGTTAATCAATTTAAACTTAAAAGTTATACAGTTTTATTTTTAGCAAAGTTAAAAATATTTTTTTTACGCCTATACGATGACGAATCTATCGATCCACCCTATGCTTTTTCCACACACTTATCCTTTATTGGGTATTTCATTTTCCCATTAAATTACTACACTGCAATAAACAAATAGCACATTTCGTGTCGAGCATAAAAAGTCGAGATTTTAGCACGAGCCAATTTCGACGTGAGCCGAAGGCGAACATTGAAATTGGCTACATGCAAGTGTTAAAATAAAGACTTTTAATGCGAGACACGAACGATTCTTTTTCCACTACTTGATGAGCTTACTAATATGTTTAATGTTTATTAAATGCAAATAAGTTCGAACAACAATTTATTAGAAACAGAGGTAACAGGTTCAGTATCATGCTGCCGGTTAAATAATGATATCAAAACTCCATACAAAAGTCATTTCGTAACTGTTATTATGTAATTTGTTTTTTTTTATATAGTTTTTATAATCTTGTGTCTAAATGTTCATATTTCGAAACGAATTATTTAGGCAATGTGTTACATAATAGACAAGATAGTGGAAAAAACAATTTATACAATTATTACAACTACAAATTAACCATAAACATTTGCTCCTTCAAAAAAAAGTTATAAGCCCCATCTCGTAACTGTGACATGAAATTAAAAGGCCATCAAACTCAGACCATTCATACTCTGTGGTACATTTTAAAAGCAACGATATTACCATAAGCCGTGTTCGACAAACGAGCAAGTTGTTAAGGCCTATTGTGACGATCTTACAGCAGTAATGAACGCAATAATCTTCCGATTAGAATACAATGGCTCGTGTGAACGTACCCTTATTATGCTGATTCGATGAGTGTGAGAGGCCATTGTTGGAATGCACTTACTATATTGGTCGGTGCATTGTTATTCTTTTGGCTGATTCGTCTTATTGTAGGGAGCTTAAGGAAATTGGAAAATTGGTGGGGATGTATTATTGATTGCTACTTTCTTTGATTGCCCTGTGAGATAAGACCACGAGACTTGTTTTAAGAACTGTTTGTCTTGATCTTATCTTGTGGTGCCCAATGAGGCCCACACATACATATTTAAGGCGCCCCGAATCAGAAGGTCTACAAAGGAAAATATAATTATTTTCCAGAACGCCCCCATGTTAATTCATCGTCTATTAGGTGTCAATGTCTAGAGTGACAAAATGACTTGAATGTAAAACGTCCAAAATATGAATGTGTGAATAGACGTTTTAACATGGGACGTTCTGAAACAATGACTTTTACCTTACAGACCTTTTGATTCGGAGCGCATATAGGTAGAGGTTTGATATGTAAATCAGCAAGATTTAATCCTAAAGTTGTTGCTTTATCAATAAATCTTTCGTTTAGTTCACTGGACCACGTAATTAAGTGTGTCCCAGCTTACTAATTAAAATCTCTCATAATGTCTACCTTCACAGTACCTATTCCTTTTCCAACCTTTACAGTATTACACCTGATGTAGTGGACGGCTGAGTCATTCCTACGAAACGGAGGTCTTTAAGGTTAATTATACGTGGGACACTCAGAAAGTTTTGCGAAACTAAAAAAAATTGTTCTATACGTACATATATTTTTATTAAATCTTTTCAAAGTACTTTCCACCAGCCTCTATACAAAGATTCATGCGCCTAAACCAGTTTTCAAAACACTTTTTCCAGTCCGCCGCAGACACCTCGTTTACAGCCTGCTCGAACGCAGCCAGCGCATCTTCCGGCGACGAAAATTGTATCCCTTTGAGCTGATTTTTTATTTTTGGGAATAAAAAGAAGTCACACGGTGCTAGATCAGGGCTGTAAGGAGGGTGACCCAGGAGTTTGACTGGCGTGCTGTCCAGGAAGTCCCTCGTTTTGAGTGCGGTGTGCGCAGGTGCATTGTCGTGGTGGAGCAGTAGCCCGCGGAGCCCTGTGTTTGGTCGCTTGTTGCTTATAACAGAGAAAACTTCTGGCAAACATTTGGTAGTATACCATTCGGCATTAATGCTTCTTTGATCCCGTAAGGGAATTGATACCAAGTGGCCAGTCAAATTAAAAAAGCTAGCGATCAAAATCTTACCCCCGCTTCTAGATCGCTTCACTTTGGAAGGCGTTGGCTCATTTTGAAACACCCAAACAGTCGACTGGCGCTTGGTTTCTGGGTCGTATTGATAAATCCAGGACTCATCACCTGTAACGATGTCGTAAACACGCCGAGACGAGCCTGCTTCAAATTTGTTAAGCATATCACGGCACCATTCCACCCGGGCCTGCTTCTGAGCATCGGTGAGGTTGTGCGGCACCCAGCGTGATACTATCCTCCTCACGCGAAGATGGCTGTGTAGAATCTCGTGAACGCTTCCCGATCCAATCTTCAATATGTGTTGAATCTCCTGATATGTAATTCGCCTATTGTCTTGGATTAAATTTTTCACTGCTAGCACGTTTTCTTCGGTAACAGCCGTCAAAGGGCGACCGCTTCTTTCGTCATCCCCCAAAGTTGGTCGACCGCGCTTGAATTCGTTATACCAACGATACACGGTTGCCTTGGAAGGGCCTTCATCCATGAATGCCATTTGAAGTCTATCGTACGATTCATCCGGTTTCAGGCGACACTTGAAATCGTATAAAATCATAGCTCTAAAATGTTCCCGGCGCAGATCCATATTTCAGTGAGACACAATACTTTGAATTAACTCGCAAAAAATGTGGAGGGAAATTTTGAAATTGGAACTTACTTATTTTTACTTATAAATAATCATATTTTCGAAAAACATTATAACTGGCCAGTCTCCCATATATAAAAACTTTTTTTCGCAATACTTTCTGAGGGGCCTGGTAAGTATATTTGATCCATTAAGTTAACTTTATCCTTAAACGACAAAGTCGAAGATTCTGTTGCATTTCATTGTGTTTAAAATGATTCGGTCCTAATCGCAAAATTGGTCCTTAAAACCTACGTAAGAATTGTGCTTGCAAACGCTGATACTCGTACAGGCAAATAATCTGAAATAGCTCTAACCCTCGTTTTCTAAATTATGAATGACTAGCGGACTCCTCGCCGTTTCACCCGCGTAGTTCCTGTTCCCGTAGAAATACAGGGATAAAAAGTAGCATATGTCACCCGGGAATAGTCTAGCATCCCAACGGTGAAAGAATTTTTGAAATCGGTCCGGTAGTTTTTAAGTTTATTCGTTACATACAAAAATACAAAAAATGAAAATATTTCCTCTTTATAATATTAGTATCTATAGACTAGTAAAGATAAATTGAGTATTTATCTAACTCTACTTCAGTCTGAAAACCTGCCTAACCTTGGAAAATTCTTAATGCAGCAATCGGGTGCAAAACACAAAGCAGTGAAACAAAATATTCCCAATTCAGACAACGACACTTTGAAGAAACACTCTCTCCCTCTCTTTCTACATAATCACACTAAGGGCAGAAAGTAATCAATCGTTATTAACGACACCGACCTTAATAAACGCAAACTCATTAGTAATAGTCAACGATCGTATGGAAAGCCTTTTGCGTCTGTGATGTGATGAATATTATAATAGAGTACAGAACCGGCGCGGCAACTAGAGAATCCATTGTTAAATTCTCCTAATACTTTGTGAATTAGTGATCTTATTTAGAGAGTTGATAATTAAAAAGATTTTCTTAGCCCGGAATTCATAATCAAACATTTTGCCTTTTCTACAAGTGTGTGTTTCATTCTTTCCGCTAGCCCATTCTATTCTGGGGTATACTCGTATGGGTTAGTGGTTTGATGTTTTATGCCAAATCTTTCTAGAAACAATTTGACAATTTGAATTCTTTATTTAAATATTCCTTTCAATTATCTGGTCGTATTACTTTAATTATTTTTTCAGTCTCATTTTCTACCAAGTGCTTAAAATCCCTTAAACTTTTCTAAAGTATCTAGTTTATTTTTCATAAAATAGACAAATACCTTACTGCTAAAATCATCTATAAAAGTGACATAGAATTTGGCACCTCCTAAGGAACTAGTCGTATCGGACCGCATAAATCAGTGTGGATTATTTGGAAAAGTTCACAAGCCCTAGTTTCAATATGTTGAATTTAACATCCATATCAAAAAAACAAAACACCCATTTAAAAGTACAACATTACGATTTAGAAAATAACAACAATCATTAATAAAATACATTAAATATTTATTAAATTGATTTTAATTAAAACTAGCACAAGTTTCGACTGTTTAATCCAATCTATCTATATAGCCTTTTCCACACAGTCTAACCAGATATAGCTGAATACCTGTATTGTACATGAAGCGACTGCCTATCTGACCTCCACAGCCCAATAACCGGGTAACACGGTATCCCTTACAAGTGTGGTGTCGGCTTTTCTGGCTTCAAAGATCTACAGATGACAGCCGGGAGCAACGATTTTCTGAAGCACGGAGGAGTCTTGATGTCGATATACGTGGGACACTCAGAAAGTTTTGCGAAACTAAAAAAAATTGTTCTATACGTACATATATTTTTATTAAATCTTTTCAAAGTACTTTCCACCAGCCTCTATACAAAGATTCATGCGCCTAAACCAGTTTTCAAAACACTTTTTCCAGTCCGCCGCAGACACCTCGTTTACAGCCTGCTCGAACGCAGCCAGCGCATCTTCCGGCGACGAAAATTGTATCCCTTTGAGCTGATTTTTTATTTTTGGGAATAAAAAGAAGTCACACGGTGCTAGATCAGGGCTGTAAGGAGGGTGACCCAGGAGTTTGACTGGCGTGCTGTCCAGGAAGTCCCTCGTTTTGAGTGCGGTGTGCGCAGGTGCATTGTCGTGGTGGAGCAGTAGCCCGCGGAGCCCTGTGTTTGGTCGCTTGTTGCTTATAACAGAGAAAACTTCTGGCAAACATTTGGTAGTATACCATTCGGCATTAATGCTTCTTTGATCCCGTAAGGGAATTGATACCAAGTGGCCAGTCAAATTAAAAAAGCTAGCGATCAAAATCTTACCCCCGCTTCTAGATCGCTTCACTTTGGTAGGCGTTGGCTCATTTTGAAACACCCAAACAGTCGACTGGCGCTTGGTTTCTGGGTCGTATTGATAAATCCAGGACTCATCACCTGTAACGATGTCGTAAACACGCCGAGACGAGCCTGCTTCAAATTTGTTAAGCATATCACGGCACCATTCCACCCGGGCCTGCTTCTGAGCATCGGTGAGGTTGTGCGGCACCCAGCGTGATACTATCCTCCTCACGCGAAGATGGCTGTGTAGAATCTCGTGAACGCTTCCCGATCCAATCTTCAATATGTGTTGAATCTCCTGATATGTAATTCGCCTATTGTCTTGGATTAAATTTTTCACTGCTAGCACGTTTTCTTCGGTAACAGCCGTCAAAGGGCGACCGCTTCTTTCGTCATCCCCCAAAGTTGGTCGACCGCGCTTGAATTCGTTATACCAACGATACACGGTTGCCTTGGAAGGGCCTTCATCCATGAATGCCATTTGAAGTCTATCGTACGATTCATCCGGTTTCAGGCGACACTTGAAATCGTATAAAATCATAGCTCTAAAATGTTCCCGGCGCAGATCCATATTTCAGTGAGACACAATACTTTGAATTAACTCGCAAAAAATGTGGAGGGAAATTTTGAAATTGGAACTTACTTATTTTTACTTATAAATAATCATATTTTCGAAAAACATTATAACTGGCCAGTCTCCCATATATAAAAACTTTTTTTCGCAATACTTTCTGAGGGGCCTGGTATAAAGGACTAGCTGACCCCCGCGGCTTCGCTCCCGTCAAAATTATTACCTATGTTACTCGGGAATAATGTAGCTTTCCATAGATGAAAGAATTTTTTAAATCGCTCCAGTAGTTTCAGAGCGTTTTCGGTACAAACAAACAAAAACATATTTCCTCTTTATAATATTGGAATAGATTGTCATACCATCCACGGATCGACCACGGCAAGCATTCTATAACCTTGAAGATCGACCCGTGCAGTTGATATTGCTTATAGTGAGAACCAGCTAACAAAAAAAAAACAAAGTCATTGATGCGACTTGTACCAAAAGGTGTAATTACGTAATTTGAAAACATGATTCTTTGTAGGAGCTACTTTGATAATTTTGGTCTCAAATTAAAGGTATATATTGGCTTAGAACTATTTTAGCCGTTTAAATCATGTAAATCGGTCCACACATTTATGAGATATTAACTCATTACTTAATGCTAAGTGAAACGGTCAAGAACGCCCCTTACCGTGATACGTTTGTTTTGATCGTGTTAGCAACGATGCCTTTACATTTTTTTCGTATCGTTTACGAAATATTGGAATACTTTGGTAGACAGGTGTAAACGACTTTATGTTTTTTGATAACTGGTTCTCACTTTAGCCACTTCTCTATCGAGCTATTCGCCATAGTCAGAATTGTCTCGGAATTTCTAAGAATTAAGGAAGAATAAAGCACTGACACGGTAGCTTTGTATGGTCAGTTTTGGAAATGCCGTCTCTGGCAGTGTCCGTCGAAGCGTTCGCGTTCCAGTGCTCTGTGTGATGAATATTACAGTTTTTCATTACTTTATGATATAGCCGGAACGGTTAGCATGTGGCCGGTATGTGGATGTCATTGTGTTATGGCTTTTGTGGGCGATAGCAATCAAATGCTTTTATATATTGACCTGAATTTGAATGAAGGATTAGTGTTTTTGTTTTAGCTTTTAATCGAAATTGCCCGCTTTTTTGATTGATTGCAGATACATATAGATTTATTATTTATTTTACAGAAGAGTGTTTTAAAGTGTGCCACCAGTTCATCGCTCATGCTTAAACGGTGTTTGATTCTTCCGAAAGGCATAATCACTAGGCTGGGCTTTTTTTTGGTGTACAATAAAGTATATTCTATAATTATCTATTCTATTGTATTCTATTCTTATCTATTCTATTTTCTTCTATTATATTCTATTCTATTAAAAGTCAACCTAGAACCAATTCATGCCTAAAGCAAAAATAAATCTAAAAGCTCTGATGAGATCCTGTTTTAAGTCAGTGTCCCCTATCTTGACAACATCAGCATCATCATCTGTCTCCTACTATGTTGCGTTCGGCTTCCAGTATACCGAATATCTGTACTTTATTTACATGGAAGGACTACCTATCTATCCTCCACAGCCTCGTGATTGTGGCCAAATAGAAGAGAGTATTCATGGTTAAGGTTGTCCTAAAGTTTGACCTCATTAACTGCACTGGTGTCAGAGTTTTTGAAACTGACAACCTTCTCAGAAAGTTTAACATCATCAACTTTTCTTGTTCTAACACAGTCTTTCTTTGTCCACAGGTTGTGCATTTCCCTCTCGGTGGCACGGGCGCTGGTTCCAATCTGGCGTGATCCAGCCGATCCTTATTGAGGGAGACAGACTGTCCAACAAGGGGCGGTGCCTGTCCTCGGAGGGGGACAAGTTTCTTATTGTTGATGAGTAAGTAGCTATCAAGTTGCCAGCCTCATCGCCGGTAGAACCTGGATGTGGCTCTTACAGGAACATGGGTTGTGGCACAAAAAAGAGAGGCTATGCTCAGCAGGGAGCGATGTAGGGCTGTGATATAATGATAATTATGATGGTGGAGTTGGTGGAAGTGTGTGAAATGTGGGTAGAGCAGGGGCAGACCAAAGAAACGTTGGATAGATTGTGGGAAAGACTGCACGATGGGTTTAATTTATAAAAACTCTTTGCTGTTTAGCAATCAGCCTGTTATTTTACGTTTGACAGACACACGCCCAAGAAGTTTCATAATTATTAACAAGAAATCATAAATAATAAAATGCAAAACTTCATGGGCGCTTACTGTAGTGAAGCGAAACCGACGCTACGTGCTTATTAGCTCTGTTATTCCGATTATTTAAAATTCACAATAAAATCGAATTAACGTAGAAATAAATTGGAGTGTAAAGGTGTGAAGGTTAAATTTAGGATTTACAAATAGAGAAAAAACAGGAAAAATAAAATAACCGAAATACATGTTGATGTTGCAAAGTAATAAATACATTGTTACAGTTATTAATATTTACCACTTTTATGTGGATTATGGATGCAATAAATTTGATTTGATTTCAAACAATACAAAATGTTAAGCAAATATAAAAAAAAACGAATTCAAAATTTTATTAAACATCTGCCAGTCAGTCGCTAGCTCAGAGTTATTTTTTATGAGGGTGTTTATATATAGAAAAGATGTGAAAACAATACGCTATATAAGAGAATGCGATTAAAAGCGAGCTGCAAAAGAGCTTGTTTGGATTTTTTGAAGAAATCTCTTCAGTACCCAATTAAATAAATTAAAAACCAGTAATTAATCATTTGATAAGAATTAACGAAGCTTAGAAGCGTTCAATGTAAATTCAAAACAGTGCTAAGTCCAGAAAACTGTTGTCTTTATTTCCAAGTAAAAAAATACCATTAATAGAATCGCTTTAAAAAGAAAGGGAATCTTGTTTACCTCGTGTTTTGAACGCCAAACTTTTTCCACTTTCTATTTCTCATCTTCGAATCTTCCTTTAATAAAACTTTTAAACGCGTGTTCGCTGCAAATCTCGATCATTTCTCTTACCTATCTTTTCTCTTTCCGTATCTTTTCTGTTCCGTTTCGTTTGCGTCGCATTCATTTAATCTCTCAATCTGTATGTCTTATCAATAGCGCTTAGCGACTCGTTATAAGGGTGGCTGGTATTCACACTGGCAAATATCAACGTCGTTCTAATATGTCACATGTAACTACGGTTACATTTCAGGTATCTTTTGTTTTACTGTTTCGAGGTGTTTCATTTTTTGAAGGCGTTACTCGACTTACTTGTAAATAAACATGTTGATTTGGCAAACAAGACCTAGAATGAAATTTTACCAAAATAGGTGGCGCAAGATAAGTGGGTTTGTAAAGATATTGAGAGGTCTTTGCGTAGCAGTGCTACTTTCTAGGCAGATAAAAATGAGGCCGCTCATATTTGGAATTGAAAGATATATTGTATATATTGAACCAGCCTATAAAAAATCTCGTGCAATAGGCCATTAGGCTATTATAGATGAATTAGGCCAGTTTAACGCTATAAAATAACTGGCATATCCGAATCCAAAAATATATCTAATGTCGCAAAACATAAAAGCTAAAATCCTATGTATCCAGTCCATCCTGCAACAACCCTCTGCAATGGTGCAGTTACCTGTTCCGTGCCTCGTGCCAACGAATCTTCAGTCCACCGCATAACCTGCTGACGCCCTATATTTCCTACTTTCTTACCTGCCCACTGTAGTAGATAAGTATTATACGAGTATCACTAAAATCTAAGGTTTGGAATGTATACTGCGACTACTTTGTTCTGCAGTTTATGACGTGGGTCAAGACTCCAAGTGAAAAAGTATTCTGTTAATCAGTGTAACTGTTTTAGAAGTCTCTAGAGTAGTTCTAATTGCAGTTTCACAGACACGAGCTTTTGAGTGTGTGTATTACATTTCCAATCTAGGAGTCATAAGAATGTGTATTTTGTTTTGACCTTGAGCCCACTCTTGAACTTGATCACGTCTGATGGATGGATGAGGTCTGTGATATAACGGAGCTTGTGACTCTAGGCAAGTGTCATTTGATTTCAAAGATGGCGACGGTTGAATGCCAAAATGTAACATCACCGTGACATTTTGATAGCATTTGACATTGCTATACATTTTTGTAACTTTTTACCCGATTGCAAAGTATGATATGTTCGTAGCGCGTATCTTGTATGTATGTATGTAATATTCTTTATTACCTCATATCTTTCAAACCACTAGACGGATTTTCGTAATTAAAACATCGTTAGATACGTCTTGACTTCTCAAGTGTTCTTAGATAAGTTAAAAAAAAACAATCAGGGTATATATTTGGCGCCATATTGTTTCCAAATTTTGTATTTCTTCCAAATTCATTGAGTGGGGTATTTAAATGAAGGGTTTTAAGAAGTGATCACAAAAATATATACAACATACAGTTCAAAAAATGATAGTTAACAAGTGGTAAATAAAAAATGATAATTTAAAAATCAAAAACCCCACTGCTTAAGAAGCGAACTATAAAACTGAAAAAAAAAAGAAAGTAAACAAAAATCATGCTGTGCAGACGGAGGATACATATTAGCGAGCTGCCTGACCCCCTGATCCTTCGACTGCACAGCATGATTTTTCTTTTTTACAGCTTTTTATTTCGCTATATCTTCGCTATATCATTTTTTTCCAATCGCCACGGTTTCGTTGATAAAATGTCACTTGTCTAAGGCCTCTGTTCACTAAGCCTGATGGGTTGTTAGTGGTTTACATCAATAAACTATATCTACTCTTTTTAGTATCCTACTTGTGTTCTAGATTAACAAGCAAAAGAACATGTTTTTTTTTTGTTATTATCGACAGTTTTGCGCTTGACCACTATCTCACCTGATGGGTAAGCGAGGATGTGGTCGACGGTTAAGCAACCTTGCCTAAAAAAAATTTGTATCGCCAATGATCGATTTGATCACTGATTGATTCACAAAAACTGTAATAGGAATTAGCCTACACAGGTATTTACAGTCTCAAAGGAAACTTTTTGTAGCACATCGTTGCCAGCCCGTCTGCAATGCATAGCTTCGTGTCTGGTGCCAACAAATCTCCAATATATCGAGTTACCTGCTGCCCCCATATCTTTTACTAGTGGCTAGTACTGGCCAGTCGGCTCGACTGCAAAGAGGTTTAATATCTACCGTACTAACTCTTGTGGATTTTCAGTTTTACATTTCATTTTTTTTTTTATTGTCTATAGGCTTGCGCTTGACCACTATCTCACATGATGGTAAGCGATGATGTGGTCGACGATTTAATACCGGTTTCAGTTTGTTGGAAAGTGTTTTAAAGGTACTGGTATGTATGTTATTGCACAAAGTGTACATGTACGGCTACAGTACAGTACATGGGCGGCTTTTTGAGGCGTTAAAAGTATGTTTGTATGTACATAACCATCTACAGCCTATTTTGGACTATTGCTAGGCCCATCTTTTTTGTGCTACTCTCCACGCTCCTGTACTTACCTATAACCTTATCCCAGTTTCACCAGCCATTTCAATTATAAGGCTTAGGTATATTATATTCCCCAATGTTAACGCGGTACTGGCCGTGCGTCCGCTCGGAGCCAGAATATCATATTGGACCTCCTGTTGGACAGTTTTGTTTGCAAAATATGTTTTATCCTGTGTAGGATAAGAAGAATTTTTAAACAACTATTAAACATATCGTGTTGTTAATTATTTTGTTAAAGCAAAACTATTAGTTACGCGAAAAAAACATGTTTTACGTATATTGTACCTACATGAATCAATAAGTAATAAGTTTACTTTTTCAAACCTTTTAACCTAGCCGTTACTAAGGAGTATGCTTTAGAAAGTAAACGTTTTACGGCACTAAAGCGGAGTAAGGGGCATAAGCTGCAAAAATACTCCAGCTTTTCTCCTTTTAAAAGTTTTGTAAAACTAAGGTACTAACATGGTACTAACGCATTTTTTCTTTCGTTTCAGAAAAGGCTGTTATCGCTGCGTTGTGATGCATGAAAAACATAAAAACGTTCTACAGTATAAAGAAAGTGAGTTACAAGATATTTATTTAAGCTTTAAAAACGCTAGACTTGTATAGCGCCCTAGGGGCCGCTGACGTCATTACATAGACTTGACACTGGCCACTTCAACAATCAAATGAAAACCAAAACGACGTTTATAAATAAAACCTTTTTACAAAATAGTAAACCAACTACAAAAGCAAAACACTAAAAAGTGCAAAATAACTTTCTTTATGGAAGTCGGTGTCTTTGATTTGATTAAGTACATCATCACTTACTAGTAAAATTTCAAAATTTAAAAAACCTCCGACATATTTATCTTTCGAAAACACCCCGATTCAAACAGTAATACGCCCTTAACTTTTGAATGGCTGAACCGATTTTATTCAAACATAGCTAAGAACACTCTCGACCAAAGCCCCTTTCAAAAAAAACTAAATCAAAATCGGTTCATCCGTTTAAGCGCTATGATACCACAGACATACACACAGATACACTGATACACTAAACTTAAAACACCCCTCTTTTTCCGGCGGGGGTTAAAAATGTGCAAGTTCTATATTAAAGTACCTAAAGGATTGAAAAAATACCCATAATGACTCAATTTACACATTCGTGCTGTTTTTCGGTAAGGAGTTCGGTCGGTTCATGGTCCATGTCTTGAAAACTGCCGGACCGATTTCGATAAAACTTACACTATTCCCTAAGTTGAGAGATACTCAATCCAACACAAAAAGAATGATCACGATACGATAAGCAGTTTCGGAGAAATGCGTGGACAAACATACATTCACTTATAAATTTGGCACACGTGTTTAGAAGCCCACATAGAGTAACATAATATGTGAAAATTGTGCAGTTCCAAGAATACATACATCCGTGTCGAATAGATAACCTCCTTTTTTTAAGTCGATAATAAAATTCATTCCAAATTCAAACATAAAACTGTCTAATAATAAAAAACACTAAAAGGCTACCCAATAATGGCAAGCTTTACTACATTAATTTACATCAAGTTTGGATGAGTTAACGGTGTCCCCGCACTATACGGTCTATCAAGGGAATATCCTCGACTCATAAACAGTACGCCTAATTTTCTGGCGAGGCCCTCGTAATGAATTACATTACCATTTGCCTTTATTTTGTAAGGACTGCGTTGAGTAATGAGTTATAGTAGCAGACACGCGGCTATTTCTGTAATACTAATTGGAAAAAGTGAAATTTTACTAGTAATAAATGCTTATCAAACAGTCTTAATATTAGGACTGCGTTGAGTAATGAGTTGTAGTAACAGAGACGCGGCTATTTCTGTAATAACTATTTGGAAAAAGTAAAAATTTACAGGTAATAATTACTTATCAAACAGTTAATATTAGGACTGCGTTGAGTAATGAGTTGTAGTAACAGACACGCGGCTATTTCTGTAATAACTATTAGGAAAAAGTAAAATTTGACTAGTAATAATTACCAGGCCCCTCAGAAAGTATTGCGAAAAAAAGTTTTTATATATGGGAGACTGGCCAGTTATAATGTTTTTCGAAAATATGATTATTTATAAGTAAAAATAAGTAAGTTCCAATTTCAAAATTTCCCTCCACATTTTTTGCGAGTTAATTCAAAGTATTGTGTCTCACTGAAATATGGATCTGCGCCGGGAACATTTTAGAGCTATGATTTTATACGATTTCAAGTGTCGCCTGAAACCGGATGAATCGTACGATAGACTTCAAATGGCATTCATGGATGAAGGCCCTTCCAAGGCAACCGTGTATCGTTGGTATAACGAATTCAAGCGCGGTCGACCAACTTTGGGGGATGACGAAAGAAGCGGTCGCCCTTTGACGGCTGTTACCGAAGAAAACGTGCTAGCAGTGAAAAATTTAATCCAAGACAATAGGCGAATTACATATCAGGAGATTCAACACATATTGAAGATTGGATCGGGAAGCGTTCACGAGATTCTACACAGCCATCTTCGCGTGAGGAGGATAGTATCACGCTGGGTGCCGCACAACCTCACCGATGCTCAGAAGCAGGCCCGGGTGGAATGGTGCCGTGATATGCTTAACAAATTTGAAGCAGGCTCGTCTCGGCGTGTTTACGACATCGTTACAGGTGATGAGTCCTGGATTTATCAATACGACCCAGAAACCAAGCGCCAGTCGACTGTTTGGGTGTTTCAAAATGAGCCAACGCCTACCAAAGTGAAGCGATCTAGAAGCGGGGGTAAGATTTTGATCGCTAGCTTTTTTAATTTTACTGGCCACTTGGTATCAATTCCCTTACGGGATCAAAGAAGCATTAATGCCGAATGGTATACTACCAAATGTTTGCCAGAAGTTTTCTCTGTTATAAGCAACAAGCGACCAAACACAGGGCTCCGCGGGCTACTGCTCCACCACGACAATGCACCTGCGCACACCGCACTCAAAACGAGGGACTTCCTGGACAGCACGCCAGTCAAACTCCTGGGTCACCCTCCTTACAGCCCTGATCTAGCACCGTGTGACTTCTTTTTATTCCCAAAAATAAAAAATCAGCTCAAAGGGATACAATTTTCGTCGCCGGAAGATGCGCTGGCTGCGTTCGAGCAGGCTGTAAACGAGGTGTCTGCGGCGGACTGGAAAAAGTGTTTTGAAAACTGGTTTAGGCGCATGAATCTTTGTATAGAGGCTGGTGGAAAGAACTTTGAAAAGATTTAATAAAAATATATGTACGTATAGAACAATTTTTTTTAGTTTCGCAAAACTTTCTGAGTGTCCCACGTACTTATCAAACTGTCTTAATATTAGGACAGCGTTGAGTATTGAGTTGTAGTAATAGACACGCAGTTATTTCCTTAATACCTATTTGGAAAAAGTTAAATTTTATCAGTTATAATAACTTATCAAACAGTCTAAATATAAGGATAAATCACGTGATGTTTTGGTAGCGCATATCAATTCAATACCTACAATTTGGGCATTTCACTTTGTGACAATCCCGAAATCAATCAATCGCGAAAAAGCCTCATTAGTCGTTTTCCATCAAACTTTTAAACATTATGCAACTTGTAATGTTCTGTAGATACATAAGGTACCAACAGGATAAGTCGATGTCCAAATCGATAAAAGAATGTTTAAGAATTTGTTCTGCCAAAAATTTACTTACAAATAAAAACAATCAACCAATTGATCGACTGTCATTGGTTTTAACGTAACTTGGGAAATGTGGCTTGGCATACAAAGCATCCGTGCCCAATCCTTTCGGTAAAACAGACATGATTTTATTTTCTAGCTATTTTTATTACAATTTTGAACCTGAATAGATCCTAAAGTACCAAGCACATTGATTGATTTTCTGGGGAACTGATATTATTAAATGCACGTCTTTGACTTGAGCTGGTCTACATTTGTACGGAGTTACAATAGACTACAAAGTTCGCTTATATACCTGCTGGTTTTGATGATTTCTTTATAGACCGATTCAAAGTTAATGACGTGTGTGAAGTTCGTTTGTTGCTGCGCAGTTCCTGTCCCTCGCATGAATTTGTTACTGTGCACTATGCAGCATCTCGCAAGGTGGTTCGAGCAGGCAAAGTGGTTATGTTTGATTTAACCTGTATCTCACGAGTACCTAGGAATATTAGGCTTTGCCCTTACCGTGAATCTTAACTAAACCCTTGTTTTCGTTTTCAGCATTTTGCCACAGAAGAGACGCGTTACCCCACCTGTGTTCTTTGATAACGGGCGACGCGTTGTTGTACTCGATGTTCAGGGAAAACGCTGATCCGGTGGACTGCCCGCTAAAAGGGCCGTTTTCTTTTACTTATAATAGGTAAGTGCATTACTCAAAGTCTTGCAGCCTTATTCATAAAACTTTTAACCATTATATTTGTAATCTGTGGTTGAAACACTAAAGAGCAGATTCTTAATTCAAATTCTACATAGATTTTTATTCAGTATTTTTAAATCATGTTTTTTTTATTAATAGGGCTCTAGATATATGTAACTATTCCTTTAACTTTTCCTTAGGTGTTATCTGCAATATTTGCACACTGGTCTATTGGTAACTTGGTTTTAGTAGATTACTTTTATGTTTCGAAATATCCTTGTACCTCCAAGAATTCAATCAGCCTGCGTATCATGGTAGGATTTTACTGATGTGCACTGTATAATAAGCATACATTATTCGATTAAATATCATTAAAACAAAAACTTGGTGATCATCTGAACCTTGCATTGAACCTTAAGTTGTGGCAATGCTTAGGATACGTGTCTGTCCAGCAGTGGACGTCATTCATCTGAATGATGATGTTGAACCAAATAGTCATATTACCTACTCAAATAACACTACTAACAAGCATACATGTTCCTTTAAAACAACCCCACATTGACGCCCATAACCCACGACAGTTGAACTGACCAGCAATTAAGACATGACACGCGTCAGTCGGTGGCGACGTACAGAACGACGGCTCGTAATGACCTTTAATTAAAAACCGTTGGTAATGCATCACTGATCGAGCTCCACTCAGAGCAGCTTGTAATTTGAAGGGTGATGCATGATTCGCGATGAAATGTCCAATATAGATGTTCGGAATTCGAACAAATTTTGCGCAGTCGATTTCATATCAACTATTTGGACGTACGGTTGGTGCTTCCTATTACTGGCACTCAACCAATAAGGGCGCATTAAAATCTTCCTGATTTAAAGTAGAACTGTATTATGTAAATCATAGACCATTAGATTGGTACATTGTGTAAATTAATGAACACTGCTCCCAAAAATGTGAAAGCACTTCTCTGAGGAAGACATCGAAAATGTCCTAGAACCAAAAATTTAAAGATATTGTGACATCGCACAACCCACACTGGGTACGCGTGTTAGATTACGGCCCACGCTCTCTAGAAAACCTGCGCTTTATCCCAGGAGCTGATTATGCTAATATTTATCATATCAGTGCTATTAGTAAAACTACCAAGGAACTATAGAAGTTCAGACACACCATGAAGTTAGTCATTAGCGAACTCGTGTTGAAAGTTAATGCCAGACTTAGCAGAGTACACCAGCTAATATAAATCCTAACAATTTCCAGGGGGCATGGTGATTGCAAGAGTCCTGTGTCATCAATTGAGAGCTGCACGGAGGATTCAAGGCTGCTCCTCAACTATCAGGCGTGTCCTGATGTGTATGGCTCTGAAAGCACAGGTTAGTTAAAGATACTATTCTCTAAAAGTGTTAATACGCACGGAATGAAATTGTTTTTTCGTATTTTTTGCCGATGGGAAATCACATCGGACATACGGCAAAAACTAATGACTACAGGCTATTGTTTCCTATGTTCTCGAATCCTTTCTTATTGATTAAGTCATAAGTCATTTATTTCGTAACAAAATACATTGTGTCGAAATTAGTGGTAAGTAAAAAGACCACTAACACATTACAGTAGATTACAATAAAATTAAAAAAAAAAACCTTTAAATAACAATAATTTTCAATAAAAATGAGAATTTATATAATTTATGAATCATTTAATAGAATGTCAAGGATAGTAATTCAATAATAATTATAAATATACCACCAATATGTCACAAATACAAAAACAAATTCGAAAATAATGATATGATCCACATTTCATATTAAATTAAATACAGTCAATTAAAAATAAAATAAAATGTCAGAGATAAAAAAAACATTGATAATTATAAAATATCAATAAATACGTCACATATACAAAAATAAAAATTAAAAACTAATAATACTCCAAATTACGTTTACAATTCAGTCAACGAAAGAAAACAAAAAAATATAATGTCAGGGATAAAGAAACTGTAAAAATAATAAAATCAAAAAGAATAATAAAAGAATAAAAATAAATAAAATCAATATTTGTGTAACAAATACCATCACAAATCCGAAATAATAATCCGAGTCAATCAAAAAATTAAAAAGAAAGTGCAATGTCAAAGGTAATATTATAAAAAGTAATAGTAGATTGGCTACATACAGCTATAGATAGGGATAATTTAGGAAGGAAACGAAGGTATATTTTCTACACTAAAACAGATAATGATGAAGAAAACTATGAGACAGTTAAAAAAAAACTAAAATAAAATCACAGAGACACACTGCATTTGCACGTTAGTAAATTCGGAATCATTTTATAGTTTATTTGCAGTTTATTTAAGAAAATAATTACAGTAGATAGATTATTTTTCATTGCCGCTAGTTAAACAAACACGCAAAAATGTTAATTAGGTCATCTCCCAATTAATTTTACACCGTAACTCGTAAAACTGGCAAAAACAATCAACATTTTACTATCCTATCCTATTAGTAAAGTTAAAGCAATTTGTATATTTTCGACGTTCACTTGTCTTGTTAGTTCTTAGACATCGGTTACAAATGGATCGGGCAGAGTTCCAGCATAGGTGTCAGCTATTGTTTGTCGTGGCTCGGCCCGCGGCCCGTTCGAAATAACTACGGTGTTAAGGACATACCTATTGGTGACTCATTACTAATTTCGTCTGCGTATTTGTTGGGGTGATTTCAATTAACGAGATTATCGAAGATTTTAATGCATGGGTAACTCTTTAATCTAAAGACAGAGAGAGTATTGAATTTATAGCGTTATATTAAGTACACGGCGCACGGTTGGCGCAGTGGTTGAGCGATTGACTGCTGCGCTGCGTGTCGCGGGTTCGATTCCCGCACGGAACAAATATTTGTTTGACCTACAGATAGTTGTTCCGGCTCTGGGTGTTTGTGTATGTGAGTTTATATGTTTGTAAACGCACCCACGATACAGGAAGAAATTCCTAGTGTGGGGCAACGTTTTTTTTAAAAAAAAGAAAGAAAAGAAGTAGCTAGATTTCTTTTCTGTAACCCAAAGTTTTACAAAGAGAAGTTAATATGAATGTGTTCGTAATCAATAAACCAATAAAGAATATTGAAGGGTAACTAAGGGCCGGTTTCTGAGTTAAGTAAAGCAGCAATAATCAGTTGAGTATTGTCAAATAATTTAGCACATACTTAAGCGTCGAATACTTAATTCAGAAATCGGCCATAAACCTTTTATAATTTGGCAAAGTTGCTCGAGTTTCGGTTCAAGATTTGGAAGGATGTTTTCGTATGACAATTTTTCTTCAACAGCGAACGACCTATATCACAATAAAAACAAATGAAATTATACTCGCAAATAATAAACATAATTGCAGCAAAAAAAAAAGCAGAAAAACACAAACTTCAAAAGCGTAAAAGAAAAGACAAAAACAGACAACATTGAAGCGTTTCTACTCAAAAAGGAACATTTCCGAGCAATTCCCATAGTGTCCTTTACGCCGCCGGCGGTATCTATATAAAACTTTATTTGTGCAGTCGTCTGTCACAATTGTCTACATCAACGGCGAACTGTGTCTATTCTTGGATGTAGATTTCGAACAAGAAGTTAAAGACTATGTGTAGGTAGTCAATATTAGAGGGCTTGCTTGCTGCATTTGTTGCTTGTTCGTCATTTGAATAGTTATGTTGCTAATGATCAGAAGATTTGTTGTTATTTATTTACTCTATAGTAAATTAATGTTGAATTTTAAATATTTTTTGTGGTTTCTATGGCTGAATAGAATAAAAATAGTCTCCAATACCAATTACGCATTAATATTTATTTATTTATTTAATTTATTTTTCTTCTCTTTTGTTTACCAACTAAAATTTCAAAATTTCAAAAACCCCCGTCACATTTATCTTGCGAAAACACCCCGCTTCAAACAGTAAAACGGCCATAACTTTGAATATGTCTATCTCGTCTCATTCAGTCCATCCAAAGGTTGTCTGTAAGAGATTGCCCTGTGCGATAAGACCGCCCATTGTACACTTATCGTTATAAATGTTTAGTCCTGTAATTATTTAAGTGGTGTACAATAAAGTATATAATAATAATAATAATAATGGCTGAACCGATTTTATTCAAACATAGCTAAAAACACTCTCGACAAAATCACCTTTCAAACAAAAAAAACTAAATCAAAATCGGTTTATCCGTTTAGGCGCTATGATGCCAAAGACAGACACACAGATACACAGCAACACACGTGAAACTTATAACACCCCTCTTTTTCCGGCGGGGGTTAACAAAATTACTCGCACACTGTTCCGTTGTTGTTGAATTAGGTAATTTACCTATGTTAGCAATATGTGTAAGTACGTGAGAACCATGTTCCTATTTATCAAGTGAAGGAATTTACCTGTTAGTTCTTGTAATTCTTTATACCTATATGTAGTATAGTAGTGCTGGGTGCATCGTACTCACGTATATGAATTTATTAATGTATGTATTATGTAAATATTGTAAAAAACTTTTTTTTTTTTAATAGTAAGTATGGAGTTTCTCGTGCGTTCCGAATGCACGATAGAATACATTTTTATTACAATTAAATTTTAATTTTAACGTTCAAAAGTGCCACTTACTGGCCTACTTGAAATAAACACACTTTGACTTTGAATAAAATGAGTTTTGGTAGATAAGGGCCTTTTACTAGATTAGGACCCAAAGGTATCCAAGCTGCAAAGACCACTTACCACCACCACGTACCATTGGTTGGCTACAAGAATTTTTATCATCTATTTAATCCTCTTTAAATCTCTAGTTTCTACTACTAAAATGATTATTTATTTCTCGAAATCCATATTTTATATCTCGTCATTAATTTATAGGCCCTGTAAGTATTGTCCAACCTCTTTCGTATCTATCGCCAGAAACCAATCATAAAATCAATTCTTAATCCTAATTCATCCCTTCTCATTTCAGTGGAAGAGCTAGAGTGCCTAGCAACGTGGAAGGAAGGCAGCTTGCGCTTCTTGGTGGGCAAGCTGCACCACAATCACGCCACCAGCAACGAGGACCGATACCGGTGCTTCGTCTACGAGAAGACGAATGGTAACTACAATAATTTTATTTGTTACTTAATTCATTTTTGTCATTTTCCCATTTTTTTACAACTTCTATTTTTTCTAGACATTGTTATTTTTTGCAAATGGTTCTCTAAAATTCATATAAACACATTCATATGACAATTTTTTTTACTTTTTTTGGCGCTTATAATTTTTTTTTGGCATCTTAAATCAGAGCAGTACCTAGTCAGTCATTCTTTGGACATTCCTCACATCGAGTGCTTGAAAGCGACTACTTTTTGTAATCCACTTTAGCCCTGCCTAATTACTGCTCAGATTTCTTTTATCACCCACTGTTGGAACCAAAAAGACCTCAGACTTTTTCGTTCCAACAGTGGTCTTACAGTCTTTTCCTCTCCAATTTTAGACTTACTTCTCAACACGCGTGTTACAGCAACCGGCGCGGTCAAGGAGCAGGTGGTCCCGCCGGGCGGGGTGGAGTATAGAGTGGCACAGTCGGGCGATGCTACTTGTAATGGACTGTTCAGTGCTACGGAGGGGTCGAGGACTATGGCTTTGAAACGTGGTGAGAAATTGTTGTTTTTTTTTTCATTTTGGCCCCATCTTTTCATCACAGAATTATATTGGGCGCACGGATGGTGCAGTGGTTGAGCGATTGACTGCTTCGCTGCGTGTCGCGGGTTCGATTCCCGCACGGGACAAATATTTGCATAACCTACAGATAGTTGTTCCGGCTATGGGTGTTGTGTATGTGAGTTTATATGTTTGTAAACGCACCCACGACACAGGAAGAAATTCCTAGTGTAGGGCAACGTTTAAAAAAAGAAAAGAAAATATATAAAGACCTCACACAGGACTAGTCGATGTAATGACACTTAGAGGAGGCTTATATTCAGCAGAGGACATATTTTGCGTAAAATTATAATGATGATTCTAAAGACCCGCAGCCTAATCTGTTTCTTTCCCAAAAACGATTTTTCGTATTGCGAAAAGTCGTTTTAGGTAAAGAAACAGTTTGTTTCCTTTGCCGAATTTACTTACACAATTAGGCTGCTGATCTTTGGTACTACAAAAGCTTATCCCATTCTTTTAGAGATTAAATAGAGAGCACACCTGCATTTACGCATTTTTTTTTGCCTTACTTATGAACCATAATATGTTCACCAGATTGGCCGCCATTGCCTAAAATCGGTCAGGAGATCTGTGTGGTACCTACTCCCAACATGTACCTAAAGTCGAACCGAAGAAAGACAAATCGATCGACATAAAACCCGGGCTGTTTTTGGATCGATCTCGATCTTCGCATCGGAATACACCTAAATTCAATCATTACTATCCCACACCTGGTTATGTCTCTCCTGAAGCCTTCGAGTTTGATACTAATACGAATAATCTTGTAACCAATTCTTTCAGTATCAGTCCGCTTCAACTGCCAGTTTCCATCATGGATGACGTTCTCGCACACGTGGCACACACTGGACTTCACTAGCAACTACACGTTCTACCAGCGGAACGCCACGCTGAGGATAACGAACCAGACGGGCGCGGACATCAAGGTGTACTGCGTCAATGTAAAGGCCAGCTCGCCGAGCGGGAACTCGGTGGCGTTGGTTGCGCATTGGCAGCATCACTGGTGAGTTCAATCAATCTTTATAGTCTTTTCCCAACTATTTTCCTATCCCTGTCCAGTCTAAATTGATGCTGCTGGACACCAGAGTTTACATGAAGCTACTGCCTAACTGACCTTTTTTTTTTGTGCCGGGATGGCAAATCCTCATTGGATGTCCTACGCCATGGGGGGCGGTGGGGGCGAGGGGTCTGTTAGACTCCTACTGACTAAAAATTACCCCGGTGTTCCATCTCACACCTAAGCTGGGAAGCGCAGGAACTTACGATCCCTCCGCAACCCCCTGTTGGTGCAAGACCGCCTCTGCGGGCCTCGATCTCTGGTCAGTGGGGGGCAGTGAGGTTTTTGACTCCCTCCGCGACGTCTAAGAGGAGCGCGCGTGGAATACTACGCGCAGCTGCCAGCAGCGACAGGTCACTGCCTAATCCTGAGATGGCACGGCGTGGCTACTCCCAAGCGGCATGCTCTACCAGCGAATACCGCCCTGTGTCCTCCCGACAGTCGACGCAGTGGTGACACCGGGCGTCCGGCTCCGTGTTTATGCGACACTGGTACTTCTCGAAGCAACCATGCCCCGAGAGTACCTGCGTCACCCGAAGTGACAGGGAGCCGTGCCTCCTCTCGAGCCAGAGCTCGAGCGCTGTCCGGACCGCCTCGATACTACACCGGCACTAGGGCGTGAGAGCATGTTCCGCCATTCCATCACCCAAATCAGCCGCCCAAATCGGGGCCCCAAACAGGGCCATCGATCGCACGATCCTCACGTAGAGCCGCCTACAAGCGGCGCTCGGCCAGATTTGGAAGCAGTATTCACAGCACCCCAGCCGCGCCCAAAAACTTGGGTGCCAGCCGCTGGTAGTGGGGGCCGAAATCCCACCGACTGTCGAGCACCAATCCGCCTCGGGTGGCGGCGCCCTTTCCACGTTACCCAAATTCCGCATCGCGCTAGCAGAGTTTTCTGCACGATTAACATTTAACACATGGAAACCAGAAAACATAAAAGTGTGCCTGCCATTGTGGCATCCACCAATCAAAATTCATATTCATCATCTTCATCATTTCAGCCGAAAGACGTCCACTGCTGGGTATAGGCCACTGGGATACTTACCGTCTTCCGGTTCGCGGTCGCCATTCCAGAACTTTTCAGCCCCATCGGCCATCCGTTCTGCGAACAATGTGCCCTGCCCACTGCCACTTAAGTTTGGCAATTCTTCGGGCTATGTCGGTAACTTTGGTTCTCCTGCGGATATCCTCATTTATGACGTGATCACGCAAGGAAATTCCGAGCATAGCCCTCTCCATTACTCTTTGGGTGACTTTAAGCTTTCTGATGGGCGAATGCGCCTTCCATTGTGAGCGACCACGTCTCGGTCCCATAGGTGATCACTGGCAACACATACTGATCATAGACTTTTGTCTTGAGACACTGCAGTAAATTGGACGTGAAGATACCACGCAACTGCCCGAACGCCGCCCTGCCAAGTTGGATTCGTCGGTTGACCTCTTTCTAGAAGTTAGACCTACCCAGCTGGACCGTTTGTCCCAGATAGAAATAATCGTCTACAGCTTCGAGTGTAGAGTCTCCGATCTTGATAGGAGTGTGTGTTACATGGGCATTCACCGTGACATTGTCCATGTTCATTTTAAGACCCACTCTTTCGGAAGCTCTACTGAGGTCATCGAGCACTGTACTGAGGCTCTCCATGGTCTCAGCCATGAGCACTATGTCGTCGGCAAACCAAAGGTGAGGTGATGTACTCGCCATTAACGTTGCTGCCGAGCCCCTCCAGTCTAGAACCTTGAAGACATCCTCCAGCGCAGCAATTAACAGTTTTGGAGAAATGACTTATCCCTGTCACACGCCGCGCTGGAGAAGTATTGGTTTCGAGGTCTGATCCTGAAGACCGACATGCAGCATGCAAACAAGCACGCAAGTATGCAGCAAGCATGCAGCAGGCATGGTTTCTGTCACGGCTCCGTCGCTGCGGGGCTCCGGCGGTCCCAAGCGAGCTTATCGTCGCAGATGCGTTTCACGCTCACCATTGGGGCTTCGCTTCGCCAGCCTCAACCGCGGAGAGTGTTAAAACTACCTGCTCCTCAGCCGCCCGGCCCGCCTCGCCCCTCCGCGATTTTATATAACACTCTAGGGGTAGGGCAGACAAGACTACGTGGAGTCGGTTATGCAGCGATTCGTTTCTGTCACGGCGCTCCCCCAGCACGCTCACTTCACTCGTTCGCCTGCGCGCGTTAATGATCACTGTTCTAACCAAACCTAACCCAAATGATTAACCAACATAGAGGGGACCTACCACTCCACTCCGCTCCCGCCTTAACTTTCTAACCTAATAAACCCTTCCGGGTCGGATTGCTTTGAATCGGGGTGTTAACGATAAAGATGGTATCAATATTATATATTTTAAACGATAGGCCCAATGAGTTTCGATTAAATAAACCTTATATCCAATAAAGTTATACGAAATAAGTTTAAGAGTATATAAATGTTATATCTAAAGAAATTATATCAACATTTGGTATAACTCACGATAATATATCTTGTGAACGTTATTGAAATGAAATTATACCAAATAACCTTCTTTATATGATATGAGAGGCACCCGACCTGTACGACCTTCAGCGAATATCTCGAGGATATTCTGAGTATAAGGTACGCCACCCTGGTTGACACACTCTCGATCTTCACCACGTTATTCACAAGGGACTTGTGGACGATAACCCCGAGTCCCCCCCTCTCTTTGGTCTTCAGATAACCCTACAATACTCCATCGTAACCTGCTCAATTCCTCTCCGCGTTCGGTGATCTTCTCGTCGGTCCGAAGTGTGTGTTGAACGTTGCCAGATCCAGTCGTCGGTGTTTGTTGGGGTAGCCGGATCTCGTCCGTAAATTCTTAGCAGCCCTTACCATGCCACAGGCTGCCGGGCACTAGGGGGCATTTTTTATTCGTGCTATTCATGGGGAGGTAGTTGCCATAATCGCCACGCTTGGCAGGCGGGTTGGCGATCGCAGTATGGTTGTTATAGTAGCACAGAGAACGCTGCTGCCCATTCTCTGGTGTGTCCTTTAGTCGCCTCTTAAGACACCCACGGGCAGACATGGGATGGTGAATTTTTTTACATCCGGCACCATACGGAACTGTTTAATCATCTTCTCTTTATAGGCATATGTATTTTCTTCTTTCCACCCTGTTTCTTATACCTCTCTATAGCCCGTTTAACCATTGTTTCTTCTTCCGTTTCCAGCGTGTCCCGCTACGTGTGCGTGGTGCTGTACCGGCGCGACACGTACATCGCGGAGCTGCAGCGCGGCACGCCCACGTCGCGCCCGGACGACGCGTGCTCGCCGCACCACTTCAACGCGGTCACTGCGCCTTACGTTACCTTAGTAGGTGAGTGTCTTAGTGCAATTGGGAGCCTTTCTTGTGGGGACGAGGGTAGGTCCGTAATTAACTTTATTCTGAGGATCCTCTTTGATCAGACTGACAGTGTGCATACCAGAAACATCTTCGGAACAATTATTCGAGGTCTGCACTCAAATATCACTGCAGTCCACAACCATCTGGAGGCTGAGAAGCCAGCGCTCTTTTTCCTTACGGAGACGCAGATAGCAAATCCGTCAGTCGTGTCGTACTTGTCTTACCCAGGGTTCACCCTGGAGCACAATTTTAGACCACGGGCGGGCGTATGTATGTATGCCCGTGACGACATTTGCTATCGGCGTCTCCGTAACCTTGAGGACTCCAGATTCTCAACGCTCTGGGTTCTTTTAGGTGGACACAGGGGTCTGGATAAAGTTATCTACGCCTGTGTCTACTGTTCGCACAGTGGAGATCAGGAGACATCTAGGCTCTCAGAGTACCTCAGTGAGGCGGCTGATGCGGCACAGCAGCGGTAGCCTTCCGCCCAATTAGTGTTACTGGGGGACTTTAATGCCCACCACCAGGAGTGGCTCTTCCCATACCAGTGCACTGACCATGCTGGACGGCAGATGCGTAAGCTTGCGCTTGCGCTTAACCTCACCCAGCTGGTCCAGGGGGCAACGAGGGTACCGGATGTCGATTCACACACATCGAATTATATTCGAATTATAGCGACCCATATCTGTAACCTCCATACTCTGTAAGAGTATGGAACGTGTACTCAATATAAAGCTCCTGGCATACCTAGAAGCAAACGATATCCTTAGTGACCGCTAATACGGCTTCCGCCGAAATCGGTCTACCGGGGATCTTCTAGCGTATGCCATTCACATCTGGAGTGAGGCCATCGAGAAGCAAGGGGAAGCGCTTGCCGTCTCCCTCGACATGTCGAAGGCTTTTGATAGGGTCTGGCACGAAAGCCTTATTGGTAAGCTTCCTTCAATCGGTTTGCCCGGTGGTCTGTGTGATTGGTTTGCAGACTTCCTGAGAGATCGGTCCATTCGAGTGGTTATCGATGGCTGCTCGTCAGACCAATTGGATATTAATGCCGGAGTCCCTCAGGGGTCGGTACTCTCGGTAACTTTATTCTTGCTTCACATTAACGATCTGCTAATACCTTTGGGTATGCAGAAGACAGCACTGTTGCTGAGAGATACAAGTCCAACGCTCGAGCTACCAGACCTCAGATCCAGTCTCTGTGGGAGGCCACGGTGGAGCGCTTGAACCTGTCTTTGCAGGCAGTCTCCGAATGGGGCGATGCCAATCTGGTCAGGTATAATACTGCTAAAACCCAGGCGTGTCTTTTTTCCGCTAAAAAGAGCCAATTTCACCCGGCTCCAACTTTCCGAGATGTGACCGTGCCAATAACTGACGATCTTGAGCTTCTTAGCGTTACGTTGACATCAACTTATAAATTTGGGCTCATACATTGAGGCAAAGGCTCAGCTGGCTGCCAAAAAGCTGGGGTTCCTAGAAAGGTTAGAAGGTACTTCACGCCAGGACAGCTGCTCAGCTTGTATCAAGCGCAAGTTCGATCATGCATGGAGTACTGTTCTCATCTCTGGGACGGATCTGCCAAATACCGGCTTGATGCACTAGAGTCGATCGAAAAGCGGGCCAAAAGGCTCATCGGCGATGAGGCACTGGTTAAGACAAAGCACCAGAGCCTTGAACATCGTCGCCGAGTTGCCAGCTTGTCGGGTTTTTATCGGTTGCATTTAGGGGAGTGTGCGATGGAATTGCATGATCTAATTCCACCAAGCTCGTTTCATCATCGGACTACAAGACGTACGGCGATGCGCCATCGGTACATGGTAGACATCCCACCCATACGCACTAATCGTTTTGAAAATACTTTCATTATGCGTCCAGCTAAGGAGTGGAATTCCCTGCCGGAGTCTGTGTTTCCCGATAGCTACAATCTAGGGGTCTTTAAGTCAAGAGTGAATAGGTTACTTCTAGGCAAGCGTGCTTCACCGTCGACCACATCATCGCTTACCATCAGGTGAGATAGTGGTCAAGCGCGAGCCTATAATTTATAAAAAAAATAAAAATTGCAATAGAAGCTGGCTGTTAAGAGCATTAATCATCGAGCAGTGACATGAAGAATTGATCTACGCGCTGTGACACTTCTATTCTGTTCATACTCCATCAATCAACCGATCTTATAACTTGATTCCATTGCTCAATATTTCAATCCTTTCATTGGTAGAAATCGCAAGTTTACAGAAAAATTCAATCCCAATGAGTGGAGTGCCTTTATGGGTTAAAGGCCCTCCACTCATTCGGGCAATCTGATTTTTCTCTCTTTCATTCATATTATTTTTAGAATATTATTTGAAGATCCTATCGCATTTGGATGCTGCTATTAACAAACTTCTTTTTCTTATTTCCAGCAAGCAATCCTGAATCAAAAGAGTGTCCGTACTCCGGGAAATATGAAATACAAAATCGACGCAAAAGAGACGTGAGATCTAGCGAAGATCATAGTAGTAAGAGAGAGAAGGCAATGCTTGAACATAATCGTAGGGTTAACGGGAGTAGGTTGTTCAATTTTAGCGTAAGCAACATGTCCAGTGCACCCATGTTGAGGAGTCGGAGGGAGTCGGAAGGAGAACTCTCTTGTGTGGTCAACAGCTACAATAGATTAGAAGTTGGGTGTAACTCTGTGAAGAACATGGAGTTTTATTCTACGTGTGAGAATAGAGAGGTGGTTACAGGTGAGGACTTTTACTTTATTACTTACTTTATAAATAACCAGCTTCTGCTTGTTATTTCGTATGCATTCATAGTTTCTACCGATACAATGATTCGGGGACCCGGGATACAAGTAAATCACAGGGATTTGATACAAGTAATGACCAGAGGGCCCCATCGCTTAGTGCGGCCGAATTCAGAGACGCACATCCCCCCATTAGGGCGCAGGTGGAACTACTGCGCGCCTCCTCTTCGGGCCGGACTGATCTTACGACTCACTCCACCACCACCGTTCGCCACCCGCAAGCCCCTCCTTATGGTGGTCAGAGATTGATTGATAAGCACCCTTCCACGTCCGGCTCCTCTTTTGGTGGGGGGTCTTAAATGTATCCCTGATTTGAGCCGGATCGTAACCGAAAGCGACCGTGCACAAATACGTGACCATCGCGATTAGGTACGCGATATGTGATACAAGCAGATACATTCGCGGTATAATCGCTTTTGGTAAGGATGTGGTTCAAACCTTTTTGAGATAGATTTTTACAAATTTGTCTTATTTTGCAGTTTTATACCACCAGCTAATACAACTTTTCGTAACTTTCAGCGTACACATGCCACGGCGGCTGGTATGAGAACGGCGCTTCGTTCGTGGTGACGACGCCTGTAACGCGTGACAGCACGGCGGCGAGACGCTACTGCTTCGTGTCACGTGACACGCCGCACGCCGCACTCGCACTAGCGAGGTCTGCTACCAACTGCGATCGAAACGATCTCACGCCTGATCTTGTGTTCGACGCCACCGCTACTGGTAAGTGTGTAATGTTGTATGACGTGCCGCTACTGCTTCGTGTCACGTGACACGCCGCACGCCGCGCTCGCACTAGCGAGGTCTGTTACCAACTGCGATCGGAACGATCTCACGCCTGATCTTGTGTTCGACGCCACCGCTACTGGTAAGTGTGTAATGTTGTATGACATGTCGCTACTGCTTCGTGTCACGTGACACGCCGCACGCCGCGCTCGCACTAGCGAGGTCTGCTACCAACTTCGATCGGAACGATCTCACGCCTGATCTTGTGTTCGACGCCACCGCTACTGGTAAGTGTGTAATGTTGTATGACGTGCCGCTACTGCTTCGTGTCATGTGACACGCCGCACGCCGCGCTCGCACTAGCGAGGTCTGTTACCAACTGCGATCGGAACGATCTCACGCCTGATCTTGTGTTCGACGCCACCGCTACTGGTAAGTGTGTAATGTTGTATGACGTGTCGCTACTGCTTCGTGTCACGTGACACGCCGCACGCCGCGCTCGCACTAGCGAGGTCTGCTACCAACTTCTATCGGAACGATCTCACGCCTGATCTTGTGTTCGACGCCACCGCTACTGGTAAGTGTGTAATGTTGTATGACGTGCCGCTACTGCTTCGTGTCACGTGACACTCCGCACGCCGCACTCGCACTAGCGAGGTCTGCTACCAACTGCGATCGGAACGATCTCACGCCTGATCTTGTGTTCGACGCCACCGCTACTGGTAAGTGTGTAATGTTGTATGACGTGCCGCTACTGCTTCGTGTCACGTGACACGCCGCACGCCGCACTCGCACTAGCGAGGTCTGCTACCAACTGCGATCGGAACGATCTCACGCCTGATCTTGTGTTCGACGCCACCGCTACTGGTGTGTAATATTGTATGACGCGCCGCTACTGCTTCGTGTCACGTGACACGCCGCACGCCGCGCTAGCCCTAGCGAGGTCTGTGACCAACTGCGACCGGAACGATCTCACGCCTGATCTTATATTTGACGCAACCGCTTCTGGCTGGTGGATAAAGAATATGGTAGTATG
Organism: Orthosia gothica; assembly: GCA_949775005.1. NCBI lineage: Eukaryota > Metazoa > Arthropoda > Insecta > Lepidoptera > Noctuidae > Orthosia > Orthosia gothica. The sequence goes on along the minus strand of OX459042.1, from coordinate 31,154,776 downwards.
ACACGGGAACGCTTGATATAAAGGGTTTTTTTTTAGAGATTTGTTATTTAAAATTACGAATACGCTTCATTCGAGCCAGCCGTGGCACCCATATGGCCGAAATCATGTTTATGCACTAATGGCATAAGAATTTATTTTAAACAAAGCCGATACAAGCCGTTATATTTCCTTTTAAAAACCAAACCTCTTTATAATGTCACGTGCCACACTTAGAATGGGTATCGCGTAAACATTCACTGTAAAGCGCCCGAGCATTAGTTTTACACAGCGCGAGCATCGCTGTCCTTTTGTGTGAATGCTCGCTTGCGATATCTCCACCAGAAAATAAGGTGCACAGGTTATAAAAGAATTGATGTTACAAGAAAGAATAAACGGAATCTGCCAGTACCCCAAGGGCATAGTCTTGGCCTTGTTTTTATTTTGGGGTTGCCCTATATTAAATTAAATATTTCCTATTTTTTCGCAGGTGAATGTCAAGATCAGACGAGCCACCAACCGGCGCTGAGAATAACCCTAACCTTTGTATTATGTCTCCCAATCATACACTACATAATCCCGAGATGATTCCTAATAAATTAACACAGTTATGTCATTTCGGACCCCTCACCCTTGTAATTATAGCTACGACAAAATAGACAGGCTTAGAACCTATATAGAAAACAAACCTTTAGTTATTAAGACACTTTGTAAACGTATATCAAGCTATTTTCCCCGTTATTTTTTTTTATTTATCAATATTGTAAATCATTTAAAATCGATTATCGGTATTATCATAGATAGACATCAATCGCCTAAAACGTAATATTGCCACATATTAAAATAGCTAAAATAACGTTAGCCGTTATTTTTAACTGTTATTTCATTATATCTAAAGTACAATATTTTAGATAATAAATTGACATGATAGATGTCGTCTCGATTGCACAAATATGCACATATTTCTTCATTTCTGTCTATGTTTGTGATCGTTGCCTCCAAGTACATTTATTTTTGTAAGTTTGGTAATAAGAAAGTGTTTTATGCCCAACCAGAACAATACCGTTAGCGACTAGTTATCGGTGTGACTGACATTTTTACGTTGTGTACAGTTTAAAACATCCTAATCGTTTGTCTTTAATTATCTATTTCAGCAATTAAGTTAAGTCATAAATATGCAATGTACTTGGAGGTACATCAGTTTGGGTGTCTTGTGTATAGAACATCTATGATAATAGTAAAAATGTTATCCTTGCACTAGTTATTATAGATACTGTTATTTATCTGTACTATTCAAAAGAAATCAATATCGTCTCTAAATTGAGAGTTTTGGTATGACTATTTTTGTATTTTATCTCAAAATTGTTTTTTAATGAAGCCAGTCTCCCAAAAAAAAGTCAAAAATGAAACCAACATCGTAACCAACTTTTTTGGTTTTAAATAAAAACTTTAACTTGTGCAAGGATAGCATTAATATTAGTTTACAAAATATGATTGATAGATTTGATGAGAATGGTTGTGAAATAATTCTTGTTGCGGCAGTTTTAATGATGAATAAACTTCCTCCCTCTGCCTTATTTCCTGTAAATCGCTTCACTCCAATTTTATGTTGCCTGAACTGGTTAAGGCTATGTGTCCCTTTTCTAACACTGTGTTCTTCAAAATGTGGCATGTATGCTTTTATCACTTTCTTGTAGGTAATTCAAGACGCATTTATTTTCCATTTAATTTATTTTATAATTAATGTATAATGCTTAAATACGTACTTTGAGGCTGAAAATTACTATTACTATAATTTGCTCATCATGATCTAGTTTTAATTTGCAAATTCATTCAACTACCCTTCTACGAAAGAACAATGGCGCAGGTAGTTTTAACCGTTATTCATTTGAAAACACAAAAGTGTAGACGTTAACTTACTTATATTATACATAATTTAATCATAATACAAACTAGTACGTTCCCTACAAATATGAAGCTTCGAATTATGTACAAAATCATTGTAAAATGTTACTGAGTAGCTAGAATAATTTTATGATAGTTATTAGTTACGTTATTTTTATTTAAACTAATCGTTTCTTACCTTACATTTTGTATATTTTGGTTTTTGTAAATTAGAATTTAATCATAAGTTTCTTAGATACATAATATTATAAGCACAATTTTTGGAAGGCCCCATTTTATTAGAATTAGATTTAAAACAGAATTTATTTTAATCTACGATTTACATTATTTTTTTATCTTAATGCAGTTTTATAACGTTTACTTTACCTGATAAGTTATATTAATTACCTAGGCTAAAAGAGTTCTTTCCTAATTGGAAAATTGTTTTGCCACTGTATATTTCAACATTTACATCTTGAACGCACAAGATCAACACTACTGAAAAAAATAAGGTTAGTAATTTTTCTACGGAACCTGTAAATTAGAAATGAAGTAGCATTTCTATTCTTAATTTTTTGCTTTAAAAAGTAATTTTAAACAGATTCAATTTTAACCTTGCAGAAACGTTTCATACTTACTCTAAATCTTTACATAGTTATATTGATTGCAACATGGCATTTACTACATTTACCTAAATATCTATCTTTACAAAATCAGAAGTGTTGGTTACCTTCCAATTATCAATGCTCAAACTTGTCTAGACTAGCAAATTATTTTCTAAATGGATGGGGTCTAAATGATTGTTACAATGCACCATATAATGGTTGCTTCACTAACTTTGTACTATTGTATTTGTTACGACATTTTCACGAGAAAGCAATGTTTTCTCAAATCAAGCAATACTACTATAGGTAAGATTAGATAAGACTAAATTTAGATAAGTAAAAAACGAATACTCATTTTGAGATCAATGTAAAATTTAATTAAGTTATTAGATAATAAAATCGCAACAGCAATAATATATTTGTATTTATAGCTATTGAGCGTTAAATTTTTAATAGTTAGTAGACAGTTGTGGATAATGGAGCTAGCGTTGTTGTTTTATAATGTGACAGAGAGATTATTCCTTTGTGGAAGCTAACTCGAGGTGAAATCAGTGTAAAATAAATTAAATAAAGAAAAAGATTTTAAACTGATTTTCTTCGCGGTGATCATCGTTACGTTTCCATTGTGTGATATAGGTACATTGAAATTAATTAAGTATATAGTCGTCAGCATGGATTAAAATAAACAGCGAAATTGATTTTGACTCGTTTTATTTTCCTTGTGTAACCAAAATGAACCTTTGATTTAGGCCACAGAGAAAGGCAAGTGAATTCAGATTGTATTCCTTATTGCTCTAAACCAGAAGGATTGAAAGGGAGAACTATGCCCTGCAGTGGGACAGAACAGGCTGAAAATAAATAATAATGAATAAATGATAGCTGCCGTAGTAAAAGCTCTGAAAAACCTTATATTTTACTATTCATCACCTCTACTGGGTTTCAAGTTCCTTAGCTTTTACATACTAAAGATTAAAAAAAAAATAACATCCTCTGACATACAGTTCGGCCACCTACTCTCAGTCACCCGTGACTGACAGTTTCAGCACTAAGAAAGAAAATTTTGTTCAAATAAATATCACTAGGGGGCGCGATATGCATCAATTAGTTATTGAATTGTGTGTAAAATTAACATTTTCTAGAGTAGATCATAAACATTGTATTTTCTTGTTTATTCAACTCTCCTAAGCACAAAATTATGGAATATTGGGCTTTTAATTCACATTTCAAAGATTTTTTGAACGGATAATTTAAAATTGATTCTAATAGATGGCTTGGTTTTAAATTTCAAAGGCATGCCACTCGATTTTTTTAATTTGTATGGTTACATGTTTTGGGCCAATGACACTGTAAAAACGTGCAAACAATACTAAACAAGTAATCGACATTGTATTCAAAGAAAAAATAGTCACAAACCGAGTAGTTAAACCATATATATGGTGTTAGCAGCGACTTGCAAGTAAAATTGCAAGTCGCTGCTAACACCTTAAATAGCCGTGGAACGGTACCGAACGCAATTGATGTTCTTTTAGTGAAATAGTCCGTATAGACTGTCGAAAAACGCTAGTCATTTTAGCACAGTTTCTTTGTATCGAATGAAGCATCTGTATGCTAGTATTTTATCATCTGTGACCAAGCAAACCTTTTCTACCGTTATGAATTTGCGACCGATAGATAGCGATTTAATAAACAGCGTTTTATCATTACGCTCGCTCACTATCGAAGGCGGGCCTGTCGGGGATAGAAAAGGATGAAGCTGGGTTGAACTATAGACTATAAATTAGAAAATAAATTTCTCGAATCACTATGCTTTTTAAAATAATTATTTAAAATAATTACACATACTCCATCACTCCGGCAGAGAATTTGCCCCCTGGACACGAACTGCAGTGGCCAATCTGGAAATCCCTAAACCGATTGCGGGTACAGGTTGGTCGCTGCAGAAAAAATCTGGCCAAATGGAGTCTCATAGACGCATCTCAAACACAGTGCCAGTGTGGGGCCCCGTCGCAGGATATGCCCCACCTCCTTGTCTGCCCGTCGTGCCCAGCCACCTGTACCTTTCAGGACCAGAACGTGGCAAATGACAGAGCGGTCCAGGTGGCTACTTACTGGTCAGACAAAATTTGAGAGTAGTTGAGTCAAAATTTGAGTTTATCGGCACGAAAAGAAGAAGAAGAAGAATTACACATACTAATAAAGCTCATGTAATGCTAACAGAAACTAATAATGTAACGGTGTACGTTTCAGTTTTTTTAATTTTGTTATTGTATACGTTATAATTTATATCAATGTATTTAATTATTATTTTAATTATAATTTTGCACGCCTAAATCGGTGGAACACGGTTGACTGATTCACCTGACATCAGGAAATGTATTTTTATGTACTGTGTTGAGCAATAAATGAATTTGAATTCAAACGGTTTTAAACGCGTTAAAACTGCTACATAACCGATATAACAACACGCTATATCACGATATAACATGCTATATCGTTAACCAAGAACGCGACCATAACGCAGTTCTACCAACCTACCAAACCTAACGCCCGATTCAAAGCTGTCAACATTCTGATAAGTCATGTCATGTGTTGGTGTTGCTTGGCTTGCTTGCTTTCAGCTTTCTTTACTTTGCTTGTACGCGCGTCGTCAGTCAATTGGACTGTTTATGTGTAGAAACATCTTTCGCATAACACACAAATCGTAAAAACAAACTCGTTTGTTAATATAAAACCGAAACAAGCCCTGTACAGTGCCAATAACAAGAGGATATTTGGGAAATATGTGAAAGTGACAGGAGCAAAATCGACATAGTTTTTCTGTGATTATAATGTTATTTCGCATATTTTCGAGTACCGTCAGTTAGTGTATCGGCGTTTATAGAGAAGATGTTGCGCGTGAGGCATAGTTCTTGTGTAGTGGAGGACACTTGATCGGGAACACTATGTTCGAAGCGGGATAAGCGTACTCGATTATAGCACGATCAGCTATAATGCAACACGATTGTACGCAGGAGGGTGGAAGGAGCAGGTACGAGCGGCGGAAGCCGAGCAAGGTGCTGAAGATAGCAGAGAGCTTCACGAACCTGGACGAGACGGCGAAATCGGGGCGATATGTTCGGGGGCCACACTCGAAGTTGGGCCGAAGGTACCGGGATGGGGAGAACGGGAGCCGGACTAAGCGTGCGGTGTGTTGTGATGATGATTGTGATAAGGAGTCTGGTGTGAGTGAGGATTGTGAGAGACTTGGTGACCGCCGGGTGACGGGCTCGTCATGCACGGCCCTCAGGACTGCTGTGGCTGCGCTCTACCCCTTCGATGACTTCTTATTGGAGAAGATTGGATCTGGATTCTTCTCAGAAGTTTTCAAAGTAAGTGCTGATTTGTATCGACTGTAGTTCTTATAAGCGCTGTTTATTCTTATTGTTTTGTTGTTTATTTTGTGTCAAATAATACTTACTAGAATCTGACACACTCAATTTAGTACTTGTCAGGCATTATAATATTAAGCTTAATCTTTGATTCAAAGATCTCTACAGGTTGACACATAGGATTGCAAAAACAAGTTATGTAAACTAGATCTGTAATCATTGAAAAACCTACTGTTGATAACCTGATTCTATAATCTATAAACACAACACAAAAAGTTACAAGAATTAATTAAACCAGTAGGTATTCTAGATGAGATACTTTTTTAGGAACAACTCTTCATAACAAAAAAATTACTAAAACTCAACCAGCTGTTACTATGAATAAATTAGAAGACTAGACACTTTCAAGTTTTCAACAATCTCTTTGAAGAATTACCTCTGTTAAATAGAGTAAATAGTCTATGGAAAATAAATAGAAATGTTGTATCATCTTTATCAAATGTTATTAGGAATTTTAATTTATCAATCAGTGCAAATTGTTTAAGAATAAAAATCCTGAACTGTTGTTTCATTGATTTATTTCAATTGCAAAAACAGTAAGTCTGGTTTTAAGTATCCCATAGAAAGTTACAGAATGACACAGTAAATCCACAAATAGACCATACATTATGTTATCGAATGAATAATTCCCTCTGACAGACAGATTTCTGTGAATTTGTAATAGGTACAATAATAATTAAAATAAAGCAAAATATGATGTAATTCTTACCAACAAATTAATTGTCATTGAGACATTGAATGTGCAATGAGAATATGTAGGTATTTTCAGAGCATAATTTCTAGGATTCATAACTTTAAGGTTGCCTTGTAATTTAGTCTTGTAACTGAAGGTTTTCTTAGCAGATATTCCACATTGTAAAACCATCATACAAAATTTATTATAACCAAACATATCTTGGCACTCCTTTCTCTGCCGAACCATAAACAAACAAAACATCGCACATCCTTAATTATGCCACAAATATATCCAATTAATATTGCCATTCCATTTGGCACCTTTTGTTACCTTACCATTTCACCGAAAACTTTGGCATTGTGCCATCATTTTAATGGCCCTTTATAGTAATTTATAGGGCTTCTAAATATCTGTCCCTTGTACGTAGTCTTAACACTGTTATGATGCCATGTAGCTGTAATAATTCTGTCATGTTGATACATTAATACTTACATTTGGGATATAATATGTTTCATTTAATTTATTGATGTAAGAATTCTGATAAATTATAAATACCCAGCAGAAGATTTTCAGATAGGTATCTAATTAGAATTCTGGAATAGGTACTTAATTAGTTTTCTTTATCACTCAACCATTTAAATTAAAATGTTTTAATCAAAATGTAAGTTGAACCTACCATTTGAAAATGATAATAACATTTATAACTCAAAGATCGTCATACGTAGTGTGCAGAATGCAAATTACTGTCAAAGAGCCATTTAAAAGTTCGGACAACCATTCACTAATATGATTGCTCCTATCAAATCCACGCAGTGACCTCATTGTTATTCAATAAATGATTAAAGTTGTGACATGAATATCTATTTAACAAACTGTTTAATGTTTATACGTGTTTGCATTAGGGGAATGAAGGCTGCAACCTTGGTAATGGCCTTGAGAACAATTTTGTGCCATGAAGCCGAATAACTTGAATCGTAATTGTATGGTGGATTATCCTTTTACGTAATGAATGGTGTTTGAATGGTTTTATTAGGTTTTTTGTTCGTGGTTTTGGCTGTTGCCATGTTCTTATTACTATAGGGAAAACGGTATCATAGAGAAATTGATTCAATTCATTACAATTGGGTATTACATATTATATATAATAGGTAAATAAAACGCCGTAAGGTAGGAAACGCCGGCAGGGGACGCCCTAGAAAGACATAGACCTTATAGGTGATGTTCTTCAGAAAGGCCAAGTGCGCAGTACCCATAACCGGCGTGTGTGTATGACTAGATGTATGAATGTGTGTGAAGCAAAAGAAGTATGTAAGGATCGTAGCAGGTGGCGTTCTGTAGTTTCTGCCTACCCCCATGGGAAAAAGGCGATGTATGTATATAATAGGTTTTAGAAAACTATTTATTATCTTGTCCTGTGGTTATACCAACAAGGCAATATTATTTTTCTGACTATTTTTGTTGAGTGACGAGCTGGGGTTTCTTGACTTTACACTTATATTTAATCAAGCAAGTAAATGACAATAGGCTGCTGTTTTCTTTGGTTTTTCCAAAACTCTACAATGAAAATGTATGACCAAAATAATGAATAATGCATTCTGCTCAAAATTCAAAAAAGGCTTGAATATCACAGAATAAGTAATGCTTTGTTTCACATCTAATATATAATTTTTATACAAGTTTCGTCACACTATGTTGAAATTATTTACACAACTGGCACCCTTAAGTGAAGTACACATATTTCTGACACTGACATCATTTGTTAACACTTTGGCTGCCACGAGGGTCACCGGTGACCCCCAAACAATACATTTTCTATTGTGTTTATTTCGTGGCAGTCAACCTGTTAATTATTGAAATGTCTGAAGTTTGGAATTTCATGGGATTGTTAAAGAATATAAAATATTTCTTCACTAACTTATGGTTATGTTGTTATGTAGGTATGGAATGCATGAGTAATATATGTTTAACACCGACTTACATATACTTTTTTCAGTCTGAACATGTCAATGTACTGTATAACGTCATACAAGATAGTTGTCTATATTTAGTTGTGATGTTTCAATTGTAATAAACAAACGAGTAAGCAAATAGAATGTTTGCACAAGTGAGTTAGCTTGTTTGAACCTTATATTACGCTAGTCTATCTGAAATCGTCCACCTGCTAACTTTTCAGTAAACACATAACGTAAATAGTCGAAGACGTGACAATTAGAAGGTATGTTCTAATCAGCTGACACAATTTCGTCATCAAAATACTCACGTTTTGAAATGTAGAGTAAGCCAAGTTCGAATGGTCTTATCAATTAATTAATTCCATGTAAAAACGGGTGCGTAACTGTAGTGTAAGCCTCTTTCTTAATAGTTTACAATTGAAATAATTAATTGGACTGATGTTGTCTAACTCGAATAGATCTGTAAACATGTATGCCGTTTAATATATCATGACTAATGGGCTAGGCTAGAAGAACCATCAACTGGAGGGCCCCATAAAACGTTAAAGGACATCGCGGCATAACAAATCGAAGATGATGGGACATACCTATGTCCTCTCGGTTTCTGCCGAAAGGACTGGCCCTTGTTAGCAGAAAATAGAATGGCAAAAGTAAATCAGAGACCTTTGCCCCGCACTGTGTCTAAAAAGGCTAATTAGCTTATAAACAAAACGCCTTTTAAAAACATATAGTTCTTCTTTCGGCATTATAATAGTCCAGTCAACGAGGATATTTGTTGTATGGAGACATCCGAAAAATTCTCCCGCCTATGAAATTTGGCATGTGATGAAATTAGGTAATACATATTACAGATGTACAATAATCCAACAAAATTTGTTGCGAGAAGTTAGGTATTTTTACCTAAACATGAAAATCGCTTATAAGGCTCTGTGAATATTTTCTCAGACTGAAATATTTTCTGGATACATATCTATGTACTAGTTAGAATAAGTATGGAAAGGTATCCAACATTTTTTCGATATTGGAAATACCCCAAATTTAACTTTTAACATTTTGCACTATAACTTCTACTGAAAAATTGATCTGCTAATTGTTATTTTTTAATATGTTTTTATCTCCTTAAATACATAGCTTTGTTTAGTTATCCAAAAGATTTTCCTTTTTAAACTTATATTTTTGAATTTTCCTAAATTTCGTAATGTGAAAAATATCGCCGTGCATTTTCATACCTTTATTATTCATATGATTTTATATTAAAACATAATTATCAATTATCCAACAAATTTTCGAACGTTCATTAGGATAGTTTGCCGATTTATGATAGAACGCAAGGGTTTGGTATTGGGCCGAATTTCTATTGGCTTATTGAAAAATCTATTAAAATACAGCGACTTATTACTAAAAAACGTATTGAATTAAACTGAGCAATTATTCATATGATGTAATTAAGTAAAAATTAAAAAAAAATAATTTCTATAGGCAAATCTTTTGGATAACTTAACAAAGCTATTTATTTAAGAAAATAAAACCATACTAAAAAAATAAAATTGGCAGACCAATTTTTCAGTAGAAGTTATATCGCAAAATTTAAAAAGTCAAATTTGGAGTGTCTCTCAAATCGAAAAAATATTGGATGCCTACACTTGCCTATTCTAATTAATACATTCGTAGGTATACAGAAAGTATTTCAGACTGAGGAATTTTTCACAGAGAGTTATACGCAATTTTCATGTTTAGGTAAAAATACCTAACTTCTCTTATCAACATCTTTTGGATAATTTGTCATCTGTAATCTATATTACCTTACTTATCACACTACCTACTCTCACAGGCAGGAGAATTTTTCGGGTTACAAAAGCCCCGTTGATTGGACTATAAGTCCTAGCCATTATCTTCACCGTATGTCGGTTACGCATAGTCAAGACTCCAAGAGATGAATACATTAACATAATATCCATTGTGCGCCGTATTCTAGAAAATAAACATTTTAGATTGAATTGAATAGAGAGATTTTCTTCAATGGTTTATTAGCTACTCGCGACACCTGCAAATAAATAACACTGGATTGAGAATGGTAATGTTTACAAACCATTTCTGAATACCAGATAAAAATGCTATGAAAACGGTCCTAAGAATTAGTTAAGGAATCTATGAATAGAAATTGATACTCCCATCCCTAATACAATTATGGTTATAGTAATATCATTTGTTAACTTATTGCCGCGGCTGTACCTACTCCCGAGACTTAGAGCTCTCCCGGGACGCACAACAGCTGGGCGAGTATAAATTGTATGAACAAAATTCAGTGGTCGTGCGCAGTACGACACCTGCACCGCTGCGGTGCCGCAGCAGCCCCACACCTAACGCCTAAATTGAAAAAGAGCCCGTAAGGATCGCACCGGAACCTTGCATTTTTTTTGGGGAAAAATGTAGTCTGGCAATCGGGAGTAGTGTTACTTCCTAACGGCAAAAGAATTTTCATAATCTGATCAGTTTCTGGGAATACCTTCAATAAGTTTAACCCTTTAGTTATTAGTTATTGGTAATACATAACTCTCATACTACATCGGAATTTAATCGAGCAATGCCCATAATAGAAGTCATATTTTATACCTTTTATAGTTTTTATAACTCGTAGGTTATCGTATGTAAGTTTATATTTCCTGCGTTTAACAACGACGAATCTAGAAACGTACGGAAAAGGAAGTGTCGCCAGGAAATGAACTAGTCTTGAGGCCTATTGTATTGCCAAGGTTGATGTCTCTGGGTTCTGGATGGTTTCGATGATAAATTGCATGTTTACTCTATTTACACGCATCAAAATAAAGCTAGATGCACATTCGTAAGCGTCAGTAGAAGAATGGAGAAGAACGTGCAAGAAACTCCACGAACACTCTTTGCCATCAATAATTTTAATTACAAGTACCTACCTACCTATTTGGTTACATCATTCTTGTTGCAAAATTACACATATGTGGAACGATGTAAAAAGATGTACACGTAAAAGCGTCTAGAGTAAAATTAAAAATCTCAAAATACATAATTAATTCAATGTTAATAAATAATTAATTAAAAACAGGTCGGTCAAATTATGACCGATCCCAACTGATGAAACAGGTCGGTCAAATTATGACCGATCCCAACTGATGGCGCCCGTTCTGAAATAGACGCATGGATTGACAGCAATGAGCTCAACCATCATGAAGGGAACCGAATGATCAAACACATGAGCCACCATCAGAGAGATATATTTGAGAGAGCATTACACACTCTTAACTGCCAGGGAACATTCAAGTCAACGAACGACATAATAGAATACAGTAAATGGCAGTTTTACAGGTGGTACATAGTACTCACACATGTGCTGTACAGTTGTACCTATAATACAAAAATTAATACCACCTATAATTCTTCAGCAGGTCCAACAATACAATACTTCCAACAATAATGTTTTGTTTATCACTTGTTTTTGCGCCATAGTGGTTGTGGAGCAGGTATGTCTCACGTAGTATTATAAGACCAGCATTCAGCCCGATTTTTTTGCCTATCTTCTTCCTCAGGATTCAAGCAATCTTCATACTATTTTTTAACGAAATTGGTTTAACGGTTTAACCGTAAAGACGAAACAAACATACCGGCAAACAGACGCACTTTCCTATTTAAATTCATAGCATGGAACTAGCTGTGGCCGCGGAATCGCTCCCGTCTGCTGCCTACCCACCAAAATTTTTTCTAGGGTCATTCTTCCGTGGAGAATCTTAGCACCGCCTCTCAGAAAATGACGTCAAATGCACAAATCCGTCTATCGAATATGGAGTTCAATTGTCCGTGTATCTGAATTGCGTGTGTTGTGATATTTTACTTCTTGAACACTTTAAATTCATGTATCTTTTGATAGTGTGAAACGATTTCGATATAAAAAAAAGCCAAGAGATACTAAAAGTTACGCAATTTTTTTATGTATAAAAGTTATCTACATTATTGTCGTATATCTTACGTGATGCATGCACAAATAAACGGACAAACATTGCAGAAATGCTGGCCATGGTTCAAACACCCTGGCAATTTTTTTGTTATGTCCAAAAACGACTTTTCTACAGATTATATTTATTAATTATTCATGAAAAAATATTAATGACACTTCTGTTAAGTTGGTACTACTAAGAAGTAAAAATACCTGTAAAGCATACGAAGTTTGAAAAATGTTTTGTTGGAAAAAAGTGGGCCAAGTTCGCGACATATTAAAATAATGATTACTGTAAACGTTTACAATGATAATTACCGAGTTCTTTTCTAAAATAAACACCAGTCTGTGTTATATTTTGTTTAAGATATCTTATACACGTATGTACCTACGTATAATGTACATGAGAATTTTCCAGTACATCGAACTTAAGGCTCAAGGACCGAACTAAGTTTTTGTTTATTAAGAAATTTTTCGAGTAAAAAGTTAACGACACTCGGACTCACATCAAAATTGTTTTCGGTGCCTACATTGTCGAATTTTATTACATTTTGATAGGAATACATGTTCACGATTATACACGGTTATGCAAAAATATTCATTCGAAACTTACACGAACAATGATCTCTGAATTTCTTTTTACAGTATAATGAACTGTTTTGTCCTAAATTGTTGACAACCAAGCAGTCGTTGGAATAAAATGTATGGGGCTTTGACACGCAATTTTTGCAAATGCTTTCGGTAACAGAAATACTGCTAAAAATAGATGTAGAAAAGCAGAAATGTAATGAGTTAAACCGATTGATGGTGGAAACGGCTCTTATTTGATTACCTACAGTTAAAGTAGCAATGTAGCAATCTAATCGATTTCAAACTGTAAGTGGGGAAGAGTATCGAGTCCATAGATTCTAGCTCTGGTCGAGATTTACTAACACAGAATAACATATTGCTCTTGACTCCAATTGCTCTGTCGTTAGCAAACGGCAATAAATCTTTAACTGAAACCTCTCTCTAATGTATCGATTAACTTAAGGTGGATGCACCGATCGACCGTCCATAAAATGTTTGTAAGTAAATACACGCCATCTAGTGGTAAACTTTGTAAATTTTTTGGGATTCTGTGTCGAATTGGGTGGATTTTGAGGCATTGTTATGATCAAGTTCAATAAAGGGTAATGACCGAGTGTCGCAAACACATACTTCTACGACTTAGCAATGTTCCGATTTCACATAAAACGAAATAAACTATAAATAATTATTTCAGCGCCATCTAGCGGGAAAAATGCCGGGAACAGACCGTATCTTTCACTTTAACTGTGGCTAGGTTAATGATAAACCATAAATCAGTTTATAAGGTTAATTAAACACGATTTAAATTGCATTTCATTGAATTAAAACTGCATTTATATCTTAATGATTTCAAAACTAATTGATCATCAGTATTATTATTCTATTTGACATTAAGTGTTGATAAACACATTCAAATTAGTAGTTTTGCAACAAAAATCGAGCAAGGACACCTTGATATTTTACGCCAAAATTAACACAACCAGTTTTAAGAATATTATGAACTGAAACTTGATCGGTAAAACCGCTAGTCCTCAGAATTAAAAGGTTGCGTGTTTTGATTGAAATTGGCAGATCGAACTTAATATCAAATTAAAATTCGCAATAAAATAGGTAATTAATAACATTTTGTGATGTTTATTGCTCCTAAACTAATCAAGTTTGAAATTAAAGTCACCGTAACGACGAACTTGGTAGATTCAATGACCAAAACCAAGGGTAATGTCTGCGGTGTCCGAATGTCCTTTGCTATAAAAACTAAAGACTGGCTTTTTCGTCTCGTTAAATATTCTATGACTTTAAAAAAAAAAGCTTCAGATCAAAATGTAGATAATTACATTGTCTTTGATATGGTGTCAATTTCATTAAAATACGCCCATCGGTTTTGTTGTGATTGTCGTGTTTTTGTCCGTTTTAGACATAACTTTACAAATTAATTACACTATGTTATACGAATAAAACTCAAATTCTGCTCAGATGAAATTATTAAGAAAATGGTCTAATATAACATATATTTTTTTCAATAAATTACGACTAGCCGTTTAGACGTGATTCTCATTTTAAAATCAGCCACTCAAGGGAATCGGCGCCTTAACGTAAAAGAATAAAGAGACAATCTTAAATCGCCAGCAATTGTCTTCCATCTTCCACATTATGGTCTTGCAACATATAATTTTAAAGTAATCACCTCATACTACCGTCTATTTACAACAATAAGCTGCCGTGCCCTCCCATGTGTGCGAGGAAGGCGAGGAAGCTATGATTCATTCAAAGTCAGGATATAACCTTGGTACAAAACGCAAGGTTCGCGACTCTCGCGGTTAATAAATCACTTAATTATAGTTCACTGCGTGTGGTGCAGCTCTATCCGATGTGCACAACTAGAGATGTAAATTGAAAAAAAAAAACAATTTTTTTCACAATCTTGAAAAAAAAAACATGAAAAAAAACTAGGCACCGTCGTTTGGTTTTTTTTTTTCAGAAAAAGTGAAACACTAAATTTGGTTGTTTTGTTTTAATTAAAGTCAAATTACCTATGTTTAAATCAACGGGTACCTATTATTATGAACTGTTACAATCAGAATCATCTTTTCTTTGTAATTAGGCAATTCCCGTCCGTAAATGGTAAACTTCAGCGGGTGTTGCCAATTATTTTAAGACATTTATGTACTATTTAACAAAAAACAAATGGTATTTTCTTATACAACAAAAAAAACACGTAATATCAACTCATATGCGATAACCGCCTTACCATATTTCTATTTTCGTAGTCTTGAAAAAAACCTACCCCAGAAAAAAAACTGTTTTTTTTTCATGTTTTTTTAAACGTTTTTTTTATCCCATAAAAAAACCGTTTTTATACAACTAGGCACACCACTAATCATTATAGAGTGTGGTGGGCACTTTTTTGCGTTAAAAATTTGTAGGTAAGTAACTTTGCAATAAGTGGACCTTAACTTACTTAGGACTAAAGTAAATAATATTATTTAAGTAACAAGATCAGAAGGTTTTAAGTCTCGCACGGAACAAGTATTTAAAACCAATTATCGCTGAGCAGTCTTCCTAAGTAGCAAGAGTTAACTCCATGAAAACAGATTGTTCGGAGCCGAGGACCAGAATCTGCATTTTAATGAAAATTACGAAACTTCTCTAAATTCGACTAATTTCTCCTAATAAAGAGAATCCTAAGGCCCACATAGTAAATACCAGTTTATATAAAAACACGAATCATGGTCTTAAATCGCTTACTCAATAGGATTACAAGAAAGTGACCGTACAATACTATGCGTTATGTTATGTAACATAAACTACATAATTGCTTACGTATTTGTGTTTTGGTAGTAACATTCACACAACGTATGTGCTAATTCGAGGAAACACAATTTGTAGGTACCTACTTAGAAGATGCACGCGAATCTCTAATTTAGTTTGTTCTAACATTTATCAGAGTAGTAAAGCACGAGGAGTTACGCCTTGTAGCCAGCTTTTTTTACCCGACTGCCGAAGGAGGGTAATATATTTATCAATCTATGTATGTGTGTTTGTGCCCATGTGGCGTTCTAGAGACCGAACGCGATGGCCGATTTTGAAGATTCTTACGTCAATCGATTCGTCTTAACCTTGCGAGTATCACTGGCTACATTAAAATTGGTAAATAAAAATGGCGGCTTTTGGGTGCCTTAATGTGACACCTGGTTTTGGTCAGCAAGCTCGCGAATATGTATACTCCGACTGCACAGTATGATTTGCTTCCTGTTTGCGTCTTTTTAGTTCGCTTTTTAAGTCGGGTTTTTTGTTTTTTTGAATTATTTAATTTCGCGTTCGGCGGTGCAGCACACTCGCCTAGAAATAACCTATTCACTCTTGACTTAAAGACCCCGAGGTTGTACTATCAGAATGTGTTTTCTGATAGTACAACTCCGACCGGGAATTCCACTCCTTAGCTGTAGTAGTTGTTAGTCTATTAAATAAAATGTGTTCAAGACTAATACTTAACTTTTTTTATATAAGTTACGTGCTCAAGGCACGTCACGACCTTACTTTTATGCTGTTGTCATTCTCACTGTGCGTCTTTCAATGGATTTTTTTATGACATTTGTGCAAGCTATACGAAATTGAAAGCGAAAAAAATTAATTTCCGCGTCGGCTCTCTTCTCACGTAATCTGATTGTGCTCCTAATAAGCTTATATATAATAGACGACTTAGATCCGTTTGATGTTGAGAAGGCAAAAATGGCGGATACGATCAATTGACGAGCCCAAAAATTAAATAAATTTAAGACCTTTGCACCTGATTACAAAATTAAATCTAAGTATTACATGTCTTCGAATTTTTGGTTCTAGAACATGCTGGTTTCCTCACGATGTTTTCCTTCACCGTTTTGAGAGCAGTGGTGATGTAATAAATTACACAAAGTAATGCGCCTTGCTCAGGTTCGAACCCACGACCTACAATTCGCGGGGCCGTAACGACCGTGCCACCACTGCTCTTTACTTTGCTAGTTAAAATTAAGATTTACCTAGAAGAACAAATTCTTACGCCTTCTAACTCCTTGTCCATACCCAATGCAAGACGTAAATGAAATTCCTTCTAGGGTATCTATCACCTTCAAGAGAACAGGTTTTAAACGCACAAGTAATCATAAGTGTTATGAGGACATTACTAATTGCAATGACATCGCATACCATGTTTAAAATAAAACATGTGGTTATTACGTAGTAGAAGTAGTAGTGTATGCTTATTTCTCGTGTCTCCTGTGCGGGTCACAAATAAATATTTTTCTTTCTTTCATTATTACATTCAGCCCTTTTAATGTTCCTATGCCCTGTAAGGATTCCATAAAAAGGATAGGGTCTTCTAGGATTGTAATAATGGGTTCTATTTGAGCCAGTTTATGGATAGCTTGTACGTTTTTTCGAGTTCAGCGCTTCCAATTTATGTGTGTCGCTTAAGTTCTTACCTCGGTAATTTTTTGAATAGGAACATTTATGTACTGTCTACCATGTTTATCTTGGGCATCTGACAACGGTAAGGATAGCATCGTGAGGCAACCTGGGAAAGCTTTTATTTAACTTGCAATGTATGTATATGTATGTATGTAAGTGTGTTCGGGTCAAATCTTGCAACTGAATTTTAAAGCAGTTATCCTCCACCGATTATGATGAAATTTTGCATACACGTTTAGATTGGATGGCAATGCATGTTTAGCTAAGTGACGTCATTCTAAATCCAATATGGCGGACGGCCCAAGATGGCGGCTAGTTATTTTTTATGCAGTGCCATGATATAGGTATCAAATGAAAGGGTTTGCTGAGAAGAATACGAAAAATGATTGTTTTAATAAAAGATTTTTTAATGAATAATTTTATAGTCAATACTAGTTTGTAATCACTAACCCGCTTTCTCTGCCTTTGTCCTGCTGCAGGACAGTAAAAGGCCGATGTTATTACATAAGAACATTTCTTCATTCAAGTTATCCTCAATTTGGCAAAGTTTATCGAGCCAATTAATCTTTCCTAATAATTATCTCCTGGTCTCGTAGCATCTGAAACAGGTCTTCATGTTTAATTATTCAGGATTTAGACCCTCAGATGTTACGGGGACCGGTAATCATAATTTTCGAGATATTAATGGCACTGTTATCTTTAGTGGCATCTGTTAAGCAGGGTTTAATTAGGAATGAGCAGCTGCCTTTAACGAATAATATATAGTTTCCGCTATTATTTTAACTGTTAATACCTATTCGCAATTATGGAAACATGACTGGGTATATCATCTTATTATATGCTTTGCTGGAGTATCTTGAATTTGATTCATCACCAGACAACTACACGTTGGTGGTGGCCACATTTTGGTCGGACATTTGAGTCGAAACAACACGTAAAGAAAAAGTATCGTTTTTAACCTACTTACCAAAAAGGAAGAAATTCTATGTTCGACTTTGTTTGTTTTTTTTTGTGTATTTTCACCTATATCTCCGTCAATTGTGGACCGATTTTGAAAATTCTTTTTTTGATTGAAAGAGTATGTTTCGAAATTGGGCCCATTTTAATTTCGTGAAGATCTGATGAAGAACTTCGGAGATATTCAACCTGCAATCGCATGTCTGTTTATTGTTTATACCATTTCATAACATAACATTACGCCAGTACGCTCTTAAGGGTTATACAGATCTCTCATTTCACCGGTTATGTGCAAGTTTCATGTTATCCGGGTAATCTATTCTGGCGTTATAGGGACCTTTTACTAAACAACTTGCCTATTAAGTAGGTAAAACTAAAAAGGAAAAATAAAAAAACTTTTTTTGCAAAAAAATACTACCGACTTCCAATTGAAAAACTAATAAGTGTAAAATAACTTAATTTTTGGAAGTCGGTGTCCATATAAAAAAATGTTTCCTACGAAAGACACCGACTTCCAAAAATTAAGTTATTTTACACTTTGTAGTTTTTCATTTGGAAGTCGGTAGTAGTTTTTTTTAATAAACATCATCAACATAAATCATCTCCAAATTTCACACTAGAACCATACCGAATTAATCTTGTCAATTAGTACTGCAAGTCTATGAACAAAACAACTCAAAACAACTAGGTAATTACTATGAAACAGCGTCTGAAGTGAATTTTAAATTAGCTACGCCACTGTCACACTGAGACCTGAATCTTAAATCAACTTTGACAAGTGAATTATTTGCCAAATTACTCTCTATTTTCTTAGTGATTAAGGCATTATATCCAGTGAATGAATGTGATCATCCACACGAGATTCTGGGAAATTTAGCATTGGCTAATTTAAAAACTTCTTGTTTACTTATCAAATTTTGCAAACTACATCCAAGATTTTCGAAAATCTTAACTTTACTTTCCTTGCGTTGCCATCATCTTGATGGTTCTAGAAGCAGTTCCAAAACCCGCAGCACTGTTTTTCCCGACCACTTCAAATTTGACCGGTTCCTATCCGTTTTTGGGTTAATGTTGTTGCGCCGTTTGATATCGGATGTCAACCTTGCGTCGAAGGCTGCTCGTATTATCGCGTATTTTGATGACTGGCTGTGCTGCTTGCTGTTACGGTGAGTTGGTCTAGGATAATGACCCATTAAGACCAGTTCACCTTGGAACATCAGCTGGTTGGCTTCGCGTATTGATTTTTATCATTGAGGTGTGGTAGGTATCGTGTTTGTGTACCTACATTCGCGTCATAGAGTTGAATTATGTTTTTGTCGCTGTGGGATCCTTCGTTGTATCGAAGATTGAGTCATAATGTTTACCGACAGTAAGTACTTTATTAACGTGTCCATACAAATGGTTATTAATAAACAAAGTTTCTAGCCAGAAAAACATTGCTAAGAATACCATTTCTTGCATTCCTAGGTAAATAACTTACCTATGTTTTCCTTTAAGACTGAACTAATAAAGTGGCCAGTAGACATTCCACCTGAGTTTGATGTTTGTTTTCCAAAAGTAATCATGCTAAAAGTTTTACTGTTCAATGCCGTTAATTGCACTCGTTTCTATCATTATTGTCCAAAGAACAGCTTCAATGCAAAGACGAGAAAGATATGTAGAAATTGTTCCTGGTGTTCTTAATAGTCCTTTTGCTAATAATAGTAGGTACAAAACTATGCAGCATTCCGGCTCATAATTATACATGAATATTTACAACCCGAGAGCTTTACCATGAAAAACGAGACAGGATTAAGTCGTAACATTCAGAAGACCTAACGCCGGTCAGCATCATGAATCACGCACAAATCTAGCAGTTTATCATTCAACCCATAAATAGTTAATTGTTAATCTCGACGTCTAGAATAAACCAAGTGGGGATTAGTCTAGACCGTTGCGACGTTCTCCGTCTGAATCATTCAGGTATTCAAAATCCATATTTATAACTCTGGCGATCGTCCACTTGGCTTATTGTGGGTATAACATAAAACATTCTCTCTATTTATGATGTCAACGAAAGGATGGAAAGCATCTGTTATTACCTAATTGTCGTAATAGTTGTTGTTTTCGTTATTTTTGACCTGGGCTGGATTAAAATAAATTAGACCAGCAGCAATGTCAACACTGTTGTTGGAAAGTTTACCAATGTTATTTTTATCATTGGCTCTGGAAAAGTTTTCTGAAACTTGATATCGAGACCAAAACCCACCGACTTTATATCGTCAAGTTCATTCAGATAGGAAATCCAATAGTTAACTTTAAAATATTTAGAATATTTCAAATAATTATCAGTCCTTATACTTTCATCGTTATTAAGTTTGGCTCTTCAAGCACTATTTATTAAATCATTTTCTTTACGTGTCGTTTGTGTGTATTTTAGAAGCTTTAAATTCATTACCCATCCCGATATTTTCATCTTTATTAAGTGTGGCTCCTCAAACACCATTTAAATCTTATTCTTTACCTTATCGTTTAAATTAGCTGTTAGTATATTTCCTAGTTTACTCACTCGTCTCGGTTTCGATTGCTTTGTTGTATCAAGATAATTTTCTCGAGATAATCACCTGTTTACTTGATGTTCATGTACATTTTCTCTACTTGCAGTCACGTTTACACGCTTATTCCTTGTAAAACATCTAATTAACATATTTAAAATAGAAGTAAATCTTCCTAGATTTTACTGTCATCCACATAGTTTATAACTCCATAAAATTTATTTTCAATTTATCATTAGGCTTTTTAACGTCGGATTCTTATTTTGTTGATGATGCTGGATTATTAAAACATCTATTTTAAGATTTTTCATTATCTCGTTCACGTAGTTTGGTGTGCCATTAAGATTTTTTCGTTTTCTACGAAGACAAAGAGCCAGTTGTAATTAGTTAAGGGTCATTAAAATTTCATGCGAGAACAATTCCCTAATTAGCCACGTGTGATATTCCGTAGGAAATTATATAACCCTCGTATTTTAGGAGGAGCTCGATTTTCTCTTGCTTTTCTTGAAATGGAAAGTGGTGCTCGACAATTGTTTTGCTGCTAAGTACTAAGTAGGACGTAAGAACATGAATTCACACCATAAATTGTACGCGTGTTATTTGCATTAACATGGGTATTTAATTAACTTTGTTGCTAAGACCCATGAGCTCAGTGTAGGGTACTTATTACCGATCCGCCTAAGGCGTTTGAGGGAGTGACGATTGAATTTTGAAATTAACTACCGTTACGGTTTGTTTTTCTTTTGCCTATTTAGTATTATGTTTATTACAAAACTTATTACTGAATTCAGTTTCTTATCATAGCGTGGCATTAGTTATAACAGCAACCCATACAGTAGTTTTCCTAAGTGCTTTATCGTCATTTGAATAGTCTTAGGATTAGTAGAGTACTTACCAAGCACGTGGATTTTCACTTCTATATTTACTACCACTAAACTTGATTTATAGTTAAAATTAAATTAAATAGACTGAAAAGGAGTATCATTAACAACTGTACTTTTTGCTACGGCATGTCATTGAAGAACAGCAGCCATAAAAAGCTTACCTCTGCCATCCGATTATATGAGACCACACCGGTTACGTTATTATCGTAACAGCTGACACATCTTGATTAAAAGTATGCTCTCCATAAGGTGTTACATCCATTATTCAAGTCGAACATCAAACAAACAAGTCATAAAAACTTTCCTCAAGACCATGATTGTGCATGACATGGCTTCTTCAGTTTCGACTGAAGAATGGCCATAGTCCGCACATTTATATTGGAAAGTTGTCAGCATTGGAAAGATCTCGCAGTGAAAGTAATGTTACATCGGGATGTTAAATGCTGTACTTAATTTTCCTAGTTTCCTTCATATGATATGCGGAAACTGTAACGGTAATGGATAGATAAGACCACGGAGCGGTTATCTAGTTAGAATGTGTGCAATGTTTGTGAAGGTGTGCGCTCCGAGAATTGTTCAGAGATACTGAAGCGATTCTAATCGGCATTCGTAACGTTTCCAGTGTTGCGTATTACGTTACAATGGTAAATAAATTGTATCGCTTCGTTGGGGTTGATAATAGTGGCCAAACTATTACAAAATTAACGATTAACTTTTTGCGCCGAATACCTAAATGCATTTGGAACTCTAAGAATGTATATTTACTGGCGTAACTTTCTTGATACTCTCAAACGATAATCCGACCTAAGCCTTCGCCGCTCTTCATGAGCAGCCTCCGTTAGCTTGTGTTCTCCTTTATCGGCTTTCGCTTGATCCTTTAACTTTGTATCAACAATGCCTTCAAAGTCATTTACTTGATCGTCTACATCCAGTTTCTAAGATACCTAGATTCCAGTAAGAACATGTAGGTAGTTATTATTCAACATACGCAATTACGCACAGGTTACATGTCGTATTACGTGTACATGAACGTTGCCTACTAGTTTTATTTCACTGCTTACCGCTCCGTTTGGTATGCGATAAGATTCAGACGCACCTGATAGTAAATTTACTATTAAAATTACTATTATGGCTACTAATAGTATGCTAGAAACTATCGCGAATCGATCTGCGCTCTTCAAACTTAGTTTTAGTTTTATTATGTTCTAGTACATTGTGAATAATTGTAACTTTGGCTCCGTGAAGATCTAAGATGTAACAATGGTTTATGTCTGGTCAAAAAATTGGCGCCGCTTTCTCATAAAACCATTTTGTTTTGTTTTTATTGAAGAACTTCCTAATTTTATTCGTGTCGACTAAAAAGCCCATTATAAATAATACTTAAAAAGTTACGATTGTGATGAGCAATTTCCATCTTGGATTTCCGCGAACGCTTCATTTGTGCGGGCTTCGTAATTTTTATGATTAATTAATATCTTCTCGGATACCTTGTTAATGGCAGTTTCTGGGCAGGCATAACTTTCTATCAATTATTTAATAAACCCTCAAACTTCTGACGCAGGAAAGGGGTGGGTATATAAAGCTCAGTTGCTCAGGTCAGGTGGCAACTTCAAACTTTGATAATATCTTGTCCTCATTTAATAAGAGGAACCTTCCTGAACTTAGAACACACCGTGTTGTTTCAGGTTTACTTTATACTTCGCTTCCATTTAAGAGGCTCTGTGTCCAGTGAAATTCTTTCATCGTCCCAAAAGCGATTGCAAAAAATACATAAATGTATGCAAATGCTATTGAAGTGACACGTGATCAATTCTTACATTTTGACATTTGAACCGTTCGCCATCGCTGACAGAATTACACTTTTGTCTAGAGCCTGGTTTTCCCTCCGTTTATTCACCGACCAACATTTCCACGTTGAATAAAAATCTATCCACTAAAGTCAAATGCGTTTGCTCCCAAAAACAAAATTCTTTTTCTCTTTGCCGAAAAAATCAGGGCGCCCTACCAGCAGTGTTCAATTACCTAAATTGATGTGTGCAGCACACAGATCCTGTCAAACGAGCCCGGGGCCCTTCGTCGGTTTAATTCAATCAATTTCACTACGACTCTCTATATTCGTACGTCACAAGGATTTTACTTTTAATTGTGAACTAACCAGTTTACCTTTTGATTCTAAAACGCCCTAGGCAGATTGTTTATGTGGAAAAAGGTCTTTAGACTTTCTGGACGCAATTTCTTGTTATTTCTCTGCAAATAAATTGATTTAGGGACTAGGGATTTTGATTGCTTTTCAATTTAAGTGTTTTGATAACACCCTGCAAACTGCGTAGAACCTAAATACTATTCCGTTCCTAGCTATTTGATCTGTAATCTGTCTGTGAAGTATCCAATTAGGCACATATTTCGGTTAACAATGAATTATTATCTTTTGGAATTTATCGAGTTTGGTCTAAAGTAGACAATGGTTATGTAAATCAAGTCAGAACCATTATTTACCTCTTACTTTTGCATCTACCGTTTAGTTTTCTTTGATTCTTTGGATATAAGTTTTCGCTTCATTCCAATTCGGTTTCTTAATTATCTTGTCCATTCTAGACATTCATCTTTCGCCTTTATAATGTCGGAACGAGAACAGACATAACCTTATTACTTCGTAAATCTCGGCAGAATCGCCGTAAAACATGGTCGTCTCATCTCAGCGTCTTATCCGTGAGAATCATACAACAATGGAGATCGTCATTAAACACTAATTGCTGTTTAAAATGACAAGCTGAAATTAACTCTTTTTGTTATCTTCATTCGTGGCTTGAATTAATGCCTTATTCTTCTTCTTATTACTACCCACTTTTTCGTCATTTTCAGAACGTATAATTCAGTCAGTTTTTGCTAAGTTTTACGTAGGTAGTTCTTTTGTTTTTAATTTTAAACACGTTACAAAGGTCTTGTTTTTGTAAATCAATTGTTGTATTCAATTTTGAGGATTTGTTTTTAAAATATTCGTGTTACAATGCCATTGAATTTTTTGCCCTTGTAGTTTTTTTGTAAATACATATATTATGATAATCGTCACAGTTTTATTGAGTAAGCTGCCGCTGGTGCTATTGTTATGCTAAGTCGGCAATTATCTGGCTTTGATGGAGCATCGCCAGTCCAATTAGTGTTAGTGCCACTTGAGGCATGCTCGTTGTGTTTATTAAACCATACAATTCAGCCAGACTACTTCACTTTTCTCTTTCGTTACATTTATTTTCTCTCTTACACCTCAACAACTCAACACACACAATGGTATTAATATGAAAGGTGCCAATATTCATTTTCATACTTTTTTATTCATTTCACGGGTTTAAATGATAAGTTATTAAGTAAAGCTACAATGAGTTTCGTAACTGTCACAAAATTTCAAGCATTAAGTAAGCGACCTTCATATAACAATCTGAACAAAGAATATTAAAAAAAAATGCAATATTATTTTCAATTTAAATGCAAATAAATACATGATATTGCTCATGTACATACCAACCTATAATTTTGATATTCTTTGACTGTTGAGCATATCATGAAAGCAAAATATTTAGTGAAAGTTCAATTTATTCTTGCTGCTTTCAAGCAATGAGGGTTTTCGGGAAAATCAAAGCCACTAGTTGGCGCCTCTTAGGCATAAGGTCCTGTCCTTTGAAAACGCATATGGTGTATGTCATCAAAGTGACGTTGACTTCAATTTAACAAATATCAGATACTTGAGTTTTTTGACAGGTGCCTAGACCTGGCGTCTCAGTGCTACTATCTAGTGCACTACATTTCAGAAAACCCTCATTATTAAGATATTCTTGGGGCGCGCCCACGTTTCTGTAGAGTATCGGAGATGTTTGCAGAAGCAGAAACATATAGTTTTCAGGCGATAATGCGGAACAGAACAGCTTCCCTTATGCACAAACTGCCCTTTCCTGGGGTACTGTACTCGTTTGCACAGCAGCGGCTTCAGTGCCGCAGGAAATGGGCTTAACAAATACAGTTTTTAGATGTGGAATTGAGTATTTAAGTTTTTGTTGTATGCGTATGGATTTTATTTATTGATTATTTTAATACCTTGTTTTTTTTAATTATTAAATTATGTGACTGATTTACTAACATAGTCTATAAGTTAAGTTACTAATATTTATGGATCTTGTTCTGATTAATAAAGAATTGAATTATTCCATTTCTAAAAGAAAATCTAGAGGACATAGGTTTCTCTATTGATCCAATAAAGTTAATAATTAACAATAACATTATTCTTTGCACTCCCTTTTAAAGAGCAGTGCAACAGTCTCAATCAATCTATATAAACAAACGAAGTGATGCATTACACAACCCGCATGATCCAATAGGCAATGTAATTGTTACGTCGGTCATTTGTGTCAAGCCGAATTCTACAAGTTTTGGACAATAAATCCATACAAATCGTTAGCAGAGGTATGAAACCGCGACGCGTTCGCGTGAGGAAAGACTGTCAGTAAAGTTGGATCTTGAAGTTGTTTGTCAAATTATATATATTGGTGTACCCAATGTTGTTTGTTATGATAAAATTTCACTAAAACAAAAATGATTAATTTTTTAGGCTTCATCATTGCATTGAGCTAAGATTGCACTAAAGAATCATCCATGTAGTATACCGCAAAAATGATATAAATCCTAAATATAAACTTATCATATCTTTATTAAATCGTTTTATTAAATCCTTAATGATCATAAACACGTAATGAACTACAGGTCAGTGGTCATACTAAAGGCAGACACTTGATTGACAACTTAGCATGTTTAACTTTTAGCTGATAATAAACCCAACGCAAGATCTAAGGCGGTGCACGTAAAGACGCATGCATTTGCAAGTATTCGTTTCTCCTTTGGCATTCGAACAATTAAGTATCAATTAATCACACAAATATCCAATATTTACTTCATAATGATCGATCATAATCGTACAATAACAAACGTTTATATGATGCAATATACTAACTAGCTGATGGCACTGCCAACATTCCTCAAACACTGCTGTCTGATACTGCCGGAACTATCGATATGAAGACAGGGGTCATCCCTGTCTACCTCTCGGTATTTGGCAGCTATGTGACCGTTCTTGGATCGGAATTCCTACCGAGAAGTACGATAATACGATGCCAATAGAAAGGGAATTAATCTTGTAGCGACTTAGTCTGCCACATACTGGAATATAGAGAATACACTAATGCAAACATCGTCAGTGACACTGGCACCCTTAAACGAAAAAATCGGTTGCATTCAATCCGCATAGAACTACTGTGTTTGCAGAAAAGTAGAGCAGGAAATAATTTTCAGGCTCTTGCACGACGTGAATTTTCATGAGTCGCAGCTGACAGACTAGATTTTAATATTATTTTCTAGCAACCTCGATGTTTGAGAAAGGAAAGGAACTTTTAAAATGGGTTTTGAATTTTCTAGGAGCTGGTTTTAATTTCGCGCATCTGCTTTTGATTGCAACACGATTGTGCCATTATTCTTAAATTGGAAATGCCTAACATACTGAGATTTAATATAGTCAAAGAAATTGGCAAAGACTTTGATTGTTTTTTAAATGTTCTTATCCATATCGATTGACCTCGATTTACAACGCAGAATTCATTGTAACAATACGACCAATGCTGTTGCGTTTTGCTACAAGAATTTTATCAAGCTATCTTTATAATCCTCTAATCTGTTGGCTCACCGCTTGCGAGACACACAATAGATATAAATGCTGTAACAAAAGCGACAATTTGTTCGCTATTGCAAAAACAAATCACACTTCAGCAAAACTGGCATAGTGCAGAAGACTTTTAAACTTTTGATCTTTAATTTATGACCGGAGGAGGAAGGCAAATATTAATAAAGGAAGTCTTAAAATATTTTCGCACGAGGTTCGTCTAGAACAAAAACGTGTACCGGCAACAGTTTCGCCTTTTTGTCTACAGCATCATTAAATAATCGTTGCATAAGATTAACAGTTGCACACAACAATTCCATATAAACAAAAATTACGACATCCTACAAAAGTTACATAAAAAATATTCACAATACACGTGGGAGCCGACGTGTGTACGAAACTTTCACGCGACACTCTCGTTAGACTTTCGCCAGTAATTAAACCTAGCAGTAGAACAATAGCAAGTATAAGAAGCAGATCTCTAACGTACAGCCGATGTTGCTATTAATTGTCTATCGAATCGCCCACGCTTTCTAACACCGTACCATGTAAGTAAACTCACTACATTTTCACTGTAAGAAGCTAAAACCCGTGTTAGTCGTAGATCGACACGAACAAATAAGATTGATGAGGCAAACGAGACTGCGCACGGTGGTACCGCAGCCCGCAGGTGATGCTAAAAAATCAAGTGAATGAACAACGTGCACGTATGTAACAATGGAAATAGTTTTTGCCCAAGGTTCGTCGGTAGAAAGTGTTTGAACGGCTTAAAGATTAAACTTTATGGCATCTCGTTTGATAAC
The DNA here is from genome assembly GCA_949775005.1 of Orthosia gothica. Lineage (NCBI taxonomy): Eukaryota > Metazoa > Arthropoda > Insecta > Lepidoptera > Noctuidae > Orthosia > Orthosia gothica. The sequence continues at coordinate 31,126,402 of OX459042.1, read as the reverse complement.
AATGGCCAATTTAGCTGGTGGATTGTGTTTTTCATTGAATTTATTATGGTCAAGTGCCGAATTTAATGTTCAACGATTTTGCCCACCAGTGGGGGGTTTTAAAAGCCAAATCTCATCGGAGAAATTAGCAAAAAGCTAAACATTCAAAAAAAATACTCAAGAGTTTATTTTATTTAAATTACCAAATGATTACATACATACAAATAGTCTATTGAATTTTATCAGCCTCGATACTTACAAAGAATCTATTATCTAATCAATACTGCAGCACGCATGATTAAAACCGGCTTGAATGTCCATTAATTTGTACTCTTTTCCCACAGTTGATAAACACAGTCGTTTCCATATCACCCGAGCTCATATCAGATATTAGAACAAGGGAGTCAATATGGTCGAAATACAATATACTGGTCATTAATCATATTGTACAGACGTTTATAGATTACTATGTGACATTCGTGCAGATAGTCAGGGTCTTTACTGAATATGTGCTATCTCTAAATCCATACTTAATTATTATAAATGCTAAAGTAAGTCTGTCCTGACTGTATTGTGACGTTTTCATATCTAAACCGCTGAAGCAATTTTGATAAAATTAGGTGTACCTAGATTAGATACCAATCACCAGAACAGACAACTCAAGACAGAACATTTTGCAGGCAAGTGACGAGACCCGATCCCAAATAATGGGACCAGGGATGGAGGAAGAAGATGTAGATTAGATACGGTTGGACCTTGGAGAAGGACATAGAATACTTTCCGACGTACACACGGACGAAGCCATCGGCAAAAGCTAGTTATTATATAAATTATTTAACATTTTGCAATACAAATTTTCGCTCGCCGAATAATTCTTTTTATCACATTAATCAGTAATGAATCGTATCGGCTAAATTTCAGGCGGTGTTAATTATGATAGAGGTTGCTTACGCAAATGTACACAAGTAAGTAGTTTATGGGTCAGAGTGTACAATTGCAATGTTTCAACTCAATTTATTATTATACGCAATTTATTAGTTAATACAATCATGAAGATCTGCCAAGTATTGCTTAATGATGATGCTTATGTCATGATGCCGTGAGAATTCATTGATACTGGTAGCAACAAGATGAGTATTAGGTAGCCTAAGTTTCGTAAGAGAAGCGTGATCTTCAATAATTTTACTAACCTCGAATCCTTTGGGCCTTTCTCCGTTTCTAACTCTTTTATCATATACATATTTGCTTATACCATTAAGTCATGACCAGATAGCAAAATAACAGTCATAAATAACCCGACCGTTACTATTAAAGACACATATTAAAAAGTATAGTGACTTCATTATGCCAATCGTTGCCAAATTATACGAATAAAGAAAAGCATAAAATTATAATAAACTGACTAATTTGCCACTGTTTAAACTGCCGCCAATAAATCATTAATAAGTATTCGTTTTTATACTTTCTCATATGCTGCTTCCGTCGGGCCATTGACGAAAGTCAAATTGACCGTTTCCATGTCATTAATTTCGTTTTCACTTACAATTAGGTATCTGTTTGCCATGTGTTTTGGCTATGTATCACTTCCCGTTGATGTTATAAAAGGCCGCACCGAAATATCTACCAGCCAAAAATGATAATTCGAGGGCAGCTAAAAATGAATATAATAAACCTCAGATGAATATAATAGCGTCAAAGGAAACCTTGATTGATAGAAACTAGATAGCGAACTGTGAATTCCAAAACATTGAAATACCATTAGATTTTCGTCAATCGTGGATGAATCTAGCAATTAATCTAATCAGAAGTCCTAATTGGAATTGGCGGTAGGAATTCGCGGCAAAGATATAATATACAAATGAAGGAGGAAATAGCTAGATAAGCGATCACTAATCTCTTTGAACTTGTGATTGTGGATTTTGATAATGTCAACCAATAAGATAAAACTGAATTATGCTCACATTTATATAATACCACGTTTAGCCATAAATAAACAACTGGACCTAGACATGGGTGCTTTTAAAGGTAATAAGAATTTAAGGTGAGAGAGATAGTCATTGAAGATCGGCAGAAGTTCTTAGTTGCCGTAATTTTTGTCCCCAATTCTTTCTCGCCTTTAACACAGAAAAAGAGGAAGAGGGATAGGCATTGTTACACTTTGGGAACATAATATTATAAAACGGAACCACAACTGCCTCGGTTTCTCAGTTAGAAATCTCAGTTTATCTCCTCGAGAATCGCTGATCTGATTGCCTCATTACTTACTAATTGAACTCATAGTTAGTAGTTTTTCCACTTTCTTTCTAGAGAGCATTGTTATTAAATCTGTACTTGATTAAAGCATATTTTCTTTAAGTAAAGAACGTAAGATCTTCCGCAAGATGTAAAAACTGAGGTTAAGGAACGCGGCTTCTGTTATATCCCTGGCTTCTGCTAAATCGTTTTTGATACTGTGCAAAAAGTGTGTTAATACCTTGAACGCATTCAGTGGGTTATAAAAAGTTGAATAATTCATAATGTATATCTTATTCATTCCGAGTTTCTTCCCGATTTTTGTCTGAAGCTTCTGGGCTTGACGGTTTGGCTTCCTGCTCTTGTTGAAGCCTTGTTAGATTCTGTTCTGTCTTATTTTACTTACTCTGCTTCACAGCTATCAAAGATGATTCTTCTGCTTTGCCACTCATATTGTAACCTGGAAGTATTGCGGCTTGTTTCAAGATTAAAGTTAAGTGTCTTAAGTTGTAATTATTGATAGTTCATACCTCGTAGGTATCACATACTTGTTCAATGTGCAACAGCATTGTGTATAATCTGTATTGTAACTCGATTATCTATGGCATATGTGTACGTGACAACGTTAGCGTAGACGCCAGGTTTGTTTCGAAATGTCCCGAAATACTCACACATAATTCATACAGCGCCTAAATATACAAGATCTAGAACGCGCGATCTTAAAGTACTTATCCTGAAAGCGTTTTGTTGTATAGGGTGAAAATTATAATAGAAAAATAACACATGCAAATCATTGCTTTCAAAACCAAGACCCTCGATTTATTATTCTCTTTCTAATACAGCTTTATGTCTACAGTAAAACCGTCTTGGCTCTTGTACCGAAGAAAATCAAATGTCATATTACTATACCTACTTTCTATTCATGCATATTCTTCAGTACAAGTGCTCTTTGTCCGGCCATGGGCACCAACCGGTCTGACCTCTGAATGCACCTGATTTAAAATAATTAAATCTGCTTGTTATTTCTTGCATACAGTTGTAAAGTTGTTTATGCTTCTTTTATATGAAAAAATCTGTTTTAATTGCGTAATTTTGGTGGTTAAGACGTAGTTGTAAGAAAAATTCCGAAGGGTTAATTAATTTGACTAAAACACGGAAGGTTCGTTACATCGAGGACTAAGTTCTTGCGTAAGCTGTTACACAAAGTGCTAAGTTAGTCATTTTGCGATCTGGCCTTGAAACAAAACATGAGCTTTATACTAGCATGGTCTATAGACAACAATGGTTGCGCCGGCGCTTAGCCCGGGTCGTTGACCGTTGCACGGGTCGAACCGCGAGTTTTCTTAAACCGATCCGCTTATTAGGCATTCTGTAGAAGCAAGCTGGTTTTGTGGAACCCGCTCTATATTAGTTACGTGATTTTTCTTCGGTTCATTCAGGAATGTTGGTTTTTAACTGCCTTTTTGACCTTAGATTTGAACGCACGTGGTGTGCTCAATGGGTTGTTTTGTTAAACCTTGCTTGAAGTTTCAATTATGAACGAAGCTGAACAAAATTCCAATACTTTTAAACAAATAATAATCGAGAATGTGACCGCTGAAGATGAATGAAGTCAGACGAAGGACGGACCCTAGCAACAAAACAAAGGTCAAAATAAGAAGACAGAACACAGTTCATCACAAAAGCACTAAATACTATCTCTCTAGATAAGATGAACTCTATACGTCCTCTAGAGGCAGTAAATGAATTCTTTTTATAACTATCGCCTGGCCTTAGTAACCCCGGCGTTATAGCAACGTTATCAGCAACCCTGAATGCGTGCCTAATCAGACCATACTAGCATAACAGTGGGTGTAGATTGAAACAAAGTTGCATAGAAACAGTTCAGAAATATTATAAAGGTCAGTGTTTTCAAGATCGATTTTACTAAGAGCGACTATGTCAATGAACTCTGTAATCTTTCGTACGATCCATAATCTTCAGACGCGAATAGGTCGAGTATTAGAAATATGAAAGGCTTGAAAGAAGAAAGATATTGTATGAGTTATTATTGAAGAAAAGGACTTAATCAACGTGCGGAAGAACAAAATAGAATGCACATAGAGCCTATTGAGGTTTACTGAATTGTATAACAATTTAAGCGATTTCAAAGAAAATTTATTTACCTTTTCATACCACGACGTGGCATAATAATACACAAATTGAAGCGAAAAATGTTCTTAAATCAACTTACAGGAGGACAGAATAAAATTAGTTGAAGTCACATAGAGCCGATTGAGGCTTATTGAATTGCACAATAGTGTAAAGCGACTTCAAAATAAATTGTATTTACACTGTCATACCAAAATGTGGCACGAAAGTACACAAATTGAAGCGGGAAATGCTCTAAAATCAATGTCACGGTGTTTCTCTACGCCTCCTTGGGTTCCATTGTCCCTAATCCAGATGGAAAGTTCGGTGACCTCGCGAGATTCCTCACACCTCGTTGTGGATAATTTATTGCTGCACACTTAGTACATGTACATGTGCATGGGAATTACAGTCAACGAAACATGAATATGTATTAGATGAATTTTGCTTCAGTATGTGCGGGCCTTTGGAGGATTTAGTGGGGATAAGCTGAAGAATAAATGGAGGGTAGGAGAGTTATTTCTCATGTGCTTTGAAAGATACGGATTTTCCAACGCAACGTCGTATGAAGAATAACTTTTTGGTGTCCAAACCTCAGGTTAATGCTAATCTGCCAGTTACATCTGTTCCAACATTCCTAAACAAGCACATAAGTTTACCGTTACAGCATCTTGCAAACAACAAACTAAACTAGAGACTAAACAATGTAGTGTCATAAGGAACAATAGTCGCGTCTTCAAGTCGACAGGTTAGGCGGACTGCGTCCAAACAGGTCTGATCTCGGCGACTCGAGCTCTTTCGAGCAAGTTGGACGCGAGCCCACGCAACGTAAATTAATACAACGAATCAATCGAGGGTTACAAACGATTTATCATCGTTCGATCTAATGAATGCTTTGTTGATTACAGCGTTTCCCAAATTTTCCTGTATGTTCCTCTTTGAGCAGAAAAAAATGGCTTTATTTTCGAGATAAGGTCTTAAAGACCAATCCAGGGAAAGTTCTGCTTTCTTTTTTGCTCAAGACTATAATTTATTTCCATTAATTCATTGCGTATATTTATTGATATATCTACATTTCTCGTATGGCGTCCACTAAAAGCTTCAGCCTAGTAACAGGAAACAGTTTCGATAAGATAAATTTATTTTCACTTAGAAGACAACATTTCGACGGAAGTGTTTCAAAGACACGCATGCGAACATTTCTTACTTATGCTAGTGTTATCTCGATCGCAATTTAGAATGTGCGTAAAGAGATATTTACCAACACGCACACGCAAATAATTTTAACAGACGTGCGAAATCAGCAAATTATGCGTCTTCTATCTACGAGACGTAATGTTTTAATCATTATTTAAAATTAAATGGAATTAGCGATGGAGACAAACTCGAGTGAAAACCTACAACGTTGTTTGAATAAAACTGCGGATTACGATGAGAAAATCTGTTGTTAATTGCTATTCCAGTTGGCTGTCCCCATCGTGTATTCGTCCCTGCTACTGAGGCTTGCGGTCTCCCTCAGCTGATTAACTGTTTGAAACGTGGGGGAGTTCGGTCTTCCACTTTGAGCATCACTACTCCATTAGTTTAAGTACTGTGAATAGAGGCCCGGGTTTCGGTTTCCGTACGGTTTATGATTCTGAAGAATAAACTAAAAGCAATTTAGATGTGTCCGTGGTATCAGTTTTAGTAGTTTGATTGTTAATTGATGTTTTATTTATTTGCGTTGCCGATGTAATTGACGTTGATAGCGGTCGGAATTCTTTTCAAATTGACTGAGAAAATAAGTAGAAATAAAGAACGTATAAAATTACCTAGTTTATAAAATAGGCGATAAAATATTAAGGCAACAGTGCCTATCGCAATATACTACAGCTGAAAAGAATTGTTTCAAAAACAATTTCCTACTAAAACTGCGCTGACATAGCAGCATAAATTGACACTATATGGTGTTTATTATTTCAGTACTGACAATTAACATTTTATTTTGACATTACGACCTACTTTTCCCATATACGTAACAAGTCAACAACATAATATAAACAAATATACGTTTCAATATTGAATTTCCAGCCTTTCATTGCGTGTTAAGTGCAACGCAATCAACAATATTGATATTTATCTCGAGAAACAGTATTCTGAAGCAAAAAACCTATTAAAAAACACCGTTATGTAATATCGATATATTACAGAGAGCAATTATTGCGTTTTTATTTATTTTTCGTTCAACGACAAGGTTACCTTAACTTTGCCAGTTCAATGTAATTTGTTCTTTTGTACTTCAGTTCGAGATACCAGCGGAGTGGAAAGATGCTATCGGAGAAAATTTGACGTTTAAAGTATTTTTTAAACGTTTTTATCCGATGTCTGCAGAAGTTGGTTCATTTGTGATTATGTCGATAGTTTTTGTGAATTTACTTCAATCACTAGAATCGGCTGTGAAGAGATTAAAACGATTATAAAAGAATGTACCAACCGTCATAAATTCTTACAGATTGTATAATGGATTGATCAATAGCTCATTAAAGATGACATCGTTGTGAAAGCAGGCGTTTATTCTGAAAAACTAGAAATACTTGTACACGAAGGCATGCATATGCATTGAACTCATTATTTACCATTACTTGGCTACCATTTTACATATGTATGTGTGGACAAACTTTCCTTTACTTTGGCTGGCCTTGCGCCAGAATAATCGTGAACTGATAAGACAGCGTTCTTCAGAATTTTATTTGACTGCAGTACAATATCTGAACTGCATAATACTCGTATTTGTTTCATTCGTGGATTGAATGCATTGTTACAGAGAAACAAGAGCAGTTTATATTTTTATATACCTACCCAAATTGTGTTCTGAATTTATGAATGGGCACATTGTATTGAAAGAGGTTTCATTGTGAATTGATTGATGTTATAACGTTGAAAATAAAAATAACGTAAGCCCAAACAATACTTATTATGTTACACTTTTAAAATTTCTTAACCACTCCACTCTGTCCGATGTTTTTATTTTTATAACCACTATTTGCAATGTTTTCATAACGAATTTAATTTTGAACAATGAATGACCGAATCACCCAATCGTTTTGAATGGATAGTTGAGAGAAGCGCCATCAGAAACAATCCATCCATTGATGTACGACATCCTCTCGAAACATTCACCTTGAAAGCGCATCCTCGCATGACTTCACCGACGTAATATGTAATGTAGCACAAAAACGCAGCATCCCATCGCGATCTCTCACCACTTGCATCGCAACGTGTAACAGCTCGGTCAGGTAACACGGGTCGGTCGACTCCCCCGGCGACATTCCTCTCGCGACGAAATCGAGAGTCGCCTCGTACGCAATCGTTACTCGACACTCGTTAGCGAGTGGGATTACCGGAATCTATCGCGTTGGCGACTATGAGCTGAATGTGGGATTCGAGTTAATGGGCGGGGTAGAGGTTTCCTGGTCTGGATCTTTACTGGCTGATTAGATTCCGTGTTTGATTGCCGATGAGCGAAATCTCATGAAGAGGTCTTTGGTAAAGACTTCATTGTAAACAACGCTATCGGGTTTAGCCATTAAGCTTTACAAAATCTTCTCCCAAATCGTCGACTAAGATGACAACATCGAAGACTGAAGAGGATCGTCCCTGATAGATTTGATAACGTCAACGATGCATGAGACTTCAGTGCAGACAACGATGTCAGATTTGGCCACAAACTTACCCTCTGCCTAAACAAAGTCCTCTTCAAATTCGTCTTCCAAGTCACAATCCTCAATAATGATGCAAAAGCTACGAAGAAAGGGAATAAATTTGATAATGACTTTACTGAGCATTGATGAATGTGTCGGGTGGTTATCGAGTCCAAGTTGACAACTGTCAGTTGAGAAGACAAGTGCGCGGAGAAACGAGGACCAGTCTATTCACAAACAACTGGTTGTCTAAGTATGAAATAGATATTCTGAAGTTCAATGCTTGCTATAGTTTCTTTTCTAGCATTCAATTTTAAAGGCTTTTATTCGTTTTGGCTACTAGTTTGAACGTTAAATATGTCTCTTCTAAGAATTCTCTGTTCGACACCTTTCAATCATGACCAGTTTATATTGATTGGACCATAATCCGGCTCACTACTGATATTGTTCACCACTTTTTCTATTGTTTAACCTACCTCTTCAAAAGTCCCCTTCGTAGCCATAACAATAATAATATTTAGTCACCTGCATTTCAATTTACTGTAAATGATTCACTAAGCCGACGCATTCGAATACCCAACGCATATATCCGAAGTGAAATATCATGGGTGTTGAAATCTGGAAGTTTTCCGGACAGCTTGAGTTATGGATCAAGTTTTACGGCCGACATAATACTTCTGCATCGTGGATTTGGGTGGAAACGTGAGAGTGTTCCGTTACTTTTAGGGGACATGTACGTGGGACACTCAGAAAGTTTTGCGAAACTAAAAAAAATTGTTCTATACGTACATATATTTTTATTAAATCTTTTCAAAGTACTTTCCACCAGCCTCTATACAAAGATTCATGCGCCTAAACCAGTTTTCAAAACACTTTTTCCAGTCCGCCGCAGACACCTCGTTTACAGCCTGCTCGAACGCAGCCAGCGCATCTTCCGGCGACGAAAATTGTATCCCTTTGAGCTGATTTTTTATTTTTGGGAATAAAAAGAAGTCACACGGTGCTAGATCAGGGCTGTAAGGAGGGTGACCCAGGAGTTTGACTGGCGTGCTGTCCAGGAAGTCCCTCGTTTTGAGTGCGGTGTGCGCAGGTGCATTGTCGTGGTGGAGCAGTAGCCCGCGGAGCCCTGTGTTTGGTCGCTTGTTGCTTATAACAGAGAAAACTTCTGGCAAACATTTGGTAGTATACCATTCGGCATTAATGCTTCTTTGATCCCGTAAGGGAATTGATACCAAGTGGCCAGTCAAATTAAAATAGCTAGCGATCAAAATCTTACCCCCGCTTCTAGATCGCTTCACTTTGGTAGGCGTTGGCTCATTTTGAAACACCCAAACAGTCGACTGGCGCTTGGTTTCTGGGTCGTATTGATAAATCCAGGACTCATCACCTGTAACGATGTCGTAAACACGCCGAGACGAGCCTGCTTCAAATTTGTTAAGCATATCACGGCAGTATTCCACCCGGGCCTGCTTCTGAGCATCGGTGAGGTTGTGCGGCACCCAGCGTGATACTATCCTCCTCACGCGAAGATGGCTGTGTAGAATCTCGTGAACGCTTCCCGATCCAATCTTCAATATGTGTTGAATCTCCTGATATGTAATTCGCCTATTGTCTTGGATTAAATTTTTCACTGCTAGCACGTTTTATTTATTTATTTATTTATAAAACTTTATGCACAAGTACAAAGGCGGACTTAATGCCTTGGGCATTTTCTACCAGTCGACCTTAGGGTGGTGCAGAGATAAAATATGGCAGGTGCAACTTAATGAAAAAACGAAGAGAGAAAAGAAATATAACTAAAACAATTTAATATATATATAAATACATACTTAGATACATACATACATAAAAATAATGTTAATGGGAGACCGAATCCAACAAATTAACTCTGTGTTGATTCTGCAAACTTCTTGCGAATGTGCTCGCGTGCCTTCAATTTGAAAGACAACCGACTGGTTGCCATCCTGATGTTCTGAGGGAGCGCATTCCAAAGGGAAATCGCCTGGACAAAGAAGGAGGAATGGATAAACCCAGAGCGGTGCGAGGGACATTGTAGAAGACGATTATTGGCGGAGCGAAGATTTTTACTATGGTCAGAACAAAGGAATTGGACATGTGAAGTCAGATAAGAAGGAGAAGTGGGTTTATCAATAAAAGAAAACAGGGTAGTCAAGGCCCTCAGCATTCTACGCTGACGAATTGGTAACCATTTTAAAAGTGATCGATGTGCAGATACATGATCATACTTACGGAGGTTGAAGACAAATCGAATGCAGTTATTTAGAAGGCGGTCAAGTTTGTTGAGTAGATCTGCATTCAGGTCATAGTAGCACACATCACCATAGTCAATTATGGGAAAGATAAGGGACTGTACAAGCATGGCCTTTACGTGAGCTGGGAGAAGATTCTTCAGACGATAAAGCGAACGCAACGTTCCGGTGACCCTCCGGCTGACACTCGTTACCTGCTTGCGCCAGTCAAGGCAAGTGTCGACGAGCAGACCAAGATCTTTAACCTCGGAGCTAAACGGGATTGCTATGTTGTTAAATACACTTTGCAGGGTTAACCGCCACTCCGAATCGGTCTGACCAACTTTTAATCGCAATCAAATCCTGGTTAAGCCCCTTGATCGCATCCGATAAGTTGTCAACATCTGCCTGACAGTAGAGCTGTAGATCGTCAGCGTAAAGATGATACGCACATTGAAGTTCGGTGGTTATAAGATTTATGAAAATGGAGAACAGAAGAGGAGATAAAATACCGCCTTGAGGGACGCCAGCTTCAAGGTCGCACCACCCCGAAGAAGAGTCTCCAGCACAAACTGACTGCTGACGCCCCCGAAGATAAGAGGAAAACCATTCCTGTACCTCGTGAGAGACCATAAGATAAGAAAGGATAGATAAAAGCACATCGTGACTGACGGTATTAAAAGCATTGGAGAAGTCGATTAATACTAAAGCAGTAACCTTAGTGTCCTCCATTCCCCGCCTTATATCGTCAGTCACTTTAAGGAGAGCTGACATGGTACTGTGCCCGGGCCTGAAACCGGATTGAAACGGGCTAATAAGGGAGTTGTGGTAAATAAAGTAGGAGAGCTGTTTATGAACACATGCCTCGAGCACTTTGGACAGAAATGGAAGGATGGAAATTGGGCGAAAATGACTGGAAAGTGTGGGATTGGGGATCTTAGGCAGGGCTCGAACATGGGCTTTACGCCACAAGGAAGGGAAAACACCGGAGAAAAGTGAAAAGTTAACTATGTGGGAGATAGCAGGAAGAAGCTGATCCAGAGCTGACACGATCATATGACGACTGATGTTATCACAGCCCACAGCTTTGGATTTAATTGACAGGATAATCTTTTTGATCTCTTCCGGGTCGGCTGGTGTGAAGACAAAGGGGGCAATATTGGGACGCGTCAGACCAGCAAGGTAGTCCATAGTTTGACGTTTGGTTAGACTATCTAGCATAGGGACAGTGGAGAAAAAGCGGTTTAGATCGTCCAAGCCAATTGTGTTAGGAAGGTCTGAATTCCGCGACTTGCCGATACCAAGGGTTCCAAGGAACTTCCAGATATCGGCAGAAGAAGAAGAAGAAATATTATTAAGAATGTGGCGGCGTTTAGCGTTACGTATCATCAGATTACATCGATTCCTAGCAGTCTTGAACAAGGTCCAATTGTCATCTGAGCGATCCTTTTTAAATACTCGAAACGCGTGGTCCCTCCGTCGCATTGCCATTCGGATTCCCCTATTCATCCAGGGGGCAGGTGGACGTTTCAGCTTTACTCTCCTGATAGGAGCATGAGTATCATACAGTTTGGTCACAGTGTTGTTGAAAACAAAAACTTTATCATCAACTGTAGCAGCCTCATGTAGGAGTTTCCAGTCAATATTCGATGCATCTTTTTGAAGTAGCTCACTATCCATACGTGCAAAGGCACGCCTATACTGGAACGTAGGTTTGGGTTTAGGAGGTTTAAGAACATAGGATAGGTAAATAAGGTCGTGATGGGAAAAACCAGGGGCATCATGTTGGCCATGCGAGGAAACTAGGGAAGGATTAGAGGTGAGGATCAAGTCAAGCCAGGTATCATCACCGACTTTATTATGATGAGTGGGTTGGAGAGGCAATACGTGAAGACTAGCTGACTCGACAATATGCAGGAGTTTACGGGACCGAGGGGAGTTGGGGGAAAGGAGGTTGGTGTTAAAATCGCCCATGATGATGTGATGAGCATACTCAGAACCCAAAGATTCAATTACCGATTCGATTTCGGTGAAATAATCAAGGGAAGGGGGACAGTAAACAACACCTAAAACGGTTTTAGCTCCTTTGACGCAAACCTCTAGAAAAAGAAACTCAGCGGACACATTAGAAGCAGAAGAACAAATAATTTTATAAGGGAGATCTCCGCGAAGGTATATTGCTACACCACCCCCTCTCCTCCCAATCCGATCATTCCGAAGAAGAACGAAACCAGGAAGAGAGTAGGTGGTAGATGGAAGTTCAGGTTTGAGCCAGGTCTCAGAAATCAGGACGGCATGAACGTTATTGTTGGCAAATGTGTCGTATAGTTCGCTATGGTGACTTGGAACACTTTGGGCGTTAATGTGGCAAACGTTAAACAGCCGGCCAGAATTTGGGCTGAACCCTTGACGCAATAGATCACCAAGGGTGTCCGTAAGGGAGCAAAAACTAGCATCGCAGGAAGAGGCAGTTGATTCGTTGGCAGAATAAAACGATTCGATGTCTGACAACATCATAATAAAAAGTAAATAATAAAATAAAATATATATAAAAATTAAATAGAACTCACACAAACAAAAATACTATATGAAAGGCTGGCGCTTGCATCTCTGCACCTCCCGCCAGCTAACATCATCATTTAAAATAAATGTATCCGAAAACAAAACTGCAAAAAAATAGAAATAGTACCTTTATGCGTTGATTTGACGGTAGACAAACAACAGATTATGGTTTGACGTTTTGCGGTATTAAGTAAAGAAAAAAAAATATTAAAATATTGAGGGTAAATGGTAAACACAACAAAGCAAACTTGAGTTACAGTTAGATAAACAAAACAAACTAGGCAGCAAAGTTATAAGAGGAAAAGTGATAGATTGGTACACAAAATAGCAACAAGATTGCCACGGTAAGTACAATTTTACTTTTTATTGCGTATTAGACATTATGTATAAATACAATAGGTAGCTAAATACCATCATTAACGCGTCTTGTTTCGCAGGTTATCGCCTCCCTGGACCTTAGAATACTTCGCCAGCAGTGGACTCAGTTCGTCGACTGAAGTTAACTTGTGTTTACTCCCGTCGGGGGCCTTAACCACAATAACACCGTCCTGAGTCCAACAAGATCGCATCCCGAAGTGGAGCCGCGCCTTCCCAAAGATGGTTTGCCGGGTCCTTGTCAAGAACTCCTTGACTGAGATGGAGGAACCCTTTAAGCGGGACTTTGCTCTCCAGACCGCTGATCTATCGTCATAGTCTGAAAATCTCACCAGGATTGGCCGATGATGGTCTTTATTGGCTACGCCGAGTCTATGACAGGTCTTAATGGAAGATGCAGTCAATGGCTTTGGAGCCAGCTTCTTATTTATAATGTCCAGGATGACTGTACTGCTGACCTCACCATCAACCTCTGCAATGCCCTGGAAAATCAGCGCCTTCCGCCTATGTCTGGTCTCCAACCCATCAACTTGTCTGGCACACTCGCTAATCTGTCTTCGGAGCAGGCTTAGCATGCTGAAGATTAGCTCTCTGAAGGTGCGAAACTCGTCAGCAACCCTCGCCACAGTATCCTTGGTAGGGCCCGCGCACTGGATTTGAGCTTCCAATTCTCCCATCTTCCGGATAAAGCTGTCCTCAAGGCTTTTTTGTGCTGATGCAATCTCGTCGAGTTGAGACATTGTGATCCTCTGCGACTAGTTCCCAGTGAAAGTGGTGTTAATGAAAGTGCAGATGATGTGCTGGCAGGTGGTGCAAAAATGATTGCTAGGAGTCACGTAAATGTGCTACAAACGTGAGTACCCGTACAGTGCACGTAAAGCAGTGATTAATAGAATAAATTAGGCACTTTAATTATGTGTTTCTATTTTTAATACAAAATTATTAAATTTGCTTAGAAAATACGTCTATTGTTATTTTACACCTACCCACGTTTTCTTCGGTAACAGCCGTCAAAGGGCGACCGCTTCTTTCGTCATCCCCCAAAGTTGGTCGACCGCGCTTGAATTCGTTATACCAACGATACACGGTTGCCTTGGAAGGGCCTTCATCCATGAATGCCATTTGAAGTCTATCGTACGATTCATCCGGTTTCAGGCGACACTTGAAATCGTATAAAATCATAGCTCTAAAATGTTCCCGGCGCAGATCCATATTTCAGTGAGACACAATACTTTGAATTAACTCGCAAAAAATGTGGAGGGAAATTTTGAAATTGGAACTTACTTATTTTTACTTATAAATAATCATATTTTCGAAAAACATTATAACTGGCCAGTCTCCCATATATAAAAACTTTTTTTCGCAATACTTTCTGAGGGGCCTGGTATTTGAATATTGGTATTTCTTCTTTGACGATGTAAATTGAAAGGCGCCGGGATTTGAATGGTTTATTAAGCTTTAGTCGTGTGTCTAGACTTGGATGATTACACTTCATTACTGTGTTTCGCGAGACGAATAAAGCGAGCCGGCAGGTGTTTTGCTAAGCACTAACATTAAGAATTATTAGTTGAAACGATTCTGCGGTGGCATTTCCATCTGCCAAACGTTGTCAATATGGCGTATCTGGGACAGCTCGTTTTGGTCATTCGCTCGAGGCCTATGTTCAGAAGTTGACTTATACGGACCGATATGATGTAGCATAGTCATAATTTATTATAAACGACACATGACTTCTATATGTAGCTGAGTTTATTCCTAATATCAAGTCTAAACGACACCATATTAAGATAATGTGACCTGAAATGCATGCACTTAAATCTTACGTATGCCTGTACAACAGGTTGATCAAGTTTCGCACATTTTAGCAGCGAACTTGTTTGCTCCATTTGACATAATCTGATGGATGGTTCTAACGAATTCATTCCTCCTGTTGCGTCTAAGCGTGATGAATGGCTATTTTTCTGGAGACTCATCGGAATACATCTTTGAAGAGAATACTTCTTTTCTTTAGAAATGTGTTTTTGTACTCACGTTTCGGGGTTTCTTACAAAAGCAGTGTCAACATGTTTTGCTGATATATTTCGCTCAGACTCGTTTTTAAGATATCTGCTTCTTACTTACCTTTACACAAAAAATGCTTTCATTTTCTTCTTATATCATGATTTAAAGGCGACCTCAATCCTGATCAATGAAAAGTGGAGTAACAGAAATGAAAGTCACTGTATTGATGTCAAAAATGTCAATATTGTTGAGGCACTTGCAACTTATTGAAGCCACCGGCCCAAAAAAGGAGAAGAAGGGACGCCGGTTGTATAATTTGCTACACATTTTCGACATCTCTTATACAATTAACACAATGGCCGTTAATTCTTATACGTAATTGCGTAAATGTTAACAACAAACGCTGCATGAATGAGGTGTTTAAATTTTGTAACCACAACGTAACGAGGTAACTTTTCACACACGACCTGGTATTATTAGACTTAGTTTCCGAGTCTTAGTAAATGATGAATGACCTGCTTTCAGAATGTTTTTATATGTGGATGAAATGAATACGCCTGTGGAGTTATTTACCGACGGTTTAGTCGTTAGATGCGGTGTTATCTGTCTCAATCAGTGTGTGAGAAATTTGTCGGAAGTGGTTTTGAGTTTCGTTTTTGTACTGTTGCTTTTCACGCTTTGTGAGTGGGAAGAAATAGTGACAGGTGCTTTTCATCGCCGTAATGCTAATAGGTGACCAAATTCCTCTCACACCATTTTTGATGTTCTATTTTTAAAACCGCTTTCAAAACAAAACAAAATCATAAATTGGAATTTACATCATAATCGGTGGGCAAGTGTCCAGTCAGCTCAGCCAAACCTTTCAGAGCAGTGCGGAGGGAGAAGCACTGTTCCTTCCCCTAAAGGAAAGCCGAATTTAACACAGACCAGGCATTTAAAATGACAACATTGTTGACATCGCAGATAGAACCTGGATGAGGGTAGCACAGGAACGTGGGTATTGGCATAAGAAAAGAGAGCTTTCTGCTCAGAAGTCGGTGAATTAATAAAGATTAGACCGTTTCAGACATCTCATGAGTGACATGATTAAGAATTGAGGCTAAACCTAAATGATTGTCTGATTAGTATTTACATCACTGAGTTATCTGCTACTAGTCATGCAACATTACTTTACAACCGCAACAGTACTGCTAATGACGTAGCACTTTACTTCCTGACCTTCTCCTAACCTCAGGGCAAATAAAATTCAAAAGAGTACATCACGTTTTTGACAGTTACTTCCGCAAACATTAACAACGTCGGTGACTAACAGACTCTAAATATGATTTAATCGGTTTAGCTTGCTCATATTATTGGCAGCACTAACCAAGGATCAGTCAAAGAACAGAGGAAATGAAAGAAAAGATAAACGCTACAATGTATTGTTTCCACAGATATATATCTAACTAGATGACGCGATTGTATGTGTAAAATTTACGATCAGTGATCGTAATTTAAGCTTTTCATTTAGCATTATCGGCACCGGAAATCTTCCGAAATATAGAAAAATGTCTTTTTATGCCTTGCTGAGCTGTAAATACTGTATAGAAAAAGTTAGCCAAGGCATTGGAAATGTTCACATTCAATCGTAAGTAAATTTGTTTTTAAATTGTTTGTGAAAAAGTGGCACGCTTGGTTTTCATACAAATGGAGGAGGGACTTGAGTTATCTAGTTAGATTTATGTCTGTGATTGTTTCCAATCGACACGCTCTATGTGGTGGAAAGTCTTCCAAAGTTTCGTCAAGTTTTCAACAAAAAACTATCTTTTTTGTTTTCTGTTTTTTTGTCAAACGAAGACGTAGTGGTCTATAGGGAGGTTAAAATGTGATCTAAGTTTTAGACGATTTCTGCACCTGTGCATTTCTAGACGATGTACATTGTTGTAGGCTACGATGTGAGAAAAGAAAGATGGTTTAGATTTGACTTTAATTCTCTTTACTCTTAGAGAAAAATAACAGAGGGGAAATAGGAAGCAGAAAACGTGTTGCACCGCCCTCAAATAACACGCAGGCAAATAGGGCCTGGAAGATGACGATGTTGCGAAAATAAAACTTATTTATTTTAGTACGTATTTATTAAAACTAACTAAGAGCCGATTACACCATCGCGATTAGTTCAACTAAACTCAGTTTATGGAAATACAGCGTCCTAATTAGTAGTTTCTCAGCGGTCTCAACCAATCAAGACGCTGTATTTGCATAAACTGAGTTTATGAAATTGGTCCTAATTAGTTTGTTCATTATTTATCTACATGGTAAGATATAATGTAGAGCAGTGGTGGCCCAGTGGTTACGGCCCCGACTTACCGAGTCGTAGGTCGTGGGTTCGAACCCGAGCAGGCGTGTTACTTTGTGTTATGAATTCATCACCAATGCTCTCAAAACGGTGAAGGAAAACATCGTGAGAAAACTGGCATGTCCTAGAACCAAAAATTCAAAGACATGTGACATCTACCAATCCGCATTGGGCCCGCGTGGTGGATTATAGCCCACTCCCGCTATGAGAGTAGGCCTGTGTCCCAGCAGCGGGAACAAAAAGGGCTGATTATGATGATGAAGATATAATGTTCTAAGAGTTACACCACATAATAGTTCACTAATTTCCTGACATTTTCTAGCCAGTATGTAACACGTTGTAAACGGTGGTTGAAGTGATTACTGTCACGTTATATGAGTTTATGTAATGCAGAGGTCGTTTTATTCAACTTTCGTGTCATATTTAATGCTTGATTTTCACCGGTGTGCGTGACTGTACTTAGTAGTGATTCATTGTTAGCTCTTTGGACTTTGCGTTAAAAATGTGTGTGTATTTGTTAGGACATAAGTGGTAAACTTGGGTTCCCACTAGGTGGAACCATAACCTGGTCAGTTTTGCAGGTATCCGTTGAATGCGTGAAGCACAGGCTCGGTATGGAGTCGCTTGGCGGAGGCATATGTCCAGCACTATGCATTTTTAACCCCCGCCGGAAAAAGAGGGGTGTTATATGGCATCATAGCGCCTAAACGGATGAACCGATTTTAATTTAGTTTTTTGTTGTTTGAAAGGTGATTTTGTCGAGAGTGTTCTTAGCTATGTTTGAATAAAATCGGTTCAACCGTTCAAAAGTTATGGGCGTTTTACTGTTTGAATCGGGGTGTTTTCGCAAGATAAATGTGTCGGGAGTTTTAAAATTTTGAAATTTTACTTGTAACGTTTTTATTAGCTTGGTATGTATGTATCAAAGTAAGAGAATCTTTGACCGTGATTTTCACCCCCTTTAAAACGTCGGATTAATTTGAAAATTTGACACTTATCAAGGACCGATGAAAAGGCAATAATTTAAATAGTTTGTCCCATTATCCAATTTAAAAAAAAAAAATTAGTCATTGAACTAAAAAATAAATAATAGTTTAAAAAAAAACTAAAAAACACTCTTTAATAGAAAAACAAACTAAAAGTTGAAAATAATCTATACTAATATTATAAATATGAAAGTAACTCTGTCTGTCTGTCTGTTACCTTTTCACGCTTAAACCGCTGCACCGATTAAGATGAAAGTTGGTATGAAGATAGTTTGAGACCTGCGAAAGGACATAGGCTATATAGGTACTATAGGTAGGGTAGGGTATGGTAGTGTAGGGTAGAGTATTGTAGGGTAGTGTAGGGTCGGGTAGGTTAGGGTAGGGTAGGGTAGTGTAGGGTCGGGTAAGGTAGGGTAGGGTATGGTAGGGTAGGGTAGGGTAGATAAATGTTTGGTCTTTTTATGGCAAAACAAAGTTTGCCGGGTCAGCTAGTTTTCAATAAATTTGTAAATAAAGAATAGTGCAAATAAAAAATAAGCGTGGGATGCTTTTTAAGATATTTTCATAATAACTCTACTTTTACCAATATCAGTCAATAAAATATTATAAGAATTGAAATTGAGCAATACAATACAAAATGACAACAACACAATAAAAAAATAGTTTTTGTTAATCACACTATTCTTAATTAAAAAATAGAAAATAAATTTTCAATTAATTTTTAATTGAAAATTTATTTTCTACTTTTTAGTTTGGTTTTCTATTAAAGCGTGTTTTTTTAGTTTTTTTAAACTATAATTTATTTAGTTGAAATCGCGATGGTGAAGATGCAGTGGTAAACTTTTAGGGGTTTTCTGTGGAATCTGTTCCTCCATACGTCGGAACTATTGGTCCTTGCATTCGGCTTCTCACATTGTTAGTGCCTCACCAGATTAGTTAGAATTATCTGTTTAATGACTGACCGTTCTATTTCTCCCAGAGTACCAATAGGCCAAGGTTGAAGAAGCCATTCTATAACAAACATTAATCTCACAACCACATGTCAAAACACGCAATTCTCTAAATCAGACATTCAGTCGTTGCGATTAATCGCTGCGATTAAATGGTTCAAGAGAAGAACGCACTGTAAAAACCAACGAACAAGTGATATAAATCATTTTCCTTTGAAGGCACGTCTTGTCCGACAAGTCGAAGCGTGCTTTCTTGAACATTTCTTGTTGTTTGATTTTCTATTTTTATTTTATGCTATGGGTATAGGCGGAAGAATATATCCGTGGTTTGTTTGCTTTGTCGTTTCTATCGAACTAGCATCTGCCCGTGGTTTCGCCTACGTAAAAAGTGTTTTATCATCCAAAGGAAAAAAAATATCCTATGTCCTTCCTAGGGTCTCAAACTATATCCATACCAAATCTTGTTTGGATGGATGTGTGTATGTTTGTCACTCAATCACGCTAAAACGGCTGAACGGATCTGCTGATTGGCACAGAGATAGATTATAGTCGGGAATAGCACATAGGCTACTTTTCATTCCGGTGTAATGCCACCTTGGGATAAGAAAACACTTTTCACGCGGGTGAAGCCGCTGGCAGAAGCTAGTTTCATCTAAATCGGTTAAGCAGTTTAACCGTGAAAAGGTAACTGACAGACAGAGCTACCTTCACATTTGTAAAATATTAGTAATTATATATCTTCCTGACCTTGTCCCATGTTAGTTCACGATATCTTGCGAGAACACCCCGATTCAAACAGTAAAACGCCCATAACTTTTGAACGGCTGGACCGGTTTTATTCAATTATCAAAATCGGTTCATCCGTTTAGGAGCTATGATGAGACAGACACACAGCAACACACGTCAAAATTATAACACCCCTCTATTTCCGTCGGGGGTTAAAAACCATCTCAAAGATAATTTAATTATCTACATTTTAAGTCATAGAATAATAAAGGAAGAACAAATATCTACTGAATTTTGGGACGCGCGCGCGGGTGTGTAACGAGTGCGCGTTTTGTTCCCTCAAGGTCGTTGGCGACTGTCGTCCTCTTAACTGTCACGCTAACACTAACTCCCTTTTCTTTCATAATTTATCAATCCTCACATTTTATTGTGTAGATAATTTAGTTTAGCATAAAATTATTGCTTTTTCGTCCACGTCGCGTCGTTGATTACCTTTTTTAATCTAGATAAATACATTAATAGTTTTGATAACTTCGTCGGGCTATCAGTAGATCCAGCAGGCATTGACATTTTTAGCTACTCAATATAATTAAAGGAATTTAGTCTGCCTTTGATAGCTTTGACTTGAGCTAATAGGATTTGTATCAATCGTGTCTTTGGTCGCCTCATTTTTATTTCATGCTACATAATGTATCTGAGGAGCTCGTGGCTAAATAATAACAGCCGCACTGGTCGATCATCAAGGTTAAGCAACTCTTGACGAGGTCGGTCCGTGGATGGGTGACTATTTCAACATACCTAGTTTCCTCCGGGCATCGGAAAGCACGTTAAGCCGTTGGTCCCGGCTGTCATTTGAAGATCTTTGACAGTCGTTACGGGTAGTCAGAAGCCTTAGATCTGACACCAGTCTAGCCAAGAGGTATCGTGTTACCCAGTTACCGGGTTGTGATGGTCAGATAGGCAGTCGCTCCATGTAAAACACTGGTACTTAGCTGAATCCGGTTAGACTGGAAGCCGACCCCAATAATAATGTATCTAGTAGTAGACACGTTTAGATCGACAATCTTTTGAACACGTAATTATGACACGATATCTTGCTATAACACCCCGATTCAATAAGTAAAACGTCCATAACTTTTGAACGGCTGAACCGATTTTATTCGAACATAGCTAAGAACAAAGCTTATGTTTGATGAAAATTGGAAGCTAGCTCAGAGCTAAGAACAGAGAAGAACAGTATATGGAGTTTCTTGTCCGTTTTTCACCATATTAAGCTACTTGTCCGAATGGACGGTAGAATCAATTGTTGTTGATTTGTAAATTTTAATTGTTGACGTTCAATAGTGCCGCTTAATGGCCTAGTTGAAATAAATATATTTGACTTAGAAAACACTCTCGATAAAGTCACCTTTCCGGCAAATAAAACGAAATCAAAATCGGTTCATCCGTTTAGGAGCTATGATGCCACAGACAGATACACAAACACACAGTACACATATCAAACTTATAACACCCCTCTTTTTCCGTCGGGGGTTAAAAACACCCGATATAGAAGACTAAACAAACTTATTAAATAACTTGTTTAACTAATGAGTACCTAGACTACCTACGTAATTACATTTTGTTTTTCTTTTGTTCGGTTTCAAGACTAAAATCGGCTTACAAAACACGTTTGCCCCAAAACAAACATATTTACAGCTAAAATTCTTTAATTAAATTGTCTATGTTTATTATAATTAGGTAATTCATTATCCATTTGTTTTAAAGGGAATCCCATTACTATGAAGGTCGTTGTCTAATATTATAAAGAGAGATTTTTTTATTTGTTTGTTTGTACCGCTCCGAAACTACTGGACCGATTTAAAAAATTCTTTCTCCTATGGAAAGTTACATATTCCAGAGTAACATAGGCTATAATTTTGATGGGAGCAAAGCCGCAGGGGTCAGCTAGTCTATACTATATAATATAATATTATAAAGCTGAAGAGTTTGTTTGTTTGAACGCGCTAATCTCAAGAACTACTGACTGAAATTGAAAATAATTTTTGTGTTAGATAGTCCATTTATCAGGGAAGGTTATAGGCTATATAACAGCACGCTACGACTAATAGGAGCGGAGCATAAATGAAAAATGCTGCAAAAACGGGCAAAATTATTCCTTTTTGGGAGCTTTCGTTGCGTGCTGCGTGGGACAGCTAGTACAAAATACGCACAATATTAGGTAAGTATCATTGACCAAACACGACATTAAGTCCTAATCTAATTTCGTGAATTTATCAGCTTTGCCACTTTCCCGGTTTTAAGACTAAAATCGACTTACCGAAACATGTCTGCCCTGAAACAATGTTTAGTTGTTTACAGCTAAAATCCTTTAATTACCTAATTAACTTTGTTAATTATAATCACCCATTTCTTTTAAAGGGATTCACATTAGGCCAATACTTTGAAGGTTGTTTGTCTAATACAAATTACGGACGATTTAGGTAAGTATCATTAACCAAACAATACATTAAGGTGATTCCTAATCTAATTTTCGACCGTATATCGGCTTTGCCACTTTAATCGGATAAGTCACGTGAATTTAATACTAAAACAAGATTTGCGCACGTGTTGCCCAAATTGGACGTAATGACTCCCGCGGTTGACCTTGCAAAAAAGTTAGACTTTTGATTGGAAGTGTTTGTGAAGCATTGTTCGAAATAATCATGAAAAGTCTTTGATATTAAAAATCAGCTTAAAAGTTGTTGATTTTTAACCCCCGCCGGAAAAAGAGGGGTGTTATAAGTTTCACGTGTGTTGCTGTGTATCTATGTGTCTGTCTGTGGCATCATAGCGCCTAAACGGATGAACCGATTTCGATTTAGTTTTTTTTTTCTGAAAGGTATTTTTGTCGAGAGTGTTCTTAGCTATGTTTGAATAAAATCGGTTCAGCCGTTCAAAAGTTATGGGTATTTTACTGTTTGAATCGGGGTGTTTTCGCAAGATAAATGTGTCGGGGGTTTTTTAAATTTTGAAATTTTACTTGTGAAGATTGAATTCTATAAGAAAGTGTTACGGCTGACTTTAATAATAAAAACCGGCCCAGTGCGAGTCGGACTCGCGCACGAAGGGTTCCGTACTTGGTAAATTGCGGTTTACGATTTATGACGTATTAAAAAAAAAACTTCTGACTAGATCTCGTTCAAACCAATTTTCGCTGGTAGTTTACATAGTAATGAACATCATATAATTTTTTTAGTTTTATCATTCTCTTATTTTAGAAGTTACAGGGGGGGGGGGGACACATTTTACCACTTTGGCAGAGTCTCTCGCGCAAACTATTCAGTTTAGAAAAATATGATATTAGAAACCTCTATATCATTTTTGAAGACCTATCCATAGATACCCCACACGTATGGGTTTGATGAAAAAAAAAATATTTAGTTTTAGTTTCAAGTATGGGCACCCCCAAAATTTATTGTTTTATTTTTATTTTTGTGTGAAAATCTTAATGCGGTTCACAGAATACATCTACTTACCAAGTTTCAACAGCATAGTTCTTATAGTTTCGGAAAAAAGTGGCTGTGACATACGGACGGACAGACAGACAGACATGACGAATCTATAAGGGTTCCGTTTTTTGCCATTTGGCTACGGAACCCTAATAAATGGCTTTTCAAAACAAACGAAAGTCGATGTAATGTGAAGAAATGAGGAAAATGTCGATATTAAGGTTATGACTATGAATGTGTAAGGCTGTAAGGGTATGGTGAGACTAAAAAAACTGGCCAAGTGCGAGTCGGACTCGCGCACCAAGGGTTCCGTACCATTATCGCAAAAAACGGGGAAAAATCACGTTTGATGTATGGGAGCCCCACTTAAATATTAATTTTATTCTGTTTTTAGTATTTGTTGTTAGATATAGCGGCAACATAAATACATCATCTGTGAAAATTTCAACTGTCTAGCTATCACGGTTCATAAGATACAGCCTGGTGACTGACAGACGGACCGCGGAGTCTTAGTAATAGGGTCCCGTTTTTACCCTTAGGGTACGGAACCCTAAAAAATTCACCTACATAATTGAATTACCTTCCGTAATACATTAAAGTTATTTTCATAACAATTAAAGTAATGTTAAATATGTGAGAAGTGTTAGGTAACACAACGGCCCTTCACCAAGAGATTGATAGTGCGCATGAAGTTAATTTGTTAATTGAAAAAAACGAAAGTGCGCATGTTTTTGATTGCCTTAATGCAATTAAAGAAAACAGTAAGTGCCCTAAACTTTTAGTTGTTGGTGAAGCTCTTTCATTACTACCTTATAGAGTACTTTCTAAGATGCTGTTTTCCCTTTTTAGTGTTTGTAGGATTCTCTATTAACCAGTAAAGGACAACTACTGAACATATTTAGTTTCCTTATTGACCGAGTCTGTAGAGGAGCTCGTGGCTTAATAATAATAGCCGCACGGGTCGATCTTCAAGGTTAAGCAACGCTTGACGAGGTGGGTCCGTGGATAGGTGACCATTTCAACATACCGAGTTTCCTCCGTGCCTCGGAAAGCACGATAAGCCGTTGGTCCCGGCTGTCATTTGAAGATCTTTGACAGTCGTAACGGGTTGTCAGAAGCCTGAGATCTGACACCAGTCTTGCCAAGAGGTATCGTGGTGCCCAGTTACTGGGTTGTGGTGGTCAGATAGGCAGCCGCTCCATGTAAAACACTGGTACTCAGCTGAATCCGGTTAGACTGGAAGCCGACTCCAACATAGTTGGGCAAAGGCTAGGCAGATTTATATTGACTGAGTCTGTAGTTTTCATCCATTTATCATTTATTCTATTTGCATCCATTCATAACAAGTTGTGGCTCGTGGGTTTGAACCCAGGCAGGCGCTTTACTTTGTATAAATTATTTCATCACCACTGCTCTCAAAACGGTGAAGGAAAACATCGTGAGGAAACCGGCATGTCCTAGAAACAGAAATTCGAAGACATGTGACATCCACAAACCCGTACCACGCTGGCCCACCAGCGTGGTACATTACGGCCCATTACATTAGGCCCTCTCACAGAGAGAAGGCCTGTGTCCCAGCAGTGGGAACACTCAAAGGCTGATGATGATAATTAGGCCTATATTATTTATTTTGCTTATCCTATCATATTTTCTCTACTTAGGCCACTGTGAGGACCCGCGTTCCATTCTCTTTTTTGCTAGGTCTTCTACTTATTAGGGTTCCGTACCTAAAGGGTAAAAACGGGACTATTACTAAGATTCCAATGTCCATCTGTCTGTCTGGCTGGTCACCGCCTATTTCTCATGAACCGTGATAGCTTGACGGTTGAATTTTTTACAGATGATGTATTTCTGTTGCCGCTATAACAACAAATACTAACAACAGAATAAAATAAATATTTAAGTGGGTCTCCCCTACAACAAACGTTATTTTTGCCGTTTTTGCGAAAATGGTACGGAACCCTTCGTGCGCGAGTCCGACTCGCACTTGGCCGGTTTTTAAGGCTATAGTCAACTCTGATTACTCGTGCATTATGCTCATTTTCTTGACCTTGTAGGCTTGAATTTATTTTATCTTCTTAGTATTAATGATTTAAAATTCTAGAGTCCGCTTTTCATGTTCCATTTGTAAGGTCTTAAGCCTCGTTTCTAGCATTAGGCTTTGTTGAGTCTTAACATGCACTAAATACAAACCGATTAAAATCATAACGCTGTTTTTGGCTTCGCCGTAGTCGGTTAAAAAGAATGTAACAAAAACTAACAATAAATTCGAATAAACATCTAAACTCCATTAATCCAATGTAAACGTCACTGCTAACTAACAATATACGCTTCATCTTCTAGAAAAACACTCATAACAATTAGTAATATGGGTTTCCCAATACATTGGACAACGGTTTACTTAATTGTGAATATATTACCTCTAATTGGTCGGAATAGATACGTTGTTTCTGCGTTTGTCACGAATTGGTCTCGGTTTTTATTTATCGTTACGTGAAATAATGTAATTATGTGGGAATTCTCTTGGATAATTATTATAGTGTATTGCGGTCAGTGGAGGATTCTCTGACCTGATATGGTGTAGGTTTGTTCTATTTTATCTGTCCTTATTAAACGCTATAAAATCATACAAGGCAGTTTATAAATTAACATTTGAGATGACACATTTTATAGAAAAAAGGGGATACAGCTCTTTGGATCCAAAAGTTGATTGTTCGACTTGAAAGCTCACCCCTATTATTTAAAGTTCTTATGCGCTGCCCTGCAGTTCTGCAGCATCTAATCCTCAAAAAAATGGTTTAGGTAACTATCATCATAGTCACTCCTTCCTACCCGCAAACTCTTAGAGGTTTTTGAAAGCTTAGGTATAGCGTGTAACTTGTCAAGGTTTTATGCGTAGTGGGGTTACGTTCACGAGTAAAGGTCTATCCAGATCCACACATATCAGGGCCGTGCCAGGGTCGTGGACGGACCGTGCCCCGTCAGGAGCTCAAAAAAATATCGGTGTGAGAATTTTATATGTACTTGTTCACACACTTCGAATCTTAAATTCCTAGGCCGTCCGGACGTCCCTGTCACGTCCCTGGTACGGCCCTGATATGTGTGGATAGACCTTTAGCCGCGAACTGACCAACCACCATATAGAGCGAACGGAACGTGGACGCAACGCGATTGGTCAGTCGATCCTTGTGTCAACTGACCAACCAATCGCGCGGTCGGAACGGTGCTATACGTTCCCCGCGTCCCGCTTGGTAACCAAAGAGACCTAGAAAACTACTCTTGCCAAGTTACGTGCCGACAACTATAAATCAAAGTTCACTAACAAACTAAAGCTCTGAAAGATGACTCAAAATCTGACTAACAATATTCATGAATGAAATTATAGTAAAACGTAACTTGTGCTACATGTGTCCTCATAAACAAAACAACGCCACTAAGGCTAGGCATGTTAAATATTCACAGATAACATCGAATTAATGAATCACCACAACTTAATCGCTCACGTATGAATCATAAATTACAATTCAAGCCACGCAAAAAGGACCACAATAAAACGTCATCTGTCGTAACTCGTAACCTGCAAGGTCGTACTGCGACTTTAAAATGACCAAGGAAAGCAACTCGGAAGTATCGTGCTCGAAACGTAGAAAGTGCAAGTCGGTATAAAATTTACGGGCTGAGCCATAACACGGTATGTTAATTGATATCACCAATTATTCGGGCGCTTTCTACTGTAGAATCCCCATACAGTGTGTAATAACTTGGCGACACGCTATGCAACTGTTCGTTACGAGAGCGTTTAGATTGGCGTGGCGAACGTTCAAGAAAATTGGCGTAGAAATGCTTTCGAAGAGTGCCTTATGGTATTGACTAGATCTGTTCGCAGATCTGCCTGGGAAAGATTACTTTTCTTAATGCCTTAGGCATTTTACAAGCTTTTTATTAACTTGCAGTGTGTGTATGTATGTAAGTGTGTTCGGTTCAAATCTTGCAACTTAATTTTAAAGCAGTTATCCTCAACCGATTTAGATGAAATTTTGCATACACGTTTGGTTTGGATGACATGCACGGTAAGCTTGTTTAAAAAAAGATTTTTTAATTGGAAAACTTATTTAAATGTGTGATTCATACGTGCCTAAGGCATTAAGTCCGCCATTGTACCTGTGTACATGAAGTTTAAAATAAATAAATCAAGACTCAACTTATTTAAGAAACATGCAATAAGTTAAGCAAAAAGAATTCGCCGTTATTTCGACCAACGGAACGCGACCGGATGAAAAGGGTCCTAATCCAATGAGACATTTCTTAAATATTTTAATTCGCCGGAGAGATCTGGCATAGATTGCAATCGTAATATTCGCAATAACATACTTATTAGTCATCCTAGCGGTCAGAGGTTATCTCCTATGTCTTATCTACCATACTACGATATAAGGCTAGCCCGCTAACCGACAGACAAGCGATATCTCAAAATAGATAAAAGTAAATTGGTCAATTATTTTGCACCGCAGTTTAACAAGGCGTCAATGATCCAAGATGGGTTTTAAACGATTGTTCCGATTCCGTGACAAATAGACTTTGAATTGTTATTTAATGACAATTAATTAGACATAACAATGGTCATGTGATGAGGAGGGATGAAGCGCTGTTACTATAAAGAGTTATGAATATAAATGTGGATGGATGGAGAGGGAGAAGACCGCCAAAGAAGAGGTTTAAGGACTGTATGAGTAGTGATATGAAAGAAAAGGGAGGCAGTGATAGCGTGTCAGGGGATAGACCGGTATGGAGGAAGAAAACGTGTTGCGTCGACCACAAGTAACATGGGATAAGGGGAGGAATATGATAATGAGTTAGACATAACACCACACTTATTTATGCCCGAAGGATTAGACAGAGGTTTATCAATAGTACCTAGTTACTTACAGCACGGGGTCTCAGCGCTAACAAATAAAATTTGGTTCAAATAAATGTCACTAGATGGCGCGGTATGCATCGATTCGAAATTGAATTGTGTGTAAAATTAACATTTTCTAGAATTGATCATATACATTGTATATGTTATTTTTTAATCAACACTCCTTAGCAAAAAATTGGTCTTCATTTTTCACATTTCAAAGATAATTTGAACGGATCATTTAAAATTGATCCCAATAGATGGCGTGGTTTTAAATTTCTGAGGCAGACCATTCGATTTTTTTAATTTTCTTTATAACATTTTGGTACAATGAAACTGTAAAAACTTGCAAAAAAATACTATGCAAAAATTTATAACTGTATTTAAAGAAAAATAGTCATGAAACGAGATAACCCTTTACTTGTAAGTCGCTGCTAACACCATCTATAGCCTTACGGAAGCGAACGCGATCGAAGTACTTATAAAATAATCATCTTAATCAGACGAAAACAAGTTACGTCGGCACGGTTTCTTCGTATGGTATGAGGCATCTGTATGCTGGTATTATATTATGTGTGCGTACAGACACATTTACGCCAGTTATGTTTATGTCAGACATCCACCAACCCGCACTGGGCCCGCGTGGTGATTTACGGCCCATTCTCTCTACTGGAGAGGAGGCCTTTGGCCCAGCAGTGGGAACATTAAAAGACTGATGATGATGATGTTGAAGACTCATGTGTAACCTATTGCCATAATCTGGGCACAAATCCAGATTCGGACTGCTACAGAGAAATTCCAAATGGAATCCAGAAAGCCCGGGAATCTAACCCAGGACCGACGATGCGCATAGCAGTAGTGCTTCAAATGGAGCCAGTCCAATGAGTTTGACGATTAACGATTAATTGTGACCTCAACTTAAAACGTATTAACTAAATGACATCTAATGACAATTACTTAGATCCGTTAAGGGGTAATTATCGTGTTCTATTCACACCTTATACAAACGACATTTAAATGAAATTGTTTACGAACTCGAATTAAATAAATTCTAGTACAAATCTATTATTGGACTGTGTCGTGGGTTTAACGTTTTATTACCGAATAAATGGACATTTAAATACATTAACACCAATACTCAATACTGCAAAATATTTAAGGCCTTTACTCCGCTTTAGTGCCTTAAAACGGTTACTTTCTAAAATATATCTACTCCTTAGTAACGGCTGTAAAAGGGTTGAAATTAAATATATATTTATTATTGATTCATGTGGGTACATTATTTATGAAACATGGTTTTTTCGTATGACTAATACTTTTGCGTTAAAAAAATAATTAACAAAACGTTATTAGAGGTCAACTCTGTTTCAGTAATTGGATTAATATCTTATATATAGATGCTGAACATAAAATATTATTAAAAATGATTTCCTCCTACATCTACTTAATTTAGAGCTGGAAGATCTTGTTATGACTGCCTCGTGGGTCTGGTCATTGCAGGTGCTGGTTCTAAGGTTCGATTCCCTGGTCTGGCAAAGTGTTATTGGGTTTTTCATCTGTAATTCCTCAGTAACCAGAGTATAGATTTGGATTACATGGTTTTAAACATAACATAATGGTCCACCGCAGGCGTGATGTTATTTATGAGATTTTAATTCTTTATTGTACACCAAAACAATACATTTGAGTAACGTGAAATCAACATTCATGTACAAAGGCGAGCTTTTCTTCCGGCAAACCTTAGAGTGACAGAGATCATAATTCAAGTCTACAGGTGTATAGTGCTTGACAAACTTCTGGCCGCCTTGAAGTTGGCTTTCCGATGAGCAAGGCACGAAACGGTGCTGTTTTTACACGACTGCCGAAGGAGGGTAATGTGTTTATAAGTCTATATAATTATGTATGTATGTATATATGTTCCTGTATGACGTTGCAGAGACTAAACGCGTTGGCCGATTTTGATGATTCGTATGTAAATCGATTCGTCTTAACCCTGCGAGTGTCACTGGCTACATTTAAATTGGACAATAGAAAAATGGCGGCTTTTGAGCGCCATGTTGTGGGAGCCAATTTTTCTTCTTTCATACCCTTCGTGAGATACATCAAAATAAAGGGTTTTAAGAGGGGATTTCAAAAATATATAACATTTATATGTTTAAAAGTACCTTACTTATACAAAAATAAAAACTAAAAAGTTATAAATGAAAATAAAATCTGGTTTTGGTCAGCCAGCTCGCAAATATATATGTATCCTCCGACTGCACAGCATGATTTTCTTCTTGTTACGTCTTTTTAGTTCGCTTCTTAAGCAGTCGGGTATTTTGATTTTTGGAATTAACTTTTTATATGAAATTTACGACTGCGCAGCTATTGTAGCCAAGAAGTTTGGCGAGAACTATACACCTGTAGACTTGGTTTTGTTCGATTAATCAAATAGAAACCGTGTACTTAATTGAAAACATACTTTCGCACTAACTACAGGCTGTCTGGTGCGGTGCCATCGCCACTTATAAAAAAAAAAACATTTCAGACACGCTGACTTACTGAGCTACTAAGGAAAAAGAATTAATTAAAAAACTAACCCACTTCGGGCCAAAAAACTCGGAACCCATATATGCAAAATTAAATATTACACGCCAGAAGGTAAAGTAGTAAACAGTTAATTAACAATCGATCAAAGTAACAATTACTGACGATTTCCTCGTCATTTTACACGTACGTTCGTATAAATAGCACACTACGTAAGAAAAACTGCAACACGTTACAAAGGCACATTTATTATTGCAGTGAAGTATAGTTATCAAAATATTGCAGCAAAGTATGTATTTTATCATGCTACACTGGTCTCGGATTTGAAACAATCACTTCAACTGTAGAAGGAGCAGGAGCTCGTGGCTAAATAATAACAGCCGCATAGGTCGATCTTCAAGGTTAAGCAACGCTTGACGAGGTCGGTCCGTAGATGGGTGACCACTTCAAAATACCGAGTTTCCTCCGTACCTCGGAAAGCACGTTAAGCCGTTGGTCCCGGCTGTCATTTGAAGATCTTTGACAGTCGTTACGGGTAGTTAACAGCCTGAGATCTGACACCAGTCTTGCCAAGAGGTATCGTGTTGTCCAGTTACTGGGTTGTGGAGGTCAGGTAGGCAGTCGCTCCATGTAAAACACTGGTACTCAGCTGAATCCGGTAAGACTGGAAGCCGACCCCAACATAATTGGGAAAAGGCTAGGCAGATAGACGACTGCAACTGTAGAAGGTGCGTCAAATTCTCAATTGAGTATAACTCAAATTACTTTACAAGTTGCATTGTAGCTCTAAAAGTCAGTACCTCGAATTGAATTCAAAAATCGAACCATTTAAAAAAAAACGTGTACCTGTTGTGTTCAGTAAGGAAAAACTATCGTTTAAGAACTCGTGTGAGGCACCGTTGTCTATTTGCGTCGATCTTCGACCGTCACTACTAATTGTGGCTTTGAGTGTAACGAATTATAATTAGTATCAGTATCGCAGTTCTCGTTGGTGAAGCTATAAATAAAATTAAAACTAAAAAACCGGCCAAGTACAAGTCGGACTCGCGCACCGAGGGTTCCGTACAAACCTCAGCTTAAAGGTATTATAGACCTGAGTGTTTGATATGAATTTCAATTTAATACCTCTACGCGTTCATGAGGAAAGGGGTAGTTAGTTTAAAATTAATAAAATATTTTTATTATTAATGTAATTAAAAAATTACGGTTTTCGCAATTATTCCTTTCTCTGAGCTATAAGACGTTGCTTCGTACCAAATTTCAAGATTCTTAGTTCACGGGAAGGATCCTGTAGGTTTTGATTCCCTTGCGAGTGTCGAAAATTTTGCGGAAATTTGCGGCATAAACGGGTATATCTTTTGATTGCGTTGGCTTAGAAGTTTGTTTTTATTTCACAGCTTTAATGGATAGTAGATCTGAGTATTTGATATAAATTTCAGCTGAATACCTTCACGCGTTCTTGACGGTCTTGATAGACAGACAGACGGACGGACAACAAAGTGATCCTATAAGGGTTCCGTTTTTTCCTTTCGAGTTACGGAACCCTAAAAAAGGTAACTAGTGTTCCAAATACGAAACTGTGACGACCAGTTCTAAATCATCAGGTATTAGTGTATTGGATGTTGTAAGAACAGAAAGAAATTAACAAAGTGTATACTTTAAGTGGGCTGACGGTATAAAAACGTAAAGCGATGCGTTCGAGTCGGCTGACTATAGCGACCCACTTGTGTAATTAAAACTTATAAAGGACTAGCTGTTCCCCGCGGCTTCGCTCTCGTGGACTCCACAGGACCCGTTTTCGGTATTAAAAAAAAACTAAAAACCCGACTGCTTAAAAAGACGTAAAAACAAGAAGAAAATCATGTTGTGCAGTCGGAGGATACATGTTCGCGTGCTGGCTGACCAAAACCCTTTATTTTGATACCCCACATGATGGGTTTAGAAGAAAAAAAAAATTTATCCCCCTCAAAATGGCGCCCAAAATCCGTTTTTTTTTTTCAATTCCAATTTTAATGTAGCCAGTGACACTCGCGGTCTTAAGACGAATCGATTGACGTAAGAATCATCAAAATCGGCCAACGCGTTTGGTCTCTGGAACGCCATATAGGAACAAACATACATACATAGACTGATAAACACATTACCCTCCTTCGGCAGTCGGGTAAAAATAGCCTATGTCACTCAGGAATAATATAGCTTCCTATTGGTGAAATAATTTTTAAAATCGGTCCATTAGTTTCGGAGCGTATTCGGTACAAACAAACAAACAAAAAATCTGTCCTCTTTATAATATTGGTATAGATTTGATAAGAGCAATGAGGAAACACTCATGATTGTTTTCTATTTTCACCTCTTCATAATGGTACCATTGTTTTATTAGTGTCCAATGGGTCCATGATGCATAGAACAATTATTATTGATACTGCCAATGAAAATACCTTTATTTTATTGTTCTTTGCAATGGAACCTATTCTGTTTTTAAATAAAGAAAATATGCAGTGTCTATAAGGTTTTGCATTCCGAGCATAACGTTCTATAGAAGTATTGTTTTAGAAAAGGAATTGATAAATAAGCCTACATCAGGAATAGCGAACCTTTGATAAATGTCTTATGAATAAAATAAAAAATTGGTAAACATCCAATAAATGATAAATGATTTTATTTCTGTAAGTTGGTTTGTACAAACACTTTTACATGTCGATCATATTTTTTTAAACTAGATGACGTCGGGTTTCCTATCAAACAAACTGTCACAGTATCTTTTAAAGTACTGACAAAATCTTGGTTAGATCATGTAAAGACCATGTAGACTGATTTCTGAAATGGTCTTTTGATAATAGATTTTTCTCTAAAAATAATTGAATTTGCATCGCACTTTCTATTTTAATGAAAATCTAAGTTTGCAACAAGAGACTAGACTATATCGTGAAAAGCAAAACCGATTGCACTATAAACACTCAAGATTCGCCATTTCAAATTCAACACTTTCTTATCTGCAAAAACACAATAGGCGATCAAAAAAGAATCAGATCTATCGAATTACCTCTTTTACTTATTCATAAAAATCACGATAAAAACTCTTTGGAATCACGACATGACTGAAGTTCGGACGATCTATTGACATGGAGAATGGACTGAGTAATACCCTCACAAAATTTACCACACTCTGTTGAAAGAGATAAAGCGACCGTCCGACCAATACCTGTCTCTTTTTTGTGGGTCGTATTGTCGAAGATGCCATAGTGGTGTGATGTAGACCAATCAGAGGTCTTAGTGCGAGTTTTTACTCAAACTCAATCGCGTTAACTTAAACATCAATTTGTATTGAAACTGGATAAGCGCCGTCTGGTGACGGTAAGGAGAAACCTCTTTTTTTGTATACATTTTGACTTCAAATATTCTTAGACAGGGAATGCTCAGTCCATTCTCCATGTCTATGGACGCTTCCAATTTAACGGTCAAAGAATAATATGAAGAAGAAAAAAACCGTTTGAAAAAGAATTTCCGGTGTTGTAGTCGCGTGCGCAGATTCTGATGGGACTCGCTTGCGCAACGCTCGGAAACTCCGCAAGACGGGAACTGGATGTAGTGTAACTGTCTTTATCATCATATTAATAGTCAAGTTATGCATGCAACGTTTCCGACGATTATATTGCTTTTTGCTTCATGTTGCTGTTTTGATAATATTATGCTCGATTTAGCAATAGGTCATGTTTTGCTAATTTAGAATGTTTTTTATAGCCTTTAACATGGTAATTAATATTTAAATTTGTCTATAATATACTAATTTAGACGATTTTTTTTTTAAGATTTGACTGTTAATTTACGTCAATTAGCAATAAAAATATATTTTGAAACGGCTTTACCAAATTAATGCAGGCATTTACACTTACTGCCAAGGTAATTGCATAAACTTTTATCTGACAGTTATTTTTAATAAATACGCCATTCTTGAAAATCACAATTACCACGGAGAAAATTTTGTAACATGATCTAATACATAACGCTTATGATAGTGTTATTTAGAAATATTAAAATTTAAATCGCTCGTCAACCACTTGACATAGTTTTATTTAAGTAATGCATACTTAAACAGCATTTACCCAATTTCGGTTAAAATGTGAATGCATAACAACTTTACATTATGCAACGGAAATCCCTTGTTGTATCCACTTTCATATTACATGACAGAACTAAATAATTGTCGACACATAAACACGACAGTTCCTCATATTTTATGTAAGTAAGCCATACTGGTATTTATGACATTTCAATAAGCAAATCTGTTGGTTTATGGTACAATTTATTACGCAAAATGACTTGATAGTTCATAGCGGAAGTGTCGCTGTCAATAAATAAATACACCTACTTGTCACAATAACGCATCACCAATGAAGTTTTAATATTTCATATTTGTCGGTGTTATTGTGAGATTAGTGTTGCGAATAATCAAATATCATGCAGAACGCTAATATTCTGCGAATTCTACGAGTTGTATTTTATTGTTAAAAAAAATACTTTTTTATAATAAAATGCAACCGACTTCAAAAACAATTTGATGTCGGTCAAATAATCTAGAACGTGCAAAATAACTGTAATTTCTGCAGTCGATGTTTCTTAGGTTTTTGACACTTACTTTTTCTGTAAATAAATAAGAAGGTAGGGTTAAAAAAAACTTTTTTACAAGAAAATACAACCGACTTCAAAAACAATTTGATGTCGGTCAAATAATCAAGAAAGTGCAAAATAACTGTAATTTCTGAAGTCGATGTTTCTTCGGTTTTTGACACCGACTTTTGCCGTAAATAAGTATATGGGTACACTTATTTGCCAAAACAACGACCCACCAATGAAGTATGAATTTTTTATTGGTGTATTATGAAATTGATGCCGCGAATAATCGAAATATATCATGCTGAACGCTAATGCGCCTGCGAAATTGCGAATACGACAGGTGTTTAGATTCGAGTACAATTACCTCAATGAAAGTGGGTGCAGATAAGAGTGGTATTGTACGCGGATTCATCAAACTCGCTTTGTTGTCAGTTGAGGGAAATTCGCGATTTAGCAGCGCTTGAGGCTACTTCTTAAGTTTTATTTATATGATGGTTTATTGTGAATAATTTATCTTTATTTGTAAGCTTTCGAATATTTAAGTTTGTGATCTCCTCGCGCATATAAAGCTAAGTCTTACAAAAAAAATATTTTACAAGTGAAATCAATACTTATGTATCCTTGATTCGGATTTAACTGTTATCCGTTTATTTATCCGTATAATTCCCACGATACTTCAAAAAAAGTACGGTCGGCAACAATAATCCAGCCGCTTACGTATTCGCGAGTAAATCCGACACACATTCTTCGCGTCGCAATCCGCGAAACATGCAGT
The DNA here is from genome assembly GCA_949775005.1 of Orthosia gothica. NCBI lineage: Eukaryota > Metazoa > Arthropoda > Insecta > Lepidoptera > Noctuidae > Orthosia > Orthosia gothica. The sequence goes on along the minus strand of OX459042.1, from coordinate 31,089,891 downwards.
GTCCCCAATTGTCCCCGATAGTTTAGCAAACATGAAACATTCTTGTTTAAATTTTCAACGACTAATCAGTTAGTTAATTTGTAGTGTTGGCGCGAATGTGGGTTAACATCTAGCTAAAATAGAACGTCGCTACCGTCCGGCTGACGGGAATGACAAAACTTGGATGCGGTTGTCAGGCGTTGTAATGTATTTTTACTGGTAACACTTAACAATAAAGAAAGTAAAATATTTTATTTGTTACACTGGCACAGATGACAAAAAAGAGAAAAAAAAAACTTTTTTTTTAATAATGCCCGTTGAGCCCGTTGTTGATTCCGAAAGGACACACTGGCGAAACATAGATTAAATAAAATAATAAGAAAAAAAATTGTCCTAGGATTGCCTGTGGAATGTGTGACCTAGTGCTAAACATTTTGTACGCCTAAAAAGGTCTGTGTGATCAAGCCGGTTTTTTTTTGCGGTTTCCGTTCCGCATCGCATCAGGACAAATATTTGTATGGCCCACAGGCCTTTTGGTGAGGTCAAATAATATACGTGTGGTATGTTTTCGTCATGACACAGGGAATCCTAGTGAGCAATAAGGATGAGTCATTCAATTGACTCATATCCAGATGACAAATACAGATAGATCTGTTAAATTAAATCTGAATTACGATCTCTGTATGATAGATAGCTCGCTTCCCACAGTTTTATTTTGTAATCTTTGGAATCTATCCAAGTCATGATCATTTCTGAAGAAAAGTATATTATTTTACATTCACTTTGCAGATGCAAATGATATTCGTTCATAATGTTTTCTTAATGACGGATCGTGTTATGTTTTAGAATAAAAGTATTATTTATGTGAGAGTTTTTTTTTAATAATGTTTCGTTGATTAACATCCTGATAAAAGTTTATTATTTAAATAGAAAGTGGTTTTAAATTACGATCGAAACTGCAGTTCATCTAGAGACGAGAGATTTTTAAGTGCAAATCTCTCAAATTCATTGCATTGCGTCCATGTGTTTTACTTGCAATTTCGCTTAGTAAAAATCGCTTCTCGGTGTGATATAAATCAAATCGCTTCGATCCGTTGCTTGCTACTTGAAACTTGCCTATTGCAAAAACATTTCGCAATGAAATAAATTGTTGAACACACAATACAAATAAAATGATACGCCAACAATCAAAATAATGCTACTAAACCACTTCTCGATTACTCATATCGATGTCAATCTCAACATCAGACACACTAACACACAAACAAGCACTAGACATTTTAAAAAAGCCCACTTAGCGGCCACTTATTCTGCAAGGCAGTGCAATATGCCGCGAGGTCAATGTTTCCTAGTTTCATGTCATCGCGCGCACGATGAACCGGCTTCCGCCGTACGAAATACTTTATAATAAATGTTATGTCACACGATACATTTGAACTGTAGTATATAGTATACTATGAACGTATACTATGCGTGGATTTTATGTCCGTGTGTGGCTTTAGTAAGGAATGTGTCAAAGCTTGTGTTTATTTACACTGTATTTACACTGTAGAGCAGCATTTTTGAACCAGTGCTGGATTAAGTTCGATTCAAAGGATTATGTGCTTTGCCGAAAAGGATTTAAATGTTTGACATAATCTGAGGTCAATGAACTCTGAACGTCTTATGTTTTAGTTTCGTAATTCGCGAAGGTGACTGTACTCGTTTGTAATTTGCATTATTAATGAACTATATTGCGTAGGTACTAATGATGTCTGCAGATTAATTACACAGTGGGTTTCGAGCGGCTTAATGGTTCCCAAGAGATTCTCGAGCTTGAATATTCAAATTCGTATTTAGCTCTCCACAAATAATATTTTAGCTGAATTTACTTTGAAATTCTCAAATTAATTTAATAGACCATGCAAACTAAAATAAACACCTCGAGCAAAGAAGCGTATTTTCACTTCACTGTCAAATTCAAAATCTAGTTCTCAGACGGCGTATTTTGATATCACCATTTGATCTTTGAACAGAGCGCGCTGATCTCTAATAGCATTCGAATCATCACACCAGTAGGTCACCCAGCATGACAGATGGCACTCATCAGACCTCATATATCTCTCACATATCGTTTAGATTTCAAGCTAGTCGGAAGACAGAACGATGTTTTAATATATGCGGCCCACTCCCCCAATTCACATAATGATGTACCTATGTGTTTTATTTCCCCGAATTGCAAACTAACACAGTTTCGTGTTATGATTAATTAACTGTTATGTAATAGGTGTTAAATGTTTAGATAATTATGTTGTTACTCAATGTGTATATTGCGAAAGTTGTTTAGAAGTTCGAGATGATCGTGGAAACGTTTAAGAGGAAATGCGAGCAGAGAGCTCCGACTGAATTTACTTAGGAAAAAGTCATAATTCGAGGTTTGGATCTCGCTTATTTCCTCCTCCAATATTGGACAAATTTAAAAGATATTCCATTAATCGAATAAAAAAGTAAATTTTGTGCTTCTGTTTTTCTTTTTAGGGTTCCGTACCCAAAGCGTAAAAACGGGACCCTATTACTAAGACTCCGAGGTCCGTCTGTCTGTCTGTCTGTCACCAGGCTGTATCTCATGAACCGTGATAGCCAGACATTTGACATTTTCACAGATGATGTATTTCTGTTGCCGCTATAACAACAAATACTAAAAACAGAATAAAATAAATATTTAAGTGGGGTGCCCAGTCCCATACAACAAACGTGATTTTTGTGCCGTTTTATGCGATTTTAGTACGGAACCCTTCGTGCGCGAGTCCGACTCGCACTTGGCCGGTTTTTCATTTATAGTTGTCGAATTGGTACACTAGGCGTCTGTTGACAGCGCAATTTTGAGCAGTTTTTGAGGGTTCTAGTGCTTCTAAAGATAATGCATCATCAAAAAGGAAAACAAAAGGGCACAGTATATAGTATATATCTTTATTTATTAGCTTATAGAATATCTTTTAAATTCGTCCAATACTGGAGAAGGAAATAGGAGAGAGCCAAATCGAATTATGAATTTTACTTAGGATATTCAGTCGTTTGTCTCGTGGCTAAATAATAACAGCCGCACGGGTCGATCTTTAAGGTTAAGCAACGCTTGACGAGGTCGGTCTGTGGATGAGTGACCATTGCAACATACCGAGTTTCCTCCGTGCCTCGGAAAGCACGTGAAGCCGTTGGTCCCGGCTGTCATTTGAAGATCTTTGACAGTCGTTACGAACAGTCAGAAGCTTGAGAGCTGACACCAGTCTTGCCAAGAGGTATCGTGTTACCCAGTCACTCGGTTGTGGAGGTCAGATAGGCAGTCGCTCCATGTAAAACACTGGTACTCAGCTGAATCCGGTAAGACAGGAAGCCGACCCCAACATAGTTGGGAAAAGGCTTGGCAGATGATGATGATATTCAGTCGAATGTCTGCGGCCGTAATCCTTTTAATAGTGAAAACTCACTCAGCATTGTAATAGAAAGGCTCGGATCGTACGATCAAACCTTCTGGAAATCTTGCAAGATAACCTAAGATGAAAGAAGATAAATAGAAAAGAAGAAAAGCGGGAGAAAGATAATACTACCTATCTCATTTTATGATGAAATTAAAATTTTGTTTTGACGTTGAACGCTAATTTTTATCACAAAAGCTGTATCAATCAACCTAGGAAAATAGGTCAATGTGACTTGTATTTTCGTGAAAGATTTATAATCGTCTTGTGGGTTCCAAATATTTTAACAGCATTAAAGAGATACAGATTGGCTGTTTGATCTACTTTTATTTCAACAATTTTACATTAACAAAAGAAACTTTGTTATTTCGGTTTGCCGTAAAATCAATAAAGCAAACTTATAAGTTCGAAATTATTTCGTAATCTATATCAAAACAATTCATAATATCAAATAGCTAAGGCTATTACAACATCATCCATCACCAAAAGATACACTACAATATAAATGCTGAATCTGGAATGTTATTTTCAAGTATGCAAATCCAAGAAAATACCAACTTAACCACACAAAAATCTTCCGCAAGAAATACTAAAAATCCATCTCAAAAACCCAGAAGCCAAAAGTAAACGACCTTCGGCAAGCCCTATCAAATGGAATAAATTAAAAAGTTTGGAGGTCATGACCTCATGACACACCCCATTCTGTCCGAGCTCATCTTATGTGTATTCTCAATAAATAGAAGTTAAAATATCATAATGCAAGTACGGTTACACATACAACAATGTTATTTTAAAATAGGTGTCAATCCAAGAAAATATCAACTAAATCACTGGCTATTCATCTCAAAAACCCAGAAGCCAAACGGTAAGCGGCCAACGGCAAGCCCTATCAAAAAGCATAAATTAAAAAGTTTGGAGGTCACGACACACTCCCATGTCGCCATATTGGCCCGGCTCATCATATGGCGGGACAGGTGTAGGGAGCGCCGGCGTCGCGTGCCGTATGTAATGATCGTTAGGAAGTATATTGAGTTGTGTTATACAAACTAGACGAAGGGCTTCGGGGAGTTGGTGACGTTCTTTTTAATAGCTTTATTTGGAAGGGCTGTTCAATTTAGTTCGATGGTTATGCTTGAGAATTTTTGTCAAATGTGTACCAGAGCCAAATCTCTAGCAAATCTAGTGATATATGTACTTCCTGTTCCTACAAGCTATCCTATGGTAGATTAATAAACCCACCAAGATACCAATCAGATCAGTCACTTATGTATTCAATCGGAATCATAGAATGCAATTCCCAAGATGGCACATTTCTACACACAAAAAAGACGACTCTCATCTATCCTCAGCATTTTACACAGAAAACTATGACTAATGAATACCTTGAATAAAAAATCCAAAGAATTTTACTACAGTGGGAACGGGCCACCCATTGCGTGGCAATCACCCGTATCGTACGGATAGAGCCTTTATAGAGCGCCCACTATATCTTGGCAGACTGCAAAACCGGGAACTAGCTAGAAAAGTATTGAATTAGAACCATTATTGCTTGTTATCTTCGTGAACAGCGCCACCTGAAGTGTCAGGGTAGACTGGGCAAGCTGAAACTCGATATACACCGGTATGACATATAATCAGCGGTGTCGATTTCATTCCACTAAGTGTCCTTATGATTATGGATAAGTCGGTGTGTCTTTGAGCTTGGATTTTACTTTATTTGACGATATGGAAGGTGGTGGTCCTTTGATTCGAATTCTTATACTGCCCTTGGATTTCAAGGCCCACCTTAATTTTAAGTAAAGTCTGCTGTGTTGTGTGTCTGTAACTTGCAAATGGGTCATCTCGTTTTAACTGTGGATGGAACAGAAACTATTGATACTGTTATCAATGCGCAGGTGGCTCCTGTTGTGCATTCATCTGTACCCTGATAAGTGATAACGACAACCCAAATCTTACTACTTCGCAATTGCATATTACATATTTGCCTTGATCGTGGTATGTTCTACAAACGAACCCCGGAAACACTAAAACGAAAGACATATCATAAATAACTGTGATATATCCAATATCTTCTTGATTACTTAATAACATGTTCGTATCAAGCATAAATTCTAATTAAGACAGCCGCAAATTGGCATCACTAACAAGTCAATTAAACGAAATCCACTGGTAGTGTACCGAACAGGTTTGTTCCGTGGAAGTTAAACCGCTTTCTAGGTTTTGTAGCAGTGGCCGCATTCTCAATGTCACCTCACTGCCTTGCCCTTCCGTTGTGCTGTACCGATGGGGCGCCAAGGTCAATGGAATGTTTAGGAAATAGCTGTAGAATTGTCTTTACTTAGAAAACTAATTGGTTTAATGTGCTTAGGTGAATGATCGTTGATTAGATCAAAGATCTCCACTTCTGATATTAATATAAATGTTTTCTTTTCTGTTTCAGGTAAGCATTGTTGATCAGCAAATAATACGGTGTCGTGACTATTTCGGAGGTTTGCCTGTGTTGTATTACTATCGATTCATTGTAGCCATCTACATACAATCTACTTTTTCCTGCTTTCCAATCAATAATTTCACCGTTTAAAATCGATTGACAGTCTCGTGCTGACACAGAACCATGTAATTCTCGTAAAAGCAGCGACATGTTGCATGTGTAGTTGATACTGTAGGCGATAGTAGTAACTTGAAGTTGTAGTAGACGACCTTAGCAACTTGTTTTCTTCAGCACACTCTTAAATCTTGCGACAGATGGTTAACAGCTGATTCTACAACATATTTTATTTCAACTCGCTTATTAAACATACGTAGTGTCTGATCCTTTGCATGATTCGTTACTTCTTTGAATGTTTTAGCGTTTTTGTTCATTATATTGTCGTCTTCTAGTGGATTTGCAGGTTGGAGTTCTTCTTTGGACAAACCGTCTGTTTCTTTGTCTGATGTAAAATCTCAGCATGCCTTCAGATTTATAGTTTTCTTGTTTATCGTACTGGAAAGATTTGGCAGTTCTTTTTTGGAAGAGCCACATATCTCATCGTGAACGGCAATATGTCATGTTATATTCAGTGTTCAGACCATTACTAAAGGCAACAATTTTTGAGCACAGTCCAACTACTTGAACACAAACGTAAGCAAGGCCTTATTGTGTAACTGTTGACAAACCAACAGAGTTGTTTACTCATCGCCCGCTCCCAAAATAATCAGATAACAATAGAAGCCCAAGTAACGTCAAGTAAATAATACTATTTTAAACATAGTGCGCCTGTCTGTATTTCTAGCTCTCGACATAAACACGCATTTAGATTCCCGTTTATTCTAGTCAGTTGACCTACAAAACTCAGGAGTTGTCTGTTTTCATTCCGAAGAGATTCCGATCGTACTTGTTCTTGTTTAAAAGGATATTCACTTTCTCTGCTGAGGAATTCGGAACTGCCCAATAAGATTATCCAATATTGGCATTTGAGATGAGTTTGTATTAGCTGTGTCGGTTGATTGATGCGTTATGCTCTATGTGAATACTAATAGAGTGTGTTTAATTAATCCACACTCATTAATATATTCATAGATTATTGTCGCAGGCATATTAATAGGATTATCCTTAAGCTTAGTTTCGAAGCTGTCAGCTCCAATATTCGGTATTTAATCCTTGATATAATAAGTGTATCGTCATGATTGGCGCCGAGGGTACAAGGGAGTGTACTGGCACCTTGCACCCATTTGACAGTTGCTATAATTTTGGAGCTCACTTCACTCACTCTTGCATTCCAACTCTCGGTCTTTATTTCTCAAACATCTCTGCATTTCGATAAAATTAGTTCTACCTCTATCACATCACATCATCAGCCTATTAATGTTCCCACTGCTGGGACACAGGCCTCCTCTCTGTGAGAGGGAATGGGCCGTAATCCACCACGCGGGCCCAGTGCGGGTTGGTGGATGTCACATGTCTTCGAATTTCTGGTTCTAGGACATGCCGGTTTCCTCACGATGTTTTCCTTCACCGTTCTACCTCTATACAAATGGGCAAAAGAAAACCCATTCTATTATAGTCGGGTACTGAAGATGCATCTCCCTGAAAATAGTCCTGCCGGCGCCCATGTGTATTTTTGGTTTCACCTGGCTCGATTTTATCTAGATCTCTTTCTGTCTCGACGGTTGCATATTTCCCGTTGCACCCTGCATTCATTTCTCCATTCATTCCTTATTTATCTATCTATTAAGCTAAGCTCTCTTCTTGAGGTCCATATATTTTCAATTGTACCGTAGTCCGTTCTACCTCTCTCAGTTAAACTACAGCGGTAATACCGGTATGTTTTACTAAACAATCTTTCTGCCAAGCCTTTTTCCAACTATGTTAGGGTCGGCTTCCAGTCCAACTGGATGCAGCTTAGTACCAGTATTTTACATGGAGCGACTGCCTATTTAACCCCCACAACCCAGTAACTGGGTGACACGGTAGTAGCCCTTAGCAAGACTGGTGTCATATTTTCTGGCTTTTGACTATCCGTAACGATTGTCAAAGATCTTCTATTGACTTAGTCACCCATCTACAACCGATCTCGGCAATTGTTGCTTAACCTCGAAGATCGAACTGCCTGGCTGTTATTACTAAGCCTCGGAGTATGTATTACTAAACACTGTATCTAAATCGTCGCCGATACTCTAGTCCAGCTCGCCTAGTTTCGTGGCCAGGTAAGCAGTAGTTTCTCAACGCGACAGATGGCTCGCTCGCCCACACGGCGCCAACGACACGCGTGTACTTATAATACTAGTATTATATTGTGAGGCTTCACTTATAGCGTGGATAATATTATTTACATATTGTTAAAATGTCGCTTTCAGAAGCTCTTAGACAAGTGGCATGGCATACCATCGACGAAAGTACGATAGCGATTGAAAATGTCAAAATTTTGGCATTTCAACCATCGCAAACCTTATGGAATGAGACTATCCAGAGCCTCAGTCCAGCTATCTTCTTCGTCGTTTCCTCATTACTGAGGGTCACGGCCACATTCGACGGGCCTCCCAAGTTTTGCGGTCTTAATGCCTTCAGAATTGCGTCTAACCGTCTTGCCGGTGCTATGCCTGTTCCAAATTTTTTGTCAGCCACGTTCAAGTTTATTGAAGTCAATATCTTGATCATTGGAAAGGTGGACCTTCGTAGTCTTAGTACACGCAAGGATGAGAAACATTGAACTAAGTAATGGTCACATACAAAATACCGAAGAGACCGAATTTCAAAGAAAAATGTAAAAGGGGTTCTCGGACCAGAATATTATGAAAGTTTCAAGTTTTGCTTGTTCTTCGTTTATAATTAATTTCGCAACGCTCTTCTACTTTATTTGAGGAGGATTTCGGACCAACAGACAGATTTAAACATCCGCTACTAATGAGTTCTTTTATGTTCAAAATTTGGATTGTAATAATTCTAGACCTGAAAGAGTGCTATCCTTAACTAGGGCCAATTTACTATATTAACAATCAAATGCCAATCATGATACTATAACACTAATATTATAAAGGCGAAAGTTTGTGAGTGTGTGTGTGTTTGTATGTTTGTTACTCCTTCACGCCCAAACGGCTGGACGGATCTGGATGAAATTTGGCATAGATATTGATTATAGTCAGGAATAGCACAAAGGACTTTCTATCCCGGGAATATGTTTTCTCTGGATAATTTTCTACTTTCACGCGTCGCCGCTGGCGGAAACTACTCTTTATTATATCTAAGACTAGCTGTCCCACGCGGCTTCGCTTCCGCCAACTACTACTTACCCTACATACATGAATTTTGCGTAACGGATCTCTCAAAAATGATTATTTTTGCCCGTTTTTGCAACATTTTTCATTTATGCTCCGCTCCTATTGGTCGTAGCGTGATGTTATATAGCCTATAACCTTCCTCGATAAATGGACTATCCGACAAATATTTTTTCAATTCCAACCAGGAGTTCCTGAGATTAGCGCGTTCAAACAAACTCTTCAGCTTTATAATATTAGTATAGATTAATATCTATTCGAGCAATCTATATATCGCGTTAATTCTTTGAAAATAGAGATAGTCCGGCCGAAAACTATTACTAGAAATATCAGCTGATAGTTACCTTGCGTCTGATAAGTTTCTATCAATGATAAGTAAACACGTTGAAGTAAATGTGACACGTGATGTACGGAAATAGAAACAGGCTTTGAACAGCTGAAAAACAAGCGACGAGCACTTTCTATCTTTCAGTAAAAACTGTCCGACTTGCTTATAGAAATCGCTCTTCAAGTTGTTGGGTCTTGTCATCCATATTAATTTCGAAAATAACTCTATCTGTATGTTACCTTCCCAACTAACAAATCAATGTTTTATAATAGTCGATTTAACGTTTTACACTTTGAGCCTAGTTTTTAAGATTGGTCGCATAAACGTAAATATAAACGTATAAATAACGCGAATTAGGCCCAAATTACACGACAATATTGTCGTTTAGTAGTTAAGTAGAAGTCAGCCAATGACCGTTCAAACGTTGTATACAAGTTAAATAAAAATACAGAGACCGATTTTACGGTCCAATACTGGTTATGATGAGTCTCTTATGTGACCGCTTATGTCACATAGCTGTTACAATGACGTTTTCAAAAGACTGCTCAACGGCAACCGTTTTGTTTCGTTTGTTAAATATTGTGCCGGTGTCTAAATAAAAAAAGGTAAGTAAATGTCTATTTCCATAATTACAAAATATCGATTTATTATGCATTATTTAAATGAGTGTAAGATAATGATAGTTGTGTTAATCTTTCAGGGAACTTTAGTTTTATGACAATGTATATATGTGTTTTTGTGAAGTTTTTAACGCCCTCCTCTATTTCTTTGTATTTGAATCGTTTTAATTAATTATCCAAAATATGTTTTCATAATAAAGCATCAACCATCTTGTTTACGTTGTATAGCGACCTTTATATAACACTAATATAACAAAAAGGTCGTATACATTTTCTTGAGTCTATGACGCCGCGGCCATATTCAGTTTACTTTAGGGTTCCTTATGCATTACTTACAGATCTAATAAATATTGCATAACTTGAACAGAGAACTAACTCGGCCCTTTTTGATTATAAATTCATCTTCTTTTCTTGTCAATGGCTATCTAATCAAATAGTACGTTTAGCCCAGATTAATTTATTTAAATGTTTTTTTTCAGGTCTAACATAGGATATGAATGAACTATGGTAGTGTTCTTGGACATCGATAAATTTTTGATCTGAAATTATTTAAAACGTCTTAAAAGAGAAAAATGGCCTTGGCGAAGCATTTATTTTAACCTTTCAAACAAATGTTATAACTGTCACGGTTCCATTGCTACTGTTAATTGTTTAATTTTATTGTTGTTGTTTACATTAAATGTTAATTAAAAAAAAAAAGAATATACGGAATCTTTTTCGGCAACATTCATTCGTTCTATCCCTTTTTTAAAAGACAAAACAAAATAGAAATGGTTCAATTAAAGTGTGGATTTGACCTTTAAATGATTCAAAAGTCTACTTAAAGTAATGTAACCGTAGAAATTCAACATTTTAGTCACATACAAGTCTTAGTAAGTCTTCCATACGATCAAAATAGTTTTGTTATAAAAAGGTCATACGCAAACGTTTAAGTGGCGTTTTAATTATATAAAAGTTATGTTAAGATTCACACACGACGATGGTTGTCTTATAAAAACCTTTTATTTAACCGAAACGTTAATATGACCAATACATTGTCCAATAAACGTCATGGCTGGCACCATTAGCCGACGTCATATATGTTAGTCCTGAAAACTTTTACTCAACATATGCACTGGCACCACTATCCGACGTCATATAAGTTAGTTCTGAAAACGTTTACTCTACATATGCACTGACACCACTATCTGACGTCATTTAAGATAGTCCTGAAAACATTTACTCAACATATGCACTGACACCATTCTACAACGTCGTATAAGTTAGTCCTGAAAACGTTTACCCAACATATGCACTGGCACCATTATCCGACGTCATATAAGTTAGTCCTGTAAACATTTACTCAACATATTTACTGACACCATTCTACAACGTTGTATAATTTAGTCCTGAAAACATTTACTCAACATATGTACTGACACCATTCTACAACGTTGTATAAGTTAGTCCTGAAAACGTTTACTCAACTTTATATTAAGACATTACAGTCCCGCGACTGAATCGTCGTAAGATAAACGTCTACATATCAAAATAGTTAACTACATACCACTATATAACTGTTATATACCATGAAGTCTTATAAGACTAGAATTATACGACATTTTTGCTAGTTGGGTTATCATGCTTAAACCTCTGAATCTTTGATAATTTAGATAAATGATAAATGATTTTATTTCTGTAAGTTGGTTTGTACAAAGCTTTTACATGTCTAACATATTTTTTTTTTAAACTAGATGAGGTCGGCGTTTCCTATCTGACTACTCTGAGAAGAAAGGCCGAAACAAACTCAGAGGTCACAGTCTCTTTTAAAGTCCTGACAAAATCTTGGTTCGGTCATGTGAAGACCATGTAGACTGATGTCTGAAATGGTCTTTGGAGGAAAGAACCAGCCAGATTGAGTGGACCTGTCCAGTCAGTGCACGCATTTGTCAATAACCGAGCAGCTCAACTCAGAATTTAAGGAGCTCAACGATTCGACGAACAATACCAAAGAAAGGACATTCGGGTAGGCCGCATAAACTACTCAAACTGCCAGACCATGATTAAAAACTAAGATAAATTAAAAAACAAAATAATGATCCACATAGTCTTCACATTCACAATAATTAAAATAAAATAATATAATACTTTAAAAAGTAAATATTCTTGTCATTGCAAGAAAACAAATAAAAAATAAAAAAAATACAGAAAATTAAAAAATAACAAAATTCATGGTGCAAAATATTTAAACAAAAAACTAAATTAATTGGAGCAGCTCACTCCCAAGCCGTTTTATCCTCAACGTAATCTTTAATGCTTTAAAACGGTTTTTGGCACAACTTACGTTTAATGAATGATTTAAATTTATTAAGACTTAGATTTTGTACGTGGCTTGGAAGCAAGATGCAATTTGGTATGGATATACGAGTAGTTTTAGACCCTGGGAAGGACATTGGATAGTTTTTCCCAAATAAGGCGACCAATTTGGTACATTTTGTTCTACTATATTTTTAACTTACACCCAACTGAATATCCTAAGCTCAAAGTCATAATTCGAGGTTTGGCTCTCGCCTATTTTCTCCTCCAATATTGGACTAATTTAAAAATATTTCAAAAACAGAAAAAGAAAGACATACTGTGCCCCTATGTTTTACTTTTTGATGATACATTATCTTTAGAAGCAGTAAAACCCTCAAAAAATGCTTAAAATTGCGCTTTCAACATAGCCCTGGTGTACAAATTTGACAACTATAAATGAAAAAAGAAAAAATAGAAGCGCAGCATATATCTTTTTTATTCAATATAAGGAATATCTTTTAAATTTGTCCAATACTGGAGAAAGAAATAGGCGCGACGCCAAACCTAGAATTATGATTTTTAACTAAGGAAATTTTGCCAAATTTTTTTCCGCATTTCCTCTTAATCGATTAGGATAACTGCTTTAAAATTTAGTTGCAAGATTACCCCAAACATACATACATTGCAAGTTAATAAAAATCTTGTAAAATAGCTTAAGCTTGTATAAGCTAGCGTGTCTGTAAGCAGTAACATCACTTCAAAGTGACAACTTTTTGTGCAAAATATTGCTTCAATATCTTGCACAAATGACTGCTTCACGATTTTACTTTTTACGTGAATGATAACAACATTGTATAACACAATTTTGGCAACAATGAAATAATCTCATTTAAGTAACACTTTCAGGAAGTATTGTAAATCGTTTAAATTGCTTCATGTTTGCAGAATTTGTTGTAAGGCGCATTTAATTTCATAAACTTTTGCTATGTATTTTATAAACGTTGTTATTATTCATTTGATTTTTCCCTGATATGGAGACCAATTCGGGGAATAAACGTTCAACAGTTATCCTGTTTAGAGTTTAATTCCAGAATTGGTTATTTGTATTTTCATGTAACTTCATCAAAAACTGCACACTACTACTGAACAACTACTACAGTTTGGCGGGAACTATACTACTATTGTTCTACTACAGAACAATTTTTCTCGACTCATCAAATACTCTTGCTCTGGTGCCAATTTATTTGGGGTCGTCGCAGCAAGTCCCTCCTTCCATATTATGCTCTATTAGTTGTCAATAATTTTCCTCTATCAAATACTTATTTGAGACCTTGTCTGTCTACATCCAAGACTCTACTACGCTGACACTTTTCCTAACCTAGTGGCTAAGAACAGATGGACGGACTTTAGGTCAGATATTATTCCGAACTTCCCTAAGTTCGGAATAATAATTCCGTACAAAAATTTCTTTTTTTGGGTAAAGGTAGCTATTACGAAATAGCAACCTTTTTGTGACGACATCGTACAAATAGCCGGAAACGTATGGCCCAGGCGGGCAAAGGATAGAGCCACCTGGAACGGTTTGGAGGAGGCTTTCACCGCAAAAGGCGGCCCTTACACCTAACAACACTAACCTAACTTAAGTACAAAACTAACATTACTATCAAATAAATGAATAAGTATATTTAATAACACAACGCATGTAAGGGACAAAATAAAGCTTATAAATATAAATAAGTGGCTAAGAAAAGTATTAGACCCTTTCCTGACGGTGATTGGATTAACATCACACCGATAAGCGTTTTTTACTAAGCGAAATTGCAATATGCAAGTTATATTATAGTTTCCCTGCCGGAGTCTATGTTTCCCAATAGCTACAATCTAGGGGTCTTTAAGTCAAGAGTGAATAGGTTACTTCTAGGCAAGCGTGCTTCACCGTCGACCACATCATCGCTTACCATCAGGTGAGCTTGTGGTCAAGCGCGAGCCTATAATATATAAAAAATAAAAATTGCAAGTATGTTCACATGGACGCAATACAATGCTATTCGACCGATACGCAACTGAATTTTTAACCCCCGCCGGCAAACGAGGGGTTTAATAAGTTTCACGTGTGTTTCTGTGTGTCTGTCTGTGGCATCATAGCGTCCAAACGGGTGAACCGGTTTTGATTTAGTTTATAAGGTGACTTAATCGAGAGTGTTCTTAGCTATATTTGAATAAAATCGGTTCAGCCGTTCAAAAGTTATAAGCGTTTTACTGCTTGAATCGGGGTGTTTTCGCAAGATATCGTGTCATAATTACGTGGTCAATAGATTGTCGATCGAAGCGTATCTACTATGTACTAGATTAATTATGTAGCCTGAAATAAAAACGTGTCGGAGGTCTTTTAAATTTTGAAATTTCACTTGTTCTTACAGAATACGTGCGCGATATCGCCTATCGTCGCGCCTTCAGTAAAAGGCCTTAGATTAGTACCTAATAAAAGTTGCATCTGCCACCTGTCATTGTCGAGTCCGTTCGTTGTCTGCCACTTTCTGCCAACCAAGCTTCTTTCTACAATATTTAAAATCGTACACTCCCACCTGCATAATCGCTAACATAGTAACCCAACCTCAACTGCACGATCGAGGCCGAGTTTTAACAACGGGTGTCGGTTTCACGCGTGTAGGCTGTTTACGTTCTTACCTACGTGAAACATCTCAGATCGTGTGCACTCACTATTATAACACACGAGTGTGTATACGATTACTTAATTCGACGGCCAATATGTTACAATAGGAGGTGGCGTTTACAAAATAAAGACATGAGACGACGCACGCGTGTGTAATAAAGATGAATCGAAACTCGTTTTTTCATATCAGTACAATTAATTAAGATATAAGGACAAATTGTGGGGCGAATAGACTCATGTGACCACAGACATACATCTAACTAGATAACGCAAGTCCCTCCATCTGTATGAAAACCAAGCCACTTTTTCACAAACGATTTAAAAACAAATTTACTTACCAATGAAAGAAAACTCGGCCAACTTTTTCTATATATTCTTTACAGCTCAATATGGCATAAAAAGGCATTTTTCTAGATTTTGGTGGATTTCCGGTGCCGATAATGCTAAATGAAAAGCTCAGATTACGATCATTGATCGTAATTTTACTCCGTTTTTGGCACGCAAAGTACATATAGTCGCGTTATCTAGTTAGATTTATATCTGTGTAAGTGACCGTTTAATAGGCCTGCAGGCGTGATATATCTCTATATATCACGCCTGCAGGCCTATTTACAAACCCCCTGATATTGCTAAGGGTTAACCCAACGAAGCCGTGACATCTTCGGAAACGCGTCATTATTCATCATGCGTGTGATTATTATTGGCACCCAACAAGGCATAGTTTCGGTACTGACCTAATTTCACAATTGTTATACAAAGTTGATACGTATTTTAATAATTACGTCGGTGTTTATTTCATTGAAAATAACTTTGCTTTTCAAGTAATTTAATCGTAAAAGTTATATCTTGAAGAGACGTCAAAACCAGCCTTCTGTCTAATATTAAATAGACTGACGGATAAGTTATGAAACATTTAATAAAATGCGAACAGTCTGGATTTTGTAAAAGCTAGCTAGATACAAAGCGACGTTTTCATTGAATTTTCAGCAGCTCGCAACAAGTTACGTGGAATAACAGATTTGAAATATTCAAAGACTTAGCAGATTTACTTGAAACTCCACGTAACTCCCCGAAGGCACGCCACGTAAAACAGGCTACACGGTTCTTTTAAGAAAACAGAACCGAAATTTTATATAAGCTTTGAGTTAAAACTCGGGTAGTCTTGACCTCAGCTGTGTTCAATCTGAAATGAAGATAGAACTTAAATAGAAGTTAACGTTAACGTCTAAGCAAGATGTTGTCATCTTCAATCTTGACCATTCATTTTGCAGCAATTTTATCTGCTCACATGATGACCAATTGGTGTTACCGTAGCTGAAAGCTGGGCCAAATAAAAACGAGGTACTTTATAAATTTATACCTGCTTCTCATCAATACGATAAGAGAAAAGATCTTCAATCAACGTTACAAAGGAAAACAAACGAAGCTATTAGATTCCGTTTCCATAGCACCAACTAAGTCAAACGCTGAAAAGCCCTAATTAAGGCGGTACCCCGAGCAAAACGCCGCGCAAGCCGTTTTTCGTGCTGTTTTTAGGAGCTATCAACTCGTTATTTAAAAAGAAATATCAATTAATAAAAATACATTAAATTTCTACATAATATTGATTGTAAAATGGATTTAAATAGATTTAGTTTTTTTTAAATGTTTTATATATTTCACTAATCTCCTTCCAAAAAAACATAAAAATGAGAAATAATTATTGATAGCATGCATCTCCTCGTAAAGTGTTCATTATTTTTTGTACTAACACTAATTAATGGATAGACACTTTAATCGAACATTTTTGTAGTATTTTTTTTATAAAGACCAAAATTCGATTTTTTAAATATTTTATTCTAAAATCTGGGCGTATTCATACTCGTATTCGTATTTATTTTATTCACTACTGTAACTCATGCGCCACCAGTGCCGCTAGACCAATATGAATGCTCATACCTCATGCCGATTTTTTGGTCAGGGTACCGTCTTAATAAAAGAATATACTTAGTTTCGTTTTACACAGATCCTAACTCAGATTTAAGATTTCCTTTTTACAAGCTCCGAAACTCATTAAAAACCTTTTAGAGACGCTTACAATAGAGTGATCATATAAATTCAAAGAGGATTTTGCTCCAAATTGAATCTGATGTTAGCTTTTGTTGGAGAAATGGAATTAGGATAAAATGTAACTTTCGGAACATTAATGCCTACCTTTATAGGCGAAGACAACGAAGTACAGGGTTCAGGTACCTTCATATTTCGTCTTGGAGAATTGATGGTGCAAGTTTGGTAATTAGGAGGTAGTATGAGGCACCTACCTTGCCGTGTCTGTTAGGGTTCCTAGTAAATCAACTAGCGAAGTTGTGGTCCACGTCGTTTCAAATCCAAACTCGGAAATGTTCTTCTGCAAGTGCTTCAACGAAAGATTTATTAATAATAACACCATAAGTGCTCCATTATCCTAAGTTATTAACTGCCAAACGTTACGCATTCGGTGTATCTCTATATTATAGATACACCTGACAAAATACAGCAACAGTGCTCCACTGTCTTTACATTTTGAAATGTTAACGCTTGCAAACGTTGCAGGTGTTTTAACAATAACCAAATTCATGCAAATATGTTCGTGGCAACTATTGATATATTGCGTTACTCCCGCAATATTAAACCAACAGCTATGACCACAACTGACGTAAAAACTACGCAAAGGCATTGCATCCGATTCTGAATCCAGGAATACGCTCCGAAGTAGTCATAATACTATTTGCGTTGTTGCTTACGCACTAGGCACTTCCGAATTTCTTGATGCATTCTGGCTGAGTTTTGTTGAACCCCGTTTTCTCAGATTCGTATCGGAAGCTTTTCGTACGCGCACGAGGTTTGTGTAATACTGTAAAATTTCATATGAAACCCCGGGACGTTCTAAAATCTACATGGATTTTATTGTTGATGTTCTTCGGAAAGGCTAGATGCGTGTATGACTAGATGTAAGTATGAACGCAAATGAAGCAAAAATCGTAGCAGGTGGCGTTCTGTAGTCTCTGCCTACCCCCATGGGTGCCATCATACTACTATAGTACACAATAATAGAACCAGTTCATGGCATGAAGTCGCAAAATATTGCGCCAATTCTAAGAGCATGTCGTAATGTCATTATATGACCCACGCACTACATTTCCGATATCCGATTATTCGTAAAACATTGTATAAAAGTTTTCTTGAAGCTTTTTTTATCGAATTCAGAACATCAGTACTAGTGCATACGAGCACGAGCCTGTATTTATTCTGTATTGTTTCGCAACTCAGACAAGAGTATCTTTATCTCGACCTGATAACGAGAAAGCCATGCACTTGTTTACTGTAACTTATCACTGTGATATCGTTAAAATGATGTAAATAATATGTAAGTGAACATTTTTATGGAGATACTAAACACTAAAACAACTCGTGAAAAAAAATATACTGATAATATTATTTGCAATAGTCACTGTGACATTGCATATTTATAAATGGTTTTACCAGTTGAGATAATTCATTGTTATCTTCTGCAATAAATTCCTTAATGTAATATCTAAACGCGAGACAATGTTTGAGGAGAAAATCTACATACAAGATGGTATTTACAATTATCATGTATTCCCAAAATCTTTGCCAAGCTCAACGCAACTGCGTCAATGGAAGATAGACAAATTGCATATAATATAGTGAGATAGCACAATACTGCAACTTGTTGATTCCACGACCTGAATTCACAATCAAATAAACTCGTAACGTTTACACCCGTTTGTGAATTTTAACGTGCGTAATTCAATTTCAATGCCGATATGGAGGTTAAAGAATTTTTATCAATCGTGTATATCAATCGCAAGAATGCGAGGAAAATTGTGGAAACGGTGAATGAAGTTGTACGTTGTAAATCAGAAGCGGATAAGTATTTTATTGCTAAAGCAACAGGTGGTGCCAATGGCATTCGGACTGCCGAAGCTTTGGAAGAAACGTATATAAAGGCTCAAGCTTTAAACAAAAATGCCGCACTAGATCCTATACAAGCAAAACCGCATTTACTTAAAGTTTCTGATCCAAATACTTCTAAAGACAACACAAGAAAACTCCCATTAAAGTTTATTGCACATACCGAAATCTAAACTAAGATTTCAACAGAAAAGAATAAAAGTCACCAAAGCGGAAACGAATCGTAAAGAAAATTTCTTTTCGCCTGGTCCAGACCGCATGAATGTTCATAATGAAAGACAAAATTGAATTTTTATAGTGTAGTATATCAATTACGATTGCGACCGCAGTCCATTAAGCTCGGAGGATTCGCACGGCTGATTTTATTACCAGTATTATTTAAAGTTGGCCGAAAAAGTTGCTATATTGCTGTAGTGATCTTGGGGAATAAGTGTATCTGTTGTTTGACGTCCCGTGTCAATAACTATTCCTATAGACTCGGGATCATTATCGTCGTAAATATTCAGTTTTGTTTCCATTGGTGATGGTTTAAAGACTTCAGGATTTGATGGAAATTGATACTTAGCAATCTCATGATTATTGGTTGTAAGAAAAGCGTGGACCTACATATTCGCTCTCAGAATGTGTTGTACCTTTTTCACTTAATAACAACAATACACTGTTACCAGTCTGCTTCTAGTCAAAGGCTTTACAAAAAACACTAGTATATTCCATATAACCAACCTCATTTTTTGTCATTCACCCTTTCACTCAAAATGTGAGTTACGACCCGAGACTCGGTAGTTCCACAAGGAATAAAAGCCAATATAATTTCGTCGGGACCTTTTATTTGCGGATCCGAAGATCGGAAGTCGTTGACATTTTATGATTTTACCGCTTTGCTCGTTTCAGATCATTCAGAGATTGTAATATGGCTTTTATTTGCATTCTTTCGCCCATCCTCTCTTTGAACAGAGGCAAGTTCGTGCCAGGTTCACAGGCATTACCTACTTATTAACTGAACTAAGCCCTAATTCAATTAGGCAGGCGTAATAAAAACCATTTCTCGCTAAAAAATATGGACTTACAAAGGAGGTTACGCTTTTAGCAAAAATATTACGTTGTATATTTTAGATATGGCAACTCTTTAGGAAGCACGTCAGACCAATCCATCAAAATATTAGCGCACTGAACTGACAGCCTCATATTAGGATAGGAGTACAGTGAACCGTGAAAATATGCAGTACTAAAATAGAAATAAAATATGTACGATATTTATATTAAAAGTGACTTCTATTCACATATATACTTAAATCACCTTGCCGTTGAATCAACGCTCGACCCCTCTTAGTACAAAAAATCAATAAATAACTAGGTCTGTTCGATGACCTAATATGATAGACAAGCATTTAAAAAGGTGACAGTACAGAAATTCTGCCTGTGATTTGTAATTCTTATGAATATTGATGATGCAAAAGGATTAGTTTCAGATTGAATTGTTAAATATGTTAGCTCAGGTTGCTGCTGTCTTTAGCCGTACAAAAAATACTAGCTTACGACAATGAGAAATAATTTTTCTTGTTTTTTTGATTGGCTCGCGTTTCATCACCATGATGGTAAGCGATAATGTGGTCGACGGAGAAGCACACTTTCCTAGAAGTAACCTATTCACTCTCGATTTAAAAACCCCCAGATTGTAGGCCTTAAGCAACAACATATTTCTTCTTTAACAGAACTTTAACCGTAGCAAAACCGCACTAAGGAGCACAACCAGTAAATAGTCTATAACCTTCGCGTGTTTCAGGACTATTTGAGTATTTTCTGCAGTTGTTTTCGACGAAAACTTATTTTTAAACCGTAACGGTATTACAAAAATAGATTTCAGTGAAGAGAATTTCATTTTAAAACAAGATAACAACATCACATTTCACCATTTCTTTCTTATCAAAGATAAACAAAACAGAGGAGCCACTCAAGCCGTATCAGTCAAAATAAAAGATCTCATTCTATCTGACTATCGAATGAATTACGAGTACGATTGATCATAGCATGAGTCATGCCACAGTATTGTCGGGAAGTAGCGATTGACATTGAGCGGTTACCAACCGTGGCTTTGAAAAGGCCTAATCTGGTGCGTGGTGCCTCCTAAGTATCTACGGCACTGGATTTAACAGCGATAGAAAAATATATACAGAAATCAATGTTGCTAACATTGAAAATTCATTTTATAGACATGGCAACGATGTTTTTGTTCCAAGACATCGTAAATTAGCCATTTTGTTGTCTACAGAATACGTTGTCAAGGTCAGACTGTAGTCGGATGCCGAACCTACTGGAGTGAGGAAAAGGCTAGGCTAATGACAACATAAACATGCTATTGTTTAACATGAAGGAATTGGTCGCAAAATTTCCATTAGCATTCCGGTGACTATAAGCCAAGCGGAATCTAGCAATATATTGACAAAGGTGAAGTTAAACAAGGCAGAGAAAATTACAATAGTATTAACATAAGTAGGGAATAAGTATGTAGTTATTTGTCGACAATCACTACAGTGAGTAACGCAAATGACCAGCGAATGACGCTAGAAGATTTTCCGAGTTACGCATAAACAAAGACTTTCCTTGTATATTTACTAACAAACAACAAGACGTTGGAAATAAGATGAATCGCAATTTTGGTCCTTTAAGGGATTTCCTTAGTTAATCCACTTCCACAATCACACAGCAAGTGATGCTAAAAGTAGAAGATTTAAAAACCGCTTGGCCTTCAACTTAAACAATGTCTTCTTTGGACTTAGGACCGTCAATGACGAAGACTGATATTCGCACGACAACCGGGACAGATACTTCGTGCCCATCGAAGCACGAATAAACAATAGTGGCATTAATTAATCATAACAACCGAATCTATCATTAGTAAACATTAAAAACGTCAACAGGCGCCGATCAGTCGACGTATGTAAGCACCGCGGCCGACGTTTTCATAAAGACAATGACGCTAATATATGACACTGCACGTTAATTGATTAAAGTCTTTACGTCGTTTTAAGTGCCCCTATAAGGACATATCAATGTTATAGTTTTGTTTTGAATAAAATTAACTTTATCGTTCGTTTCAATGCCGACAATAGAGTGTTTCTTCAGTAATGTACAAATCTACATCATCCTATTGTTCTTCTGTCTGTGTTTCGTCAATTTCTTTTTTGACTGCTCTTAATACTGCACTAACAATTATTTCATTCGCTTCGATCACGATAACCTCAAAACGTTCAGTGAAAGTCCCATAAAAGTCCGTCCAGTAGTTTAGAGTGATGCGCACGTATCTATGGAAATTATTATTTTGGAACTATATTTACCTTGCAATTACTGCCATTAGAATTTCTACTCAACTACCATTTTCCATTATAGAAGTTTGCTTTATAAAGTAAAGCTGCTTCAATAGGCCTGTTGTCTGTCCACGTGAGGACCTTATGACTGCGTCAGCGGAGGGCGTTGCCGTGTCTGAATTCTGGGCCAGGCAAGGCATTTAACTAAAACGAGTCTGTTTGTCGTCGAACCGCTTAGAAAAAGAATAGACTTCAACTAACAAATATGCAAAAACATACCGTAAATACCGTGACCTTTCACATTCGTTTCAGCCCTCAAAATATCTAACGTTATACTTGTAATACGAAAACTCTAGACCCAGCGCGCCTCAGATTTATTGTAGCAAAGATAACTAAAGATAAAGAAAAGCAAATTCGTGAATAGACAGATTAGATAGACCCAACGGCCAATAAATTAAATCGATTGTACCAAAAACCGCCATATAAAGATATATTACCGATTTATTATGCACGTTAACCGAAGGCATAAATGTTAAAAATCTCATAATTTTTTCACGACTGACAATTGGCAATGGACGTTTTGCAATGTCAATTAGATATGTTAGCCTACAAAATGTACGAGGAAGTGTATATAACATGCAAAGTTTTGAATACAGTTGACTTTTATGTGAAAGAAAAATTCAATAAATCTTTTTGACTGAATTGTTTTAGGATGAAACAACGCAAAAAATCTTTTAAGTAAATGTAACATTTCGTATATATTCATAGAATTGGGACCAAGCAGTTTTCATAATAGATAAACCACGTTATATTCGCGACAATTTCAACAAAACAAATCCTATGCCTTTGACCCAGTCGCACTGCTAAGGTTTCACAAGGCCCTGTAATCCGATTGGAAAAGATTCTGTATCGTTTTATTGGATATGTTTCCATAAGACATCATATTGTTCGAAGTACGCATCGGATTTGGAAGATCACTCCCTAAGCTCCGAACGATGGCGAATATCTGCCATTGAATCTCTTTCCGGTGTTTTATGTTGTTGTTTTCCTGTATACAAATATGTTGTGAACTGCTTTAAGATTGGTCGTCTGGCAAGGTTACACGCACAATTTTGCGATGGTTCCATATTGATAGCTACCACATTTCCCTCCTGCTCTTTGAACCATTTGTTATCAAAGCACGTCCTTTTCTTGACTTCCGAGGTCTTGCGAACCGCGATCTTTCACTGTCCGCATGCTCGATCATATTATATTGAGGAAGCAGCCGTTCATTTCTTGATTTCTACAATGTCAAGTGCGATGTACTGTAATAGTGTTTTGTTATTCTGTACACACAATTATTATTGTGTTCCTGATAACAATAACCTTCGCACGAAGCGTTATGCACATTAAAATATCAAAGAGAAAAACGTGAAAACGCGAGCTCATTGCGCCAGGGGCCCCTTATCTCCGGCTTACAAAGAAGAGGAGATATTTCACTTTCATAGTTTAGATCAAGATAACAAGCAAGCAGTATGACGGATGGGCGAGCCAAGAGGCGCGTGATTACATAAACGTGAAAGTATTATGTCGACCAATTGAAAAGATCATGATTTAAATACGCATTTCACTATCGCAGCAGTGACTTTGATTTGGCAAGGTGTAATTGCTTACGTCAATTATAATATTGTACGTGGCCATGAAAAGCATATTAGAAAAGAAAGTAGCTGTGAATTGCCATCAACATTCTTTGGGAAAATCCATCTTTATGATCAAAAGAGATTTGTTACTCAAGTGGCTTGTTGCCAGGACGGCAAAAAATATCAGATTGATCCTTCAGGATCAAACAGATAGATATCAGGATACAAAAGTGGTAACAAACAATATTTTCACACACATAGTTACATATCGTAAGATAAGTTGACATTAGACAATACCTACATAGTCAGTAAGATGAACATTATCTATGCTCAGTTGATTTTCTCATTACAGTACACAATAACTTTCATATATTACGTAGTTGAATTTATACCATTTAAATTAGTAAAACACAGCATGACTTTATAATTTCTTTGTTTTCATTGTTTGTACTTCTCTTTATTGTGCCTTCGGAAACATTTTGTTCCTTTCATTTCGAATGGTAAACCACAATATGTCAGCCTTATTCTTTATCAGTTTCACATCAAGTGTTTATTTTTTTGTTCATAACCTGAATTTTTAAAATTAATCGCTTGGTTGACTATAAATATTAATTTATTCAATTTCATTATGAAGCACACAAATATGTTTATGATTTCTGAGTCGCTTCTTAATAATTTTACGAGTAATAATGAAGTCAACAGTTACTTAAAATCATCGCTAACCGATTATATTTATCACTTACCAGTAGAATAGAAATCACTGACATTCAAAATCGAAATCACTTGCAACTGCGAGTCAATGATAACTACTACTCGAATGAATTAGAAATTGAGGTCCTAATAAGTGTCACTTGTCACACTGACACTCTTCTTATATTATAACAATAGGACGTCACTTCCATTGATACGAGTACGATAAACGATAATCACTTCTGTTCTATAATACACCACTGAACAGTACTCTTGAAGAATGCAATGATCGAAATTATACAAGTGGGAAATATAAATAATTTTTCAAGAACATTGCTGTTTAGGATGTTAAATTCTGGTAGAACATCAATGCAAAGAGGTAATGATCGCAAAACAAGCAGATATTACCACATTTGGTTTGTCGGTTGTCGCAGTGTCTCGAGCTCGCAGCGTGGAACTAATCGCGAACGCAATGGAATCTGTAACGAACACTTTAACTTATCTACATCGATATCGGTATGCGAATATACGTTGCGTGTACACGTATGCAATTCAAATGGCACGTAAACAAGTGAATGTAGCAAGATTTTGGTGCTAGATAGACTTGATGTAGTGGTTAGATGGAAAAGTAATTGCTAATTGTAATGTAACGTGTGTCTCAGCATATTGTTGTTTGGTTAATGACCGCAAGAATCCGCTACACTTGTGGAACGCATATGTTCAGCAGTATATGATGTGTTGATGATGACATGATCATGAATCCCAAGAGAATAAATTCATTAGCATTAAGGTATGCTAGAAAAGTTGGAGAAACCCTAATGGTTGGTGAAAATCATGTTAGAAAAGATGGCGAACAACATCATCAGAATAAACCTAGAAACACAGTTCTCATATCTCAATCAAGTCAAAATTGATTGATGATCAACAAATCATTTTATAATAACACCGACGGAAGAGACGCTTTAAAAAAACAAAGTGAACAAATCACGGAACAAAACAAAGGCGGATCCAAGCAATTATCATGTTTTTATCGACAAAAATGGAGTAATTCGATCAATCGTTCATAACGCAGGAAACTGCAGTTAATTTTGTTTGTGAAATAACCATGAATTATTCTAAAAGGAGAATTTTTAATCACGATATGTTTTCCGATGAGGTGTACAAAAACAAAGCATCCTCGCTTGCAAACCTTGGTTCGAAATTACAACTCGATGAAAATGGGAATTTCTCGTATCTTGAATTTGACTCTTTTGGCATGCCACCCAGACCTACATCTTCGAAGGCACTTGAAAGCCGTATCGTTACATGTTATTTATTGAGATAAAGCGAGTTATTTCGTCTGGATGAATATCTTGTTTGGCTCCTGGCGGTTAATCTGATGATAAATTCCAATAAAGCACTGGATATGGGCTCCATTTCAATTGTTAGCCTCATTTACGCAACTTGACTTACTGGACAAAAGTCTACGAAGCAAGCAAGTAAAGCTGCTCAATAGTGCATCACCGAAAAAAAAAGTAAACAAACAAATCTATTACTTCATAATGTCTATTATCAAACAGCCAATGACCTTGCCACAGTTTGGCCCAACACCAAGTGCCGATGACTTCTCTGGCACTTTCTACTACTTTTTATTACCGACTATCAAAACAATTCTACTGACTCTCCAAAATTGTTTCGAATACATCGATCGTTTTGTTCATCGAAATATGAAACGTTCACTTCGAAATCAGCAGTATATGCTGTATTAGTAATATTGCCGATTGATGTTCGGATATTATGGTTTTTATTAATGGGTTTCGTTATCGGCTATCGTAACAGTTCATCATATTGTTTTCATTACTTCATGACGTTTATCATTCGGGTTTTCCACGGGATATTACTGATAATCTATTTTTGATTCTCAGATATGTAAATTACTATCGTATTTGGTAACGTTGACAAGTGGGTGTAATAGTACATTACAGCAGAATCCAGTAAGTAAGCCTTCCTGGCCGAGTATGAGTTAACCGGACCGAACCGCAGGTGAGGTCCGGTTATATACGAGGCCAGGATGGCTTTCTTACTGGTTGAGGTTTGTATAATGCTTTTCTCAAAAATGAAAGAAAGTTTAACAACAAATTCGTTTAATTAATATTGAAGGTTACATTCATATTAGGGCAATTACTGATAGATATTGTGATCGATTTACCGGGGGCATTTATATTTGTTTGTTGTACATCTTGATTAACGGACTCTTTAATCCAACATGATTTATAAACTGAAATGACTAAATACAAACATAAAATCCCACACTATACTTCTACAACATTACTAAGTACAAAACGCAACGTGCATACTTTTTCTGCGTCGCGTTATGTGTCACAGACCCATAAAAAAAAAAAAAAAAAAAGTGTCACAGACAATAAAATGGATGTTTAAGGCTCCAAAATATATTATGTATCTCATAAAATGTCATACCAAAAAGAGATAGATATATATTTGGAGCCTCCCTCTAACCATGTTATAATGGCTAAACTCTAATCTGTGTCTGGTACTATGTTTTTTTTTTCTAAGCAGATCTAAAGAGGATGACCTAAACCGTGCGAAGCCATAAAAAAAAAAAGGGATGAAGGATGACCAAGTGTCCAGTAAGTAAATTACATACTTACTTACTGGACAGTAGGAGATTCCAAATTTAAAATCTCGCTTCTTACCGGACAGTTGTGAATAGTCTCCGGTAGAGTTCACTTTCTGGATACTTTTTAGAGATGTTATGTCAACATTACATACCATTTTTGAGAAAAATATTATTCTGACCTTGAGGCAGCTTTCTATTTTGATTCGGTCCAGATTCCTTCTAATTGAATGCTTTATCAGAATTATTTACATATCTTTTGAGCTGTGTAGTTTCTGTTATGGCTTTTACTACTTTCTTACGTCTATTTACTTATCTTTAAGCGGATAGTTGGTTTAGCTGTGTGTTTATAATTAAAATACCTTCCTGATAGAAACTGTACACAGTGCTCGGAGCGTTTGAAAATTTCTTACTATGTTTAGTCGTAGCAGTAAACTCAAGCGTAACGTTATCGTCATCTCGCTTAATTACTAACATTTGAGTGACGGATTGCATCTATTTCATCAGTAATTATATGCATTTATTTCTTAATTATACCATGCACTTTACAATCTGTCATCAGAAGAGATCATCAGATATTCCTCACATGCACATCAAACTGTGTATTTACCAAACTGCAGTTGCAAAATGTAGTTTATATCGTTCCCCCTAACGAGCATCTGCCGATAAACCAAAATATATATGGCTCGTTTTCAACCCACGTTTTATTCTAATTCTTATCAAATGCACCTGGAAAGTTCTCAACAAATATAGAGCATCTAATTCTGTGGCAGATGTTTACGAAAATTAATGCGCTGGCGCACCTGCCCCTCGTTCCCAATATCAACGTTTCATTTGATACATAGACGTGAGACGACGTGGAGTATTCGGACATATCTTTACACTAATTTCCCTCGTAAAGTTGGGCAGCCCTCCAATTGCATACGAGAGCATTGGCACCATTCGGCCGTGCTGGGTAAAGGTCGTAATTTCACGCCAGAATGTTCTAATTCATTCATGTGATTCAACTAACGTTTCTTTCAGTCATTCATCTTGGAATCTCTTGTCATCGACAAAGGCACGGCTTCCAAGTTCCAACCAGGATCCTTAAAATTCCAGACATGTAGCTGCTAGACTAATTAAACAATTTATTATAATAGTATTATCCTTACAGATGACACCTATATGATTTTTTAATATGTTGTTGTTATTCTGGCTTCTAAATATATCTCACATAATAATTCGTCGTCCTACATTGTATTATTTCATAATTACCTCGGCGTGCCAGATAGTCGTGTGAAATTCTCGTGTTTATCTCAGGAGACAGTTATATCACAGTAATAACATTGTCGCAATGTCTTACATGTAGTCTGGTCTTGTTAGATGAGCTGATAGTAGATCTTGCTGTTTTAGTAAAAAAAAATTAGTGCAATTTCTATAGCCTCGTTGAGCGATTTTTGGTAGGGGCAAATTTTATTGGTTCGCTTCATCGACATACCTCTCTAACGGCCTGTTTTTTTCCCCATGACTGCCTATTTTTGTCAATACTTCGAATTCTTCTTTTTCTAGAAATGGAATTTTATTTTGTTGTGTGTGTACTGAAAGGGGATTAAAGGGTACCTTATATTTAAAATCAGATAGAAAGCCAATAAGAATCGTTTTGAACTTTCCGTGACCCTGTTAACATCCATTTGATCTTCTGAAATTCTAGACCGTTCTATTTATTCAAGCCGAAATTGAATCCCTAGATTCAACAGTCGGCGGTGTTGTTGTCAAACAACTCAAACACTATGATTGATAATGACTTCTAAAATAAACAAGGGGCTTGTTTTAAATATCAATTTACCCTAGTGGTAATCGTAATATCGTTCTCAATGCTTTCGTGATTTCTGAGCTTATTCGCTTAGAGAGAATTTTAAAATATTCTTAAAAAAATATATTTGAACATTATAAAATATAAAAAATAGAGGCCCATAGTTATCGGGAACGGGGTCCAAGTAACCAGCGCGGCGGCGGTCAAGGCTCCAGAGAGAGGAACCTCCTAAGAATACGTTCCGTGTCCAGGAGTACTGCTTTCTGAATAAATGCCTTCGTGATATCTAAACTGATTCGCTTAGAGAATAGTTCAATCATTATATTCATTATTATCCTTATTGATAGCGTAATTAATGCTTGAAGTATAACATCCTAGATTTTTTGAATACCTAATTATTATTTACTGTTAAATCTCGTGACGTTTCTTTTCCGTTTGCATGCACATTTACCTTTATATTAATTGCTATTAGAAAATATAGGTGCGTGATTAGAAATCTTTAATAACTCTTATTCAAGTTCGTTTTACAGCCTTACTTTTCAATCGATAAAAATTTATTCAATAACAACTGTCGTGGTAATATAACAAAATATATCATAAATGTTACCGAGGATAATAAAATTGTATCTAATAAACATGTAGATGATTGAAAGAGCAAAATTAACGATGCTGTAACATCGAATACAGAAATCGAAACAATTATATAGCCAGACCTGTTTACCGATACACCTCAAAATATATATAGACGTGCTCAGGTAATTTGGAGCGCAGAAATTCTCTCAGCTAATTAATTGCGTAAAATACTGCGATCACAAGTACCGATGTTCAATAAAAACGTTAAACTTATTAATTCGATTCTCGTTCAAGGCTGGACACAGGGAAATTAGTTTACAAAAATAGAGCTGAAATAACATCCTGAGAAATCGAAGACTTTTAACGATAACGATACTATAGCCGAAATGTAAACATCGTAGGAGGTTACAAGTGATGTTGCCAAAACCAAGGACTGATATTACGTCTAGAAAATAATCCAGACGCTATTTACTTTGGGCTATCCAAATAGGCCGTTTGTTTATTTTTCAAAGCAATAAAGTTGGTCCAAGAAGTGTTTGAAGTGAAAGAATTGGAATTCGCTGGTTTTACGTTTGGTAACGTAATAGGGTTTTTAGAAAAAAATATTGGAGTACTAAAATAACGAATACTGAAATAGTGAAGTTGAAAGCTACGATCAAAGCCAACAAATGTGGTGATGTAAATTGTAAGACAATAATTTGTGATAGTTATAAAAGTAATTCAGGTGAATGCAATAGAATGTTTTAAATATTAGATTAAGTGGAGATACCAAATCCAGAACTAGCCAATGCAAAATTATTGATGCATAATAAAAAAAATGTCGCGTAGAAAAACCAAAACATAATAAGATAACTCTAATCAAAAACTATCCCTTGCACAGTGCAAGGGATAGTTTTTTGCCAGAAGAAAATTAAATTCTATTTTTTTTTTTTAAACAAGCTGTTTTCGTATTCTTCACAGCAAACCCTTGCATTTGATACCCATATGATGACGGTCACAAAAAATAACTAGTCCGCCATCTTGGACCGTGCAACCATGCATTGTCATCGAAACTAAACGTTTAGGCCAAATTTCATCTTAAGCGGTGAAGGATAACTGTTTTAAAATTCATTTGAAAGATTTGACCTGAATACATACATTGCAAGATAAATAAAAGCTTGTTAAATAGCCTAGAGCAGACAGCGAGGCACGTGTAATTTCCTATAATTAGTGAATGTTGGTAAGTTATCGGATTAGTACTTATAAAGATTACCTCTTACATATCTTATTCGTTTAGAACTATCTTCAACAATAGAATTAACGACAACGTAACAAAAGAATAAAATTTTCAGAATACAGATCTAGATAATGCTAGATGCTATTAGTTCACCGAGTTAGTTTCGTGAGACGTTTGATACTGCATCTCATTTCTTGAGAAAAATCACACGGAACATTACACCTTTTCGTTAATCACTACCTGTTCTTCGGTAATACTTGTGAGAAAACTAGTTGTAATACTTCGTTATTATGTTGTACAATTTCTTTGTTCGCCTCTGTTTTAAAAATTTTAGGAGAACGAGTAACCTATGTTAATTTAATCCATCTCTTTGTTTAGTAAAATAGCAAGCCTTGTTTATGTATAGCACGGGGTCCCAGCGAACAAAGAAAATTTGGTTCAAATAAATGTCACTAGATGGCGCGATATGTATCGATTCGTTATTGAATTGTATGTAAAAAAAAATCATTTTCTAGAATTGATCATAAAAATTGTATGTTCTTTTTTATCAACTCTCATAAGCACAAAATAATGGAATATTGGGCGCTTAATTCACATTTCAAAGATTAAAATGAACGGATTATTTAAAATGATGCCAATAGATGGCGCGGTTTTAAATTTCTGAGGCGAGATTTTGGTACAATGAAACTAAAAACATGCAAACAAATACTATAAAACAAATCGTCACTGTATTTAAAGAAAAAAATAGTAACGAACCGAGAAAACCCTTTTACTTAGTCGCTGCTAAAACCATCTATAGCCGTGGAACGGAACTTATAAAAATAATCGTCTTAATCAGAAGAAAAACGCTAGTTACGTCGGCACGGTTTCTTTTTTTATTTTTTTTTATTTGTTATATGTTCGCGTTTGACCACTATCTCGCCTGATGTTAAGTGATGATGTGGTCGATGGTGAAGCACGCTTGCCTAGAAGTAACCTATTCACTCTTGACTTGAAGACCCTTAGGTTGTAGCTATCTGGAAACAAAGACGCCGGCAGGGAATTCCACTCCTTAGCTGTACGCACAATGAAAGTATTTTCAAAACGCTTTGTGCGTATGGGTGGAATATCCACCATGTACCGATGGCGCATTGCCGTACGTCTTGTAGTCCGATGATGGAAAGGGCTAGGTGGAATCAAATTGTGCAGTTCCATAGCACACTCCCCGAAATGTAACCGATAGAAAACCGACAGGCTTTGTATGGGGCGAGGCATCTGTATGCTGTTATTATATTCTCTGCGTGTACAGTTATATTATTTTTGTTAATATTCCTCATAGGTTTTAGACATGTGTGACAGCTAATAAAACGTGAACTAATTCCTAAGGACGTGATCTAATTCTTTATGTGTCATGTCATCGGCTATCATTTCTACATAACACAACCACCTTTTCTGATAAAAGGATTACATCACTTTAATAAAAGACCTTACTAAATAATTCAATATGTATCGATTTGAATATTTCCTCCTTTTCTTTTCCTTGAAACGTTACGAAACTTACGGCAGAACCGAATTCTTTCAAGTCACGACATCTAACAAATTTGTAAGATCGTCTCCTAAACAAGCAAACAAAGAAACTGCTTGGTCCGTGTAAGTCAAACAGTTGCATGTCCTGACGTAACAAGCCATCTCGAATTTCATCGCGTATATCAATGATAATCCGTTCCTAATGAAATGCTCTATTGATCGTTTGTAACGAGAAAAAGCATTGCTCAGATTCAATTACTCTGTAATTGCATGTGTTGAAAGTAAAATCGCACACGTCGATACGAAGAGCGTTGTTAACTTTCCTGTGAAGACGAAGATAGTGTTTTTATTAATGATCGTTCGTATTCACTTCCTAGTTGTAAAGTGACTCGCTAGAATTGTATCTGACTTCGAAAAAGAAAAAGTTCTTTGGACTGCCTCCAATTTTTCGCAACCTAGTCTTCTAGGATCAATTGTTATTGGCCTTTTCTACTGCGATACCGATCCTTTGCATTAGAAGTATATTAATGTTGTTTGTAAACAAAAGGTGAATCACGTAACTTCAGTGGTAATCGATTTCATTCATCTTCAATCTCCAATTACCAACGGAGACCGATTACTTAACGGTTACTCAAGTTATCACTTATTCTGTGGGCTTAATAAAGATGTAGAAAGCATACAAAGGCTCATCCTACTGTTGAACCGCAAATTAAGTATTTACTGACCAATTCTTGTAAGCGATTTATCAATCCTACTCATATCTTCCCACATACCGTCACAAATAACGATCAAAAGAATTGCAACAGTTCCCGAAGTATTCTTTCGTCAAGTAGGCGCAAAGGAAGTTGCATCAACAGCACCTTGCCAGCATTGCCCACGTACTGTCCCAGTTCGGAGTACTTCGGCAAACTTCGGACCAGACCACGATTGGCCCTTCGTGGCGTTTTTGCTTCAATTGCAAAAAGGATCGAGCCATCGAGTGGTGCTTTTTATTCATACGTTGTTAGGTCAGTTGCTATTGTTCTATGAAGTTATTGTTCTGGACTAAAAAAGCCATTTGAAATGAACGTTGTTTTGTGTATGTTGTTCAAACAAGTTTGCTATAAACTTTTTCGTAAGCTGAGAGTGGAAAAGCCCGATGTAGCTTTGTTTGCGAAGTATTAATTTTGTTTTTGTTTTTCAGGTAAGTCCTGATTCATACTGCAGAGTTTGAGATGGAGGTGTCAGTGAGTGAACATTTCTTTTAAAATCATGGACTGCTTGCTTGTTTATTTACACTGTCTTTTAAATCTTACAAGGTCACATCATGTATTTTCTAAACCAACAGTTGTTTACCATTGCTCAAATCTTATAATCACCCAGTTAAGGATTGCACACCGCACATTTTTCTTTTGCTCGGTCACGCTCCCATAACCGAGACAAACGTCTTTACGCATTCCAGCAAGACAAAACGTATCTAATTATAACAGAGTATTAACAGGCGAAGGACGAGAGTCCTGGGCGCGGAGCCTGACGCATCAGCTCAATTTGTTCCACTTCACACGCCTGCATGCCTGGTTATGTGGCACCGTATTTATAACATAAGCCCTCCGGTATTTAGAC
Source organism: Orthosia gothica (assembly GCA_949775005.1). Taxonomy (NCBI): domain Eukaryota; kingdom Metazoa; phylum Arthropoda; class Insecta; order Lepidoptera; family Noctuidae; genus Orthosia; species Orthosia gothica. The sequence continues at coordinate 31,055,936 of OX459042.1, read as the reverse complement.
TACCTACGTGTGATATTCAGTTGGCACTTGATCCTATTTATTTCGGTACACGCATCTCTAAATGTTCTAGAGAATAACGCACTGGAGATTTGCAATTGAATGTACAATTCGTGTGCAGTTTCTTCACTTTTGTGACTGTCGCTGGAGGCGAGTCATTCATTGTTTGTTGCGATAATTATTTCTAGTTCATTCAGTTGGATTGAATGAATGTCTGTTTATAGATCCTTCACAATTGAGAAAATGTTGCTTGGTATAGAATTGCGCTTCTTTACTGCAGTACCGCAGACTACCCCCTTTTTCCATCTATGTTCTTGCAGTCCATCCAAAGGTTCTCTGGTAGATATCGCTGTCTGCTATAAGACCGCCTTTTTAGCCGTTTAATTAAGTGTTTCTTATAAAAGAGATGTGTAACTTTTATGGTGTACAATAAAGTATATTCTATTATATGTTGGAAGTGCAGCATTTGCAGCTTAAAATTGAAACAAGCTGTTTAAAACTAATTTGCAGTGTTAAAAAGTTCAGTTTGACAGTTGAGATGACCCCGTGTACAAACTGCAATTCTAAGTGTGACGTTTAAAATCCGTCGCTTTCAAACAGTAATCCACTTCACTAGTTATGATTAATTTCAGTCACTCGATGTAAGTTCTTATTGAGTAAACGAGCCTATACCCGCTGTAATACCTACAGTTTAGTTATTTGACGTTTTAAACTTTCATGTTTTTCTTTTATTATTGAAAAGTTCGCGATTGACCACTATCTCAACTGATGAGAATTTCACTCCTCAGCTATACGTACAATATAAACTGCAAGGTATATGAAAACCTAAATTAACACTAACATAACACTTTTTACACTAGTAAGTGGTTACGGTGACGTTCATGTTATTTTGAGGATTCTAAATTGCTATTTTAAATAAATGACACTTGATTGATTGATTCGATGTATTTTCAGTTCAGACTTGATAACAGGTTTCCTAAAGGCATGCGGACGTTAGATGGCAGTCACTTTACGTAAACCCAGATATCCGCTATAACTATCACGAATGAAGAAACTATCAGTGCGCTTAGTTATAAACGCACACTCGAGGATTCCTACTACTGAGACAATCATAAAATAAAGAACTTTTTTTATTGTCGTCGATGAGAACATTCTTGAACATATAACCAAGGAAAATTATGGACGTCTTCCGACAGATGACGATGATATAATAGTAACAGCAGAGAATGCTCAGACAATGATAACTCAAAAAAATATTGTAATGTCACGGAACCATCAATATCTGAAATTGTGAATCATGATATCTCCCACGGAGAGCAACAAACGAACTATTGATTTAACTCATTACATAAACAAAAAAGTTTCCTTTTTACCTAAGAATTATGCAACGAATCAATCAATGCATCGCTATCAAATGGCAGTTAGTCGACATCAATAATCCTACGCTAAGCAAAGAGACCATTCTCAAATCAGTCAATACAGATATTGTTCGTAGGCATTGTGTACAATGCGACGTGGTTTTCAATAAACAACATGATAATATTTACAATAGGAAATCGTCTACTTCGAAACAATTGACGTTATGTTTGAAGACTTAATATTGAATGATTGGAACAATTATAAAACTAGTGATGTCATCAAATTCTTCGATAATTGATAAGTGATTGCAAATGCCAACTGTTTCGTCTCAGTAATGAGGAACGGGTATGCACTGTGTTTTCCAGTTTTATCATCAGAACCATTTGTTTGCTCTCCGTCAGAGCCGGTTGCAGTTTAAATTACATTTAGATCCAGTAAATCTTTTTAAATATCATTCGCTTGGGAATCTAGATCAGCGTCTAGTTTACAAAAGTTTTACTCAATAAAATGTACATAAAATTTGTTTGAATCTAAGTCAATACATTCACGCCCACTTAAACAAAAATGTATGTAACAGTTTTATTTTAACCAGACAACATTTAAAAACATCTTAAGAATCCCCTGTCATCTATTTGTCATTGTTAACCCACTTTCGAAAATGTACTTTTAGAACCCAGCTGACATGCTTAATGATTCAAAATGTCATGACACTTTTCGTGACTATATTGTTGCCAAAAATTGTGTTTAGATCATTAAGGTGAGTTTGTTCGCTTTCTATGCTCTGTTGGAATTCTCTCATGAGAAACTGATTTCTGTTCCCAGACCGTATCTCCGTTTTAATCAAGCGCACTACATTTTGATTACTTCTTCATGAGACAGATGTAAAGTTATGCACAAAGGGCGCATATTTGAGACGAGTCCCGCCCACGTCGACCATCCATATGTTATTAAAAACATTACAATGGTTAACAATTTTATAAATATGCCAATTTATGTTTACAAGCTCATTATGCGGTAATGCTTTGCGAAATTTTATAACAATAATAATACGGTAGTGTTCATCCATGTACGGCGTTTGATCAACACCAAGAATGTTTGTAGACGCTTTGGGTGGCTATCCCACTTCTGATTCCACATGTTTCGCCAAATTCGAAGCGACATTGATGCTTTCAGCACCCACACATCTTGCCATCTGTTCAGAACACAAATTTACGCGTATATCGACGTTTATCTTGAAACGGTCGGCCTTGGTACAGATTCCGTGACAGTTAGTGTTACCGCACGTTCTCTATTAAACTGCCGTGTTACCGTTTCTACTGAAATTAGCCGCGGATATGCGACTTGCGATTCGATGCGACTAACGGACGCAGCATTTGTGTCGTTTGAACGACTGCGCTTTGCGTTTCTCGGCGCGTCGTGTTAACGCACGACACGTCATTAATAACTCGACTAATTGTCGTTGCGCATCATTAAACTGTAATTCAGGATGCTAACACTTTTTTATATTGAAAGTAACCCAACAATGTTTGTATTGAGTACTTATCGCGAATTTATAAGTATTCTGGTTTTCTGTAAGTCAGCTATGTATATCAGCGTCTGAGGCGGCTATATAACCTGTGTTGAATAGTAGTGTGTCCGAACTATCTCTGTCGTATAATAGAAATGTAATTTTAATCCACTCCACTGGAGTGCGATTGAATGAAAATAGGTTGTGAAGGTGCCATATCTTGTAGTTTAGAATAACTATACAAGTAAGTGCTGGTGCCTACACTTATGTATGGAAGTGAAGGCTGGGTATGGCAAAAAAGACATGAAAGTAGGATTAATGCAGTAGAAATGCGCTCCTTGCGGAGTATGTGTGGTGTAACTTTAACTGATAGATTGAGGAATGAGGTAATAAGACAACGTTGTGGTTTAAAAGAAGATGTAGTGACTAAAATTGAAAAGGGTATGTTAAGATGGTTTGGCCATGTTGAGAGGATGAATGAAAGTCGACTTACGAAAGGTATTTACAAGGCAGACGTGAATGGAAACGCCGGGAGGGGACGCCCTAGAAAGACATACATAGACCTTATAGGTGATATTCTTCAGAAAGGCCAAGTGCGCAGTACCCATAACCGGCGTGTGTGTATGACTAGATGTATGAATGTGTGTGAAGCAAAAGAAGTATGTAAGGATCGTAGCAGGAGGCGTTCTGTAGTTTCTGCCTACCCCCATGGGAAAAAGGCGTGGGTTTATGTATGTATGTATACAAGTAAGTTATTTTTAACCGACGTTCCAAATAGGAGTCTATTTTCGACTGTTTGTATTTTTTTATGTATGTTCACCGATTACTCAGATAATTATGAACCGATTTTGAAAATTCTTTAAAAGGGTATTCTCTCGAGGTGGTCCCATTGTCACCTTGTCAGGATCTGATGAGGATCTCTTCAAATTTTATAGGCATACATGTGTTCGATTTTGGTATTTTCATCAACATGGCCTTTGCATTCAGAAAGTATCCTTTGGTGAAGTGGAACTAATAAAGAAGACCACAGAATAGTGCTGCCAACTCGTTTAAGCAAAAACGCGCTGTTAGCTCTTTGAAAACGCGCTAGAACGCGCTAAATGGTCGCTGTCAAAAAATCGCACCCAAAATCGGTCAAATTCGGCGCCAAATTCAAACAAAACTCCCAATTTTTTGAGACTATAAATGTATAAACGCAGTTTTTTATTTATTATTTAATCAAATTATGTCATATAAAAGAGATTAGAGTACTTGTTTAGTAATAATAAAAAAGTAGTGACGTTGTAATGTAATTATTTTATAAAATAAAGGGATAAAATTAATTCATGATCGTCTGATTCTACTACAATTGCTTCTGAGGCTGAAATAAGGTTGGTCTTGATCAGTTATGGACACTTGAATTTATATTTATCTGTGGATGAAATTGTCATCAACACGTCGTTGGGAAGTTGAAAGTTTGCGCAGTAACTCTTTTTTTAAAGTAAGTACAGAGTTTCAAAAAGCGCTAGATTTAGCGCTAGGCGCTAGAACGCGCTATTGACCAAAAAAGCGCTAGATCTGGCGCTGAAAGAGCTAAGTTGGCAGCACTGGCACAGATGGAACTTCTTAATGATAAGTTTGTTTTGGGTATGAGATTTCTCGAATAGTTAAATTACTATGATGAAGCAAATTTAAACACATGGTTTTAATGAAATGGTACCACCGAACTGATCTGATGATGAAGCCATAAGGTAGGCACTGGAATGCCGTAATAAAACAATGTAGCCTAGTCGTGTTTATGCTTGAAGGAATTGTTATAAGAAGCCCTTTGGCTGTAAATGATTTTCATGGTAATATAAGGTACCAAAACTATAAAGAGAGAAAAAGAAATTAAATTGACTTCCAAAACAAAACACCACAAAGCGTAAATTTACTTTAGTTTTCGCTTTTTAATGTTTTTTTTTTGGAAGTCAGTTTTTTTTTTTTGTAAAAAGCATTTTTCATAGCTACCACTCCGTCAATTGTGTGCCAAATAAACTAGTTTTCTTTTTTTCTTTCTTTCTTTATCTTACTTATATTCTATATGCGAAAGTTTGGATAGATGGATGGATGTATGTTTGTTACTCAATCACGCCAGGACGGCTGAACGGATCTGGATGAAATTTGGCACAGCGATAGATTGCACATAGGATACTTTTTATCCCGGGAATATGGTCCTTCGGGATCATTTTCAATTTGGCAGAAGCTAGTATTCAATAAAGGTTGTATGTGATGATAAGTTCCTGACATGTTCGTTGTAGAGCAATTTAGATTTTTCTTTTTATACCGCTTAATTGTTCAAAGTAAGGGAATTATCCGCTAGTTTTAATACTACAATCCCCTTGTTTTCCTAGCTTCTCTTTTACCGTCTGCATACAAAATATTTTTACAAAGATACATATTATCTTGCCAAGAATGAAGCTTGAATGTATTTTTACTTCCTCGGAAGGTATTGGCATCAACATAACATCCTTATTTTAACTACCTCACCATCATGTTTTACGCAACCGGAAAAATGTTAAACCATTTCTCTGTCGAGTGTATCGGTATTAGAATCTATAATTTCACTTCTCACATTTTACATTTAACGCCATCAATATTTCACCGGGTCTCATTTGATAGCTGCCTCTCTTTCTCTCTGTTTCTATTACCTTTGGGTGAAAGAGATGGTTGAAATCTAGCGGTTGCTCGAATAGTCTGAATTCCAACTGTCATTTATGAACTTTACATAATAGCTTTAACGTTCTGTTGAACCTTAGAACCGCTGTTTACATGTGAAGCAGGAAATCCATAACTCCATCTAAATAAATTCTTCGCTTAAGATTGAAATATGTCCATCTAATCTAATGGTGTTGGGTATGTTTAGATGCCATTAAAGAAGGCATTCTTCGTCTAGCCAACGATTTGTTTAATTTAATCTCAGCATCTAGACTTAAGCACTTGTTCTGAATAAACAACAAACACAAATCTGTATTTAAGCCTTGTTTGTGGGTTAAGAATATGTGAGAGGAAATACTTGCCGAGAATTTCGAAGAAGTTCTCTCACTAATCTGTACTAAGCCAACACAACATTAACTTTTTGGACTCACTGTTGGTAGATTTTGGCAAAAGTAATAGTTAGGTATTTGATGTATAAAGAGTGCAAAATTGTATTACCAATACAAATTTTGGTCATCTGACAACAGCCTTATATTGAAAACCATTATTATTCATATTTTTCATTGCTTATGACCATAGAGAAAGTTAATTTACATGGACAGAAGGCAGTTTTTAAAATATGCTCACACCCTGTAGTAGTTTTATCCCATATACGACTCCGGTAGATGAAGGTGCTGAAACCAACACTTTCCCATGAATATTAATCAATCTTTTGTCCCCTAATAAATTGAAATTTTATTTGGGCTCGGCGCTGCATGTTTCTTGTGCCACACATATGTATTCACCGTCATCTCAATTTTCACCTTTTCTCACCATATAATTTTCAAAGATAACCTCTTCCTCAACATAAAGTCAACGAACGTAACCGCGAGACCGTCTAGTCTAGCCGCAGTTTCGCAGCAAGACGAATGGATTACGTACGATGCGCACACGCTTCCCTCTTAAGACGGAATGCGTGTCTATTGACAGCGGGTCGCGTGCCACCTGAATTGTGATTGTACAACGGGATCTGAATGAGAACGATTCACCAATACGGTTTATTTTACCTTTACCTCTTTCATACTAAAATTGTTATGTTTCCCGAGCCAAGATAGCTTGGTATTAGTACAGACTGTTACAGAATTGATTTCGAAGAAAATGTCTTAGGCGACGCTTTTTTGTTTGATCTTCGGGTTGGGAAAGAGACTTGCGTTATGATACGTGCCAAATTATACTAAGCCTAAATCTGGCGTTTTGACATCGCAATTCTTAGCAAATAAATTCATACACTTGAATCATTTTAATTATGGCCTCCTTTCTTATACTTAAACTTGGTTTCAGCAACAAATTTTCCAATACTTAGTTCGATTTTGACCATCACGTCATCCAATGGCTTGCATTACTCGTAAGACAGGCTTTTGAATAATAGTTTGATTATTTATCAAGAGAACGCGAACGTGTTGAGTGATGAAGTAGATCTTAAGCTTATTTCAGTAAAGACTATTAAGATTAAACATGTCACGACACGCCCCAATGCGGGGGCTGGCGCAACATTTAGAAACACTATCGCCGATGCAATAAACTCACAAGGCAATATATTTATAGTTCTTTCTCTTTTATATAACGGTGCACGCACGGGACTTGCATAACGAGATGCATCGAGATATCGTCCCATTAAAGCTTCACTACAATTATGTATCGAATTATATTTTGCATATTTTGTTGCTATGAGTCTGATCATATGCCACATGGGTCAGATTGACAAGATTAGTTGAAAGTTCAACTATAATTGATGAACTGTTAGCTTCTAGATCACTATTCGACTAATCGTTGACCTATACTTTCGAGTCATATACTAATAGACCAAATTCCATTAATGGATTTAATAACCTTAGAACCATTACCTATCCGAAATATTTGTTTTGATGCGATCAAATCTTGAGCACTTATCTAAAATATCTAGACATTCGACACAATTATTGGCCCTTTAATGCCCTCAATTAACAAATACTTACTCCAAATATAGACTAACTGTGATGAAACCCCGATGATCAAGTTAATTAAGTCTTCGATCACGAACCACAAATTCGAGCGTTGTGTCGAATGTGAGATTTCTAGGTCACACTAAAGTAGCAATGCAAATTTTTAAATACCAATTTGTAGGATAAAGAACGTATGCTATGTGTGCCGTTTACTTCTTCTACGGCCTTCGGTAGAATGAGGTTTCGAAATAAGTATTGGGAAAAGAAAATTTAGAGAAACAGCAGCTAAAATTTGCGAACTGAGATATTATCTTTGAGATATCACTCACTCATGAAACAGTTTCTTCGTCCTAAGGATTTGATAGAAAGGGTCCGATGGTCAAGTCATCAAAACTGTTAAAAACGAAGTCCCTTAATGGTCCGATAGATCGCGATGAAAAAGAACAAAAAACACACGATGAAAAACAATATAGAAAACAGACAATAACTGATGGTGCTGAAAGGATTCGGCACACTAACATAGCTGCAAAGGTATGTAGTAAAACACACACGATCCCTAGTTTAGCACGGTGCATAAAAACTGCATTCACTACGACGACGGCGCTAAGCCGTCCACCATTATTTTTAGCTGGCCACAAATAGATGTGTGTCGCGCCCAACGCATTCGTATCGCCTTTATAATCGGCGGAAGGGTTCCACTTAAAATAAAAGCGGGAAGAGATTCTATTTCTGAGATTTTGACCAGTTTGATATGATGGCCAGTTTGAGGAGAAAACTTATGGGTGTCTTTAAACATATATTGCATTGCATTCTAATCACTAATTCACGCATCCACTGATGCAAATTCAAATTCACATTTCAAATTTGAACGTAAGCTACCATTTCGATGTGAATAAATTTTAACGTAAAGAACCTCACGTGATCAAAGTTCAGCTCATTAGACTTTGATGGTCTTAAATGTTACCTTTCATTTCACATCATAATATTGAAATACAATGTTATAATGTCCTTGATAAGTATTTTGTCAACTATTCTTTTATTATTTCGACATACGTTTAAATATTTACATTTTATATTAAGATAATATTGATTATATTCTTAGTCCGAGCTGACTGTGAGAGAAATATTGCAAAATATTTTACAAAATATCCAAATTCTTTAGATCTCCTGCAGTGATATCATGCGTAACATAAATATTTGATATACTGTATTGATTTACTATCAGAATGTTTTGGCTTCTGTATAATAGAGACAGCTGATGGACATACTTCTTTCTACGTCGTAATTCTAACTAACCGTTTTTGAGTCTTGATTCTTCATCACCATTTCAGCCGATAGAAGTCTACTGTTGAACATAGGTTTCCTCAAATTGTCGCCACATTGACCAGTCCCTTGCGTGTTGATATTTGAATAAAGATAATTCTATTCTATTGCCTTCTACCGCTCAAGTTTGTCTACTTTCGTTGGTATTCCTGGAAGCTCTTCGTCATCCATCAAGAACTAACATTCCACAAAGCATACACCAATTTCGTTCTAAATATTAGCAGAAATCCCTTCCACCATAACAATTTCCAAGATTAATCCCATGGGGGGTTCAAAGCAATTTCTCAACGTGGCACCTTGGTGTGGTTTTGAAAAATGCGCTCTCTCTCGCAATTTAGCGAGGGGAGGCTTATCGTCCATCGACCGTCCGTTACTTGTACCGACGGTATTGGTGTCCGATGCGGAAGGCAGCTAGTAAACTAACTTCCAAACGTGGCTTTGCTTATGGGCTTTGCCTGTTATTTCAAGCTAATCGTGATTTGTGCATTGATTGCGTTCTAAGTTTGTTCGTTTTTCATTTTCGTACCGTAAATTTAATTTTAGAATTCGTTTCTGTGTTTTTGAAGATATGCTTTATGTTTGCTTACCAATTGAGAGAAGTTAACCTTACCTTACCTTACCATAATACAGCAAAAGTTACCTAGGTAATTTTCTAGAAATGGTTCATGAATTCTTTCTGGAAATCGTTCTGGAAGCTATTGAAGTTCATATCTAGAATTCAGTTATAAGTAAGATTCATCTTTGAAGCTCTTGCGCAAAGATGCATCGTGTTTCCGATTCGTTTCGAATTTAGTAGCTTGATGCAGTTGATTTAATTCAATAACATTGAATTAAGTTCTATGAGCTAAGTCTAATCGATTCGTGTTTCTGGGCGGTTATCACAAGGTTAGCTCGAAATGTTAGTTATTTTATGTTTATGATGCATGCTTATTGTAAATACTAATAAAAAGCAAATATTCCAAGGTTAAGTTAATTTTAGCAAAATATGGGTTGATGCTCGGTTCAGAAATAAATGAATTTATTGCAATAAAGGACCGGACAGGACCGATCAGTGTGACGACGCTTGGGGGAGGCCTATGTCCAGCAGTGGACGTCTTTCGGCTAAAATGATGATGATGATTGCAATTAAGACTTGCCCAAAATAAAACAGCTGGACATTCCAAAAATTCGATGAAAGCGCTGCGTAATTTTGTGTTTCATCAACACCGCGCGACACGTCAATATTTTGCTCAGAAGCTTGCTTGAAAAAAGTGCACGTATGTAAATAGTTTCTATAGGAACCTATCAGTCCGGTAATATATGGTAACGATACGAGCGTGCAAATCTGGAGTCCATCTTCCTCCATATATGGAGCAGACATGCCTGCAACGAACGTGCAAAAGTGTCTTCAAGACCACTACTTATTATATCTTCCTGTTCGTGTTAAAACTATGACTCATACACAGATTTTTCGAGAAATCTCTGCAAAGAGCATTAAATCTTCCAGTACCACTAAAATGAAAACATCAGAGAAAACTTATTAGTCAATTGTGTCAGTTTGTGTAGACTTCGGAGAAATGGTATAAAAAGTACTAAGATAACACTATCGTGCCACTGCCGTCAAAATACAACTATAAAAATTCAACGATAAGTGTTAAAAGCTAACGAAAACAATGGCTGTGCGCCGATAGACGCGGAGTATCTGTCAAGACGTCCGTCACGACTGCGCAGTTCAAACATCCGAAACGTGTCTACCCATAACCGTGAGCTGAATTACTTTACATTTTTCCCAAAAATAAACCTCCATTTGCGTAAAAAAATGCTATCCTAATCATAAATTAAAAATCTAACCACTCGAGGCGAATTCGCAACATAGGTCCCCTTACTTAATCAAGACGATTGTATTACAACTTCGTGAATCCATTTTCTTCGATCAATAAAACAATCTACACATTCATGAACAACCTTCACTCGTTTGCAAAATAAACTCTCATAATTTTCGATATCTATGCGCGAATAATTTTCACATGCAATTGAACGTTGTTAACAAACGATTTCAAAACAAATCTTCTAACAACATGTCCAATTTGAGAGGACTCTTCAGATTGCAGCTGTAAATCCGTGCTTGATACTCGACCGTGCGAAACACAAGATAGAATCTCCATTGTCCATATTTGTGCAGGGCATGGCCAGTTTGGGGTCAAAGTGAACCCTTATTATGTACGGCACTAGCTTGTTGCTTTTCAAGCGGTCGCAATTATGGAAATTTTCTTTGGAAACGTGGCCGGATTATATGTGATTTTGGACGCTCTCGTAGTTTAGGATAGTGGGAAACGTTTCGAGACTCGCTACATCAAGTTGGCAAGTTGAGTGCCAATTGGAGTTCTTTATTTTACATTGTTGTGCCCCTGGAAGGGGTTCTTAAGTTCTTCGTGTGTAAATTTGGTTGACATAACCGTTTTTAAGGCAATTCAGCTTCATGTTGTACCAACTGAGGTTATGCGGTTGCAGCTCAGCTTTTTGCAGCAATAACATTTCAATATTTTAGCCGTGATTTCAGTGTGTGGGCACTCTGCCAACCGATATTAGAATTGGATTTTTCATCAGTTCTATTCTATCTAGTACATCCCCGGGATGTTGATCAGCTGAAGCACTCGATTTAATCCCCAATCAACAGTGTTATTTAAATTAGCTTAAAATCGGGTTAAGTGTGGCAATAAATCTTGACTCAAACAAACTGATCCTATCTGTAATTGTTCAGATATTCGGAACAACGGAATCTAACTGGAGCACAGCAAATGTATTTATTGCCTCCAAATCTCGATGCGTCCATTACAAAATGCATTGGCATTATGAAGTTTATTGGAACATGTCCAACTCGTTGTTGCAGAAATTGTTTACGCTACAAAAAACTTTGTGATTTTGACAGTCGGCTTGGAAGAGAGAAAATGTTTGGTAGTCACTCAATCATATTTTATGAGAACGGATGCGAAAAGTTAGAACTGAGAAAATGGTTTTTGTGGTAAACAATATACACTAGTTTGGCACTTTGTGTCCTCAATTCAGAAAAACAGTTCAAGAACTGGAATACAAAATAACACTAATGGATCACTAAAAAAGGTTGATGGAAAAACACTGTAGTCAAATAAAAAAATGGGCTAAAATGTTGTAAAATGCTTGGTCACGCTCCAGGTCCTTACGAAACGAGGCAAGCTGCTTATGTCTTTGCTACCTGTAAAATGAGTATTCACATTTCGTTATAAGGTGATAATATAGCTTCTCTCAACGCGGTACTAAAATTCAAATATCGTTTGCATGGGTTGCCAAAGATCAAAATGTCTATCGTTTGACTTCGCATCGTAAATCGGTGAGACGTTTAGTACAGCTCCCATAAAATTGAAAACGATCAAATATTTTACCTCATCAATTTGTTAAGAACGTTTAAGACGGTTTTTTATGTCCAGTAAATTTTCCCTTCTCATCCAAGTATAATTTGGCGTCAATAGTCCTGCAGCTTTTCTAGTTTTAACTACAATTTTGATATATCAATCATCATCATCTTATCAGCCTAGAATTGCCTACTACTAGTTATAATCTCCTTTCCTCTCTGTCATATATCTCGCTTCTGTGCGTCCCTCATCCAAGTGTTCTGGTGTGATTTTTAAATAGGTAATATTCATTCAAACCTTTCTTTTTCTGGTAAGAATGGTTTCGAATTTCTGAATTAAATTTCGATTCTTCTTCGTTCGAACTACTGCGAAGTCGTCTTACAAGATTCTTTGTTATTGCATAACCAAAATCAAAAGAATTCGCATTCCATTCTTCTACATCGGCGGGTATATCTGAAGCGAATACGTATAAAAAGGAGTTTCGATTTACAACGAAACTTGGTACTGGCGACAAGTTAGGTGTAAAAATACCAAACCCTTTTTAGGTGTTGGAATGCGTAAACATTGCTAAGAAACTATTGTTTACCTTGCACGTATGTATGTGAACGATGTATAGTATTGCTACTCCAGTTCTGATTTTATATATTATGGTCCGAGTGATCGCTTCGTTGGAATTCTTTGAAGATTTAATTCTTGGAAGTATAGCGTTCTTGATCTAATGGACTGCACTTACAGCGAACCTCAGTTTGGTTGTTAGTCTTCAAGTTATTGGTTGCATGTTCTCCATTTTATCATGATGAAGCCTTTTTGACTAAAAGGATGACACTCGCCGATCCATGGCCATCTTTCATATCTTATTCACAACACGTCAAATAAATTTCCTCTTCAATAACTACAATAATTAATTCCACTACATTATAATGTCCTCGTACAATATCATTACATTTTATAACTTTGTCCTCAGTATCGGCGCACTCTCTTATTGTCCGATAAGCTTATTTTTAGTCGCCCATATGACATACAGTTTGACGTCGTGCATTGCGGATTTTTATCTTATCGTAGTTACTCGCAAACATTGGCTTAATGTCGCGTTCTGTACCGACTGCATTGCTCTTGGAAAGAAGCCGACGAGTAAATATGCAGTGTTTTGATTTTGTGTACCGTTTTTTACTCTTGTGACCTGGGCTGTCAGGATTTTTTTCGATTTTTCGTATGGTTGAATATTGTTAGTCGATATGATATGGATACGTTAGACGTCTTACCATTAATCTTAAACTGTATATGCTCAACCAGACCTTTTTATGTTTAAATTAAATCATAAGCTTCAAAGGAGCCTATAACCGCAACTGTTAAACAATTTATATCTCTTGTGCAATTTTCACGTTATCACTATTTGAAGCCATTAAAATTATGGTCATGTTCGGAAAACGGTTATTACTTGTAACACCGTCCGAACTGACGCCCCGATCCCGTTTCCCATCGCTTCAATATCACTGGCATAATAACTTTATTTTTATAACCGGCTGTACGCACATGCCTTTGCCTTTACTTCTTCTTTTTCATTGCATGTTTTACTTGCGCGATGCAACGGGCGTGTTCCACGAAGAATTTTCAACATTCTTGCGTGCCAGGATTACGTGTTATCTTCAAGTCATGTAATAAAGACGAGATTAAGTTTTTTTTTTGTTCTTTCTTCGAAAATTGTGGGCGATGTTCGAGCAGCATAGTTTCTCTTAAAGATTTTCTTACTTGTTGCAGAATAAAATAGAATTTGCATAGGAATTTCTTTAACATTGACGTCTTTGTAAAATTAGATGCGCGAGTCAATATCGCGTGCAATCTCTTGCGTTAGTAGCGACATTTAAGACTATTGTGAAATGCTCATTATAATTGATTGAACCGTTTATAAGTACCCATTATATTAAGTATCATTACCTACTTATGCACTATTGCAATAGGCAACGTACTCACATATGTATGTCTCAACTGCGTCTTATATCGCTTACTGTTTAGATATATGAACGTTATACCGCTCAGACGTAGGTACCGTATGTTGGTTTTAATAGTACATCTTGTAACTTGCTTACGCTTCAATCTCGTAACTGCTGGTTGTATACTGCAACCAACTGTTGAGGTCAATCCAATCTTATATTCAGATTTTCCCCGACTTTAGCTCTAAGATTACTTCAACCATTTTCAAGTCTGCTTCTATTTTTCTCTGTATTCCACTTAGCAAAAAGCGTTTTCCTTTAAAATCAACCTCTTTGAAGTAGTGCTGCACTTTTGCTTTCGACGCATTAGTCAAGTCCTCAAGCTCACTCAGAACGCTGGTTATCCCCTTAAAGTTGTTACCCGTAAAGCGTCATCACCAGTTCGTTAGCGAGGCTGTGTCAAGTGCCCAGACGAGACCCCTGACGGACAACCGCACAACTTGGTCTTATTCCTTTCTAACATCCACACAACTTTCACCCTTGTCCATGAAGCTTTAAAGCTGACAATTCAGTGCATGTTTCGTAGGCTTAAGGGACTGCTGCTGACTGTATCGGAGTCAATACAAGTGGGCGTCGAGTACTGTTAGTAGGTGCCACTCGGGATGAAAAAAAAACTGTTTATGCTTCTTATTAGACAGGTATTTGCTTTGGTTTATGGTACCGTGGGAGTGAAAATGTGGGGCTATCAATAAAATCTTTTATGGCTTGCGATCTTTTTCATGGTGGGCTTTATTATGGCATCACTGTATGGTCAGTTTGGTTTAGGATATAAGATGGGAAGGCTCTTCATGGTCGTCTTTAGGGGTGGTGAAGTTATTCAAGTATTTAGTAGTAGTAGTAAAATAAAGCCTTTACATGCAAAGGTATAAACCTATTTTTGGGTTCTAGACGAAAAAGATAAGTCATTAACGATAAATTCTTGCAAAAAGCTCTTCGCCACCCGTATTAAAGACACAGTTAAAGACAGTTTAGAAACTTTTGCATTAAATTTCTTAAAACGCACAGACACTTCCATTTTCCATTTAATAATTTATAGATACCCTCCATTTCCCTCTTCTAACTACTAGCATCGCATCCCTAGACGTTTTACGGATCCGGAAATAGAATCTGCCTTCCTCTGAGCTTTCCGTCTGAGTCTTCGCTACGCCAGCGTCGCTTACTACTGCATTTCCTTTTCTGCCAATTGCCAAGCCATTCTTAAAGTTAGTCCCCTTTTAGGTAGTGTAGGTAAATATAGTTTCAGAATTCAATCAAAATTGTGTTAGTAGAGTAGACGTTGCGTTTGAAGGCCTCCTACTAGGTGTACCGATAAACTGGTGAAGGTTGCGGGGATCCGCTGGATGCGAGACGCACGGGACCGGTCAATGTGGCGACGCTTGGGGGAGGCCTATGTCCAGCAGTGGACGTCTTTCGGCTGATATGATGATGATAATGATGAGTTAGTTTCGCAACATTTGTTTACCGATCATCGAAAGGCAAGCGTCATCGCAATTCACCACGGCAATTTACCCTAAATTATCCTACTAATATTGCTACAAGATAAGGCAACGCCATCTATTGTCGAGAAGAATAACATCCATACTTAATATCATAAATGCGAAAGTAACTCTATCTGTCTGTGTGTCTGTTACTGTTTCACGCTTAAACCGCTGAACCGATTTAGATAAAAATTTATATGAAGATAGTTTGAGACCCTGGCAAAGACATAGGATAGTTTTTATCCCCGCAATCGTCCTTAAAGGGGTGGAAAAGGGGGTAGAAGTTTGTATGGTGAACAATAATAATAATTATAATAATAATAATTTCTGAAGCAAGGCGGCCCCACACACTTACAGTTTATTATTGCGCGAAATAAAAAAAATGGCTGTTCAAAGTAATAATGCTACGCAGACGAATTCGCGGGCAACAGCTATTATTATTATTCATAGTAATTCGGATAAAATTTGGAATAAGGTCTACCGTTGTCAGATTATATAGGATACTTTTTATCTCAGCTAGTAGTACGTGTCCGTTTTCACGAGTTTCGCGCAGACGAAGCCGCCAGCATAAGCTAGTCTAGTTAAACTCATTACAATCATGAACTTTGTTACCTACTCACATACAGACATATGCAACATCTAAATTAATATGCCTACTTCATGGAGGTTGTATATTGGTTGCAATTTATTTGAATGTCAATATACAGCCTAACAATAAAACACAAATTAGTATGTCTTTACATACGACTATAGACAAACAAGAGAGACTATTTCGAAATGAACATCGTGAACAAACACGTTGCCGTGACACTAGGACCCCTCATTGACACCCTGACGAAATAGAGCCTGATGTTGCAGATATATTTTAAATTTTTAATACTAATGAATGTGTCTCAACCTATATTTATGCAGTTGGAGTAGTTTCCACCAATCATAATCATCTATAGCCAGAGATTTCACCAACTCATTGACAAACCCTTCTCTTTACTAGTACTCACGCTCCTGTGCAATCTTATCCTGGTTCTACCTGCAAAACCGTTTTTTTTTTGTTCTTTATATTATTTAATATTAGACGAAATTCGACAAAATATTAATTCAAAAATAATTAACATTTTGACGAATTTCGTCTTCCATCTAGTCGCCATCGACCAACATGTTTTCTTCCAATCCTTGGACGCTTTCGGTCACCGCCTTACTCTACCTGTCATCACCTCACTTTGCTAGGTTTCTTATCATTTCGAGAATTTTGTAAACCGTTCCTAATACTTAATATCTACACCTGTTTCGGCAGCAAAAATGCTATAAAACCGGCCAAGTGCGTGTCGGACTTCGCACATTTAGGGTCCCGTATCAAATGTAGAATATATTGGTATTCGTTAGAAAAATTTACGTAATAAACATTATAACCAAATTTCAAGTTCAAAGGTCAATGGCCAGTTAAAAAATTCTTCGAAACAAAATTTTGTGACAGACAGACGGAGACGTGAGTGACAGCAATAGGGTTCCGTTTGGACCCTTCGGGTA
Organism: Orthosia gothica; assembly: GCA_949775005.1. Taxonomy (NCBI): domain Eukaryota; kingdom Metazoa; phylum Arthropoda; class Insecta; order Lepidoptera; family Noctuidae; genus Orthosia; species Orthosia gothica. The sequence continues at coordinate 31,038,752 of OX459042.1, read as the reverse complement.
CGGAACCCTACAAACTAGTGTTATCCAAACCAAACAGTATTTTAACTATACCTGCGACATAGAAACCAGTTACATCAGGTCATCATATTGGACGACTACTTCAATATCTTTATTTGTTTAGTTTAATAACTGGTTGCGGTGTTGACACAGCGAAAGGTCGAGTCAGTTGTGGTCAATTGAACTTTCGAGGTGATCGTTTGTTAGAAGGAGTATGTTTGGCTTTAAAGTCTATTGAATTAGGTTTGATATTGCTTAGTGAAAATCCGTTGCGGGGTAATTGCGTAACACGCAATTGATGGCAATTCTTACAATTCAACAAGTTTCATTTCGTTATCTTCTTTGTGGATCAAAATCATGTTTATTTTTCTTCCATAAATAGCACTTCCATGCCTCGGAAAGCACGTTAAGCCGCTGGTCCCGGCTGTCATTTGAAGATCTTTGACAGTCGTTACGAGTAGTCAGAAGCTTGAGATCTGGCACCAGTCTAGCCAAGGGGTATCGTGTTACCCAGTTACTGGGTTGTGGAGGCCGAGAGGCAGTCGCTCCATGTAAAACACTGGTACTCAGCTAGATCTGGTTAGACTGGAATCCGATCCCAACATAGTTGGGAAAAGGCTAGGCAGATTGAAATAGCACTTAACAACAAAAAATTCAAAAACTGTAAAATAATAATAACGATATGCCACATAGTTATTTGCGGAAGACTGGTGCCTGAACTAAGCCGTAACCTGTATTTCAGGACACCAGAAACTCCCCCCTACAGGAAAAATTGTTATTATATACATATCATCAACTACTTACAAAACTACTACTATAGATAGATAATGCTTAGCAAAATTACATTTTGGTGTTACAAGTGCAAACACTTAATTGGAAGGTTTCTTTGGATCAGATAAACGTTCTAACATATGAAGCAATGGATTTGGAATTTACTACAAAACCCTTCGTTCTGTGATTTATGAGATAGACAGCTAGTTACGCAATTGGAGGGTTGGATAGTTTACTTTAACATGCCGAAGTAAAGTATAATTAGTAAAATGTTATTATAAATAAAAACTCTGTCTGATATTGCCAACTACCTTACCTTTCTATGATCTTTAGGCATAATTCTAACTAAAGACGTCACAAGGATAAATTCTAAGAAATCAGTCCATGATCTAATTAATACTCAATTTATCAGAAAATCCAATATCAATCCGATGACATGATGTTTAATTAACGCAAATATTCTGAGAAATCTGTCAATAACACTTGCTTCTATGTAATGTATTTAACGATTAAACTATTAATCCTATTAATAAAAGGCAGATTTGCAGATAACAGTACCATTTGTTTTTTGTTCCCTGGAGAAATGCTCATGCATACTGCCCTACCACGGAGAGATAGTGCAGTTATCTGGGACTCTAACCCACTAAAACTCCACGGTGTCCTCCAGTGCCGATTATGGCACGCGTGCTAGCACTCACCGCGAACCCGCCGCGTATGTCCGTCACCAGACCCTCCTCTGAGGAGTACCCCCCATCACCAGAACACACGGTACGCCGTGACCGCCCCAGGTACCAAACCAGCACATGGGCGCCAGACGATCCCGTGTATGGCACCCTTGATCCGTCGAAAAATGGTAGGTGGCGCGAATGGTAGGTGCCGTCGAAAAATGGTAGGTGGCGCGCCACCTACCATTTTTCGGCGGCAGGGGATAGGGAGAGCAGCCACGGCTACTGAGCACCCCACCTCGAAAATGCGAAATCCCACAGGGAGGGGGGGAGATAACAATACCTAGGTATAATTTCCCAAACAATCTGTCTAGCCTTTTCTCAACTCAGTTGGGGTGGGGTATCCAGTCTAACCGCAGTGCAGCTGAATACCAGAATTATACATGGAGCACCTGGGTGGTGACCATAAGCTCTTAGAGTAAGGTTATTTTGAGATCGAGTAAGTGACAGATGTATACACGTCATATACATCTAGTCAATGTCAATACTGTGACAAGCTTAATTGACTACAAATTTAGTTTGCAAGGAGTAGTATCCTTTGAGTCAAAGGCTTCGAATGTAATGAAATTGGAAACAGGAAATACGATCTAATGGATAAGCACAAATTGAAATACATAGGTATTAGAAGAATGATTTATATAGTGTGTAAAGATAGATAGATTTCGTGATGATGATGGTGATTGACTTGGTGATGATACTCTCTTTCCACTGGACACACCATCCGACGGCACGGTTGTCGCAGCAGCTGTGTAACTGCTGCGCTTCATGTTTCGGGTTAAATTTTTGCTCGCATAAAATATTTCTATGGCCCTACATATAGCTGCCCGGGTCTGGCTGTTTGTGTATGTGAGTTGCAATGGTTGTAAACGAACCAGAAGCATGCTGAACCTAAGGCTAAGGGACAAATGGAAAACTACAAAAATCTGAAACATAACCAAGGTAGCAGATGAGAGAATTATACACAAGAACACTGAAGTATAGATGGACGGGACATATGTTGAGAACAAAAACAGACAAATGGACAAAAAAAGTTACAGAATGGTATCCAAGATAGGAAAGAGACAAAGAGGAAGACAGATAAAGAGATGGGAGGACGATTTGCCAAAGGAGTGGAGAAAAACAGCAAATGACCGAAACAAGTGGAGGGAATTAGAGGAGGCCTATGTCAAAAAGCAATCTGACTTGGTAGCTCATAGTTAAGATAAAATTTAATATAGATCATAAGTTAGTAATGCATAGTTATCATAAGCTAGATATAAGATTTTATTTATAAAAAAGTATTGTGAACAGGTTACAGGGCCTAAAGGCTATTTTTATTTTATTTTTAAACGAACCAGCGACAGAAGAAATTCCTGATTTGACGAAAAACATTCTCAGGTAGTTTTTGCTCATACCCAAGCAAAGCTAAGAAAACCCAAACACGTAAAAACTTATTTCTAACCCGAAAAATCAACCTCAAGTCACGAAACAGCCATACCAACATCGACTATCGACTCCCCAAAACCACATCCATTACAATCATAAATATCTAAATGGATAGGAAACTAGGAAATAAACACATACTATATCGTGTGTATAGTTGACACAATATAAATGGTTATTTAATGCGTCTTACCGTTACTTCGCCATAACCGAAGGGGACGTTAAATGATGTTGCGTTTTCTTTCCGTATAACTACGTGAAAATGTGTCTGAAGCTTTCCTTGTAAGGGGAAAACAGATGGCTTCAAAAACTATCCGTCAAAGACAAGAATCATCCTGGACTAACCGCAAAAGTTTTCTCTGTTTCTTGTTATATTATGTAGGTATGTTTATTGGAATGTACCTCTGCATCTATGTTTAAAAGATGTTATGGCATTATCCATCACCTTGCTTTACAACTAAATCGTTAATTGATGTTTAAGGCGCTATATACGCGCCAATGTTAACGCAGTACTGGCCGTGCGCCTGCTCGATGCCAAAATATCAATACTGAACCTCCTTTTGAACAGTTTTGTTCGCATAATATTATATGCTATGTTAGTTATGAAGCCATCAACTTCTCTGTGTAAAAATATTTTTAAACATCCAAGTCGTTTTGGAGGAGTTTCCAAAAGTTGCAAAAAAATATCGTGTTGTTAATTTTTTTTAAAGCAAAGCTATTAGTTACACGAAAAAACCTTGTGTTCAAAATTATGTACATGAGTCAATATTTTTTTTTTTCCAAACGTTTTAACCTAGGCGTTACTAAGAAGTATGCTTTAGAAAGTTACCGTTTTACGGCACTAAAGGTTATGTAGGCTTAAGAGGAAATGCGGGCAGAGAGCTCCCACTGCATTTCCGTAAAAAGTCATAATTCGAGGTTAGTCTCTCGCCTATTGCCTCCTCCAATATTGGAACAATTTAAAAGATATTCCATAAACTGAAAAGAAAGATATATATTGTACTTCTATGTTTTTACACGTGTTGACAACGCAACATTTGAGCATTTTTGAGGGTTCTAGTGATTCTAAAGATAATGTATCATCAAAAAGGATACCATAGGGGTCACAGTTTATATATTTATTTTTCAGTTTATTGGTTCAATATTGGAGTAGGAAATAGACGAGAGCCAAAACTCGAATAATGACTTTTACTTAGTCGAATGTCTGCGACCGCATTTCCTCTTAAGGTTTGCAATTATATAAGCAAACTAGCTGACCCGGCAAACTTTGTTTTGCCATAAAAAGACCAAACATTTATCTACCCTACCCTACCCTACCCTACCCTACCCTACCCTACCCTACCCTACGTACCCTACCCTACCTACCCTACCCTACCCTACATACCTACCCTACCCATAAAAAAAAAAAAAATAGATGTTGACCTATTCTCAGACCTACTGAATATATATATAAAATTTCATCAAAATCGGTCAAGCCGTTTCGGAGGAGTTTGGCAACGAAAACTGTGACACGAGAATTTTATATATTAGATAAGGCGTAACGTTGGAATGAGGGTGCATGCCCTTGGTTAGTCCTCTGTAATCCGCTGGATGTCAGAAATAAAAGATCGATTGATGTAGCGACACTTCGGGGAGGCCTACGTATACCTTTGGGCTGAAATAATTCAATTAAATTCTAATCTTTATTGCATGTGAAATGATTGTGTTTAACAAGATTTTATAAATACGAGTAGTAGGACACAAGGACCCTGTCGGGCACAGCAATTCATTATAGCAATAAATACCTAGTTTATTATAGATTCAGTTAATATAACTGCGAATAAGAATAAAATTATAATGTAAATTTTAAATGTAATTAAATGATGCTATGCTTCAGGATAACAATTATAAAACAATGAATTTCAATTAAAGTGAAATAAAACGGTGAAAAGTCAAAAAAAATTTTTTTTGTAAAAAATTACAATGTCAACAAAATACAATATGTGGAGCACAGCAATTTAGTATAATAATAAATACATAGCTTATTAAAAATTCAATTAATATGATATAATGATAATCTTCTTCTTAGCGTGTCGATGGTAAATATAGATTTTTAATATGATGATGAAGCAAGTGTGAGGACCAACCTTCTTGATAAAGTCTAATTTTAAATTAGCTGCCGTGTTATACCAGTGGTACGAGATGGCTTGCTTTGCTCAGAACTTCCTTGGTACTTACAGGAAACTTTTACCGTATTCAGCTGATCGAATTTACTTAACTTCGTTCAAAGAATTTCTGTTTATACTTTGGCTGAAATCAGCGTTGTGTGAAGCAATAATTTAACTTATAATCATTTTCTTTTCAACAAACATAATTATACTTGTGGTGGAGGTGAGTCAGCTATCTTCCTTCATTTTAAAGTAATGTTTTGTTCTCAGTAAACATAATTATTCGCTTATTACCTCCGCGTGTCGGTCACGTCACCTTGGTTTCACATCTAGTTGTATATCTAGTTAATGCTTTGCTATTATCTTCACTAGGATTCCTTCAGTCACAGTCACACACAATCACTCTGTCCCATTGAAGAAGTTACTACATGTCCTGACTCTAGTGGGGTACTATCATCTGCGTTTATTCCAATTTATTTGAGGTTGGCACAGCTTTATCTTCCATAAACCTCTGTTATCGAGAGCAGTGGTGGCCCAGTGGTAACGGCCGCGACTTACAAGTTGTAGGTCGTGGGTTCAAACCTAAACAGGCGCTTTTTACTTTGTTTAAATTATTTCATCACCACTGCTCTCAAAACGGTGAAGGAAAACATCTTGAAGAAATCGGCATATCTTAGAACCAAAAATTCGAAAACATGTGACATCACCAACTCGCATTAGGCTCGCGATTACGGCCTATTCCCTCTCACAGAGAGGAGGCCAGCACGCACAACGGTCCAAATGGTATTCTAAGTGTGGAAAAGCGTGTCCATATATCCTATTCCATCCTAAACCACTGTTTCTTCCTAAAAGGAATGACGCCTTTCACGCAATATATTTCATCTTTAATTTGATATATACTTAATTTTAAAATTGAGTGCATATATTAATTATTTAAAATCAAATCTTCAATGATATTATCGTTTACCTTGAAATTCCTTGATATTGGCTAGAACAAACATCTTCTGTGACTTAAATGTAACCATTATCTTAGTACAAGTACGCATAGATAACTGATCTTTTAAATTCTTCACATGCATTCAGTAAAGCAACTTGAAATATGCAATTAAAATTGTAATTAAGAAATTGCTAATTGCAATGTACTGCCCGAGAAATGCTTCACCTACGTATATTCAAATTAAGATGAAATCATCGAGGAAAAATATGTTCTCTCTTGACACAGATGACGAGAATGATCACTTATACAGCGAGCTTCACACTGTCCCAATCCGTATAAGGTCTTTTTTATGTGTAAGGCTTGCAGCAGCTATGTTGATCAGCTCAAAATCACCAACACAGTACACTGGGCAGCACATTGGTGATGACACTTATACCGGTTTTTGTCATCTTGGCGATTATCCTTTGAACTCCAAACGACGCAAGATCAGGTTTGTGTCAAAGCGTTACCACCTACAACGGATGTGCGGTCGACTGTACGCGAAAAGTAGATTCTAAGTAGCTCTGCGGTGACGAACTAGCTCCCACAGCCCGGTGAATGTAGTCTTCAGTAAAGACACTTGGCGTTTTGTTCCCGTTAATGTTGTACCAGAAGATTAAACAAAACTATTCTAAGACCAAACTGCATCGTAACGCACGCGTTACGGTTAATTCGAACGGCAGTCTAGAAAACTAGAAATCCAATCTAGTCTGGAGCACGAAGCGGCATAGCCTACATACAAACACTTGCATTGTGTACGATATGCACGGCAACTGATGCTGTGAACGTAGCTTGATATAATGTGTGACAAGTCTGATGGTTGTGATAGGGACTAATTAATTTCTATTGATATTTCTTACTCGCTATGGAGTTGACGTCATGTTCATTATCTCCAATGATCCTGATAAGATTACGTACGTCTAAACTAGAATGAAATTGTTTTTTCTCTTTTTTATTGTTGTATAGTTTTAAGTTTTCTTTTTGTTTTTCTTTTCTATATTGTGTGCTCTATTGGCTTGTGACAAATAAATGTGTTTTCTTTTCTTTAAATGGTCTTGCACTAGCTAGAAAATTTCTTTGATGGGTGCAGAAGATTGAGCACTTTGGGTTGGGTTCCTTTGTAGACAAATTTTAAATCTTCATTGAATTTTAGCTTCCAGCAGCCGCAAAGCAAATTTGAAACTGCTAGAGATAATTGCGTCTTGTAAACTACGTTCAAAATTTCCAATGAATAGAAAACCTATATCGTTTCTTTGATATAAAATTCCGTGCAAATGCAAAGTATCAATATCCTCGCCTTTCCTTAAAAACAATCTCCCCTCATTGACAGTACTAAATTCAGCTAAACGAGAGCCATAAAATCTAATCAGCTCCTAATTTCACTTAAAGACTTGATGGTTTTCGCAAACGATGTCACGCAGCTCGTATCGACTACCAGGTTAATTGGCGTAAGACGTGGTGACGTAATAAATGTACTGCTGGGATTACGGAAGATACGAGATTTATGGCATGTTGGTTCAGTCTGTATGGGATGGAGTTTTGATGATAAGTTATGGCTTATGCTTAGAGATACTAAGCTACTTACTAATTATAGAGTAGGTGCTACTGTTAGGAGGCTTTTTCTTGCAAGTATGTATATTGCAGGTTAATTGGCGTAAGATATAGTGACGTCATTAATGCGCTGCTGGGATTACGGGACATACGAGATTTATGGTTGTTGCTACAGACTGTACGAGATGATGGAGTGGTTAATAGAATAACCTTTTCTTACAGTTATTAAAGTTGCAAGTATGTATAATGCAGGTTAATTGGCGTAAGAAGTAGTGACGTCATAAATGTACAGCTAGCATTACAGGAGATACGTGATTTATCAGATGTTGCTAAAGACTGTATGGTATGGGGTTCTGATGGATGATAAGTTATGGCTTCAGACTTCTGCTTAGAGATACTAAGCCACGTAATATATAGCTGATACATGAAAAAGCTATTAGAACCTTCATGTTAGGCAAGTTGCAATTTTTTTGGAAAGTTAATGCGAGGATTGTTTTCAACCATGAAAACTGTAATGATTCTAGTCTCCCGAAAGGTGGAATGTCTGATTTATGTCAATTTATAGAAGAAAATCTAAAGAACAGATAGTGTTGGAACATAAGAAACTAATGGTCATTATTTTGATTGTTCCAGGTGACGAACAAGACCTCCGGCAAAGTGATGGTGCTCAAGATGAACCAGCAGCGCGCCAACAGGCCCAACATGCTGCGAGAAGTGCAACTCATGAACAAGCTCAAACATCCTAATATACTCGGGTAAGTTTCACTTCCAGCTAATGTAGGGCTATAGTGAATTTAAAAGAATATGGATGGTGACAATAAAATCTATTTAGTCCGTCAGTTAGGTTACCTAAAATATTGGACATGTATGTTTTCTTTTGCCACGTTAACAAAAAATTATGACGATACAGTGCGTTGAAATAGTGTGCACGCCTTGATACACTTTATACTGAACCACTCCTGAACTTTGATGCGCTTTACCTTTGTTAATTTATATATATTTGATAAAGCATAAAATACGTGTTCAATATTATTTGACGCTCTCTGACGGACTATCTCCCTATTCTCTTGTAAAATTTCAGAGCACGCTCTGTACAGCTGCGAACTGAAAGCAGCTTTGAAGTTTCTTCCAAAAGATTGTTATTTTCATGTGTTATTTGCGATTTGCGCGTATTTCAACTTGGATATTAATTGGCTGTAGAAATCTGTGCATCTAGTATTAATGGTAGCGGGAGACAAACTTTAGCCGGACTTTCAGTAACAAAGAAATTGTACCAAAATTAAAATTTAATCATCATAAGCATCTATCAGGATAAAGACGATTAATTAAAACTCGCTGGGCCGGAACCTAGGCTTGTCTTACGCGGGACAGGGTGAATACTCATAATGTGAAAAAAGATGCCATGTGCTTCCCCTTTACGAAACCGTTGACATACCAGTAGTGGGGTTTTATGCATAAATATGAATTTTTCAAGTGCGTAGGCGAGGTTTAATAACCTATATTATGTAGTATGTACCAAATAAGGAAAATCAATCTTGTCAAAAATTCGGACGCGGTGCCTCTAAGTCTCAAGGTCCACAAGTCACTTTTTGGATCAAAAAAAAGCCATTGATACAAAGAATGCGATTGGAATTATGATATCCCAAATGTTAATTACAGAGTGTCACCGGAAACGTTTGGGACATAAATCAGACGCAGATATAAAAATTAATATCATTTTTTGAGTCACTAATACAACAAAATGTTTATCTGTTTGTAAAGGTAACATTTGCTCAGCAACAGGAAACTTCTGATAAATGTTTGGGCTTCTAAAGAATATAAAATATAACGGTCAGGAGGGTGGCACGCAGCGAAGCGAAGCCAAAGGAACATGTTGGAGGAGTTCTTTGTCTAACGAATATATTGCTCCAGTGAACTACTCTAATTTCATGTATTATTCAAAGATGTGCAAGAACCAGAACTAGTTTACAATTTTTTTGAAGATCCAAAGATTAATGTGTTTTTTTTGTTAAGTGACCTTTGTGCACTCGACCAACTTATAAAAGATTTTCCCAGGCGTGTCTTTTTCCGCTAAAAAGAGCCAATTTTACCCGGCTCCAATCCTTTCCGAGATGCGACCGTGGCAATAACTGACCATCTTGAGCATCTTGGCGTTACGTTGACATCGACTCTCAATTTTGGCCCTTACATTGAGGCAAAGGCTCAGCTGGCTTCCAAAAAGCTGGGGATCCTTGCGAAGATGAGGAGGTACTTCACGCCAGAACAGCTGCTCAGCTTGTACCAAGCGCAAGTTCGATCATGCATGGAGTACTGTTCTCATCTCTGGGACGGATCTGCCAAATACCAGCTTGATGCACTAGAGTCGATCGAAAAGCGGGCCAAGAGGCTCATCGTCAATGAAGCACTGGTTAAGTCAAAGTTCCAGAGCCTTGAACACCAACGCCGAGTTGCCAGCTTGTCGGTTTTTTATCGGTTACATTTCGGGGAGTGTGCGATGGAATTGCATGATCTAATTCCGCCTAGCCCGTTTCATCATCGGACTACCAGACGTACGGCGAAGCGCCATCGGTATATGGTAGACATTCCACCCATACGCACTAAACGTTTTGAGAATACTTTTATTATGCGTACAGCTAAGGAGTAGAATTCCCTGCCGGAGTCTGTGTTTCCCGATAGCTACAATCTAGGGGTCTTTAAGTCAAGAGTGAATAGGTTACTTCTAGGCAAGCGTGCTCTACCGTCGACCACATCATCGCTTACCATCAGGTGAGATAGTGGTCAAGCGCGAGCCTATTACGAATAAAAAAATAAAAATAAGTACCGCCGGGAAGGTACGCCCGTAAGGACATACACGGATCCTATTGCTGATGTTCTTCAGAAAGCCTGGTTCGTAGTCATAACCGAGGTTCATAATACTCGATACTAGTTCGTTCTATCTTGATACAAACATTCCTTAGAGACGCGATTCAATATATCTTCCAACTAAATCGCATAAACCTATCAATAAATCATCCTCCTAAGATGATTAAACTTGCAAACACATCGATACACAAGCAGAACCAGATAATAGAAGACTAGTGTAGCATTCAAGTGATTTATGATATTTGCTACATTAAAGCTTAAACGAGATAGAGCGAAAATGATAACGATAAAATACATTTGCATACGTTAATTTATTTAATTTTAATGTCCTATTTTATTTATACTACGCAGTAGTAACACGTGGTGTCAAGGATCCAATCTTTATAAAAGAACAAAATAACCACGATTGTAATCATGTCAGACTTTTTGTCATTTGTATCAAGACTGCTTGACTGAGAGTTGCTTCGAACAATCAATCTCTCTTTATCCACAACTCGATATACTTTACTCCCGTTTTTAGCAACCAACTTCTCCCTAAGTATCTAAAAATTGGAAAGAAAACTTTTGAAAAATTTACTCAAAGAATGATCAATCTTAGTTCCTAATTGGAGTAGAACAAAGGTACTTTCAGAGCTTTTAGAAAAGTTTCCAAAAGAAGGAACCTTTAACTCTAAAATGTTTCAAACAGCTAGCATTGATGCTAGATCTCACATTTTGGAACATTTTCTGATCTATGGAACAATTTAACGAAGAGATCAAAAGCGAAACACCGAATAGCTACTAACATTGCCATATATATTAGTAAAGGTTAATAAATAGCATTAACTACAATGCAGATAGGGAGCAAGGTCGTAAAGATCAGTAATCATTAAAAACATCATTAGTGTCTACTAACTCGATATTAGGAACCTTCGCTTTTACAAACTGGCGAAGACCTTTAGTAACTTACTGTTCTACTAAAGACTGAAATAAGTCTTGTCCTAAAACTGATTTTTAATTAAGGTCTTCTGCGTCCCATGTTTAATCTTATTGTTCGCTCCTAATATATGGAAAACTAATTTGTCGCCCGCGGCTTCGCTCCCGTAGCCTTTTATACTCAGCAATATGTAGCTTATATCTGAGTATATAAGACACATATTGGCTGCTTTATCAGTGAAAGAATTTTCGTAGTTGTATCATCAGTACTTTCAGAAAATAAGTCGCGATTAGGAACCTTCGCTTTTGCAAACTAGCGAAGACCTTTTAGGAACTGACTGTTCTTCTATAAACGGAAATAATTCTTGTCCTAAAACTGATATTTTATTAGTTTTAAAGGACGGAAAGGAAGCGGAAGCATCTTATGTTATCGTTCTTAATTATAGAAAACAGTTAAAAAATCTTAGAGATGCCAAATTAAAGACTTAATTACCAATCAAATATTCATTAAATTCCAAAAGATAAAACGTTTTATATAAAAATCCAAACTCAGTCCAAGGTTGAGCCCGAACTCCAAAGCCCATCTCATGACGTATGCATCGAACAAGGAACATCGTTGTAACTAATTATACCAATGACGTCAACGGATCATATGCCGACTGCAGGATTATTGAGATGCAGCTATATTTAACTGATTTCACTGGGGACTATTATATTGTGGTCTTTGTCTGGAACACTTTTGACTATAGACTTACTGATAAAAATGTGGGAATCACTGCTCAAGACCTTTCATACGGAGTGGAAAGTTGAAGCGGGGCCTAGAGGGAAAGAGTCCTAAATATTAATGCGACCACTTTTTCTTTAAGGAATGGTCAGATGTTTTTGATGAACGATGTTTTCAAAAGTATGTATAACTGTATTCGAAGATTTATGAAAAGCTTCTTACTTGAACTGGGAGTCGAATCAACTAAAATGCGAAAAAGAACAAACCCTAGTAATAGCATCAATATTTAATGTACTTCTTCTCCAGGGTTTGCCTTAACTTTTTGCCCTGTATATTCCTTTCCTTCCTTTAATATTTATGCATCTTTCCATACATAGCCTATTACTTTTTATACTTTGTGGCAGAAGTGGTGCTGTCTGGGAATGCGAGGAAAACGTCATCTGTTTACAATATCGTGCAAGTTATGTCTAACTCCATTCAACTGAGAAATGCACAAGGAAACTGTTTTGTACACAATGCGATGAAACTATTCCTTGCTAGCGTAATATTTTCTTTATGCTTGTTAAAATGGAATTGTGAGATTCTTTTTTGTTATGAATGCAGTTCTTAGAACTTCTTTATTGATATTTAGTTTAGTATAAGTTGACTTCTGCTACGAGTACTTAAACCAAAGGAGCAAGCGTTTCCTGACCCTTCATCAGATGGATTACACCGAGGTTAACCCATTTGATCATGTCAAGATATCCCACGTCTCTGATTAAATGTGAACACTTTGTCCTGCTAATAAAGATAATCTTAAAGCTCATAAGATAAATACAAGAAGGCGTCAACATCATAAGGAATCACACGTCCAGACAGATAAAGCCGGATCACCTTGATGATACGCATTCTCACATTCTGGCAAGGAAACGAAAACGTAGGTAATAAGTGTGAATCTTTTGTACCCATCACTGTTTTTATACAAGACTTTGTAACCACAGCTCACAGCAATCAAGACAGTTTACGATTATTTTTGTAAGATAAACCCGTTTGCCAAATTGTTCGTGTACAGCGTTTAATTACTTGGTTTTACACAAAGTTGTGTTTTTTGAGATAGCTAAACGTGAGTGTGTATAATGTTGCTTCATTAGTTTTATGATGAACGTTAATTTAATTTGTTGTTGTAGCTCACCACAATATTTTATGTAGCTCTATTCTTTCCATCCTTTCCGACCTCCAGATGAGATTAGAAAACTTTATTCCCCCTTTGTATGCTGGCAAGTCTAACTGAAAATGCATTCGCTGCTGTTTCCTTGGCAATCTCAACTTTTTTGTATTTCTCTTGACTTAAATCTGTACTAACTTATTCGTTCACCTTTTTTACAGATCAGCGTAAACTTTCTATTATGTTTTAGGCTCTTAGAGCGCCATCAAGTCTTTTAATCTTTTATCATCACTATTCTTCCCTGTCCAATTTATTTTGGGTTGGGCCTCCTTGTGCGGCTACGCTAGGATGGTCTGTCCAGCCCGGCGAGCATGGCCTACTGTGACATCGCTTAAGTCACACTTTTAATCACAGTTTGGGCGATAAACTCATTTTGTCTTAAATGCTAGCACGGCGGCGTGAGATATTTTCTTGACTTGTGGCATAACTTCTTGACGTTTATTTATTTCTTTTTCGGAAATTTTCCAATTTTATTGCAGTTTCGGTTTAACCTTGGCCATAAAAACCATTTATGTTCTGAGAAGTATAGCCCTACGACGCACTGTTTCCGAATTATGGGTCTCCGTATCTTATTTTATTTTGCATATTTCCAAAATGATATCTCGAAAACGGTATGTCCTAGGCCAAAAATAACCAAAATTTAGCCCCCCCCCTTTGCTACGCCCGTGTTAGCAGCATCCCAACATGAATTACAAGTTTTTTTTTTTTTTTACTTTGCTTGGTTTTCGACTCGGTCATGACAAGTTATGATAAAATATGTCATGTCTTACAATTTGTCTTAAATGCTAGCACGTGACAACCATGTGACATAATTTACAGGCGCGACTTGCTTTTCTTGTTGTTGACTTCATAGTGCGACATAATTTGAATAGACGACCAGATAAAATAATACGTAAAAAAGTATGCCGTTCATACAGCTAAACAACTTTTTAATTTTGTTGGGAATAAATTAATATTTGACCCACGACCATAGACTTATGCACACTTTATTTTTCTTTGTTTGTTTGATAACATATTAAGTGTATGTTAGAAAGATATATTTATTGTGAAAATTTTAATAATTACTAAAAAATATAATAGCTTGGACCAATACCGGTGGGCCCCTATTTTTTATATTTTAAATGTTTTTTGGGGATTTAATTTAAGAAACATTTAAAAATGTAGAAAGCAAGAAGAATATGGTATAAAAGAAAATAATTATAAAAAAAAATAATCATAATAAAAATAAGAACAACAATAAAAAAAATTACAATTATGAAAAAGTAATAATATAAAATTAATTAATAATCCTGTAACATTTCAATTAATTAATAAGCATTGATCACCAATTCACCATACACACAAAATGAATTTATTTCCATTTGGTGCATTAAAGAAGGCAAATATATTTTTTTCAACTATAAAATTTTATCACCACCTCCGAACGAAAGTGATACATTTTTCTAAATCATCTGTCAAAATGTGACATTTGTGACAAAATGGGTGCGCCCGTATTAGCAACTAAGACCCAATGAGTCCCAAACAAACGTCAGGAAATTTTCTCACGCCGCCGGTGCTATTATTTAGGACAAAATGGCGTTATCGCCCAAACTGCGATGAAATGTGTGACTCAAGCCATGTCACAGTAGGCCGTGCTCGCCGGGCAGCAACAAGAAAGGCATGTTGCGCCTTTAAAATATGTCACATGTTTGACCCGTGCTAGCATTTAAGACAAATTGTAAGACATGACATAATTTATCATGTCATGTCAAAAATGTCTTGGGTACGCCCATGCTCGCTAGGCTGGGTTGTCGATGGAGGCAAATTTTCATCCTAGAAGTCTCTCTTGACAGTGGTCCACCAAGAGGCTGGTGGTCTGACCCTTCATAAGTTGGTGTTGTGTTGTATCATCATCATTATTTTGCCTTTATCCCGATTTATTTAGAGTGAGAAGAGCAGCATGTCTTTGTCTTCCATGCTTCTCTGTTAGCCGTCATCTTCTTTCTCTTTTTAACCTCCGACGAAAAAAGAGGGGTGTTATAAGATTGACGTGTAACCTACGTAACGTACCTGTGTGTGTCTGTGGCATCATAGCTCCTAAATGGATGAACCGATTTTGATTTCGGTTGTTTTTTGTTTGAAAGGTGACTTTATCGAGAGTGTTTTTATGTTTGTTGAAAATCGGTCAGCAGTCTTTAAGTTATGGCGGATTTTTCTGTTTGAATCGGGATGTTTTCACACCCCGTTAGATTGTCCGTCGAATCGTGTCGACTGCTAGATACATTATGAAGAATGAAATTTTAAAACCGGCCAAGTACGAGTCGGACTCGCGCACGAAGGGTTCCGTACTTGGTAAATTGCGGTTTACGATTTATGACGTATTAAAAAAAAACTACTTATTAGATCTCGTTCAAACCAATTTTCGCTGGTAGTTTACATAGTAATGTACAATATATATTTTTTTTAGTTTTATCATTCTCTTATTTTAGAAGTTACAGGGGGGGGGACACACATTTTACCACTTTGGCAGAGTCTCTCGCGCAAACTATTCAGTTTAGAAAAAAATGATATTAGAAACCTCAATATCATTTTTGAAGACCTATCCATAGATACCCCACACGTATGGGTCTGATGAAAAAAAATATTTTTAGTTTTAGTTTCAAGTATGGGAACCCCCAAAATTTATTGTTTTATTTTTATTTTTGTGTGAAAATCTTAATGCGGTTCACAGAATACATCTACTTACCAAGTTTGAACAGCATAGTTCTTATAGTTTCGGAATAAAGTGGGTGTGACATACGGACGGACAGACAGACAGACAGACATGACGAATCTATAAGGGTTCCGTTTTTTGCCATTTGGCTACGGAACCCTAAAAATGAGTCGTTTTAATGTAAGTAAATAATCCATCCATACGAGTAGTTTCTTGGGCCATGCAATCTCTTACAATATCAAAATTATGTTTCCTTTTCATTATTTTAATAATGGCAATGTACAGTTTTCCTACAAACATGGCATTAATGCCAGATACCGTATTGCGGTTGGCATACTATCGAGATGTCTTGGAGCCTTACAAGACAAGTGTGAATTGCATTAAAGAGCCTATTGAGGGAATTATCACGTTTAAAAATTTCTCCTCTTAAGTGTGAACCATGAATCATGGCGAAAATATTAACGGAAAGGTCAACAAAGTGTTATAAACCTTTGAGGTCGTATCTTTAATATATGCGGGTGAAGTATGTGCGTAAAGTGTTTGCACTGCACTGTCAAGAATTAAGAGGAATGTTATAATATAAATTTTGTAAGAATGACGCCGTGTCCATTTTTAGGATTCTCTTTCTCGGTCTGTCTTCCTGTCTATATGTCTGTCACCAGGCTGTATCTCATGAACCGTGATAGCTAGACAGCTGAAATTTTCACAGATATTTCTGTTGCCGCTGTAACAACAAATACTAAAAACAGAATACAATAAATATTTAAGCGTGTGCAATACAACAAACATTTTTTGGGATAATGGTAATGAACCCTTCGTGTGCGAGTGCGACTCGCACTTGGCCGATTTTTATATGCCAAATGGTGGAAGGAGTAACAAAAGTTCTCCAAACGTCATTTGTAACTAAGCAAATGTACAAAATACGGGTTGGTATGTCTGCTTCCAGCTAAGAGTTGGACGTGTGTCGATGTCCATATTCATCTTCCAACTTGCTAAACCAAATCCGTTTGGTTGTTTTGATCACCGGCTTTATTGATCTTGGATTACTTCATTTTGTGAAAAAACCGGCCAAGTGCCATTTAGGATTCAGTACCAAAGAAAAAATCTGATTTATCAATATATATATGTGTTGGTATTTGTTAGTAAAATTACGTAATAATAAAAATTATCAACAAATTTCAAGTTCATAGGTCAATGGGAAGTTAAACAATTCTTCGGAACAAAATTGTGTGACAGACGACAGACAGACAGACGGACACTTGAGTGACAGCAATAGAGCTCCGTCTGAACCCTTCTGGTACGGAACCCTAAAAACGCAAAGACGTCGGTGACGGATGTATGTAACCAAACCCCTTAAGAGAAAATTTGCCCTCACGTTTTGCGTAAAAGTTTCTTCGCAGCTTTTACGTGACGAAAACCAGAACAACTCCAAATCTGTGTAACTCTAAAAACGACGTAATTTTTCATGAATGCCCAAATAAGCATTAAAATATTGTTTGTGAATGGTGCGAAAACCCCGCGGCGGGTCGCCGTCGGCACACAAATTCATTGGTCCACCCTTTGTTCCAATGTTTGTTGACCAAACAAGCGGGTTCGGTTGACGTTACGTCATAAACAGGGAGCTAAGTTTTATTGTGTTTACCGGAGTTTTTTTATTGGTATAAGTAAAATTGAAAACATTTTTATTTTGTTTTTCTTTTGGCCTCCGGTCGGTCGCAAGTATTACTGCTGAGAGAGGTGTTGGGTTCGATTCGCGAGTCGGGCAAAGTGTTATTGAGTTTTCGATCTGACATTTCTGTTACCCGGAGTCTGGATTTGTGCCTGGTTGATGGCAATAATGAACATGGATGGATGAACACGGACAAAACCAAGGTGATGCTGAATGCCCATGTTATTACTCCCACTCCTATCAAGGTCGGAGACTCTACACTCGAAGTTGTGAGCGACTATGTCTTCCTGGGACAAACAATCCAATTGGGTTGGGCCAACTTCGAAAAAGAGGTCCACCGTCGAATTCGACTCGGTGGGGCAGCCAACTTACCACAGTGTCTCAAGACGAAAGTCTATGACCAGTGTGTTTTGCCAGTGATGACATATGGCTCTGAGACGTGGTCGCTCACAATGGGCCTCAACAGAAAACTTATAGTCACCCAAAGGGCAATGGAGAGGGCTATGCTTGGAGTTTCCTTGCGTGATCTAATCAGAAATATAGAGATCTGCAAGAGAACCATGGTTACCGACATATCCCAAAGAATTGCCAAACTTAAGTGGCAGTGGGCAGGACACATTGTGACCGCGAACCGGGAGACGTGGACTGGGAAGGACTCCCACCAGGTGGACTGATGACCTGGTTAAGATTGCGGGGATCCGCTGGATGCGGGACGCACGGGACCGATCAATGTGGCGACGCTTGGGAAAGCCTATGTCCAGCAGTGGACGTCTTTCGGCTGATATGATGATGATGATGGCAATAGGCTCGCCCCATATTAGATGGAACACATGTGAATGTACTGTAAGTGCCCCTCTGCCCATCCCTTCTAGGAACACAGGCGTAATGGTATTTTATATTTTCTTATGTTTACATTTTTATCACAGTTTAGGAGCAAAAACCGTGATAAAATGTGTGACTTAAGTCTTTCACAGAGGCCGTGCTTGCCCAGCTGCAGGTCGTAAAATAAAGGAAAATATATGGTTTGGCCCTTGCAAATGGCGTTCGTAATAGTTGTCTATCATTACCGGTACGTTTATTAATGGTTGTAATAAATGTTGACTAAATTAATATCCAATTAGCAAAGTGAAAATGCATATTATGTCGGGAATTAGAAAAAGATTTATAATTTTCTGTAACGTAACTGCATATTTCTTCCTAAATCTTGGTAAAATATGGACATCATTCGGTGGGTGGGTTTAATTTTATAGTACTTTAGGGTAACGCTAACAACGCATCTATTACATTTTTGTAGAGACATGCTTATTTTCAAATATTACACATCTTCTGCGCAAAAAAACTATTATGAGTAACATTGTCACTGCGTAAGTGTACATAAGTTCTTTTAATGAATATCATATGACTTAATTCAACTATTAGTAAATGAAACACGTTTTATTTTCAGAATTCACACAATTCATTTATTTCACACGTACGTCGTCACTTCCTGATCTCGAACTTACCGAACCTGGGCAATTTTTTTTCGGTTCTCATTGTTTCTTTTTATATCTTATTTCGCGAACGACATTACTTATTCTTTCTTACCCTGAATTCGGTTTGCATAATATGTTACGAAATGGAAACGATGAACCAAACAATGGCACCCACTGTCCCCCATTTCGCCAACTTCCTGCTCGCTTATCTTCGGAAATAAAAACAATGCTTGCACTGTTCCGATTGTTTGTTTGTCTTGCGTTTTTTCTCATACATCTAGCGCAGCTGTGTTTTCAATTACTCTTTTAAGTTTCGCATCAGCTAATGTAGAACACATTCAGAAGCCGAATTAAGACGACGACTAACGCCAACGACCTTGAGGGAACAAAATGCGCACTCGTTTCACACCCGCGCGACCCAAAATTTAGTAGTTTTTTGTACTTGCCTTATTAATCTATGACATTTAAAAAAAAAGCTTCAGATCAAAATGTAGAAAATTAAATTGTCTTTGAGATGATGTCGATTTCATTAAAATACGCCCAGCGGTTTTGGTGCGATTGTCGTGTTTTTGTCCGTTTTTGACATAACTTTACAAATTAATTACACTATGTTATACGAATAAAATTCAAATTCTGATTAAATGAAATTATTAAGAAAATGGTTTAATATAACATATATATTTTCCAAAAAATTACGACTAGCCGTTTAGACGTGATTCTCATTTTAAAATCAGCTACTCAAGGGAATCGGTGCCTTAAGCACCCTCAATGAAGAAATCTCTAAAGATGAGCCAAACGTCGAATTATACAAAAGCATAAAAATTAAAAGCCACATGATTAACGGTTGAGCAACGCGCTGCAGATGATCATCTATAATTTACAGCGATAACCGACATTAAACAAACTAAAAGTGTCAATTAACCTCTTATTGCGTGCCTGTAAACACCGCTTCCTAGGAATCATAGACTTTCTCCACGATTGTTACTCTTTTTTGACCTTATCGTATTATCAATGGGAGCTTCATTATAATTAAGCCCTCTTTGATATCTCTGCATGCCAAGTTTTAATTGGCAATTTGCATTGATTAAAAGATGATTATTCGATGAAGCCTTGACATCTGTCTCATTGCGTGATCAATACGATAATCACTTCGTAACAGTGAGATTTTCGCGTTTATGTTAAGCAACTGCCTTTTATGTTTCTTTGCGATGCTGCTTTCGTGTTTCGAAATTTACGTCACTGTCCAAGGAAATTGTAGAGAGAATAGTTCAACAAACGAGCATGGCTCTGCATTTTGATTAGTATTTTTGTCTGCTAACATATCATCGCCGGTCACGTCACTCTGTTAATGTGACACACAATCAGCATAATAATGATGTGTACATGAGAGCCGAGGAAAAATTAGTCGAGGCTGTCGTGCTCATGAATATATTTCAACAATGTTTCAAGTTCAAGTGTCTTGTCTATCTGATCTACCATATTTGTGCGGACAATTCCAAATGAGATCACATCTATTTGTTCAGTTGAATGTTCCGCAGTTTGATGGTCGCGTCAATGAGGCCATCTATTGTGGCCGCATCACTGGGGATCGTTATTGTGGCATCTGCAATCTTTTCCCAATTACTTTCGAGACCATACTGGTGCGACGCTCATTGTGTACACACACTTTATTATGATAATCGGATTTCTAATCAGCAGTGTGCATCGACCTTGATATTTCGCGTGGGATACTATTAACGGAATGCATCTCGTATTTTGATTACAAAATTAAAACTAGATTACACATCGGGTTAAAAGGCAAGTCGTGCATTCATCGAGAGGCCTTGAATGAAGTGTATAATTAATGCAAGATCATTTTTTGTAATGCCCTCATTTGTGAACTTAACAATGGTGCAATCAATCGTCAGTTGATTACTGGTGCACTTCAATGGGTGCTTCTCTGGTGCTAAGTAGTACATTCTCTACGCTTTCCATAGTTTTTCATGGCATACACACGTATCATTTTGTGTTTGTATGAATAGGTTCACTTTCCCCCATTGAACGCGGTTTTCACATACGTCGGCAATAATCATTTCTGTCTACCGAGTGATTTAAATGAATACAATTAATAACGTCCATTTTCTATACAACGCGGTGAAACTTAAGCGGGCAGATACTGAAATTAATGGGATTAGATACGTATTCTCACTTACAGATATATTATCTTTCCTCTCTAATTGCTGATTTATTGCTTAAGAAATTATGTGAGACTAGGCCACAACGCGCGATACACATTTTCTCGTACAACAACTTTTATGTATTTCTTTTCTGAATTGCAACTGTTAAGCGTGGGGTCTTGAGTTCGGTATAGCCCCAAAGTATTTCCAATAAGAATTTCTTGTCGCCCGGAGACTAGGTTTGTGCCAGGTTGATGACCAAAGCCAATGCTGTGGCTCTGTCTCGCAGATGAGGTCCAGCATTATGCTGAGTGCTCACCGTTTTGCGCTGATGCACCGTATGTTTTCCATTTTTGTATAAGTTCTTTTTTATGGTATGCATCGTACCTGGAGCAAGGAAACTCTTTTTCTTTCTTTCTTTATGTACTTAACTACAAGCAAATTGTGGCTACTGCAGAACCGGCTCATGCAAGTTCTTCTTTTTACTAACTCTTCATTTCCTCTTCCACAGTTTCATGGGTGTCTGCGTGCATGAAGGCCAACTACACGCGCTAACGGAGTACATGGAGGGTGGTTCCCTCGAGCAGCTGATCCTCAGCGTTCCTCCAGAGCCTCTGCCGCAGCCTCTCAGGGTGTCCCTCGCCGCTGACGTCGCTGAAGGCATGATGTACCTCCACTCCCTCGGTGTCTTCCATAGGGATCTTACTACTAAGGTGAACAAAAAAGATGTGGTGTTATTTTTTACTGTGTAATTATTATACCTAGTTTATCGGGATTAAAAGTATCCTATGTGCTATTCCTGACTGTAATCTATCTATGTGCCAAATTTTATCCTTATCCGTACAGCCGTTCTGGCGTGACTAAGTAAAAAACATACATCCAACCGAAAATTCACGTTTATCATATTAGGAAGATTCGTGCTTCTTTTATTATGCGCACATCCAAAGTGTGGAACTCTCTGCTACCAGCATCTGTACCCAAAGGTTGACTGGAAAAGTATGCCTTGTTGCTAAGTCTGCCTATGTACTACACTACCTACTAATATACCATGTACCACATATGCACCCGTCAGCATTCAAAGCAAGAGCATCTTCTGGGTTTGCTCGTTCTGTCGTAGACTTCATCCATCGCTTACAATCAGGTAAGATCGAGCCAAAGAACAGACTCATCAGGAGTGAAAAATAATTGTTTACAGTGAAAGTTTAAATATAACATCTTGATCATGTTGATAGACTCTGTACGTTAGGCCTGCAGCCTAAGTGGATTCGGCAAGGCAAAGGGTTTGACCCCATGAAAGAATATGAGTATGTCTTTAATTAACTCAAAAATTCTTGTACTATTTCTTTGGTGAAGATACTTTTTTTGAAAGAGTCCAATATTTTTTGGCAATACCTAAATCACAACTGATTATAAGGAAGCTGTAAAACTGCAAATTTATGTTATCAGTCTACTAAAAAAAAACTAATATTACTCAAGTCCGAAGACATCTGTCTCACTGTTAGGAAAGTTTTGAACTAACCACAAATTGTTTTCTATTTCCAGAATGTATTATTAAGAAAGTATGGAGAAGGCGACTACATGGCCGTTGTTGCTGACTTCGGCCTCGCGGCTAGAATACCTCATCCTGTGTAAGTAGATTTATTTTCCTAATACGACAATCCCTTTACCATAATCATAGAGACCTATGACTAATGGCTTGTAGTGAAGGCCGCGGGAAACTGCTGTACGAGACGTCATGGGCGCACTCAGGATTTGTAACTGGGGGGCTTAACCAGTCGGGAGGTCCGGGGATTCAGGGCCTTGGCCCCCAGTGGCAGCGCCACTACGAGACGTACAGAACCAGTTGCTGTGATGATACTTGGGTGAGGCCATTGTCCTGCAGTGGACACCCTTCGGCTGAAATGATGATGAGACATAGAGAATAAACTGAGAAATTCCCATCACAAAATTTACCACTCTGTAGAAAGACACAAAGTGACTGCACCCCAATATATATCTCTATTCTGTAGGTCATAGAGACGAAGGTGATACTGCAAGACTGGGACGGAGCTCAATCAGAACTCTTGAAAAAACAACTACTGCACGATCGCCATATCCCTCTCACAGTTTTGTGCCTGGGTAGGGAAGGCTCAGTCCATTCTATAAATCTATGCCTTTAATATAATACGATATTCAAGGGATCAAAAGATAATAAATAACACTTGGGACTTTCAAGGGCTTGACCAATTTTACAAGCTTATATTTAACTTGCAGTGTATGTATGTAAGTGTGTTCGGGTCAAATCTTGCAACTGAATTTTAAAGCAGTTATCCTCCACCGATTAAGATGAAATTTTGCATACACGTTTAGTTTGGATGACAATGCATGGTTAGCTAAGTGACGTCATTCTAAATCCAATATGGCGGACGACCCAAGATGGCGGACTAGTTATTTTTGGCGCACTGCCATGATATGGGTATCAAATAAAAGGGTTTGTTGAGAAGAATACGAAAAAAGCTTGTTTTAAAAAGAAGTATTTTTAATGAATAATTCTATTTACCTTCAAGCTTGTAGTGACAAATCAACAGCATTTCGTGTTCGCAAATCGTAAGCCGGTTTCAACTCGAAAATAAATTCAAATCAAGTCGGTTCTTCAATTTGCCGTCACGGCAACATTTTCCACACATACATCTACACACACCATTAACACCTAGCGGTATATTTGTGATGCCCGTAAATAATTGATTATTATTACTCCGAGGGTACTGCCTTACAGGATCTTTGAATGAAGCCATTACAATATGAATGGAAACCTACGAGGGACAGTTGCTTCAGTTCCTTATATGCTTATTTAAGACGGTACCCTGACCAAAAAATCGGCATGAGATGTGAGCGTTCCTATTGGTCTAGCGGCACTGGTGGCGCATGAAATACAGTAGTGAATACGCCCAGATTTTAGAATAAAATCTTTATAAAATCGAATTTTGGTCTTTTGAAAAAAATAATTCTACAAAAATGTTCGTTATTAAATTGTCTATCCATTAGTGTTAGTACAAAAAATAATCAATGAACACTTTACGAGGAGATGCATAATATCAATAATTATTTCTCATTTTTATGTTTTTTTGGAAGTAGATTAGTGAAATATATACAACAATTAAAAAAAAACTAAATCTACCATTTTAGGATCAATATTATGTAGAAATTTAATGTATTTTTATTAATTGATATTTCTTTTCAAATAACGAGTAGATAGCTCCTAAAAACAGCACAAAAAACGGCTTGCGCGGCGTTTTGCTCGGGGTACCGCCTTAAATGCGATGATTGGTTGTACTGTGATTAGTGACGAAATAATTCAAATAGCAGAATATCTAGTATTGAAGCTCATTGTGGAGCTCTTAGCTATTTCTGCCGTCACGAAGGGTCACTGTGTAAGGCTCTAAATGAATACGTACAGCTAAGGTGTGGCATTCCCTGCCGCAGTCTGTGTTGCCTGACAGGTGATCTTAAAGTCAAGAGTGAATAGGTTATTTCAAGGCAAGCGTGCTTCTCCGTCGACCACATCATCGCTTACCATCAGATCAAATAGTGGTCAAGCGCGAGCCTACAGTCAAAAAAAGCGTTTAAACTTCATGCCCGCTACAAAATTGCAGTTTGGGTATACTTTTGGCGCAGTTGACATATCTGCATCGAAACTGCTAACTCTTACTACGGATTGAAGGCAATTAAGTCAATTCAGTCTATTTCTGGCTTTTGAGATAAACAGCGGCAGCGGTGAAGAGTTACTGTTAGATTTCTTCATGTTTGCCAACAATACGAAATATAGAAAGATCATGTCACACTAGGTGAATACCGTCTGAGCCTCACAAACCAAACCAATTAGTGCGGATCCCACTGGCCCCAGATTATACCAATTATGGGTCTTACCTCCCCTTTCGGTGAGGCTTATATACCCGATCAGCTGTTTTGATTGACTGATCCCGTGGTCCAGAGTAACTACATTTATTTTACTGAATCCTCAGTTTGGACAAGTCTTACTGGATTATTTAATATTGTCACTATCGATATTCCTTTTGTTATTCGTCAGAAGCTAGGGTTGCCTGGTTTTGTGGCCTGGTTGATGGCAATAGGTTAAGCAAGAAATGTGGGCGTATCAATATTACACCTCTCCCAATCCCTTAGATATTGTCTTCTAAACTGACTGTGAATTTTTGAAAATAAAAAATATTTGCTGTAACTTAATATGTCAATAAAGATTATTTGTATTTGTAAACTAATATGATTATATTGACAATAAAAAAGTACCTAATCTCTGAAAGAACAGTGGTTCTAGATAAGTGGCATACCAAGTCAGCATGGAGCAAGTCAGCGACGACCGATAGTCGAAATGTCAAAACGTACACTTCTTCTACGCTTTAGGCAATTAATTTGGATGTGTGTTTGTTTGGCGCCAACTCAAAATGCTAGACTAAAAGATTTTTTTATTTTTTGCTTTTTAGTTTGTTATTTCATCGGTAAACTTTTTGTTACAAGTAAAATTTCAAAATTTTGAAACCCTCGACACATTTTTATCTCTTGCTACATAAACTATCTAGTACATAGTAGATACGCTCCGACCGGCAATCTATTGAACACGTAATTATGACACGATATCTAGCGAAAACACCCCGATTCAAACAGTAAAACGCCCATAACTTTTCAACGTCTGAACCGATTTTATTCAAACATACCTAACACTCTGGACAAAATTACCTTCCAAACAAAAAAAAACTAAATCAAAATCGGTTCATCCGTTTAGGAGCTATGATGCCACAGACAGACACACAGCAACACACGTCAAACTTATAACACCCTTCTTTTTCCGTCGGGGGTTAAAATGGTTTTTGACAATCGCTATCGCCAACCTTGCGATGATAGAATGTCACTTGTCTAGGAACAATTCTGTCAGTGACAGAAAGCTATAATATCGCTGAGTGCCATAGGATAATTTTGGTCCCAAAATAAATAACGTTTTCTGTGGGAACAAATCCGCGGGAAAAAGCTAGTTGTATTATAAAATGCTAAAAGTATCTCCGTTAACCATCTTAGTGAAGATTGTAGACACGCGATTTTTTTTTTCTCAGATAGAGTCAGTTACTCGTTCCAATCGAGGAAGGCGATAGGTTCGTGTGTAATTGTGCCTTGTCGTTCGTATCGCTGTGTGCGGGTGATTGCGTACACGCACGTCTCGTAATGTGTGTGGGCACGCACGTTTACGAATATGATGGTAATTTTTCTAAGAGTTATGCACTGAAATGTTTTTGTTGTAAAACATTTATATGAAGAGCAAGTATAGATTGCTTCTCCACTTTTAGAATGAGCAACTAGAATCAGTTTTAGTTTATTCTTGTTAATTTTGAAAATCAAAAGTGTCTTTTAATGGTCTTATTGAAATAAAGGGGTTTCAAATCTGACAACAGTCTTGTCAAGGGATATTGTGTTACCTAGTTACTGGATTGTGGAGGTAACAGAGGCTGTACAGTAATACTTGTACCTCTGCATTCAGTTTGACTGGAAGCAGACCCCAAAGTTGGACAAAGGAAGATTGAATGTATGAACTCCGCCTTAGATTCCAAGTGGCAATACACAAAACAAAATTAGAATACTTAAAACGAAACGACTTTGATATACGGCTGAATATTACGTAAATAAGTCCAATTACCACATCTTATAGACGAAATAAGTGGCGAAAATACAATATATTTTACAATTAAGCTGTCACATGCTGTCTTGTGCGGGCTTCGGTATTGGTCACGCTACTTCGCGTGCAAAGACACGCATAGATATGATATTCATTATTTCATTACTCACTGGTAATAAAATTTTAGGTACATTTTTCCATGAAAATTGCGAAGTAATGGCCTCAATGACATGTGTGCCCTTTCACACGTTTGGAAATTACTTAAATTAATTGTTATGGTTTTGTTTTTTAACTAATTAAAATTGGTTGCAGTTACGTGTCTCACTTTTTTATCGTATACAATAAAATTATTACAAATCATTCGTTTGCAAAGGCTTTCTTAAGAATCCTAATTCATTTCACTTACCTAAATATCTTTAGCGTAATATTATTGACTTACTCAGGTTTAATTTTTAGGGTTCCGTACCCAAAGGGTAAAAACGGGACCCTATTACTAAGACTTCGCGGTCCGTCTGTCTGTCTGTCACCATGCTGTATCTCATGAACCGTGATAGCTA
The DNA here is from genome assembly GCA_949775005.1 of Orthosia gothica. Taxonomy (NCBI): domain Eukaryota; kingdom Metazoa; phylum Arthropoda; class Insecta; order Lepidoptera; family Noctuidae; genus Orthosia; species Orthosia gothica. The sequence continues at coordinate 31,011,253 of OX459042.1, read as the reverse complement.
GACAGTTGAAATTTTCACAGATGTTGTATTTCTATTGCCGCTATAACAACAAATACTAACAACAGAATATAATAAATATTTAAGTAGGGCTCCTGTTCGGGGTTGGGGTGAGATAAATATAAACTAGGATTAAAGATTATAAAGATAGGTATATTTCAGTAACTTAACTGGGATAACTATTAAAACTAATGAGGTGAATGAGATGAGGTTGAGTCGCGCCCGATATGCTATCCGAAAGCGTACTGACTATTTTACTTAGGTAATACATAAAATATTCAGGGCATAGCGCGCGATGTCGCAATTATGCTGACATGTTTATTATTGTTCGGTGAATAACCCGAACATGCTCCCGAGGGAGAAAAGGATGAGGTTAGTAGGTAGGTATAGTTACATGGGTAATGAAATTAATACTAACAAGGTGAAAACAATGTTCAACTAATACTAAAATAGTTATGTAGGGTGAGTTATGTTAGTAGGTGAGATTAAGGTAACCTTACAAATTAAACAGAGTCGCTACAGTGTAAATCAGGAAGAGAGAACACGCGAAAGATCGGTGAAGAACCTCTATCTTCCTTTTTTTGTAAGCACTCACTAGATAGCGCTAGTCGCTTAGGATCACTTTTCACTGGTTTACTACTAGATTGCCCATTTTCCCTAATTTCACTACACTCAATCACAACACTATCAGCAACGGTGTGTGGAGATGGCACCGCAGTTGCCGCAGGGGCTGTAGACCGCTCTGCTGCAGAAGTGGAGCGATTTCCTTTACGTTGCCTTTGACGCCAACGTTTAAAACAGTAAGCTGCCACCAATAACAAGATGCCCAATATGATGAGATATATAGCGGTATACTGGTGGACGTCGTGGTAGGAGATATTAGTGCTCAAAGGTTCACTCTGCTTCATGATCTCAAGACTTCTCTTAATGGCTTCAAATTGCCTGAGGTCATCTGAGTTATTGGGATTATGCTCATATGAGATTTCTGGCATAGTGATATTTATTATGTGATTAATTGGTGATATTTCAGGTGAGATAATATTTCTCGTCGTACTAATTTTACTAGACAATCTTTTGTTTGAGTACACCATAAAATTTTCTGTTTTTGCTAGACAGCCTTCCCCAACACGCAACAGACCAGCATCTGATAACCTAACTGCCTCAACTTGATTTTCACATAGAAGTTTGACGTTACATTCATTGCAGCATAAATAATAATACTTGTTTTCTGATGTTAACTCTCTCCAGTCATCCTTGCACGGGGTAGTTTTAGTTTTACAAGTTCTTGTGCCTGGGATCGTCTCGCATAGACTATGATCATCTTTCATGTGGTGAATAGGCTTTCTGATATGACACAGAATAGTCACAGGGTTTTGTAATACGCATGACTGCAGATCCGTGTCTGTGATAGTTAAATAAGAATCCTTTCTCATGTTGATGGCTGCTAATTCAGAGATAGTTTCGACCTTCATCATCCTGTTATCTTTCACAATGCGTGGAACCGGGATAAGATTAAATACCTCGTAAATATCTCTTTCAATCAGGGGTATTTTTATTTCTATTATTAGGTATTTGCCAGAGTATTTGGCTCTTACTTTGAGCAAGCTGTACAGATCTTTAAGATTAAAGTTGTCGACAGGAACTACCAAGTCTCCAGATATTTGTGCTGATATTATGTTTAGCTCAGATCTGAGTTGTTTCGGCGATATCAAGTGAAAATCTAATTTTCCACTATAAATATCAGTTACTGTATCTAAAATTGAGTCCTGGATTCGTCGAAGGGTATACAACAAGTTGTTGGCAGTGAAAGTCGAGGTTATGAAGTCAGTGACGATGGTTATGTTTTGCACTTGCTGAGCGAGATTTTTATAAGAATCTTGGAGAGAATTAAGCCTTTGATTTATTATTTTGTGATGTTTGTTTATAGTATTCTCAATCCTTTTCATTAAATTAAATTCAGCTTCTACGACCGACGTTTGGTTTTTCCAGAGGTTGTATAAGTGGTTTTCATTATGCTTTAAAAGGTCAATATCCTTCTCATATTTTTCTGCAAATCGTTGGTCCAATACTCCGAATAAACTATTTGCAACGTAGCCTACCCCGTCTAGCAAGCCGCGTCGCCGGCGTTTCTTATTAGTCATAAACGAGTCATTTATCATGACAATATTATCGTAATGTTTGATTTCTTCGAACTCGTGCTCGAGTTGTAACATGACGCCGTCGCAAGGTGTTTGTGTTCTAATCGTTGAGCATAAGGTTTCAAGGTACTTGATATACTTTGTTAGTGCCGCCATTCCTTCTTGATATGGGTTTGTGTCATAATAGACTATTAAATGCCAATCATCTCTAATTAAGTGCATATTAGATACTTTGTCAAAGTATACACTATTGTTTGTCAGCGGGGTGAAGTTATAGGATGCTTGAGTGGTGTTTATTAGTGTCAGCATAAATAATGTCAAAGATAAAACCATTGCTGAAAATGAGATAGGACGTTTTTTCTTCGCCGCTGGCAGTTTATTATCAACCTTTGGGCCATTTGGATCTTGATCATTTTTATTTGTTGGCAGTAAGGACAGTTTTACAACTGGGCGTTTTAAGACCCCATTTTTGGTTTTAAGTGTGACGACCCTTATGTGTCCGTCACTTCCAGGATGCAGCGCTATTACGCGACCTAGACTCCATTTTCCTGGTGGAAGGTTGTCGTCCTTTATAATAACGATGTCATTATGATTGAGATTCCTTTGTTGCTGTCGCCATTTGACTCTCGTAGAAAGCTGCGAGAGGTAGTCAGTCTTCCACTTATCCCATATATCTTGATAGATTTTTTGCGTCAAGTGCCACCGTGTTCTGAGGTCATGCTCTGTTTCGAAAATCGTTAAGCTGGGGCCACTTGCTAAGAAGTGAGCCGGGGTCAAAAAATCCAAATCCTCAGGGTCTTCTGTCAGAGGGCACAGTGGTCTGGAGTTCAAACAAGCCTCGAGTTGGGTTAGTAGGGTAATATATTCCTCGTAGGTTAATTTTTGCTCACCCACGACCCGCTTGAGATGATGTTTTAGGCTCTTCACTGCAGCTTCCCAGAGTCCGCCAGCAGATGGCCATGATGGAGCGTTAAAGTGCCACTCAATATTCATTTCAGCGATTGTCGAGGTTACTTCTTGGTCCGACAAGATATAGGAGATTTCGGCAAGCTCTTGTTTTAAAATTTTGTTGGCTCCTATGAAGTTGGTTCCTTGATCACTATAGATGTGCCCTGGAACTCCCCTTCTAGCCGACATTCGACGAAGCGCGGCAATAAATGCTGACGCTGTGAGATCTGAGACAATTTCTAAATGTATGGCTTTGGTCACCATACAAACAAAAACTGCGACATATCCTTTACTGGTTTTAATGCCACGGCCTTTGTTGGCCTTAATAAGGATGTGTCCGGTGTAATCTATTCCTGTGTGGTAAAAAGGTCTGTTAGGAATCAATCGTGCTGGAGGTAGGTCACCCATGATTTGATGTTGTAGTATTGGATTGTTTCTTTTACATTTGACACACATTCTTATTCGTTTCTTTGTGGCTCTATTTCCACCAAGAATCCAGTATTTGTGTCTTATAAATCCAGTAGTCATTTTTACTCCACCATGAAATACAAGTTCGTGGGATTCATCTATGATTAGATCTGCCAGTTTCGATTGATTCGGGATTATGATAGGATGCTTCATTTCTGGATCAAGATTCGAATGTTTAAGTCTGCCACCGACACGGAGCATTTGATTATTGTCTAGTATGGGATTGAGATTAAGAATCTGGCTTTTCTTATTTAGTGGTTCATTCCTTTTCAGCCGTGATATTTCTTCGTAGAAATATTCGTTTTGGACGTGCTTAATTACCATTTCTCTTGCTGTCTTTATATTTTGCAGAGTAAGAAAACTTGTGCGTTTTTTCTTGTAAGCAACAATGTCGATGAACTTGTTGATGTAAGCTAATACTCGGGTAACTTTCCTTAAAGTGCTATATTTTGGTAATAGTTGATTGATTATTGAATTTTCGGGGTTAAAAATGACCGTATTTACTGCCTCTTTCTTTCTGAGTTCTGCGTTTGTAATGCTCGTATAAATCGGCATATTATGAGATTCTGTAGGCTTATATTGTGGTAACCAGTCGGGCCCTTGCCACCACAGTGAATAATAGGCTAATTGAGCAGCAGGTAAACCGCGGCTTGCGCAATCTGCGGGGTTTTCTTTGGATTTTACGTAACTCCAGTTATCTTTAGGGATTATTTCAGTAATTAGCCTCACTCGATTCGCAACAAAGGGTTTCCATTTCTCCGGTTCACCACTTAACCAACCTAGAACAGCCGTTGAATCAATCCAACCATAAACATGCACCTTGTAGCTCGATAGGGATGAGATGATTTTTCTCATAAGTTTTGACAACAAGAGAGCGCCGCTGAGTTCCAGACGCGGTATCGATTGTGGTTTTTTCAGCGGTATTACTTTTGATTTCCCTGCAATAAGGGTCACATGAGTTTCATTTTCTCTCTGTATTTTGCAATACACGACGCATGCGTATGCTTTTGTGCTAGCGTCGCAAAAGCCATGGAGTTCGATGATATCCTTTGCCTGGGTTTGAATCCAACGTGGTATTTTAAATCGAGATATATGAGATAGATCGGCTTTAATAGTATTCCACTCTGACGCGATTTCTTGAGGGACAGGGTTGTCCCAACCCAGGTCAGATTTCCATAATTCTTGGAACAAGATCTTAAGTTTTATTGTGACTGGTGCTAACCAGCCCAAGGGGTCAAAAATTTTAGATATTTGAGATAGGAATTGTCTTTTTGTAAGGATGTTTCTGGAGATAAATTCTATAGGATGAAAAATGAATTGATCATTTTTGGGTTCCCACCGAAGACCTAATGTTTTGGTTGATTCCGGTTGCTTAAAGTCAAAGTCTTCCTTTTGAAGTGCATCTGAACTATCTATTAATTCCGGCAAGTTTGATCGCCATTTTCTGAGATTAAATCCGCCTGATTTGAGGAGGCTGATCATCTCTGCTTTGAGCTGTTTAGCTGCTGTCGCTGAGTGTTCACCATGCATGAGATCATCCATGTAAAACGAGTGTTCTAAGATGTCAGGAGCGCAACTTTGTGGATAGTTTGGCGTTTCATCGATGGCCAGTTGCTTCAGTGTCATCATGGCCAAAAATGGTGCGGCTTTAGTGCCATAGGTAACTGTCGCTAACTGGTATTCTTTTAAAGGTTGAGATTGATGGTTTCGCCAGATAATTTTCTGATATTTCTGGTCATCGGGATGTAGCCAGATTTTGCGAAACATTTTTTCTATATCTGCTGTAAAAGCGTATCTAAATTGTCTCCATTTTAAGATAAGGCTCTGAAGGTCTTGTTGTAAATTGGGTCCTCGGCACATGAGATCATTGAGGCTGTATCCGCTCGAGGTTTTTGCCGAGGCATTAAAGACGACACGCAATTTGGTAGTTGATGACTCAGATCGTTGGACGCAATGGTGCGACAAGTAGCAGTCCGGCTGTACGTGTGGCGCAACGGGTGTCATATGTCCGAGCTCTAAGTATTCAGAAATAAACATTTTATAGTCACATGCCAGAGCTGGTTGCTTACTTAATTTCCGCTCTATTTGGAAAAATTGAGCAATCGATTTTGTTTTCGACTCGCCTAAATTGTTCTCAAAATCTTCTTTGAAGGGTATTTTAACGACGTAGCTTCCATCTGCCCGTCTGGAGGTCGAAGTTTGGTAAAATTCGATGCAATTTTGATCTTCTTCTGATATTGCTAGAGGTTCATGTATGTCCTCCACTTCCCAAAATTGCTGCATATCTTCGATATTATTTAGGGTCACATTGCAATGGTACGTTTTGTAGTTGCCGCTTAAGATCCATCCCAACTGGGTTTGTTGGGCAATGGGCAACACACCTTCTGATCGACAGATACCGTCCATAAGGATAGTGGAATAGATATCTGCCCCAAATAAGATATCAATAGGCCTACTTTTGTAAAATTCGGGATCTGCAAGAGTTATTTGGTTCAGAGTAGGCCAGTCTGGCTTAGGCAAGGTACAGCTGGGTAAGTTATTTATGAGTCTATTCATTATATAAACGTCCGTTTCAAAGGTGAAATCGCTAACCAGCGACGAACATTTGATGGTAATCATGCCCTTGCAGTTGTTTTCCTTATTGCCTATTCCAGAGATATAGCCGTTACATTTCCGTCGCGGTAGTCTTAACAACTGAGCTGCGCTTTCCCTAATAATGGATGTCTGTGACCCTTGATCTAAAAGAACTCTCATTTTATGGTAAGATCCGTCCACTGCTTGTACGTTAATTATTGCTGTGGCAAGCAATATTTCTGAGGGTTCTCTACGAAGCGATGCAACTGTGTTAGTTTCTTGCTGCTGAGAAGGCGATTTCGTAATCGTGGCTGCATTTGACCCTGATCGATGTGACGTAAAAGATTCATGCAAAATGGTATTGTGTTCCTTATTGCATTCTTTGCACCTTATTTCGGAAAGGCATTTTTTGCCTTCGTGATAATGTAAACAATTGATGCAAAGTTTCAAGTTATCAATAGCATTTTTTCGTTCATTAGGTTGCAATTCCAATAACTTTAGACATGCATGAATTCGATGATCATTGGAGTCGCAAATAGGGCATTGCTTGCGATAGTTAATTTTGCGTTTGGACTTTGACGATTGCGAAACTTGGTTTGTTGAGTAATTCTTTATAGGATTATTATAATTTCGTTTGTAATTGGAACCCTTTGAAAATGATGGTTTATTATTGTTGTTGTATTGCGATGGGGGTGTTTTCTGCGTGGAATTCTCAATCTTCTTACGTGAAGTTTCCAGCATCATAAATTTAGTTTCCAAAAAATTAAGGAAATCTTCCAAGACGGGCAACTCTCGCGGGGCTTTTAAGGCTTGTAGGTAATCCTCGTATGTATCTGCATCCAATTTTTGAGACAATAAACATACCAGGAATGGGTCCCAGGAAGACACATCGACTCCCAGATTCCTGATAGCATTCACGCTCTCATATGTAGTGTCGTGAATGCGTTTTATATGATTTGATGATTGATGCTGGTTTGCGGGGATATTCATGAGATTGTTAAGATAAGATGTAAAGATCAGTCGTTTATTATTATAACGATGATTGAGGATATTCCAGCATACGGGATAATTGTTGGAGCTTATTTGGAGATGTTGGATCAATTTTTCGGGCTCACCTTTGATCTTACTCTTTAGAAACTGCATCTTTTGTGCATTTGACAAAGAGGGGTTGTTGTGCACTGCTTCGGTAAAAAGGTCTTTGAACGAAATCCACTTATTGTAGTTTCCATCAAAGGTGACTATCTCCATTTTGGGAGTAGATTTTTCAATATGCGCAACGGACCACATTTTCTTATTGATGTCTTTCTTTATTTTGTTATAATACTCCTCGTAATGGGTGAATTGCTCTTCGTATTTGGGGTTTGATCCGCCATACTCGTTGTCCAGCTCCCAATGAAGCGAGTCAATAGCCGCCCAACGGGATTGTATAGTCTTCAGGATATCTTCAAATTCCCATTTTTCCGTGACGAGATCAAGGTTGATATTGGAAGAAGTTCTCAAGAAAGCCTTAAAATTGGTAGCTTGCTTTTTGAAGAGAGTTTCAGCTTTACTCTCTTCAAGAGCAGGGGTTTTAGAAGCAGCGTGGGATGCGAGGTTCGAGGTTTGAGATTCCGCAGTAGGTTGGAACGAAGGAGGTTTCAATTCCGGGGTTTGCGGTCTGTTTGCGAGAGGGTTATAGCTTTGTATAATAGTCTTAATGTTGTTATATTTCTCCTTCATTTGATCGTATTGGTCAGTACTGAAATATGTATGAGATTGATCACCAAAAGATATCAAAGTCATGTGATTATTATGGAACTCTGTAAAGTATTGTTCCAATACAGCTAATCGACGACGTAAGTATTCTGCGGTCTTGCGCTCTGCACCATCCTTCTTGAAGTTGGTGAAGAGCTTATCTACGGCTTCGATTAGTTGCTGTTGGGTTGCTAAAATGTCATCCATTTCCGACATTTTTAAGATATAAAAGAGACCTTACTTGTGCTGAAGGCTTCTTTGGAGATCAAATGTCCTTGCGATGGCTGCAAGAACAAACCTGGAGTAGCAGCGCAATGAGATGACGCGATGCTTTCGTATAAACCAGGTTCAATCAGGATCAGCAGGATGATGAACTTTTCGGAAAGTAAATTCGATCAGTTCTGTTTACCAGGGTCTGGTAACAAATTCCAAGCGAGACACTCACACAGCACAGTTAGTAGATGCGCGCGTAATGATCCCGCTCCGATGGCTCGAAGGACCAATGTTCGGGGTTGGGGTGAGATAAATATAAACTAGGATTAAAGATTATAAAGATAGGTATATTTCAGTAACTTAACTGGGATAACTATTAAAACTAATGAGGTGAATGAGATGAGGTTGAGTCGCGCCCGATATGCTATCCGAAAGCGTACTGACTATTTTACTTAGGTAATACATAAAATATTCAGGGCATAGCGCGCGATGTCGCAATTATGCTGACATGTTTATTATTGTTCGGTGAATAACCCGAACAGCTCCCATACAACAAACGTGATTTTGTGCCGTTTTTTGCTATAATGTTACGGAACCCTTCGTGTGCGAGTCCGACTCGCACTTGGCCGGTTTTATACACCTTGTTGTTTATTTCGAATTTGGAATGACTCATGGCTAAACGAAATCCATTTGTTCAACACTCCCTTTTGCGTACTACACCCCTTACTAAGTGACAAAGGTCATTAAGTGTTGAGTCTTTAGTGTATTTTTTTTTATTATCTGTGGTTCAGGGAAAACCAAATTGTTGCAGTCCGTTTACTATTACTCTACCTGCGACACCAAGCCACTTACAACCTTATTGCAAGATCACTGTGATTTTGACATTGGTGTAAAATCAGAGGTAAAATAACTGGACGGACTGTAAAGCAATCAAAGCGTCTTTTCTTGCGCTGATCACCTGCAAACAAAAGTGCATCTTATTCTTTAAAAGTAGAGTTTAAAATCAGGTGTAAGACCGTCCTTACTTTCGCTGGTTACTTGCAAAGAAAAGTGCATCTTATTCTTAAAAAACTCTGTTTAAAGGCAGGTGTAGGAGCGCCTTTTCTTTAGCTGGTCTTTTGTGAGGAAAAATGCATCTTATTTTAAAAACATAGAGTTTACAATCAGGAGCGTCTTTTCATCGCTGGTCACTTGCAAAGAAAAATGCATCGTATTAATAAACAGAAATAATAGAGTTTAAAATGGGGTGTTTTGTTTCCAGGAACGGCTACAGGCTGCCGAGCGTGGGGTCTCCGTGGTGGATGTCCCCCGAGTGCCTGCGCGGGCGGTGGTACGACCATCGCTCCGACATATTCTCTTACGGGATCATATTGTGCCAACTTATCGCCAGGGTAAGTTCAGCTTAATTGGTTTACGTATTCTCTGTAGTACTTTAAATATTTGTTTTTACGTATGCTCTTTGAGCTACAGAATAAGATGTCAAAAAGTATGGAGCCACAATAACACACGTCACTCCTTAGCCTGCTTGGCTAGAGGTAAAAACAACTGTTCGAAAGTTCTGTACTGCTTCCTTTATTACCTTCTATCATACTACTTAAGCCCATTACGACTGATTGCTTCACCAGATTACTAGTACTGTTAGCTTGCATAATTCCACTGCTGGGCAAAGACATCTCCCCATGACTTCCAGTTTATTTGATCCAGGGCAAATGAGGTCGTGCTAGTCGTTTTAATTGTCAAGCTCGTCCCGCAGAATTCTACAGGGTCTGCTACGATTTTCTGCTGTATCAGGATTCTACATAGAAGTTATACTGGCATATAGCACATTGGACATGCGGTAGGTGTGGCGGGCCCATGATACTTTTGAGCAACGTCAGTGATCTGTGTTTGGGATACCAGTGTGGTACACCTTCGCTTCTTCATATACCTAACAAGTTGTTTGTTTTTAGGTGGACGCCGACCCGGACGTGCTGCCTCGCACGGACAACTTCGGCCTCAACTACATGGCGTTTGTAGAGCTCTGCGACGAGGACACCGTGCCTGACTTCCTCAGACTTACCTTCAACTGCTGCATCGTGAGTTACATTACATATCGCTTGCATGAAAAAGAACTGAATTTCATTGTACTTTGAGCCCAAACATGGTCCTTCGAGCCGGATTTTTATCATGTTCTTCTACTACTTATAATTTTTGAGTTTTTATAATCGCCTATCTTCAAATGAAAAAAAAGTGGTATACTGAATTAACATCTGAAATGTTTTCATTACAGTATGAGCCAAAAGCGCGTCCGCTATTCCCGGAAATAGTGAACAAGCTGGCCGAAGTGAAGGAGAGCCTCGACGACACCTGGGGCTCGCTCAGCACCAACAATTATGACAGGTGTGTATGACAGACAGGGATGCTGTTAAACTACACGGTCGAACTGCGCACTTGGTGTTGTCAATGTCACTCTGATGTTCAACTCTCGCTATTGCAAGAGTTGGGTCGCTTGACACATCATGATATGCACAGTTATTTTGTCCGTGCAGTACGACTTGTTAGAAAGAAAACAGATGTATTTTTTTAGCCCGTCTGTACTTATTAAGCCTTGACGTCGCTTTTTGGGGCTCTTTAATTAGGTACTAACAACTATGAGAGATGCATATGACAAAGATATGATGCTATACGACTGTTGAATGTTAGAGGGTAGCAGCCGTAATGTCTCAGCCTGTCTTTTGCTAGCTTTATCGAAGAAGCGAGATTATAAGATTTCTTCATCAATCTGTGTTCAGGTTTATCTTTTTAATTGATTTTTGTTTTAAGCCTACGCGATTCGTCTAAGCAAACTGCCTGTCATGAGACACTCGACGTTAGGCCAAAAAAGCACTTGTGTCCATACATTTTTGACTGCCCCGTTAGTCTTGTTGTTGTAAGCATGGCTGCCAAGCATAGCGCCTGGGTTTGATTTCCAGGTCGGGAAAAATGTACTGGGTTTTTTATTAGGATTTTTTTAGTACCAGCCTAGAGTTTGAGACTTGATGGTGTGACACCACTTTTTTCAGAAAACATGCAAAGCTTGGTTTTTGCTTGTTTCCGGCTTGTCGTTCGAAAAAATTAAACCATTGTATGTTGTTTACAGCGAGGACGCGGACTCGTCGGGCCCGCGCTCGTGCCCCGGCCTCTACGCCTGGCGCCGCCCGCTGCGCTTCCGCTCCGAGGGCGAGCCGCGCCCCGACGACCAGCGTACGTACACAACTACCCCTTTATTCTTTGTCTCTATTTATGACTATTCTTGTTTGATTTTGTTTAAAACAGTGTGATCTGAGTGTTTGTTCTTTGTACAGTCCAGCACCGTCGCTCGCTGTCGGAGCTGGAGTGGGGTGCGACGGGCTGGGGAGGCGCCGGCAGGGGGGCATCGCACCGCTCCGCCTGGGCGCTGGGCGCCGGCCCCCCCGCGCCGCCCGCGCCCCCGCGCCTGCAGCGCCTGCACCGCCTGGCGCACATCATGCTGCTGCGCGACCACCACGCCGCGCCCACGCCCGCTCGCCGCGCACTCGACACATTCCGCGGCGTCAAGAAGATCCTGGAGCCGCACCCGGGCTCGGCGTCGTGCGCGTCGCTGGCGTCCCCGCCGCGCGCACAGTCCCGCGCGCTGGACCTGGGGGACGACGCGCGCGCCGCCTCGCTGCCGTCCTCGCCGGCGCTGTCCCGGCGCGGCTCGCTGGAGGCGCGGCCGGCCCGCACGCCGTCCGGCGCCGAGCTGCGGCGGCGCGGCTCGTGCGAGTCGGGCATCTTCTCCGTGGCCAACGAGGAGCTGTGCCCGCAGCGCGGCGCCGCCGGCCGCCCGCGGGCCGCCGTGTGTCCGTGCTCGCTGGTGGGCTGCCACCGCTGCTGGTGGTGGCGCCGCGACGCCGACGAGCGCGACACGGACGTGGAGGACGCGGGCGCGGCGCCGGCCGGGGAGGCTCGCGCGCGGCTGTGCCCGGACTGCCTCGTGCAGTACGACCGCGCGCTGGACGCCCGCACGCCCCGCCCGCGCGCGCCGCTGGACGACTCCGCCCTGTCGGCCGCGACGGCGGGCTCGCTGCGCAGCTTGGACGACGCGGACGAGGCGGTCCGCGCCGCGGACGCGTCCCCCTTCCTGTGCGGCCGGCCGGACGAGGACGAACACGCGGCGGGCTCGGCCGAGCGCCTGTGCGAGTACCACATCCTGTGGCGCTGCTGCTGCGTGCGCGGCGCGGCGGACCCGGCGCAGAGCTCGCGGGGCCGCGCGGCCGCGGTGCGCACGTCCAGCGTGTACACGGACAGCTCGGAGGACGTGGCGTCGCTGGCGGGCTCGGACAGCCTGTACTGCGACGAGCGCGTGCCGCGCCACGTGCGCTCGGCGCAGATCAGTAAGATCGTGGAGTACTTCGAGCGCAAGGGCGCCGACTTCACGTGCTCGGGCGCGCGCGGCCACTCGCGCTACCGGCTGGCGGCGCGCAAGTGTCCGCAGCGCCTCATGGTGTGCGAGGGCGCCGTCCGCTCCAAGCTGCCGCTGTTCGACAAGAAGTCATAGCGCTAGGCGGGCGGCGCCTGCCGGCAGTGCTCCGCGCAGGCAGGGCCGCACTGTACTACAGACTTGTGACTTCCATAGTGTATACAGAAGAGAATATTTTTGTCGCAGAGCGTGCCGAACGATCCATTATTCACGTGTTAAGAATATTTGATCACAATTATATAAAATCAGTATTTTCCAAGGCTAGTGCCAATGCTGTCCCCAGAGCCCCAGGGCTCCAGTGCAGGTCGGGGACGGAGCCTATGTTTCGGAGGCGCCGTGCTGTACTCGCGGCGAGTCGACGACGCAATTCATTTATTTGACTGATCGTAACTTCGTACTTTATAAATATTTATAATGAAGGCGGAAATTGAGATTACAAAGAAGGTTGTAGAGGAGATTAGTCGAAATTATCGGTGATATAGTCAATGTGTGGTTGAATAGTCCTTTATAACGTGGCCTATCCGTATATTATGAAGGCCTTTTAGTCGTTTTTAGTCTAAATATTATAGACGGCATCGCGTTCTGAACTTTGGTTTCGCTAACACATCAGAAGCAGTGTTGCAACCTGTAAATAATAATTAATTTTAGGTTATGTTTCGATAACTTTATAATTTATTTTTATTTTTCCAGTATTAAATATTACTTGCCAGTTTACAGCTACTCTAAGTATGTACATAATTAAAATTTAACTTTAAGTTGTCATAATAAAACAGTTAAACGTTGGCTACGGTAGTACTGAACTTAATATTTTACTTTAGCAGTGTAACACTGATATTTCGTTTAGGACCTAATTTATAATTTAACTTTACAAAGTTTCAATTGCTATTATATTTCGTTAAATTTCGACAAAGTCATATAATTATTTAAAATTATTATTTACTTTTGAAAGAACATTTTTTTATTTATCTTTACCTTACATCATAAAAATTTATATATAAACTCATAATATACGGGCAAAATACGTCCTAAAATTATATAAAGAATAAAAATTAAACTTATTGGCGCGTTGCTAGTCTTTTAAAGCGCGCCATGTTTGCAGAAATCCGTCGTATTAATTAAAACTAAAGGATGGAGTAAACTACTTACGCGATAATAATATAATATGAAATATTATTGAGAACGAACGTACCTATTTTCAAAGTGCGTGCATTTTGAACGAAACTCTAAAGTTACGAATAAGATACCTTATGGTAACAATATTTAGAAAATAAAATCAATGACAGCGTTTGCAAGTACGCGTATAAGTGTACGCACATTTAGAATTTTAGACCATTCATAGATCAATTTCTTGAGAACATGAGAAGTCCCAGTAAGACTCAATCCGTTGCCTGCATTAAAATCATTTTCAAACTTCTAGTGGAGATACAAGAATGATTGACTATAGACAATGAAATTTTCTCGACTTTAATCTATGAACCACCGTTCATTCCACCTTCCAGTTTCCTCTAAACAAAATATAATGTACAAATATGTGTCAAAAATCAGACCGAACTATAGAAAAATGTTTTGTGTTGCCCGTTGTTTACTTTCTACTAAAATGGTAGGAATGTTCGCACAACAGCGAATTCAAATGGTAGGAATTTGATACGACGATTAAAAGTTTTTTGGCGGGATGTTCCAAAAAAATACGTCATGTCGAGATTGTTTATGATTAAATTATCAGCTGATATTAAGTTATTTCGTTAAAATAACGGGCAACACTAAAAACTTATCAATATCATATTTTTGTAAATACAGTATTAACATGGTGTATTTAAATAAAATCATCGTCATCTTATAGAATATTTTACTTTTAAATCATGGTTATATTGTTAAATTCAGGGTATACATGGTGTAAATATTTAATGTTGAGATAAAAATTGTGAAACACTTGATCCGCGAATGCGGTTTAGATGTCAGTGCCAAAAAATATTATTTCACTAAATAAATTATAAATTCACATGCCTGATTCACTGTGTCGTTTCGTTCAGAACAATATGTATATGAAAATACAGGGAACTCGACTCAAACCCCTGGTATTCTGGTATTGTACTAGAAAATTCACGAAGTCTTATTAAGATTGAATGACCCAAGCCCTAGAGGCTATTATGTACACTTATTAATAGTTTCTAACCAAGAACACACACACAATTATTCAAAAACTCACTGAACGAGAAGACATCGTCAGTCAAGGCAAAGTCAACCATCGGGATGTCGAATTAGTGTTGAAACTCCTTAATTTATATATAAAAGAGCAATTACGTGTCCGTCCATAATTAGGCGAAGAAATGCTTTGTATCCACGGCAGCTGTACCATCTTTCAATACACACAGTTTTAAACTCAATTTTAATAGATTGAAGGATTAAATTCGTGTGAAATTGACAGATGGAACGAATTCTGATGTTGCTAACATGCCTATTAGATTTGAATGCATTTCTATCGATACTTCGCCCGTTGGTCCGTATCACGTAAAAAGTACCAAGATGTACGCTTTTAGGTACCTGTTAGAGATCAATGGGCTCTAATTGGACACTAAGACTGATAGTGGAACTACTTAGCAGCTTTTTGCAGCGAAACTGTCCGAGACAGTGTACTTTAAGGGCGGTTTCGCACTACATCCGATCCGAAGCCGAAAAATTTCGATCCGAAGTAGCCTTCTTGTAGGGAGGGTTACGCACTGGATGTTAACTCCGTCCGTCCGAATTCAGTGCTTTTCCAATTCGGATGGAACTCGGATTTCAAATTCGGATAAGGATCGGACGCAGTGTGTAAACGCTCTAAGACATAAGACAGTCGTTATTATTAAAACTTGTTACCGTTAGATGGCGCCACAACCTCTATATGTTTAATAAATTGAAAGAAACCAGATAAAAAACGTATTTTGTAACACTGTCTTATGTCTTGCTAGTACTAGCTTTCAGTGTAGGATTTATTACAGCTATTTATAGTTCTATATATTCAGATCGTTTGTAAATATATACCTTTGTTTTCCTAGCCGATTCTATTAGGTAATCCCATTTCACTGTTTTCGTGAATTCGTGATTAGATGAAACAAAACCGATTGAATGATGCCTAGTTAATCTATCTGTACTTGTATTCAGCCAAAAACGAAATATTATGGCATTAATATAGAACAAATTGTACCTAACTATTAATGTAAGGAAATAGCGCATTTTTGGCGTTATTTTAATTCAATTTAAATCATTGTGATGTGAATAAAGAAAGTAAATTGAACGTTTGTGAAAACAACTTTTTGTTTATCTTATCCGCGATCTCAAGCGATCAAATGATGATCCATTCCTTGGTTCTGATATGAAGTCTGATTATAATGTTATTTTTTTCATTATTTTTTCAAATTACTTTGCAGAATAAGCAATGGTCAAAATTCTACAGGACATTACCTTGAGTTCGCGAATAAGATTTAAAAAAATATACATGTCTGGTGATTTAACAGTTGTTTATGCCTCGGTTTAAACCATTGAGTGAATATGACTTAATAGTTTTGATAATCAACTTTGTATTTGAATAATATAATGTAAAATATGTTACAAATCTTCTAATTTTTGGATCAAACGTCTATGAAAATGTAAAATTGATTCAATGAAAAACTCATCTGTGCAATTGAAAACTATAAATATTATTTTAACTGGCAACACCTTTGTTACCTGAATAATTCCTTCGCGCCATTTATTATTACAGTTTGAAATATGTCAATGTCGTTATGGCGCGATTGAATTGTAAGATGGAGAACTGTTTTTGATCACGATTGATGAAGCTAGGTTATAGACAAGCAAATTAAAAAAAAACGGCAAGGTAAATTCTAAATTGTAAAAGCAGCTTCACGCAATCACTTTCATAATTTTAATGAAAATGCGAATATAAATTATACCTAAAAGTGTTGTCACCTTAGGTGTAACTTTTTCTCAACATATAAATAAAAGATAATGTTTCAGCACTAATTCGGATCAGTGTTGCCTGTAGTTATTTTTTGTAAAGACATTAAAAATAAATTGTTTTTTTATTTTTACGAAAAATGGGACAAAGTTACACCGCAAAAAGCATATCAGTTACAGTGTAGGTAATGGTTAGTTATTTTTATGTATTTAGGTTTTAACAAGAATGCTACACGACCGATTATAGTTATCTTCCTTGCTGTTGTCCAATGTTCTAGTTTTTTTTTTAAGTGCAGTTGTGTCAATAGACAGATTTATTCTTCCTCTTGTTATATTTGCAATGTTTTATGTAAGCTTCCCCGGTTTATCGTAACATTATTTTAGTTAAAGTGTTATGTTTCTATTGACATGAAAATACAATCGTCCTTTCAAAGCCCAAAATAATTCTTCAGATAACCCACTTACAAGTTAAAAACCTTTGATAAAAATACCAACTAGGTTATTCCCCCAAATATATCCTGCACCGATAAAAATAATTTATTATGCTAATTATGTTTCGGTACACAACAGTCCTTTCATATTTTTATGACTAAAACACGGTTTTAAACATAAATGATATTAAAACAATATCCTTCTGTTCCAATATTATCTTTTTACACAGACACGACTAGCGATAAGCATCCAATTCTTATCGCGTATCGGCTTCAAAACCTCATTTATATACATAATGAAGTCATTGATAACTTATGCATTAAATAAGGGCACTTCCTAAAAATAACGTCGAAGTAACTTAAATTACAAACAAAGACATGTTGTTCTAAGTACCTAACAAGAAATAAATTTGTTCACTTTGTTGTCTGAAGTATAATTTTCAATTCATAGCATCACGCTTGAATTTCGCGAAACAAAACACCTTTTTTTTAAATGATGAACTCATTGATGCTTGCAACCCCAAATAAGATATAAAATTAGTTGTCTACATAACTAGAAAACGCTTTTTTAGGGTTCCGTAGCCAAATGGCAAAAACGGAACCCTTATAGATTCGTCATGTCTGTCTGTCTGTCTGTCTGTCTGTCTGTCTGTCCGTCCGTATGTCACAGCCACTTTATTCCGAAACTATAAGAACTATGCTGTTGAAACTTGGTAAGTAGATGTATTCTGTGAACCGCATTAAGATTTTCACACAAAAATAAAAATATAACAATAAATTTTGGGGGTTCCCATACTTGAAACTAAAACTAAAAATATTTTTTTTCATCAGACCCATACGTGTGGGGTATCTATGGATAGATCTTCAAAAATGATATTGAGGTTTCTAATATCATTTTTTTCTAAACTGAATAGTTTGCGCGAGAGACTCTGCCAAAGTGGTAAAATGTGTGTCCCCCCCCCTGTAACTTCTAAAATAAGAGAATGATAAAACTAAAAAAAATATATGATGTACATTACTATGTAAACTACCAGCGAAAATTGGTTTGAACGAGATCTAGCAAGTAGTTTTTTTTTAATACGTCATAAATCGTAAACCGTAATTTACCAAGTAGTTTTTTTTTAATACGTCATAAATCGTAAACCTTAATTTACCAAGTACGGAACCCTTCGTGCGCGAGTCCGACTCGCACTTGGCCGGTTTTTTTTTTAATAAGGTCTCAACCACTATCTCATCTGATGGTAAGCGATTATGTGGTGTGGTGTGGTGGAGCTTGTTAGGATAAACTTTTTCCTGTTTTTATATTATTTTTTTTATATAATTGCAGTATTTCCTCATTGACAATAATTTCTTCACCTACCCAACCTATGTTATCTTCGAGTTTTGTTATACGTTAGCGTTACTCCCAACTACCCACAAAATAAATATAATCGGTCGTGTACGCCTCATGTTAAGTATATAAGTTTGTGTAAATAGCTCCTAACGTTCCTTGTTTTTAAGGCACTAACGGTTTAATGTAGAACATTTTCTTATAAGGTTGTGTCATTTACAAGCCCAGACTTATTATAGTTATAGTTGAAGCCGAATAGGCAGTTACTGAACGAGAATTTGTAAAATGAAGATCGTATTAAATATATTTTGTTTCAAAATGTTGTTTTTTTTTGTGTCCGAATTAAGAGCGGACTCTAGTCGGTAATATAGTATAGTAATATAGTCTATTGCCGTCGCGTCACCTCTAACCTCACCCCGTAAAGTGCGAAAGGGACAACTGCAGCTCAGGCTGATTTTACCTACAAAAACTTTGACTAAAAGACGTTTCGTATTCTGCTGTTTTCTTCATGAAAACTGGTTTGATCTAAAAAATTCTTATATCAAAATTTAGAGGGAAAGTATATCTATGCTCCTATCATTTCCTTTTTTGTTATAAACTTATAAATTTTGTCTGAAAGTCTTCTGAACATGGCAGTAAAAACGGGCATTTTTTTCGGATATTTGGATTGTCATATTTCTTTTAGTGATTATGTTTTGGAAAAAAGGAAATTATAGGGGCACGTATTAATTAGACCCAGATTTTATGGGGAAAAATCATTGCTCTAGAGGCATTATCCACGAAGAAAACAGCAGAATGTTTTTGTATGGAGAAAGTTTCACTAGAGTCCCCTCTTAATTGTTGTTTAAGAAGCCAATTTAGGACTGTTAGAGCTATTCTCCAATAGAACATTCCATGGCTAAATGTAGATTTAACTAATATAGAAGTCCAACTGTTACCTATGTCCTTTCCCATGAAGGGTGCCAGCCATAAATACATCTCACTATCATATCATACAGGGTGAGTTTTCCAAGTGGGTGTGGATGGCTAAATCAGAAACTCGAAAAACACTCAAAGGATACAAAGTCGTTATAACTGCATTGCTGCTTAACTGATTTTTGAACAAAAACCAAACCATTTATTTTGGAAAAAAAAAACCTATTAAAAAAAAATATTTTTAGCTTACCGTGTATTGTCATTCAAACCAGACGTGTATGCAAAATTTCATCTTAGGTACCTAATTGTTTGAGGATAAGAGGCTAAGGCTTGGTTATGCAACTACTCGTATGCTGCAAGGATGTGAAAGCTAAGCTACGAAACTATGTGACCGTTTCCACTGAAGCTAAGCTATGTAGCGGGCTAGTAAGATGCGCTATGAAGTTGCGTCGTCGCGAAGGTTAGCTGTGCGAGGAATATGCGCAGCTCGAGCTATGAGATGTATCGACAGTAGGGACGGCACGAGGAGCGGCGCGGTGAGGGGTGAGGCGACCATCCATAGCACGCATCC
The DNA here is from genome assembly GCA_949775005.1 of Orthosia gothica. Classification (NCBI taxonomy): domain Eukaryota; kingdom Metazoa; phylum Arthropoda; class Insecta; order Lepidoptera; family Noctuidae; genus Orthosia; species Orthosia gothica. The sequence continues at coordinate 30,991,542 of OX459042.1, read as the reverse complement.
AAAGCATGCATCCATCCATATAAAAACAGCTTAGCAGAACCCGTTGCCACCAGTGCTTTGCTATATGGAACAATGAATATGATTGGTGGATATCAAACGCATCCATAGCCACGTACCTAGCATAGCATATCTCTGGTGGAAAGGCACCCTAAAGGCTTTTGTAAAAAATATAGGTGTTTCCTTAAGTTTGCTGTATAACATGACTTCACAGAATTTGATCCTTATCCCTCAAAGTGTCAATTTCCAGACACAATAGAAAAATTACCATTATTTTAATCCGATTCGGAAATATGGACAGTTGAGCTTATGGACACTACCGGATGGTGTAATAATACAGCGTGTGTCTATTTTACCCTTTGTTCCCGTTGAGTTACACTGTTGCCCATTGGGATAAAAATTATCGATTAGTAACACTGTGTACTCAATGCCAGGTTTTTTACCATCAATTTACACTGCAACCTTATTAGGTTTAGGGTAATTTTTACTGTAACTCAACTTATAAGCTTTTATTTAACTTGCAATGTATGTGTGTTCGGTCAAATCTTGCATGAATTTTAAAGCAGTTATCCTCCACCGATCAAGATGAAATTTTGTATACACGTTTAGTTTGGATGACCATGCATGGTAAGCTTAGTGACTTCATTCTAAATCCAATATGACGGACGGCCCGAATGGCAGTCTAGTTATTTTTTGTGCACTGCCCTGATATGGGTATTAAATGAAAGGGTTTGCTGAGAAGGATACGAAAAAAGCAGGTTAAAAAAAGTTTTTTTTAATGTTTATTTTATTTTCGTTTTTTTAGACATTGCCCCACTAAGAATTTCTTCTGTATCGTGGGTGCTGGCGGTGCAGCAGCCAATCGCTCAACCACTGTGACAAATATGTCGTCTTGGGAACAAAAAGAGACAAAGTATGCTAGTACATAATTACATATATCCTACAAGTAAAATTGCACAATTTAAAAAACCCCCGACACATTTATCTTGCGAAAACACCCCGATTCAAACAATAAAATCCCCATAACTTTTGAACGTACAAATATTATGTTACGACTCCCAAGTACAAAGCGACGCTAGCAGACATGTCAACAAAAAGAACAAAATGTTAAAAACCCACTCTTCAGCACGTAGATCAAATAGCGTCTCAGAAGGAGTCTTGAAACCAAGTATGTTAAACTTTTTAACCAACAAAAAGGCCAGCAACACAAAACCAGAGCAGGACATAGAAAACAGAGAGCAAAAATTATAACAACCAAGGCCCTCCTCCTCCCGCACAGATTATAAAAATATTGCAAAACAAACAACTAACAACAATCATCTTCCAACCCGGCTGGTCACCGTGGAAGATCATGACCAAAACCCTCCAAATATTCAAAAAACTAGAAATAAAAATAATAATTTAAAAATTGCAACATATAACGTCAGAACACTCTCGACAACTGAAAAATACTTTGAACTAATGTACGCTATTCGGAACAGAAACATAGATATACTTGGCCTATCGGAAATAAGAAGAATGGGAAGTAAAATAGAAGAATATAACGACCACATACTATGCTACGTTGGCGAAACACCCGGTCAGTACGGTGTGGGATTTCTCATTAAGAAGGAATATAAGAAAAATATTACAAATTTTTGCGGACTATCGGAAAGAGTTGCAATGATTCAGCTAGAGTTCGGTGATGTTGACTTGTCAATTATTCAAGTATACGCACCGACGTCAGACTCAGAAGAAGAGGACATAGAAAAATTCTATCAAACACTACAAGAAGCCCACAACTTATTAAAAAATTGCAAAAACATCATGGTAATAGGAGATTTCAACGCCAAGATAGGAAAACCAAAAAGCAACGAAAACCTTATCATGGGAAATTACGGGTACGGAAAAAGAAATACAAGAGGAGAAAGGTTGGTACAATATGCCCTTGAATATAAACTATCCGTCATGAATACATACTTCAAAAAGAAAAACAGCCGAAGATGGACCTGGATTTCGCCAGATGAAAAATCAAAAAACGAAATCGATTTTATCATGTCTAATAATCCCAAATATATCTCAAACATAGAGGTTCTAAGCAACGTAGATTTCCCATCAGACCATCGAATAGTAAGAGCAACACTAACCTTAAAAACCCCTAAAAAGTGTAGAAGACACTTTCAAAACTCGGTGTCATCGCTGAAAACAGACGAAGAAATAAAGACATACCTTTGCAAACTGAAAACAAACATTACGGACCCAACCTTCTTTGATGAAAATAACATACAAGAAACCTATAACAAATTCGAACTCCACCTAAAAAATAGCCTAAAATCTGAGACTGCAAACAATAACAACGAACATACTTGCTATTTCTTCAAAGAAACAACGAAACTTCTGATCCAACGGCGCACCGAACTCATAAAAATCAAAAACAAATCACAAGAAATGAAAAAAGAGTTATCAGTCCTATTCAAACGAACTAGCAAGGCAATAAGAAACGATTACAAGCGGCACAGGCAAAAAATAATTGAAAATAGTATAACGCACTATAGAAGCGCCAAAAGAGCTTATAAGCAATTAATCAATCATACAGACTGGATTAAGAGCTTAAAGAACGGACAAAAAGAAACAAAGTCAAGAAAAGACTTAATATCATGTGCTACGAACTTCTACAAAGACCTATATGCTACTGAGCTACAAGACACGACTCCGTTCATAGAAACAAATAGATCAGAGATAAACATCAGTGAAACAACTATTATAAAAGTACGTGACGTCTTGGAAAATATTAAAAAGTTGAAGCGAGAGAAAAGCACAGGGCCCGATGGCTTAAAGAACGAGGCATTGATAGAAGGAGCAAAGCTACTCACTGGACCACTGACACGCATATTTAATTTGGTTCTAAGAACAGGCATAATACCCGAGCAGTGGCAAAATTCAGACATAATACTGCTATATAAAAAAGGAGACCCACTGGACATCGCTAACTACCGCCCGATTAGCCTACTATCAAGCGTATATAAGTTATTTAGTTCCACGCTACATAACAAAATTAGCTCAGCAATAGACAGTGAGCAACCGGAAGAGCAAGCAGGCTTCCGTCCGGGATTTTCGACAATGGACCACATCCACACGCTAGAACAAGTCATAGAAAAATACTCCGAATTTAACAAAGACTTGTATATAGGTTTCATTGACTACACAAAAGCATTTGACAGTCTCTATCATAGCTCTATCTGGCAAGCTTTGCACAGCTGCAATATAGATCCAATTATCATTAGAACTCTAAAAAACATATATCACAATAGTGTGAGCAGAGTAAAGCTAGAGTCTCGAGGCGACGAGATCAAAATAGCCCGAGGCGTCAGGCAGGGAGACCCACTATCTCCAAAATTGTTTATAGCTGTCTTGCAGTGCATATTTTCCAAATTGAACTGGATCTCTGAAGGCATCCCAATTAACAACGAACGTCTCACCCATCTAAGGTTTGCTGACGATATCGCAATCTTTGCTGAAACTCACAAGAAGCTAGAAAATATGATATCCCAACTTAATAAAGAGAGCAAACATGTAGGCTTGCATATGAACCTCAGCAAAACAAAAATAATGGCAAAAGGCAAAAAAGGAAAAATATTGCTAGACGGTGTTGAACTTGAATATGTGGAGCAGTATGTATACTTAGGAAAACAAGTATCGTTTTCTAAAAGAAATAATGAAGACGAGGTCAATAGAAGAGTCACGTGTAGCTGGAACAAATACTGGGCCCACAGGGAAATACTAAAAGGTAACTACGACCTAAAATGAAAAAGACCATCATGGACACTTGTATTCTGCCCTGCTTGACCTATGGCTCCCAGACGTGGACGTTTACAAACAATATAGCCAACAAAATAAGAACTTGTCAGCGGGCAATGGAGAGAAGCATGCTACGCCTAAGAAAAATTCAAAAAACAAGAAGTCAAGAAATAAGAAAAAAGACGAAACTGACAGACGCGTTACACCAAGCACTAAAACTAAAATGGAGCTGGGCCGGCCATGTAGCGAGATGCACAGACCAGCGATGGACTCTCAAGAGCACGAAATGGACTGGCCCACAAGGAAAAAGAAACGTGGGCAGACCACAAAAACGATGGGCGGACGACATAGTATCGGTGGCAGGAAAAAACTGGACAAAAATAGCACAGAACAGAGCAAAATGGAAGAAGTTGGAGGAGGCCTATACCCTACCAAGGGGTTCCTATAATAAAATTAATAAAAACTAACATTAGAATTAACTAAACATAGAGCTACTAACATAGATTTAAGATAATATAAAAAACATTGTAACTACATATGTAAGGTTTATAGGAAATAAAAAGGCTTTATTATTATTATATTATTATAACTTTTGAACGGCTGAACCAATTTTATTCAAACAGCTACGAACACTCTCGACAACATTGCCTTTCAAACAAAAAAAACTTAATTGAAATCGGTTCATCCGTTTAGCCGCTATGATGCCACAGACAGACACACAGATACACATCAACACACGTGAAACTTACACCCCTCTTTTTCCGGCGGGGGTTAAAAACAAATAAAAAAACCTGTGTTTTACTGTAAATGTTTATTCACGAAGAATACAAAACTGTTGGGTAGATTTAATTTTCATATTAAATGGATGAGAACTTAGCACGTTTTTGGTTTACAGTTACATGGTGGTTCTGGGGGTGGTGGCGGTGGTGGTGGTGGGGCGGGCCATCTCTGAAAAATAATAGTTTTAGTGTAAAGTATGAGTCAGACCTGAAGCATTCAATTCTGCTACGGTTGGATCAATGTACTGCGCTGCAAATAATAAACAATAGCTGTTCGGATATTTGAAGAAAGAATGAAAAAGAAATTATGACCCGCACAGGAGACACGAGAAAGAAAAAAACCCAATGCGAGACCCACACACAAAAAGGCTCCTATCTCAGCATGTGCAGCGATATCTAAAAGAAAACAACACTGCGCTGGTACTCTGATAAAGCCCTATGTTATTTATGTATGTATTTATATTAATGTTGAATGCAGAGGTACCTAACCTAGGAACAGCTGATTTTATTTTCAATTTTCAAGTTTTGCCCCATAGTTGTCATAATAAGAGTTTACAAATTAAACGACCTTGAACGTTGTAGCAAAAACCGAGGTCTTCAATAAATCAAAATGGGCGGTTATCGACCACACGTCTGTGGCTGAAAACCGCCCATCATGATTTATTGAATTCAAAAATCGGCATGTCTAATGGAGGCTACCGCGTTTGAATTTTCCGCTAGGGGCGCTGGTAGACTGCGGTCCGGCAAATGTCAAATTCCATAGTTCATTGGCTTTTAGCTATCAGTAATCTGTGCTTTTAGCGCGAGTCTATTTACATTTTTTTTTTATTGTTTTGAATATTTTTCAAATTTGGCAGATATAGGTACGGGCTTTACCAACCACTGCTTTAATAGAGTTTTACGTTTTGGAAAATGTTATTCTCCTATTTTTTTTAAAAAGGGGCCTCCGCAAAATCTCGATTTTATATTTAATAGCACGTTTACGGCATTAGTAATGAATTTTAATTCAAACTTTGCAAATGGACCTTAATCAACTGGTGAACAATAAAACGTTAGCCCCCATGAGCTTTGAGTTCAAAAGCGGCGATGTTTAGGGATAAGTAGCAACTCACAGCAATACGATGAAAGTTACCTGTATTCTGGGATCGATGCAAATATCCTTCTTACTTCTAGGCGAACGAGGAACGAGGTGTCCTAGTCCGACTTTGCTAAGAATTGCATGTAAGGTGTCATTGTCCGCAGTCTTGAATATCAGTGCCATGAGAGCTATTAGGTAGCCGAAGGTTCCTAAAGCTATCTGGGCGAGACTGAAACCCGGTGGCGGCGGGTTGCTAAAGTCGCTGTCGGACATTCGGGCCTCGTCCGCTAGGCGGCGCCCATCCGCCGCTCGCTTCCTCGCTTGTTCTCGCCTTCGTCGATCTCTCTCTTCACTACTGGAAAGATTCATAGTCATCATACTGTTGGATGTTAAGGTAAACAACTACATAGAAAGTCGGTTTTCACTGTAACGTCATTTACAACATTACGGTGCTAATTTGCCATAGATGCTGATGATGTTTTAGAGAGTATAAAACATTTTAATATAATAAAATACAAAAATATAAAACCTTAGATATTCCAAAATAAAACACTAAAAAGCGAAAAATAACTTTGTCTTTGGTACCTATTGTTTTCCGTTTTTCGACACCGACTTCAGAAAAGAAAGTTATTTTTCGCTTTGTAGTGTTTTATTTTGGAAGTCAATTTGATTTTTGTCAAAGTGTTTTTTAATCCTAGAGGTACCTACCAAAACTAAAAAGTAACTATTATTTTTAGTTTTATACCATGAAAATCATTAAACACGACTAGGATACATTGTTTATTTCGGAGATCCAGTGCCTACCTTCCGGCATCATTATAAGATCAGTCCGATGGTACCTTTTGCGTCATCATTTCAGCCGAAAGACGTCCACTGCTGGTATGTCCAGCAGTGGACGCCTCCCCCAGGCGTCGCCACATTGGCCGATCCCGTGCCTCTCGCATCCAGCGCCTTAACCAGGTCATCGGTCCAGCTTGAACTGGAGGTCGGAGTGCTTTAGGGTTATGTTTCTACTCTTAGCCCACTGCTATTCAACACCACAATGGATTATTTGACGTAACACTGCCAGAAATCAATTCCCTGGAACATACTGTATGCAGACGACGTTTTTTTATATCGGAATATACAGATGAACTTCAACGCTTGAAGATCTCTCGAAGATAAATGTCTAAAAATAATCAGGAATAAAAACGCATATGTCATGCATATTTGATGGCATCACAAACCCGGATAGCCTTTGGGACATCTCAAGTTCAATAAATGTTCAATAATCAGTAATGATGCAAAAAATTATAGAGACGTTGCCTATAGAACGACAATAGATTGGCTAAAATGGCGCGACAACTCACAGGTCACATGCGACAGAAAAGAAAAATGCCCTTTATAAAACCGAAGGCCATGTTTCCAAGACAGCAAAGCTTATATATTAGCTATAGCTACGCTCTAAAATTATATATGGGTTAGAATGTTGCGCAGAGATGCGAATGTTGCGCTGGCCAGGTGACACAAGACTTGACCAGAGGCCTTAGTGCGAGTTTTTACTCACGCGTGACTCACGCTCACTCGTGTTACGTAAACGATCTCTTATGTCAAAATGTATACAAAAAAAGAGGTTTCTCCTTACCGTCCCCAGACGGCGCTTATCCAGTTTCCATACAAATTGACGTTTACGTTAACGCGATTGACCGTGAGTAAAAACTCGCACTAAGGCCACAGATCTCGAACGAATTAGTGAGAGTAATTTTTAAAGTCCCCCCCCAAAAGCTAAAGCTATGTAGCTGGAGCTATGTAGCTAGAGCTATGTAGCTAGTGCTATGTAGCTAGAGCTAGAGCATCTAATATCAGCATTGAATATTGGAATTGAAAATCTAGAGATATTACATGCCCAAGCACCCATCACAGACAAAGTGAAAGAAAATCGACTCCAATCCACATCCAGAGACGGCCAGATTACCATTATGGTGAAACTTGTCCTGAACTTGCCAATGACGAAACGCGGACGCGGAAGACCACTTGCCACTTGGTGACAACGGTTGAAAAAGACCTGAAAGAAGCGCTACTGGACGCCAGCTCAGCTCTAGACCGTGGGCACAGTGAGGAAATGTGATAAGGAGAGTCGACCCGCAAGTAAATAGGATAAGGTCGCCACAGAAGAAGACAATCGATAGAAAGAAGATTTAGTGCATATTAAAAAGCCGCGGTTTCCCGTATCATTGACCAGCAGCCTAATTGTGTAAGTAAATTCGGCAAAGGAAACAATTTGTTTCTTTCCCAAAAACGACTTTTCGTATCGCGAAATGTCGTTTTAGGCTGCCGGTCATCGCTCAACCTAGAGGGTGGCCTTCCAACGCTCCGGCTGCGGGCATCTGCTGCAAGCGAGACACACAGGGCCGATCGAAATGGCGGCACTTATGGGAGCCCTACGTCCAGCAGTGGACGACATTTGGCTGAAACGATGATGATGGAAGAGCTACGTTATACTCGAAATAGGATGTTTCAAATATCTTGTTGGCACCACTGGACTGGACTCAAAAAGGTTAGTCCTAACAGGCTTGTACCTACAATGAATCACTGACAAAAATGTACGTAAAGGATGACATCGTTTCGTACATCATCCATCAACATTTCAGCCGAAAGACGTCCACTGCTGGACATAGGCGCCCCCAAGCGTCGCTACTCTGATCGGTCCTGTGCTTCTCGCATCCATCGGATACCATCCCGTACCTTGCCGTTTCGTAAATATAAAAATACTCACCAATCACACATAATTTATTCGAAATTGTTGATAGTCGAGGTTTTATCTGAGTGTTTTATGTAACTTGCATGATTAGGTATGTAGCCGTATAGCCTATATGTATTAGGTAACATTATTGCAGAGCTCCATTTTTCTTGATGACACTGCATGACGTTTGTATGACACCCCGTTGACGTTTCATATTCTTCTTAGTTTCGGCGAAGTAGAGGAATGAGTTTGTATTCACCCTACGTAGTTATGAAGTTGGCACTGTAAAAAACAATTTCGATTTTATTTAATTATTTTTTGCCCACGCGCGGCTTCGCTCGCGCTTGAAACCTATTTAACAAAACCGGCCAAGTGCGAGTCAGACTCGCGCAGGAAGGGTTCCGTACCATTATCGCAAAAAAGGCAAAAAAAACACGTTTGTTGTATGGGAACCCCACTATTAATTATTTTAATTATTATAGGTTCCCATTTCATTTACCTAATTTTGCCTGTGTTCCACCAAATATACTGAATGTGCACCAAAATATGTTCATATAAGTCGACGTAGCCACGCTGCGCGGGGCTCCTATTTCTGTCTGCAGGGTCAAAAGTAACCTAACACGAACGAGATGACGGGAGCTGAGTTCGCTCGCTTTGCTCGCTCACTTCAGCTCCCGTCATCTCGTTCGAACCTAACCTGTCCGTGTCGGGGTGCCCTAAGTTCCCGAGCTCGCTTCGCTCGCTCTTGGACTGATTCTTTGACCATAATTTATTCGTAGATCAACTAATATTTGGTGCACGATCAGTATTTTAGATGTACCTTTAGATTTTTGGTGAACACAAAAATATTATCCTTAATTATAAATAAAATAAATATTATTAAAATAATATTTATTTTATTCTATGTTTGTTGTTATAGCGGCAACAGAAATACATAATCTGTTAACATTTTAACTGTCTAGCTATCACGGTTCATGAGATACAGCCTGGTGACAGACAGACAGACGGACCGCGGTGTCTTAGTAATAGGGACCCGTTTTTACTCTTTGTACCCTAAAAATGCCTGTAGTAGTCACAACGGATCTTTGTGTCTCGAAAGTTGCCTGCAAGACCCTGCGCAGTTGCATTTTTTTAAGGCAATGTTAAAGTCGAAGATAGCATTGTATAACTAGCTCTTTCACTCGCTTTCGTTTGTCTCATCGTCCTATCTCGCTTACTGTATAAGAATAAGAATAAGAATAAGAATAAGAAATTTTATTTGCTCAAACATGTGTATACATACATAATTAAAATAATACATGCATGCAAGATCTTAAATAAGAGTGGCTCACGACATGTCTGCCACTTCTCATGGCGTGCAAATATTTTAGGTACTATTATTATTATTGAATTAATTATTTTAAAATTTTACAACTATACATTAAACATCACTCACACAAACAGATTTCTTATATTATATATTATTTACATTATCCAATGATTCATAAATTTTTTTCCTAGTCCAATATTAAAAATAACAATTATCACAATGAAGATTTACATCACTTTAATAGACATTCAATTATAATGAAATTTATAAAATTATAGGCATTTCTAAGTTCACCACTACTACATGACCATAATTACTACAATATTAGTTATTATGGTCAAATTATTTATAATAATCACCATGAGTCGTTTAAAAATTCTGTTATACTATAATATGCTTTTTGTGCCAAAATCAATTTTATTGTTTGTTTAAATTTTGGTATAGTTTGTTCTTTCCAACTTTTGGGCAATTTATTGTAGATAATTGGTGCCATGCAAAAAACACTCCTGCGCATAAGTGCAGTTTTTGATGTATGTAAACATAGCTTACTATCATCACGCCTATTTCTTGGAAATTTGTCTGCCATACGAGGAAACAAATGTGGATTTGTTTTTACGAACATTGCCATTTCTAATATATAAAGTGAAGGTAATGTTAATATTTTATATTTAATGAAATAATTTTTACAGCTATCGGTAGTTTTGAGATTAAACATAGATCTCAAGCAGTACTTTTGTCTTCTAAAGATGATATCCCTGTCGGTTGAGTTACCCCAGAAGATAACACCATATCTAATGACGGATTCAACTAAACCATAGTAGGCTGTTAATAGCGCCTCTATATTTAGAGTACGTGATAATTTATATAACGCATATGCACCACTGCTTATTCTTTTGGCTAGAGCCTCAATATGCGCTTTCCAATTTAAGCTTCTGTCGATTGTTAGTCCTAAAAATTTTGTACTATTAGCTGTCTGTATATTATTATTATTATATTCGATGTCAAGACTAGAGAATAATGATGATCGTTGGCTAAAGTGCATAATCAAAGTTTTACTTATATTAATTTTCAAATTATTATTATTCAGCCACGTTACTGCTTCAATTAATGTATTTTTTATGTCCGTTTCATATGTATTCTTAGTATGGCATGGTATAGTTATCGTACTGTCATCCGCAAACAGTGTCATGGGATGTTTAATGGATTTAGGGAAGTCATTAATATAGAGTGTAAACAGGGGCGGTCCGAGTACACTGCCTTGCGGAACTCCATGAGGGACGGTACGCTCGCATGACGTGAAAATTTCTTCACGTTTGGAGCTCATATTTATTCTATTAATTTGGGTTACTTGTTTTCTGTCATGTAGGTATGATTTTATAAGATTAAATATGTTTCCTCTTATACCATATGCATCAAGTTTATTGAGTAATATATTATGTTGGACATAATCAAATGCCTGTGTCATGTCGCAGAAAATGGCACAGACTGGTGTATTTTTATCCATGTTTGTCATAACAGTATGCAAGAATTCGTATATGGCCAAGTTAATAGTTTTTTTCTCCCTAAATCCTTTCTGTTCATCACAAAGAATAAGATTTTTTTCAAAATAGATATTAAGTTCCCTGTAAATATATTTTTCGATAATTTTTGAAATTATTGGTATTAATGATATTGGCCTATAAAATTCCATTAGCTCCCTATCCTGTTTCTTAAATAGTGGTTTAACAATCGATTTTTTTAGCGCACTGGGAAATATACCTTCACTGATGCTTAAGTTAATAATGTAGCTTAGGGGGCTACAGATTTCATATGCTACAGTCTTAATAATTTTTGTACATATGCCATCGTATCCTACACTGTTTGTGTTTTTTAAGGCCGCGATAATTTTTAATATATCAAGTGCTAGACTTGGGGCCATGAACATCGAGTCTTTTTTGGTTAAAATATGTTTAGTGACTGTGGTTCCCGAGCTAGTCATAGGTTTAATATTATCTATAAAGTAATCATTAAATATATTTGCAATAATTTTGGGGTCAGTTACAGTTTCATTATTATATCGAATTTTGTCTATAGTATTTTTTGGTATGTTCAGTTTTGTTTGGTTTATTATTTCCCAAGTGGTCTTAGATCTATTACCCCCTTAGATGTCCACCAGGCAGGCCGAAAATCACCCATGTGTCCGGGTACCCTGGCGCCTTTTGCGCTATGGGCGCGGTGTCAGTAAATCGTCGATTTCTCGGAAGTTTTGTATGGGAACCATGTATGAAACTTATGTTGTTACAATCTCTATGAAATAAGCTATCATATTCCAAATGGATTTATCCAGTTTTACCTTGTAAGTATTGGTAATTGTTGTGTAAAGTCAGTGTAAGGGATTTTTTTTCCAGTTTCGTGTATAAAAGGAGATAGAAATAAAAAAATAAACCATTATTTCATAAAGTTTTAATTTTATTTACAGGAATACACCCTATTTCACAATAATCAATCAAAATTACACACCCCCCGATACATTTTTTCATCCCACGAGAATTACAAACTTTTCAAAAAAAAAATAATGCAAATTGGCAGGGTGGACAGTTGGTGGCTGTTTTTTTTTTATTCGAATTTGTTTCGTTACCACTACAATTAAATGCATTATTTCTGTTGTTAATTAACGTAGCATTGTAAATAACAACAGTTTGATATAGTCATATTTGCAAAAATAAGAAATAAAAAATAAAATATTCGCACGCAGAAAAAAATAAACAACAATGTCGGACGGCGTTCGTTGAAATACGTATATCTGCTGGAATTTAGGCCAAATACAAAAAAAAACTATTAAAAACAGTTCAAAACTTACCGTTCCATGTATTTCCAGCAGAAAACAACAGCCACTCAAAATAAAAAAACTAAATTTTTAATCACAAAAAGTTTGAGCACGGCCCCTTGTGCTGTCAAAAATGGCGACCGCCCGATGCACAGATTTAATAAATAAATATTACGGTCTTGGGCGGATCCAAAGACCAGCGGGGTATTTTTTTTTCATAATTGTCTATTAAAGTATCGAATGAAACCAAGATTTGTCGAGAATATCCTCCTTACTGACATATTTCAAGCCAAAAACAAGAACAGCCATAGAATATCAAAAATTGGCAGAGAGGCAGACTGGACATTTGAGCGACCGATGACAGCTGGCAGAGAGGCAGAGTGGACATCGGAAGGGTTACTTGACATTTTAATTTTATGTATATTTTGTGCGCGTTGAGTTAAATAGATAATCTTTTTAAGCAATTTAGAATAACTCTTAAATTTATATTTATTCATTTCGGTAGGTTTTTGTCTATATTGCCATAATAATTGACGTTTTCTTTTGCTACATATTTTAACACCATGAGAGACCCAACTAGGCCTTCTTTTCACATTTACAGAAATAAGAGTTTCAGGAAAGCACTGTGTATATAAGAAAGAAAACATTTCTGTGAAGGCATTGTAAGCAATATTTGGATTCTTAGCTTCGTATACTTCAGCAAACGATAGGCTATTGAGGTAGGATTTAAATTTGTCTATGTTCTCTTTACTATAGTCCCGTCTAATGGTCCGCCAATGATTTCTAGTGCTTGCGGTGCTAATCGGGCAATTGAGTAGTTGTGCCGTATGGTCAGACAAAGCTAGTTCCAAAACCATAGCTTTACGACACCTATCAAAATTATGCGCAAAATTGTCGATGCATGTCTTGCTCTTTAAACGAGTAGGTTGACGTATAGATAATTTTAAATTAAAGTTTAATAATAAATTTTCAAATTCTAGAGTCTGTTTGTTTTTCTTCAATATATCTACATTAAAATCACCCGCGAGTACAACATTTTTAAATTGTTTTTTCATCAGAACACGTAATAGTATCTCTAATCTACTCATAAATTCAACAAAATTACTTGGATTTGGTACTCTATATATACATACAATTACAATTCTATAATTTATAAGTTCTATGGCACAACATTCAAAAATACCCGTTATAGACAAATTAGCGATTTTCGGCAATTCTCTCCACTGATGACCATTTTTTATGAGTATAGGTACAAGCACCACCTCTTTTATTTTCCCTGCGACTAAAGCATGCAGCTAAACAGTAGTTAGGTATATTGAGATGGACTTCATAGCCATCCATCATGAAATGCTCCGTAATACATAATAGGTCCACTTGTATACTTTTTTCTAGTAACTCATATAGACACACTGTGAGCATGTCAGATTTTGTAAGGAGTCCTGCAATATTTTGGTGCATAATGTATACATTTTTATTCACGAAAAAAAGTATTCGTAGGTGTTTTTACTTCAGCTGTTTGATCTTGTTTTGATTATGCAGTTATTTATTACATTTTATTGTTTTGATGTATGCAGTATAATCTATTACAAACTGTTTCTTGCGCAATGGTTCGCAGGGTCTACTTCAGAGACACAAAGATCCGCTGGGACTACTGTAAATACACGTTTGATAACAAAGAATCCAAGTTTCAAGTGAATCTGAGTGCAAACAAAATATTTTCCATACAATCTTTGCCACCCTTTATGGGATGACCCCTTTAGGTGAGTATACATCAGAGCATTTTCGTGAGCATTACAATGTAATGTTACATTCTTCCGAATGATACAATACAGACAAATGCTCGATGTTCAGTTACAACTGTTACAAGTGAGTTCTGGTCCGAGGGTTGGGGGCCGCGGCCGGAGAGCAATGCCGGTATTGCGGTGGGCCGCTCTCCCTACTTTCCGCGGCCTAGACGGGGTCGCCACCGTCTGATGGCGGACGCGGTGGGGCCGCAGGGGAGGAGGAGAGTCGGTATTGAGCTCTTTCTGCTCCCTGCGGCCGAAAAATGGTAGGTGGCGAGGCCATTGACCTTGACTCGTCTCAGGGGGACCAAGGGTGCCATACACGGGGTCGTCTAGCGCCCATGTGCTGGTTTGGTCGTTTTGGTGCGCCGGTGATGGGGGGTAAACCCCAGCGGAGAGTCCGGAGACGGACAGCAGTGGCGGGTTCGCGGTGAGTGCTAACGCGTGCCCGTGTTCCCGCCATAAGCGGCACAGTAGGACACCGTGGAGTTTTAGTGGGTTCGAGTCCCACATAACTACGCTATCTCCTCGTGGTAGCGCAGTATGCATGAGCATTTCTCCAAGCCAAAAAAAAGGTCTAAGGGTTTAGCCTGGGCTAAATTCTTTTCCTGAGCCACCTCGAACCAGTCTAGACTTGTATTTTATATAAATTGGCCTCAGATTGCCACAGTCCGCAATTATTTACTTACGGGTTAGCCAACATTCTCAAAAAAAAAACATTTTTACAAATAATAAACCGACTTCTAAAGCAAAAAGTGCAAAAATAACTTTCGTTTCGGCAGATATTTTTTGTAAAAATGTTTTTATTGCTCTCTTTTTAGTTTTAATACTCTGTCAATAAAAAGTGAGAAAAGTCTATACTATAGCAAGCTACCTAAAGGATTGACAAAATACCCATAATAACTTAATTTAGACAATTGTGCTGTTTGTCGCTAAGGATTTCGGCTGTACGTTTTATATATTGAAAACTGCTGTTCCGTTTTTGATGAAACTTGCACAGTGCCCTAAGTTGAGAGATACTTAATCCAACAAATAAAGAATAATCAAGATCCGGTAAGTGGTTTCGGAGAAATGCGTGGCAAACATACATACATTAAAACAAACATACATATATAATATGGCACACGTGTTTAGAAGCCCATACAGAGTAATATAAATTTGATTTAATATTGTGCAATTCCAACAATATTACATAATACGTATCGAATAGATTACCACCTTTTTTTGCAGTCGGTAAAAATGCCGTGCATCGAGCTCAACCAGTGCAGCGGGCTGGTTTCTAAATATAGTATTTGCAGTTCAGAACTTTTCAAAACCTGCTTTAATTCTATTGCCAATGTTAAACCTGAAATTCTTAGTTCAGAAATCGGGGGAAAGCAAAGCAAAAAAGCCCATTCAGCATAGTTGGTACAAATATCTAGCTTATTATTAACCGACTACCGGTAAGTTGCTTCATACGTTGGTACAGATCGATTCAAACTTAAAGACGGTTGTCAAGCTCGCTTTTACTACGCACCCACCGTTCGAGCGGTTCCGCACCGCATCCGATCTGAGCCGAGAAATGTCGGTCCGAAGAAGCCGTACTTTAGTAGGGTTGGGCACCAGGGCACTTGATCCGAACTCCGTCTGCCCGAATTACAATTAACTTCTAATTCGGATTTGATTCGGTTGCGATACGGAACCGAACACCAAACCTCCAGTCCATGTCTTTCTTATTTGGACCAGATTTTAAGAAGGACATTTGGAAAGTGTTGCAACACCTGATGAAGGATATTGTACTTCGTACCTACCTCGTACCCAAGAAAACACGCAACCTAATAAACAATCACCATAGCTGTGACGTAATGTCTCGAGACTGAAACGCATGAGGAGATACTTGGAAGGTTACGTGAACTACGTACATCAAACACACTGCCTATCATCGTACCTTCAGGACACTGGATGTTATTTCGCAGGTTAAAATCAGAAATGAGATTCTAAGGATGTTGAACTCACCAGGTCCGGCCCTCGCTTCAAACATGTGCACAACCAAGGAGCGGCGATTTGTTGGTTATATGCTAAAAATTGCACTTTACCACCACCACCACTACCACCAGAGAAGTACATTTTATACAACAGTGCAAGGATACCAGCGCTGATGACCACCCCAGCCACCACGGGTAGCAAGGGACCGCCCACGCCGGCGCCGTCGCTGCGATCGCCCATCGTACACCGACCACCGAACTTTTTGCTATTTTTTGAATTTTTGCATTATTCAGAACTGAGCATTTATCTTCTATGTTTGTGACATTGAAGAGTAATGTCATCGTCACAGAGTTATATTGTCTACCTGGCTTTTAAAATAGTTTTGGTGGTTACAAGGAG
The DNA here is from genome assembly GCA_949775005.1 of Orthosia gothica. Lineage (NCBI taxonomy): Eukaryota > Metazoa > Arthropoda > Insecta > Lepidoptera > Noctuidae > Orthosia > Orthosia gothica. Next base: position 30,974,926 of record OX459042.1, on the reverse strand, counting down.
TTGCAATATGATCACCTATCATCAAAATATCAAAGCTTGGTGTAGTTCCGAATTTTAAGTATGTTGTATGGGCCAGTTTGGGTAACGTTAATCCACATAATCCAGAAGGCCGTAATTGGCGTTGAGCGCAGCGAGCACAAGTATTTCGAAATTTAGGAAGTAGCCAATTTTTTGGATGTTTTTGGATTTACACTACCCTAAATGATTCATAGAAGAGTTACCAATAAATCAGAACTAAATGATTTTTTGCAAATTTGGCCTTTTTAGGATTCCGTCCAAAATGGTAAAAAGGAACCCTTATGTTGCGACTCAGTCTGTCTGTCCGTCTGTCACAATTCGATATCTCAAGAACAACTAATGCTATCAACTTGAAATTTGGAGCTGTTTTGGATGACGTTTGCCCAACTATTTTAAAATAAGACAGAAATATTTTTTATGCAATAGGGACTGAAAGGGGTTCTTAAAATTCTAAGTGGGGCTACTAGGGCATAGGGGTATCTACGAAATATCGCATATTCTAAAAAAAAACTCTTTTTTATCATAGTGGTCTACTTTTGACGGAGTATGTAAAAAAATACCGTTCCCCCTTATCTCCGAATTTTGCATAGAGAAAAATCTGATTTATTCTATGTGATAGAAGTTTATGTAAATATAACAGGAAAAATAAAACGATGTCGCTAAATAGCACACTTTTTCAGAAATCAAAATTAACAATAAATATCTAATCGAAAAGTACTGTCCGCCTGTTCCTCTGTCCGCTTAACCACCTGTCTGCCTGCGCATCTATCCTACTTTTGAAGGACTGTACGTAAAGTAACACATCCAAAATATTTTTTTTAAAATAGCGAGTCCGACTCGCTGTTTACCGGTTTTTTTTTTGTGTAGATTTCTACTGGGCTATAAAGTTCAACCAAGAATCATTCTCGGGGAAGTAAGCCAAGACGGACAAAATGGCATATTGCCTGGTGGCAATAAATAGATATCCTGGATTACTTATTAATGAGAAATGTTTAAGTGTTACTCGCGACATACTCATATAATTCTACTCACTCGCGATAATTGAATCAGGTAGGGACTGAGACAGCAAAATAACTATGGTAATACCTATAACAGGTACTTAATACTCTCAGTAAATAACTGGTTCGCTTTTGAGGAGTTGCGCTGGACCTTCCAAAGTTCCATCTCAATAGGCTGCTTGGTTGCTGAATTTGCGTCATTTATTGTTACGTGTGGCGACTGGCGACTGTCGACGCTTGAGGGAAACCTATGTCCAGCAGTGTACGTCTTTCGGCTGAAATGATGATGATGATTGTTTCGCCCAGACACATTCGAGGATGACAAGACGAACTAGACTTAATGCATGAGAGACTGGTCTATAAATAGAAAAGTGGGCTCTTGGGAACGTGTATCCCTTAGAGTCTGTAATTTCCTCTAATCGAATCAATCAATTTGACTGTTGGTTGTAATAAGGTCGCATTAAAAGTGTTGTCAAGATAGCACGCATTTCATTCCTACAAAAAACCTAGCCAAGTAATTAGCTAAGGATGCATCTTATCTAAGGAATGCGGCAGTCATTTGTTCTCGCGCTCGAACACGATCACTACGGTACACTATAATCCGGCTCGAAGGACCATATGTTGGCTTTAATAAGGTTGCTAATTACTAGGCTAGGTTTTTGTAGGCATGAAATGCGTGCTTTCTTGACTACACCTTTAATGCGACTAAAATAATATGAACATTGGTTTACGTCTTTATACAACATTGATAGTTGATTGATTTATTGACATTAATCAAGGTACATTTGCAGTTGTCATGGTGACTGATTCAATTGCTGGAAGAGTGGTATTTTCCTTCAAAAGCGCCTTCTTAGAATATAGGCTTTGTTCGGAGTGTGGACGCAGGTTTTTATGTATACTGTCTATTAAAAAAAAGCTGTAAGTATTAAATCAATATTTATTGAATAAAAACTTAAACAATATTAATCAAAAATAGTTACACAATTAATATTAAAATGTCAATAAGGTTTTATACTCTACATGAACACTTCTTATAAAATATTTTAGAAAAAACATGTTGGCCTGTGCCTGTTATGAAATGAGTATTTCTTATAAACTATAAAATAGAATCAATAATCGAATAAGACATGATTTATTGGAAATATTACTTTGTATTTTTATATAAATCTCGCATAATCTTTCCAAAGGTACTGGGAAGTACAGACGGCAACAAAAGTCAATTAACACGTGCATATTTTTTAGCATAGGTAAGTAGCAAAGGTAAGTACCTCTCTATAATATTAAAAAAATACAAATCAAATGTAATTATATTACTTATATTAGTATTATATAATAGCTCGTTCCAGCGGCTTCGCTCGCGTGAAAAGTGTTTTTTTATCACACCTATTCAAAAAGAGCTAGTTTATTCCTCGTAAACAAGGACCAAATTAGCTCATTAATCAAAGTGATTTAAATTTGGAATGTGGTTTTATTGTTAGTAAATGTTCCAATCAGCATAGAGATGAATCACAAACCATGCGGGAACAATGAATAGAATAAGTGACTGGCTGAAAAACTGCGAGCGTGCCATAAAAATGAGTGCGTCTTCCAATAAAATATAACATAGGCATATTCCCTAATAGCCTTTGAAATATTTACTATAAAAGATTTACAATTATTAGCGTAGTATCGTCAGTTTTACGAGTAAATTGTTAGTTTCTTTCCGAACGTCTGTAACCCACGCTACGCCATTGTATACTCCCCTATACCCCTAGTACTAACATAATTTTTAATACATCTTATTAAAGGTATAGAAAGCTGCACCTGTGTTAGGTCACCAGAAAATTAAATATGTAAAAACCTTGCATTGTAATCTTCAAATTCCTCCCGAGTCAACAAATACTTTGCGACCCATTTGTATTGAGATGGCTGGTCTAGTATTTTTAGGAGAGGTTCAAGTTGTTTCATGTATTCTGTTAAAGTTTTTCTGTCTACTGCACCTATAAGGTTATTTCTCTTGTTCCAAAAGTTGGGGATGCTTCCTGTCACCAGAGCGTCATACAGTCTCTTCACCATTACTTTGAACAGGGTCGCTGGATTATTTTTGTTCCAATAATCTCTGTTATTGATAGCAACTATCTCCCAGAAGAATAGAGTTTTGATATAGTAACTTGCTATTTTTTTCATGCCAAGAGAGTCCCGAAGCTTTTTCATCTGAAACAAGGTGACAATCAATGAAAAATTGGAACAGATTATTCAGGATTTTCAAATTTGTAGCTCAATGCTGAAAATCAGTTTAATCTAGGCTTTAATAAGAGAATACGACGGAGGCAGTTAAGACAAATTAGATAAGGTCAAGAACAGAAGTAAGTATTCTTGTTCCTCATTTTCCTCATTTACAGTTTTAAAATTGTAAAAAGATGAGGTCGCGGCAGCGCATCTAAATTAGGTGCAAAATAAAAATTGGGGTAAGTACTCACGAATCGGATCGCTTGTTTCAAGTTGTTCGAGTTGTACATCAGCTGTCGCTCTTGGTTGTGAAGCGCGATGCGCCACGAGCGGGACTGGTCGAAGGCGCACGGAGACGCCTTGTTCGGCTTGCCCACTACCATCCAGTAGTCCTTCTTGCACTCACGAGGGATCTCGCGGTAAGCCTTGCTGACCGGCCAGCGGTCCTCCGGGAACTTCAGGCACGGCACCAGGTCAACGTCCAATTTGAAGTTCCTCGACTTGTTACTGATCAGCAGCGTCATCGCCGGCCCTGACTCCGACCTGTCGATGACGTACGGCACGCCCTCTACGTCGTACACTGGACGTGAATTATGATTCATCTCGAATTTGTTAAGTGCTTTGCTCACGACGCTCTTGAACCAATCAGAGAATTTAGAGCGCAGAAGGTAGTTGCTGTCGTCTTTCCAATCGAATGCGGTTTTGTTAATGGGCCACTCGTCCCTGAAGGGGAGTTGTTGGAACTGGACGCCCATCTTGAGCTCCACGAAGCCTGGCGCCTTAGCGTCAATGATGATGTCGCTTCCTTGCGGGTTCAAAGCATCAGTTTTGATGTTCAGAGGCAACCCGATCACTATGTCCATGTCGAATTCGTCAGGTTTTACGATACGCAAGTTATCATAGTGGCTACCGGCAAATTGCACCTAAAATATGTAACGAAAATCAATAAGCTACAGAAACTGTGTAGGTATAATAATATACATATGTAATAGGTATCATCATATGAACATCACCGTTATAACATCAAGACTTGAACATACAAATTGCTTGAACATTTATGTTATTACCCGACTACGGCGAAGCAAAAGGGAGGGTTATATTTTTGACCGGTATTTGTGAATGTATGTATGTTCATCTGTTACTTCCCTCAAAACTTCTAAACTGCTTATCATAATTTGACAAATAAGGTGTCATTGAAAGCGTCTTGTCTTCTGCTGGTCATAGGCTATGTGACGTCACATTAAATTAAATATGGCGCCCTATAGGCGGTCCTATGGCGGTTATCCTCTGAACAGCACTATGAATATTTCAGATGAGAATATTTTCTTGTCTCATACTTTTTAGAACGTTATTTTTCAGTACCTAGTCATTAGTGGTTTTAGTATTCGAACTTATTTTTTCAAAATATCTATTGGCGGATACGGCTGCTAACAGAGTATTGGCTGCCCAAATATGTTAGTAAGTAGTATAGTTTGCATTACTCGAGTGCACGCTAGTAATAGTAATGTAAAACAAGAAAAATCATGCTGTGCAGTCGGAGAATCAGGGGGTCAGCCAGTTTGCGAATATGTATCCTCCGACTGCACAGCATGATTTTTCTTGTTTACAGATTTTTAGTTCGTTAGGTTTTTGATTTTGTATTTTTTTTTTATTTACAACTTTTTAGTTATCATATTTTTTTCTAATAACTTTTAAGTGGTATATATTTTTGTAATCACCTCTAAAAAATCTTCATTTTGATACCCCACTCGATGGGTTACGAAGAGAAAAAAAAATCCAAGTCCCACAATATAGCGCCCAAAATCCGCCATGTTCCTTTTTTTTAACGGCACTTATATAAGAACACTTGGGCAGTCAAGACCTATCTAACGATTTAGATATTGATTATAAAAAACTGTCAAGTAATTTGAAAGATTTGAGGTAATAAAGAATAGTACATACATACAAGCATACATACATACCTACAATATACCCGCGAAAAACATAACCCTTTCCTTGCAGCCGGGTAAAAATAAAAGTCAAATGACCCACACTTCTGATTTCCTATGGTTAGGTACACAGACATAAATCTAACTAGATGACGTGATTGTATGGACTAAAGTACGATCAATGATTGTAATTTCATTTAGCATTATCGGCACCGGAAATCCACCGAAACCTAGAAAAAATCCTTTTTATGCCATATTGAGCTGTGAAGACTGTAAAGAAAAGGTTGTCCGATGCATTGGAAATGTTTTCTTTCTTTGGTAAGTATTTTTTTTTATTAAATAGTGTGTGAAAAAGTGGCACGCTTGGTTTTCATGCAGATGGAGGGACTTGCGTTATCTAGTTAGATTTATGTCTGTGGTTAAATAAGCAGTGTGCATTATTTCCAAATACATACATTGTACCAAAAAATATATACGAACCGTGCTTGAATATTTCTCGTAGTAAGGATCTACTTCCTTCATCTTCATATGCAGTTCTTGGAAGATGGTGTCAAACACATTATAGTGCAGACCAAACTCAGTCAATTGTATGTAATTCACGAAAATGTCTGACATCAGTAAGTCGAGTTGCTTATTATTACTATTCATGATTGCTGCAAAACAAAACAATAATTTTGAGACTTCGACGATGATTGTGGATGAAATGTTAATCTACTTCAATTTTTTTTTAATAATATCATTGTCCAAAATAATAAGGCAAATAATAGATATCGAATATTCCATTAGTAAGAAACAAGTTAATTAGTAAAATATAATTTAGGTCATCATCATCATCCTATTAATGTTCCCACTGCTGGGACACAGACCTTCCCTCTGGTCCTCTTTGGTCTCAATAATTTAGATAGGTACATACCTTTTTAATTTAAATACATAAGATTTTTATTTTAACTATTTATTCATTCGATTAGTAATTATTTATTAATCTAACTACATTATGAAATTTTAAAGTAGGTATATCTATACTATATAATAATTACTATATATTAATATTTTTTTGTTTGTACCGAATTATGCTCCTAAACTACTGGACCGTTTTTAACCATTATTTACCAATAGAAAGCTAAATTATGAGGCAGTAACATAGGCTATAATTTATTTTAAGACAAATAAGAAAATTGCAATAATGTAACCCAAAGTAGCATAATTTTGCCAACAAAATTCATTATTAGGCGTGCGCTGAGAAAACTATTGATGTTTCATAAAAATAACATAAGTACTCTTTAATACCTACAAAAAGTCCGGGAGGGAATATATAACTAACATAGTTAAATCACAATAGCGGCTTTTCTGTTCTAGAGTTTATTTAGGTCGCCGCCGGTAGAAATTGATTACATTCGTATCGTAGTATTAATACGTATTAAAATAAATAGGTTAACACATTGGTAGGTAGACCGTAGGTAGGGTAGGGTAGGGTAGGATAGGTAGGTAGTCAGTTGACGGGAGTGAAGCTGCGGGGGACAGCTAGTAATCCACGGAACAGAAAAAACAGTGGAAATGCAAAGTAGGCGTGGCACGCGTGTCACTAATAGGCGATAAATATATAGAATAGAAATAGAATATCGATCTATGACACGAAAGTCAACCTTACGTCAAACGAAATAAAGTTTATAATTGCAACCACTGAGAATACCGCCATCTATGGGTGGGTAGCGGTATTTACTTGGCAATCGAATCTAGTTTGACTTTAGATTACAAAACGTCGTAAATACTTTCTACACTAACGCAAAATAAATCCTATTTAAAGAGTGTGAAGATTGTTTTCCAGATGTAGGATCTCTGACTTATGCTAGTTTTAACTAAAATTATAACGACAAATCAAACGATCGGCTTATTTGTAGTGCATTATATGATTATCAGTTTATATGTGTAGTTTGGCGACAACGGTTCCCATAGTAATTTTGCTGCATTGCAGTTCCACTGTTTTTTCTGTTCCGTGTAGTAATCTAATCCAAATTATAAAAGCGAAAGGTCACTCACACACTCAACACTAAATATCGAAAATCGCTTGACGTATAAAGGTAAAATTTGCCCGGCAGGTTCCTCATGTGACGTTAGTGAGCACTAAAGAAGGATTTTTGAAAATAGCACCCATATGGGGGTGAAAAGGGGTTTGAAAGTTTGTATGAAACTACAGTTTGTAAGTTGGACACACAAGAGAGACTTTTGTTGTATGAAAAATCGAATTTCTTGGGAAAAATATTAACGGTTACATGCGGAAGCTCCACTGCACTGTCTCCTGCATAGTATTAGACATTGAGTAGTCACATCAGTAGTGAACATCACGACTGGGTCCTTGATCGAATGACCGGTGCCACGAGCCCTTTATTTAGCTCAAAACTCATCGGACACCGTTTGTTAGCGCCATTAAAGTTTCGTAAATCCTAAATTGTTTATTGATTTAACAATAGCTTATTTTTGCCTGTCTGAACCAGCTGAACGAAAGTCATCTGTAGGATAAAATACGGATTACGCGAACAAAGTCGCGGGCGAGGTGTTAGTAATTTATAAATAAAGTTAGGATGGATGAGGGCGGAGCCGCGGGTGGCACTAATAATTATATAAAAGGTATGCTTACCTTAAGTTCAGTCTTTGTATTTTCTTCCACTGACTGTTTTATTTAACACAGTTTGTACGAGCTTCTGTACACACACTTTGTTTTTGTACTTGCTTGTTGTATCTTGAAGATTACATACAGTTGAGTGTACGGTTGCAGAGTGCCAACTGTGCCTACAGACCCGCACGGTCCCCTTTATAGGAGACGTCGGCGTCGGTTTGTATACAATGAAATATTCCCGAGAATTCGGGTTTACTCACTACACTATTCAAAAGTAATTTACAAAACGGTACAAGTTTGGTCTAGGTAATGCTGTGCATGCTATAAAAACAATAACAGGATCCGATTAACAATACTTGCTATAAACGTCTACCGTTCCGAGAAACATAAAACATTAGAGCTTGTATTTTCAATTCAATTTAATTCTTTATTGCATATCACATGTGTATAACAAAGATCTTTTAGATTTTACTGTACTTAAATAAAAAAATCTTCCTTTTGTTTAAAATAAAATCCCAATCCTAATTTTTAAAAAATACTGATTGCACAGCAAAATAGTTACATCATCATCTGCCTAGCCTTTTCGCAATTGTTGTTGGGGTCGGCTTCCAGTCTTACCGGATTCAGCTGGGTACCAGTATTTTACATGGAGCGACTGCCTATCTGACCTCCACAACCCAGTAACTGGGTAACACTATACCCCTTCAGATCTCAAGCTTCTGACTACCTGTAACGACTGTCAAAGATCTCCAAATGACAGCCGGGACCAACGGCTTAACGTGCTTTCCGAGGCACGGATGAAACTCGGTATGTCTCGGTATGTAGACCGCCCATTGTACACTTATCGTTATAAATGTTTAGTCCTATAATTATTTAAGTGGTGTACAATAAAGTATATAATAATAATAATATGTTGAAATGGTCACCCATCCACGGACCCACCTCGGCAAGCGTTGCTTAACCTTGAAGATACAAAATAAATAGATAGCAAAATAGTTACATCAAAATATAAAAAAAACAACAATTTGAGTTCGTGATGCATCGCTATTAATTGAAAAGCGAGCTTTTTTATGAAAGCATATCTAATAATAACTAGCGCACAATAAACTTTTGTTTTTTGTGACAATCCCACCGCACTATTCCCAAACCACTACAACTCCTGAAAGCCAGAATCAACAGTGGCGACCACCATAAAAGCGTCGAGGCAATGAAGCTCGAGCTCGACGAAGTTGAAAATGAATTTAACTGTCTTGGATCCCGCAACGAAATTAATCAGAAAAGAATAACAAAGGCGTAGGGAAATATACAAATTTCCCATAAACTTTTTTATTACAACAAGGCTTCTATTTTTTAACGCAAATGGCAGTTGGGGCATTTGAGCCCGGGCCTTATTTCCGATCCCGGGATTTCAAATTGATCGTAAATCATTCCCGGGATTTTTAATTGTTACAAAAAAGTTGTAGAAAGTACGTAAAAATCAGTTTTTATTAAGACTTTTGCAATTGCAATCACAATTTTGAACTTACCGAACCACTAGCGTCGCTCGTTAACATCTTTATGATATCGATAGGTGCCTACTTATTTTTAACCGACTTTCCAAAAAGGAGTAGGGTTGTTTTTTTTTTGTGTCTGTTCACCGATATCTCCGTCAATTGTAGACAGATTTTGAAAATTCTTTTTTGTTTGAAGAAGTATGTGCCGAAAATGGTCCCATTTTAATTTGGTGAAGATCTGATAAAGAACTTCGAAGATATACAACAGAACTCTTTAATAAATAACGGCTAATCTCTCGGGATTGCTGCAATCATAATATAACATCACGCCAGTACGCTCTTAAGGGGTACGCAGATCTCTTATTTCACCGATTATGTTCAAGTTTAATTATATTCAGGTAATCTATTCTGGCGTTATAGGTACCTTACTAAACATTAGGTAGGTACAAATAAAAAAAAATATACAATAAAATACTACCGTAGGTACCTACCAATTTTTTTGCGTTATGGACACCGACTTCCAAAAAATAAGTTATTTTTCACTTTGTAGATTTTAAACCCCGCCGGTAAAAGAGGAGTGTTATAAATTTCACGTGTGTTGCTGTGTATCTGTGTGTCTGTCTGTGGCATCATAGCGCCTAAACGGATGAACCGATTATGATTTAGTTTTTTTTTTTTTGAAAGGTGAGTTTGTCGAGAGTGTTCTTAGCTATGTTTGAATAAAATCGGTTCAGCCGTTCAAACGTTATGAGCGTTTTACCATTTGATTGGTCAGTTGGGCAGTTTTCGCAAGATAAATGTGTCGGGGGTTTTTTAAATTTTGAAATTTAACTTGTTTATTTGGTAGTCGGTAGTATTTTTTTGTAATAAGTTTATTTTGTATTCAAATTATCGATCTGTACTGGTTTTGTTAAACAATTAGTTTATTTGTAGGAAATGTAATGATAGGTGATGATTATTTGATGTGCAATTAATAATAACTCAATTTTTTTTTTAAATATTCTGTTCCTGACCCACGTACCTCGGACCAGTCCTTCCCAAACCCAAAAAAAAATACATTTTTTACAACAATGTAGACAATTACGGTCAATACAACGTCCTAACCTAGGAATTAAGGCGCTATTTACGCCCCAATGTTAACGCAGTACTAGCTAGGGCATGCAATATCGCAAGGTTCTCAATTCCGGAACTGAGTTCCGATACTGGAGATCTGATTCCGGAATTCCGGAATTGGTAACTTTTAAAGTTTGTTTCAAATCAAACCAGATTTATAATTATTACAGTATTTTCATAATTTTTTGCAAAAAATTAAACATTTTTGGTCATCTTTCTCCTTTATAACTCTAATTAAACATTTTAAACCGTAAAACCAACAAGGCTTATCTTTTGTCGTTGGCACTACAGTCTTTCAAATTTGTTTGGCCCAAAAATTTGCCATCTTCACGACGTCATCTGTGGCAGCACATAGATCACCCTTTTTTATCGTGGAGATAAGATCATGCATAATGTACTACCACGGGAGATAGCGCAGTTATGTGGGACTCCAACCCACTAAAACTCCACGGTGTCCTCCTTTGCCGCTTATGGCGGGAACACGGGCACGCGTTAGCACTCACCGCGAACCCGCCGCGGTTGTCCGTCTCTAGACCCTCATCTGGGGAGTCACCTCTATCACCGGCGCACCAGAACACATTGCACGCCGTGACCACCCCAGGGACCGGGCGCAGTGGGCGCACGGTTGGCGCAGTGGTTGAGTGATTGACTGCTGCGCTGCGTGTCGCGGGTTTGATTCCCGCAAAGAACAAATATTTTTATGACCTACAGGTAGTTTATTCCGGCTCTGGGTGTTGTGTATGTGAGTTTAAATGTTTGTAAACGCACCCACGATACAGGAAGAAATTCCTAGTGTGGGGCAACGTTTTCTTAAAAAAAAAAAGGGACCAAACCAGTACATGGGTGCTAAACGACCCTTGGTCTCCCTGTGACGGATCAGGTCAGTGGCCCCGCCACCTACCACTTTTCGGCCGCAGGGGATAGGGAGCACCGCCGCGTCCGCCATCAGTCGGTGGCAACCCAGTTCAGGCCGCGGAAGGTAGTAAGAGCGGTGCATATCGTATGGGTATAGGAGGTAGGTCTACTATGTCCATACCATATCGCAGCCTGCCTCAGTTGCGATGTCACCCAAGCGGTACCGTGACCTACTTGTTGGCCGTTACGTCGTTGGCTTAATCGGAAAAAGCCCTGACGAGCGGCCCCTCCTTGGTTCCTCTTCGCTTCACCGTGGGTGACCAAGCCACGGCTAAGAGCCCCCCTACCTCGACAATGCGGGAACCCACCCGAGGGGAGCACATAGATCACCCTGGGTGCATGTTTTGGGGCACAGAGGACAGGACAGGACAGGAGGTGGAGTATGGTTTGCGACTCAGCACCACCTGCGCACCCTACCACAGCTCCGTCGAGGTAAACCCATTTAGTTTTTTAGTTCAGGGACTTCCATGTAGACCACGAAAGGTTAGATACTGCGGATAGATACTCGCTAGGATGTAAATAATATGTTGGTGGGGGAAAAGTATATACCGCAGCCTGTAGCGGGCGTCGGCCGGTTCTCCTGACAATCACCGTTTTCAGGAAGCTTTGTCTGGTTTTCAGCCGTTGCGTCGGTAGATGTGCACCGAATAGTGGGTGTCTGGTGTCACGCTCCTGCTTTTGTTTCTCGACTGCACTCGCAACTTTCGTTCGGACGTGTGAAGGTACTATCCCGGCGGTGAGGTATAGTACGTTGATCAGAGTTGGTTTGAGGCAGCCAGTAATTTTACGGCATGTGTTGTAAAGAGCGACATTTACTTCCTTGGCGTGGGGGGAACGGTGCCTCACTGGACAAGCTTATTCGCCAGCCGAGAAGCAGAATGCTAGGCCAGTAGTCCGGAGAACATGAGGTGAGGCCCCCCAGTTGTTTTAGGTTAGGCGTCTAAGTAAGTTGTTGCGGTATCCGATTTATCACACAATAGAATTAAATATTAATACAATGAATAAAAACACACGATATTTGAATCGTGGTATGAAATGTTCGTGACACGTGAATGTATCCGTGTCACGTACATTTCATACCACATAGTCTCCTTCCATCCTTAACATTTTCATAAATAATAATTAAAATATTAAAAATTTATGAATTCCGGTATTCCGGAGTTACGCCTCTCAATACCGGAATTGAAAATACGTTATGGAATTCCGGAGTTAAAAAATTCCGGAATTCCGGCATACATGCTCGAGTACTGGCCGTGCGCCCGCTAGATGCCAAAATATCAATATTGAACCTCCTTTTGAACAGATTTTTTGCAATTTTTTTTTTATTTTCTATAGTCTTGCGCTTGACCACTATCTCACCTGTATGATGTGGTCGACGGTGAAGCACGCTTGCCAAGGAAAAACCTATTCAAGACCCCAAGCTTGTAACTATCGGGAAACACAGACTCCGGCAGGGAATTCCACTCCTATTTGATTTACATATGCTATGCTAGTTATGATGAAATTCCAGCCATCAATTTTTCTGTGAAAAATGTTTTCAAAAATCCAAGTCGTTTTGGAGGAGTTACCAAAAGTTGAGAAAAAATATCGTGTTGTAATTTTTTTTTAAAGCAAAATATTAGTTACTTACACGAAAAACCCTTGTGTTCAAAGTTATGTATATGAATCTTTTTTTTTTTATATCGTTGCCCCACACTAGGAATTTCTTCCTGTATCGTGGGTGCGTTTACAAAAATATAAACTCACATACACAACACCCAGAGCCGGCACAACTATCTGTAGGTCATACAAATATTTGTTCCGTGCGGGAATCGAACCCGCGACACGCAACACAGCAGTCAATCGCTCAACCACTGCGCCAACCGTGCGACAATAATAAATATGTCGGATCTTGTCATGATTTGTTTACTTAAAATGATACACAAGTACCTGTTGGTACTGGGTGGAGTCCAGTGTCTCGTATGTTGTCGATATGGTTCATGTAGAGCGACAGTGATCGTTCGGATTCGGACATGGCCGTGACAACGTGTTGGCCTGGGAACTGCTCAGTGTTTCCTTTTAGGTCTAGAGTGGTACTTAGTACCATAGTGATAGTAATTTACTCGGTATCGAATTAAAACTGTGTAGAAGTTGCAGGAGATATTTCTCTAGTTTACCCGTATCCCAAATTCTGCGCCCACGACTATAATCTAACACTAAGTAGGTTAAATCAAGATCCTATAGACCTGGATCAGACATCAGAAGTGGGATACGAGCGGGCTGAGAAATCTCCTGATGAGTGTAAAAAGTGTGAATTGATATTCGTGTGGAATGTTGAATAATCGAACTGCTACATTGTTGTGTTGATACATATTCGGGTGTTTATTACTTGGTCAGAGCTATATAGAGGCTCAATCAACCTGATTGGGTTCGATTCCCATTTTGAGAATATTATACCATGGGACTACCAATGTGACTTTGTTATTTTGAAGTTTTATTGCGATATAACCTACACGGTTAAATCGAATTTGTTTGTCATTTACATGGAATGTTTGTCTTTTATGATAACACTATTCAATTTGTTTCATTACAATTATGATAACACTATTCAATTTGTTTCATTACAATTGAGATTGATTAAATTGAATTAAATCTGAATTTGCTAAAACATCTTAGAGATATTGAACACCGGAGTCAGTATTGCTCTGTTGTTATCACGCTTGGTCAGAAATTGAGAATTTATTTACGGTAAGAATCAGTCGATTTATAACAATAGCCACTTACAAGGGTTGGTGATATGTTATGTACTGTCTGTGTTTTGCTTGAGTAACTCTGCTTTCCCCTACGGACAACTCGGGCGTGATGTTTTGTTATTACTTGACGAGCTTATCGTATTAAAAGCAAAAAGATGTGTACCTAGAGTGTAATGGCGACGTCGGTGTCAGCCAAGCAATTAAAGAGGTCCAAACATCGATGTGGAAGTTGGTTTGGGCGCACGGTTGGCGCAATGGTTGAGCGATTGACTGCTGTGCTGCGTGTCGCGGGTTCGATTCCCGCACGGAACAAATATTTGTATGACCTACAGGTAGTTGTTCCGGCTCTGGGTGTTGTGTATGTGAGTTTATATGTTTGTAAACGCACCCACGATACAGGAAGAAATTCCTAGTGTGGGGCAACGTTTTTCAAAATAAGAAAGAAGAAGAAGAAGTGAAACGAATGAAAAAAATTAGATAACATCAATATGAGCGCTGATCTGGAGGCTTTTACAAGCCACTTAGCAGATTAACGAGCAGCAGTTTGGTGCTTGAAGAAGCAGTAGGATACGGCGATTTGCCGTGCATCCAGGATGGGTGTGTATGTTGGTGAGCTGAGCTTTTGCGTGCAACTAAATTTACGTCAAGTAAAAGTACGTCAACTTAATTTGTGGTTAATGTTTGGTTTTGTGTGATTGCTTAGTTTACATCGACTACATTGTTAGTTGCCCCTTTAGCCTCGTGCCAACTAGCGCGACTGCTGCGTGTGGGGTCCTGGGTTCGATTCCAAGATCGGGCAGGATTTTATTGTGTTTGTCCATTGGATATTACTCAGAGACAGCCCAGTCAGAAAGCATTATTATGAAATTCTTTACTGAACCAATAATGGAAAAAGTATAAAGTTCACACAACAGATTGCATTTTGGGATTATGAATAATGTAAAGTCATAAGGATTACATTTCAGCTATGTTATTATGATTGGTCATGAAAATAACAAATGTTCTTTGTTTATAAATGTTGGACCACTGAGAACTCAATGCCTAATCTAAACAAAGTTTTACAGAGCTTGATTATTAAGGCGGCTTTCATAACACCAGATAAGCAACATGAGTGCCAAATAACACATTCGGGCCTTTGTAACATGACCAGAATAGCTCAAAGAGCTATTGTTGCAGACTCGTAGAAACTGAACTAAGTAATTGTTTACGTTAGCGGTAAGTCTGTCGGGTTGGCATCGATAGAGCAATGTTTAGAAAGACTATAATGTGGCCGAAGTATTTACATGGTTCGTAAACCAAACGAATTGCTATTTTGCTAAAAGTATTTATTGAGTTTTAAGACTATGAGATAGAATACGGTAGTGATTATAAAACTCATGCCGAATGATAGTCACTAGCTGCTTACCATAGCCTGACACTGTAACATAGCTTAGACAGTTTAGGTCTAGTTGCTTCTTTTAGCAAATTGATTTAATGGATGAATTGGTTGATGGTAAATTAACTTCTTACATGAGACTTGGTTTGGGCCAAATATCAAGGTTATCACAAAAGTAATTTTAACTAGTGAATTTTGTAATCTATTGTGATACTCATTTTGATGCGATGTTGATACGATACAATGTTGCTGAATATTGTTACTATTGAGTTGGCGTTTCACAGTGGTGAATGCTCTTGAACTTTTAAGGCAGTATTTTACATGAATGAAAATGCCATGTGGCGACAGATAGTAACTTGAAGATAAATCTAAGTATAGAACGACTTAACGAGTCAACTTTAGAGCTGACTTTAAGTCTAGAGTACTAAGGTAGCGGTTTGGTATTAATCCTTTGATTTTGAAGTAGAGAGCCGGAAAGCCAAACAAATGTTACGAAGATATAGGCTGTACGCCTAAAGACTGTGGGTACGATAACGATATTGTAAGGAATTTTTGATGACAAAATTAGAAGCAGATTGTTGGAAGCAAATTTGCTCTTCCGAGTTTCGATGTAGCATTTTGTATCGAAGAAGAGAGTGAAATATCGAAACAAGATGTTCTGACAGTAGTTTATGTTGTGATAATATTATCAATGTTGATGAATCGCTTGTTTATCTTTGAAGAAGATACCTATTGTAGGTAAAGGTGGATAGTTACCATTTGCTTAAAAACCTGTTAAGTAAAGATACTATAAGAAAAAAAAAAAGAATTAGTTTCAATGGCATACTAACACACAATTTGACCTCAATATTGCAACTTTATTTATTACAAACTAGAATATTGGATACTAGGATTTAGTTTTTGTTTAAAATAACTAGATAACGACATGACTTTAATGTCTTGGATATGAAGCTACCAATTTTATTGACATAAAAGTAGCTCATAGGTAATGAATAATAGTGTAAACACTATTAGAGTCCCTTCTAGTATTGTGGTTGATTAAGGCAGAGTTTTATCGGAGAAATTTTAAGAGTGATAAACAAACGTTAACCTTTAACTCATCGCGTCTTATACGTGCAACTGGAATGTAGTGTATTGAGCATACTAAAGCCTATAAAGACGACGTCTATTATGAAAAAAAAAATTGTGTCAACTGTGTTTGTGTGCGTAAATTAGTACACCACTTGAACTGACGATAGACAAGAAGCGAGACTTTTGCTCTTTATGACAAGAATGTAGAAATGGTAGTTTTTTTTTAGAAGAGCGGTAGGCAAACTGTTGAGTAAGATAAAGATGGTTTGATAGAGCATAGATAGACAAAATGTTTTTGAGCTGTAGTTTTGATTAAGAATAAAGAACTAAATAACAGAGTTAAGTTTAAAGGTGCCATTTAATTTGATGAGGTATTTTAACTATGCGTTAAGAGACTTTGAACTCCAAATGTTGTGCTGATTACAAGTGCGCTCTATCGTGAGCATAATAGTGTGTTGTAGCCACGGGGATGGTTACGAGACCTAGTCACTGGGTTGACTATGGTTGAGAGTGGTCACTGAGATGACTGCTGTAGCCACGGGGATGGTTACGCGAAACCATGTCACTGGGTTGACTACGGTTGTGAGAGTGGTCAGTGAGATGACTGCTGTAGCCACGGGGATGGTTACGAAACCATGTCACTGGGTTGACTATGGTTGTGCGAGTGGTCACTGAGATCACTGCTGTAGCCCCTGGGATGGTTACGAGACCAGGGTCACTGGGTTGACTATGGTTGTGTGAGTGGTCACTGAGATGACTGCTGAAGCCACTGGGATGGTTACGAGACCTGATCAGGATGACTATGGTTGTGTGTGTGGTCACTGTGATGACTGCTGTAACCACAGGGATGGTTACGAGACTTGGTCACTGGGTTGACTATGGTTGTGTGAGTGGTCACTGTGATGACTGCTGTAACCACAGGGATGGTTACGAGACTTGGTCACTGAGTTGACTATGATTGGGTCACTGAGATGACTGCTATAGCCACCGGGATGGTACGAGGTTTGGTCACTGGGTTGACTATAGTTGTGAGAAGATCACAAGGATGACTATTGTGATGGTCACAGGGATAGCTATCCCAAGCCACAGGGTTGGCTGTGAGACTAAGGATCTCTCTTAGTCAATTGAAGTCAGAATGACCAAACGGTATTATTCTGTGTTGTAAATATCTGGTATTGCAGATTTACACACGCGGACGTGTGCCACGTAGGATGGCCGTGTCGGATCGTGTCATGATTTGTTTAAAGAAAGAAAGAAAGAAAGAAAATGAGTTTATTTGCATTAAAACAAAAACACCTTAAAATTAAACAAAATATTTTTTAAATTATTAATGCCAAAAGGGCCTCAGCTCAGCATAATGCCAAATGGTAACACGCAGGGTATACCACCTGACGCTGATTTTCAGCTGCAGCCCACGAGTGCCATACGCTCGAAAACACCGACAAACATTTATAATAAGTATACAATTAATTATAATAAAACAACAAAAATAAAAGTTCCATGTGCCCATTAACAAAAGAGAAAAAACAATAATAAAAAGTAACAATGATAAAAAGTATAAAATTAATAACATTGGTAAAATTTTAAGATTTATAGAATTGATAAAATTTAAAATATATAAAGTTGATTGTGCTAAAAATTGAGAAATACATAGGGTACAATAATAACAACAACAATTTATCTATTGCGCTTTAAATGGCTGACGTGTCAGCACGAACATCTTTATATTCATTTTGATGATTTAATAAAAACAACTTTAATTTTAATTTGAATGTCGAGCAACTTTTACTATACTTTATTGGAGGCGGGATATTGTTCCAGCATTTGGTAGCTGCGTACCGAAAACTGCCCCTAAAAGCCGCCGACATATGCTGGGGAATAGAAAGCTGTCGAGAACATTTTCTTCCCTCACCGATTTTGTGTCTACTAGTCCATGACAGCTTATCGTATAAGTAAGAAGGGGATTGAGACTTGATTACTCCAAAAAGTAGGGTCGCCAAGTGCAGCTTACGTCTAGCTTTCATTTTTAGAATGTTGTGCTCATTCAAGAAAGGTGTAACATGTCCTCTAAAGGGAACCTTAAAACTGAGTTCTGAGTTTACTTAAAATGATACACAAGTACCTGTTGGTACTGGGTGGAGTCCAGTGTCTCGTATGTTGTCGATATGGTTCATGTAGAGCGACAGTGATCGTTCGGATTCGGACATGGCCGTGACAACGTGTTGGCCTGGGAACTGCTCAGTGTTTCCTTTTAGGTCTAGAGTGGTACTTAGTACCATAGTGATAGTAATTTACTCGGTATCGAATTAAAACTGTGTAGAAGTTGCAGGAGATATTTCTCTAGTTTACCCGTATCCCAAATTCTGCGCCCACGACTATAATCTAACACCGGCATGTCACTAAGTAGGTTAAATCAAGATCCTATATACCTGGATCTGACAAATATATAATTTTTTCAAACCTTTTAACTTAGCCGTTAGTAAGGAGTATGCTTTAGAAAGTTACCGTTTTACGGCACTAAAGGGTATGTAGGACCTTAAAGTTCCCAAACACGTGGCCACTTTCTAAAACCATTAACTAAGCTTTACCGTGGACACGGCTTTCCTAGAAAAATACCATGAAACTCAATAAGACTTCAATAATATTCTAAACAAATAATACATCAAGGTTAGGTGAGCTAGACCAGCAGCCTAATTGTTTACGTGAATTCGGCAAAGGAAACAATCTGTTTCTTTCCCAAAACCGACTTTTTGTATGGCGAAAATCGTTTTTGGGAAAGAAACTGTTTGTTGTTTCCTTTGCCGAATTTACTCCAGCTTGTCAGTTTTGGAGTTCAGGCAGATACCTAAACAATCACTATTTGTTTGTTTAATAATGAATCGAAGACATGTAAAAGTCAGACTACCTGCCCTTAATCCAGGATATGGACAACTGTGTGCCAAGTTTCATCTAAGACAGAGTTTACTTTCCTTTATAATATTAGTATGGAAACAAAACCTCATACAAAATGTATGTCCATCCCTCTAATGACCTATAGGTACAGGAAACACTGCAAAGGTCACATGAACAATGTATCAGATACATTGTAGTGCATTTATTATCTACGGAGTGGTGATAAATTTATGTTTATATTCACAGAAATAACCCTCTGTTATCTATTTTGTAGCAATATATACCTATGATGTCACATACAAGTTAATGTATTTAATAAATTACAAATACAAATAGTTTATTTTCTTTAACAATGTTTGTAGTACATAGCTAGTATCAGAAGTGTCCTTTTAAGCAAATAAATGCCTGTATTAGTAGTTCGGACACTCCACTCCGCCGCAACTTAGATTTACTAACTTAAAATAACATTAAAAAAATATGCCATTATTTACTATTTATACATTTTGAGAGAATAAATTAAATTAATACAAAAGAGAATTAAAGGAGACTGTTATTTTATATCAGCTTAATCAAATGAGTCTGATTTATGTGTATTTTACATTGAGCTAGGCAAATATTATGTCTATGGTATTTTATTATGTGAGTTGGGTTTGTGTGTGTGATAAGTGTGCGTATGGGGTGAATATGTGTGTGGAGGGTGATTATATGGTGTGGGGTGTATATATGTGTGTGAGGTGTTTATGTGTGTGTGAGGTGTTTATGTGTGTGTGGGGTGTTTATGTGTGTGTGTATGTGGGGTATTTATGTGTGTGTGGAGTGTTTATGTGTGTGAGGTGTGTTCGCTTGAATGAGTTATGATGCGTGCTGCAGGAGTTTCCGTTTCCTCATATTCGAGTGGTTTTATCCATTTAGTTATAAGTTTTTTTAGATTTTTAATATTGTTTGGTGTATCATATATCTCTTTATTTATTTTATTGTAAAGTTGAGATGATCGTTTCCCGTGCTGCCTGCTGCCAAACCAGGTTTTTGTTTGTGGTATCGGTGCTATACCCAATATCTTTATTTCTTTTTGATAGCATTGCGGTATCATAAGGCAGCTCTTTTTTTTCAGGACCGTGTGTAATATATACCAAAAAATTTAAAAGCAAATCACTTATCTGATACACTAAGTCTCTCGGTGGGATATCTAATCCTTTTAAAAGACATTTTTTACTAAATCATTTAAATTAGCCTTTCTTCCTATGTTAGTGTCAGCTCCAAGTCTAAGCTGATGTCGCTGAACCAGTATTCTTTAACACAAAAACTTGCTTTAGCAAAAAAAACCTTACCGTGATGTATTCATTCTGTTCAACATGTCAGAGAGGTATGATGAAACGGACTCATCATCTAACTACTTCCACTTGGTGACCTTGCAACAGCCATGCTCAGCTTCTGTTGTTCTGATGATTTCTCTACACTAGATCCGCTCATCAAGTTTGCTGCTCCTCCAATGAGGGCACCGGCCAGACCGACGCCTGCTGCTATGAACCATGGACTGGCTCACCCTTCATTGTTGTTATTATTTAATTTATTCATTGTATATATTTTTTACATTTTTTAATATTAGCTTATTTAAAATAAAATTTAAAAACATTTAAAACATATAATAGTTGCCCACCGGTATCGGGAACAGGGTCCAAGCTACCAGTGGCCAGGGCTCCTGAGACAGGAACCTCCTTACTATACGCTTCGTGTCCAGGAGTACTGCTTTCTGGATGTAGCCCTTGATCCAGCTGCCTAACGAGAACCTCCTCAGATATTCATCGAGGCTCTTAGCTATTATGCCATTGGCCGTCACGACTATCGGCACAATGACTGCTGTATTCACATCCCACATGTCGACAACGACGCGAGCCAGATCAAGATACTTACTTTTCTTATCTCTCTCAGCCTTCACGAGGTTCTCGTCTTGGGGGACCGCTACGTCAACAATCATTGCGCGTCGGTCTATCACCACTATGCAGGGTCGGATTGGCCATATGGGAGTACCGGGACTTTGCCCGGTGGGCCGGTCCCTCCTTGGGCCGTTTCGGTTCGCCTGCCAGACTGGCCCGGGCCACAGCCTGACCGGGCCGCGGAGCGACCCAGCTCCATTTTCCCTTCATTTTTATATAGAGCCAAGCCGTGATTAGTGAGACAGTGGTATCCGCACTGCGATTAACCGCTCGCGGTCATCAATACAAGCGATCGCTCTGGCGCTATTTTGCCGCGACTGTTTTTTAAACTGTAGCTAGATACAAAATGTGCGCGGTCAGGCTGGTGGACCGGACCGGCCCGGGCCACTGCATGACCTGCCCGCGGAGCACATCGGAGCCGGACTCCAGCTTCATTTTCCCTTAATTTTTACATCTTTATATATTTCGGGCCCAGTAGGTGGAAACGCCAAGCTGGGCCTAGCTGGGTGTCCAACCGATTGAGTGCTGCTCTATGGGTGCGCAACGTGGAAAACATCTAACGCCAATTCCAAGTTTTCGTCAACCACTGTCTTTGTCGCATGGTCGCATTCTCGGCATTTACTGGCCTGGTGTGGGCTTTTTACCTCACTAAAACGACCCCGGCACAACCCAGGGGAGACTGAAAGAGCGTCTGAGGCTTGCTGTGCACGGCAGCACGTGATCACTCACTGTGCCACCGTTCGATCCTGGATTCACTTGGTGGGTGGACAGTCTCCAGTCTCAGCTCCGCAGTGGTGGCATTTTGCCGTGCCTCTCCCAATCCTATTCAGATACTAACCGAAGTAACCATGCCCGGTCAGTACCTGACTGAGCCTGTAAAAGATGTGCTCCTCTCTTTTCAGCCATGCTTCGAAGTGCGGCAGGACGGCTTCGACAACGCGCTTGCGTGAAAATAGCGGCTGCTGTAACCGCTCGCGCCATCGCTCGAGCGCGTGTCACCGTTCCTGCCGCCTCTGCCTGAGTAAAGCGATTTCTGGCACGATATCACCATTCTGGCGGATGGCGCAATTTCGGTTGTAAACCGTCTCTTCCGTATCCGCCAGAATATCTAGCAGGGGAAAGTGTGCCAGGAGTGTTACCGCCTCAAAGGATAACCTTCCGTAACCTCGTGCGATACGAATGACCATTTTCTGCTGCAGGCTATTTAGTCCTGCAGCGTCGGACACCTGATAGTCTGCTTGATCAAACAGGCGTTTCATAAAGGACCATCTATCGCACGAGACAGCGTAGAGGCGTCGAAGTTCTTTCCATGGTCCCGCGAGGTTAAGTAGCAGTCTATGCAAAGCACCCACTGCCTTTTCAACGCGAGGGACTTGCAGGCGCTCGAAATGCTCTACGAAGCCCCACCGACCATCCAGGGTTAACCCAAGACAGTTAATGTATCGAACCACCTGGGATTGCGCATCTCCAACTGTCACTGACGAGCTGGGTGGCTATCTGCCCCTCTGCAGTTTATGGAACCATAGCCTCGCAGATCGACACCACGACTCTTGCCATCCCGAGCTCGGAAAGCTGGATGGTCTCGTCGAAGGTGTCCCCGCCGGCTAACACCAGGGTGTCGTCTGCGTAAATAACGATATTAACGCCGACGGGTAGGTCAACACTCAGGATCACATCTTATATAAGATAGTCATCGTCATCATGACTTGTAATATGCTTGGATGAAAACGATCACAACCCTGACCTAGTGATGTCTCAATTGCGAGATATCTTAAATTCCTTTCCAAATAACACTATTATTGTATTAAATGTCATCAAAAACGTGTACCTCAATGTCCGGAAGTTAAACTATTATATAAAAAATATATGTAATAAGTATAAAAAATGCCACTTTGTAAATCAACCATCCACGAAACTGTTCGAGGTGTGTAAGTCGATAAATTACGTCATAGGCTGTTGTGATTACAGTGATAACTATTTAAATCCTAGCGAAATTCGTAAAAGATTGGTGAGTAACAAATCAAGTTTCAAATTAACCGTTTCTACAAATGAACCCAAAAAAGGGACAATTCCCTACTACTTTAGTCGTATTAAGAACACAACGCCCTACGAACATAACTCCTCTTTGCAACGCAATGCAAACAAAGGGACTATACCCTTTTACTTTCCTGTCCTAAATAAGCGTAACTCATTTTTTCGTACCTCAAACCAACAAAACACACCATTTTAGAATATTTCATCAAAATATCGCCAGTATATTATCTAAACAAGAACTTCTAGAAATTACTATGCAGGAGTTAAAAGAAGTAAATAATGATCCAGATATAATATGCCTGTCTGAAACTTTCGTAAAAAGAGGCTGTGAAAATTATGTGAAAATACACAACTATGAATTTGCTACTAGCTTTTGTAGAGAAAAACAAAGGCACTTGTATATTAGTCAAAAAAGGTTTATATTATAAAGAGATATCATTCGTGAAACACTATGCAACTCAAAACACGTTTGAAGCTTGCGGCTTAGAACTAACAAGTAACAAATTAGTTGTTTTATGTGTTTATAGAACACCGCAATCTGATCCGAATCAGTTTTTAACAAAATTGCATAATCTTTTACACGATTTGTTAAATAAATTCAAATCTAAAATAAATATAGTTGTAGCCGGCGATTTTAACATAAATACACTTAGAAAAGGTAACATCACAAATAGATTGCAAGACTTGTCCAACAATTATAATTTAAAAATCCACATTAATGTTCCTACTCGCAAACTGACTTGTATTGACCATATCTTAAGCAACATTAACAATGCAACGGCCACGGTACTACCCCTGCATCTTTCAGATCATGATACAGCACAAATGTTAAGCTTTCCAACTAAACAGAAACCACAAAAATCCGCAATTCACTACATTCATAAGAGAGACTATAACTTAGACAACATCCGAAAATTTAAGGAATGCTTACAAAATCTTTCTTGGTCCGATATTTATTTACAGACTGACACAAACTCCGCATTCGATGACTTTCATGAACTGGTGTGTCTATTTTATAATCTCTGTTTTCCCAAAGTAAGAGTGTAAGTCAATAGTAATAATAAAAACACACAAAAGTGGATAAGTAAAGGTTTGAGACAAAGTTGCAAAACTAAAAGGAAGCTAAGGTATCTGTACTACAAAAACAAAAATGCAAATAATAAAACTAAATATAATAATTACTCAAGTTTGTTAAAGAAATGTATTTATAATTCAAAAAAGAATGCTAATATAAAATATATTCATACTCAGGACAATAAATGTAAAGCCACATGGACTGTCATTAAAAATGAAATAAATAACAACACTCACAAAGACAACATAGAATTTATAAAACTAAATGATACTATAATTACAGATCCTGAACAAATGGCCAATATATTTAATAATCATTATGTAAATTTAACGAATGTACAAGGGGTAAAAGGCGCACATACAAACCCCTACATAAATACGTGTGTCAACACAATGTTCCTCAGACCAATGCTGGTAAACGAGGTACGACAGGCAATAATGTCTCTGTCCAACACCAGGTCAGAGGGCTATGATGAAATTAATACAAAAATTATAAAAGCTTGTAGTAATGAACTGACTGGTATTCTCACTCATTTAATAAATATGTCATTTTCCCATGGAACCTTTCCTGATAAATTAAAACTGTCCTTAATAAAGCCTTTATTCAAGAAGGGAGACAAATGCGACATCAATAATTACCGACCTATAACTTTAATACCTATCTGGTCTAAAATTTATGAAAAATGTATGTACAGATGACTTATTAATTTCTGCAATAAATTTCAAATTATAAGTGACAAGCAGTTTGGATTCCAAAAGAACAAATCCACTTCAATGGCTATTTTTTCTCTTATGCAAGCTATACTTTCAAATATTAATAATAATTATATGACCACTGGCCTTTTTTTTTATTTATCGAAAGCCTTCGATCTGGTGTCACACGATATATTGTTACAGAAGTTAGAGGCTATTGGTATTAGAGGACCGGTACTCCAGTGGCTATCGTCCTATTTAAGTAATAGAAATTAACGTGTCATCATCAATAAGGTAAATAAAAATAATGAAATAATATCCCACTCATCGAAATAAAGACATAATAAATATGGCGTTCTACAAGGTAGCGTTCTGGGCCCAATATTATTCCTCATTTACATAAATGACATAATAAAAATAACGAACCATAAATGCATATTATTTGCCGACGACATATCTATTATAGTGACATCAAACAAAAAACATAATACCATTTTGGATCATGAGATTGAAATTAATAATACAATTGACAAATTACTGCACTGGCTTGACATTATTATTAAAGATAAATTTAGATAAATCCGTTTACATTCAATTAATCGATCTAATAATTATAAAAATGACATTATACTCAATATTAACAAAATCAAAGAAGTAACTCATGTAAGATTTTTGGTTGTTACAATAGATAAAGATATCAATTGGAAAGAACACATAGACAATGTTAGCACTAAAATCAATAAATTTGTATACGCACTTAAACAGGTAAAAAATGTAACTAACATAAAAACTGCTGTAATATCATACCACGCATATGTCGAATCGGTACTACGTTATGGACTTGTAATGTGGGGAAACAGCACCGACTTCTGTAGAGCATTCATCGCTCAAAAAAGGTGTATGAGATCAATTTGTGGACTTAAACCTGACGACTCATGTCGACCAATAATTAGGAAACTTGGTTTGTTACCGTTACCGTCACTTTACATTTACGAAGTATGTATGTTTGTAATGAAAAATAAACTATTATTTAAGACTGCAAATGATGTGAATCCTCGGAGCAGACGAGATCCCTATAGATTAGTGTTGAATGATTTGCCTAGGCTAGCTAAGTACAATAATAACTGCCTAGCAATGTGTGTGTGCATTTATAATAAAATACCGAGGCATTTTAAAACATTAAATACAGAATTGTTTAAAACTAAGTTTTATAAATGGTTGCTTGAACATAGTTTTTATAGCATAAAAGAATTTAAAGATAAAAAATTTGATGCTTTAAATATTTAATTCTTGATGCCTCCTTACCTGTTTGCCTGACTTTGAAATTTTGCATGCTTTGTTCTATCCTAGCTAAACATGTTTGTGCCATATAACTTGTATTTAACACCATTGTATACCATGTTTTACGCAAATAAATATTTTATTATTATTATCATCATTTCAGCCGCAAGACGTCCACTGCTGGACATAGACTGCGTCACCACATTGACCGGCAGCCTAATTGTGTAAGTGAATTCGGCAAAGGAAACAATCTGGTTCTTTCCCAAAAACACACACACAAAAAGTTGAATAAAGATTCAGCTTTTTGTGTATGTGTGTGTTTTTGGGAAAGAACCAGATTGTTTCCTTTGCCGAATTCACTTACACAATTAGGCTGCGGTTCCGTGCGTCAGACATTCAGCGGACAGATCAGATCAGTGGTCAGATGCCTGATAATCTGACACCAGTCTTGATATTGGGGTATCTTGGGTGGATGTCAGATAGGCAGTCCTTTCATGTAAAATACTGGTACCCAGCTGTATCCAGTTAGAATGAAAGAAGAGCCCAACATAAGTTGGGAACAAGGCTAGGTAGATTGATTGATTTCATGTCAGTAAAGTGTGTACCTACTCATAAGTAAATAATAATTCAATTTAACACAAAAATAGCCTCCGATAATTATCACATTCACCCCTATTTTTTGCCTTTGCCTAGTGTAGGCTGCAGTTTAAAAATGTCCCGGTAGTTTTTTGAGTCCCAGTCCTACGCTGCCACTATGTCAGGCTTATTGGCAACAATAGTCCTATCGGTGACGATAGACCGATCCCAATACAACGTGACATTGCCATTTTCGAGAACTGCATGGGTCGGGCACATACTTATTAAATAGTAAGGAGTAGTACTTGTCCGATTCCACAAGATTGTATTTAAGTACAAGTTGCTGATGGATAATCCTGGCTGAAAGGTTGTGTCTATGCAAATAGTCTCCGTTAGCTAGACTAGAACAACCGGCGATACGGTATGTGACGGATGGATTCCCCCGGCCGGGGTGACATGCCCGACAGATTTCAACCGTGCCGTCCTTCGCAATGTATTTCCGGTTATTGTACGTCATCATAACTTCGTCCATAATCGCAGACGAAATCTTTGGTTTCCCCGAAAAGGTCACCAAATCGCAGCCAGGCGACGGACGCTAAAATATCTACATCGGGCCCAAGAAGCATCCGTTTAGCTCCTTGCTCTGCCATACTTCCCTGCGGTCATTAGTATCTAATACTACAGGTTTGCGCCAGTTATCGTTAGCCAAGGAGAGCGGGGTAAGGCCCTTGTCAAGCGCTACCACATCTCTATGTATACCCACGTCGGCGGCCTGGAAGTATTCCCTAAGACTGCATACCTCGCGGTTGTGCAGGGTCTTAGCATTTAAAAAGCCAGGAACCCCGCACTTCCGAGGGATATACAGTCTCATTTGTTATTATTATTATTATTCGGCTTATTCCTATTATTATTCATGATTGCTGCAAAACAAAACAAAAATTTTGCGACAGTGATGATTGTGGATTACATGCCTTATCTACTGTATTTATTTAAATCTATCATAGAAAAACCAAACAAAAAAAGTAAATCGAATATTTCAATAATATGTTAAGTCATGTCAATTATAATTTAGGTAAATGTTATTATGTCTGTAAATAAATTAAATGCCTACCTACGAACTTATTATATTTATTTTAACTATTTATTCATTCGCTATGTAATTATTTAATTACGTAGTTAAATAAAGTGAATAACAGTAAAAGATAGGCTAACCTATTTTATGTCTTTGTATTTTCTCCCAATAACTCTAACACAATTAACACAGTTCGTTCACAGGCCAGCCAGAAAACGAAATTCAGCAACAATTGATGGGGTAAATAATATCAGAGAAGATAAATGTTCCAATTCCATCAATTAGTATCAAAATTATACTGAAAGATTGAAAGCCATTGTAACTTTGTAAGTTGTGGTATTTATACCAGTGTTATCTCAAGTGATGGCATGTTCTTATTAGAATTTCTTCTAATTATGTGAACTGGTCGTTGTTCCACTCAATAGAATACCATGACATGCAAAAAAAAAATTGTAGAGAATGTTCTTAAAGTAAATATTACAAGTATTACAACAAAACTGACGTATATAAATTTTAAATAATGTTAAAAAATGGACTTTTGTTTTTGCCACTAAACATATAACAATATTTTTAAAATAGTAGGTTCGTGTTTCAGTGGCAACACTTGACTATGATCGGGAAATTCCCACAATATAATGCTGAATCCTATTAATTATTATCCTACATCCTATTCTTCAAATAGCAATATCTAAAATTATAAAGGCAAACGTTTGTGAGTGTGTTTGTATGTTTGTTACTTTTTCACGCTCAAACGGCTGGACGGATCTGGATGAAATTTACATAGGATATTTCTATCCCGGGAATATGTTCTATTGCGATAATTTTCGACGTTCACGCGGGCGAAGTCGCTGGCAAAAGCTAGTTGAATTATAATTCTCGGCTCCTATCTCTGAGTCGGGTATCATGATAATTCTTCCGAATTCTATGATTGTAATATTTATGAAACCATAGCAAGATTCAATCATTAGGTAACTACGTTATAGGGTCATTGGTCAAATTACATAATTATAGGTATATCGTAATATATGGGCCAAGACCCTTAAGATCCTTTATTGCTCTTTTGTGAGAAGTCACCTCGAATATGCATCACAAATTTGAAACCCTTGTTATGGCAAATACATTGATCGTATTGAAAATATACAAAAAAGATTTATACGCTTTCAATGTTTTAGGCTGCGTATACCGTACCATTCTGATAATTACTTAAATCTTTGCAAGAAATTTCATTTGCAACCACTTATAAATCGTCGTCGACTAGCAGATTGCACCTTTCTTTTGAAAATTATTTCTAACGAGATTGATTGTCCTGATCTCCTGCATAAACTGCGCTTCGATGTTCCCAGGAGATCGGTTAGATTTAATCCGCCTATCTCCATTCCATTTTCTTATTCCAACTACAGGCGAAATTCATACATGGTGCGAGCGAGTAAGGACTTTAATATTCTTTGTAAGGAGTTCTCATTTGACCCATTTACCACTAAAACCTATTCGGCACGCACTCGGCTGAATGCTGCCTTTTTTACAAATGTTTGGTTCTTATTGTTTTTTATTTAATCATTTATATCGTGCTTGTTAGTGATCCTAAGTTTTCTACTACTTATTCTGTTTCTATCCGTGAGAACCTGTTATTGGCTCTATGTCTCATATACAATTGTTATCCATCTGTTATAGCTGTTGGTTCTCCTAGTATTAAATAAATAAATAAATATATCTCGTCAATCTCAAGAGTTTTAACATGTACAAAAGCTGCCGCCCGCGTGGTATTAGTACTTCGCCCAATATGTTTAGAGATTACTAAATTATTATAACGAGGTAAAGTTTGTGAGGTTGTAGAGGGTAATCTCTAGATCTACTGTACCGATTTAGAATGAAATTTGACATTGAGTTAATTTGAGAACCTGGGAAGGACAGTTATGTAGGATAGTTTGTATTCCCTCAGGATGATAAAACATATTAGAAGCGGGGGAAGCCGCGGGCAGAAGCTATTCAATTATGTGTTATTCTGATGTATGATTTCTTTCTGTAGTTCCATCAAAATCCGATCAGTAGTTTTTGCGTGAAACAGTAACAAACATCCATCCATCTAATCATTCTCACAGGCTTCAGTAATTAATTTCAATACGATTTCAAATGTGTGAGAGCAAGCGGCTGACGTTTTTAAGTAAAGGTCACAATGATATTGACAGGTGCGTTCCGTTTCTAACACAAGTGTAGGTACTATGCAAAAATCAAAAGACAAAATATCAAAATCATTAGATCGACTTACACGTCAACGTTTCGATATCTTGCTAAACATTTTCGTTGTTGGCTAATTAAGACTTCGTATGGTTCCTTCACATCTTGGAATTTATCTAGCATGTAATATAATAACGCCCGCACACCACTTTTAATAGGTTTAAACATTTTTGGATTTGTGAAAAACAATGTACAGCGTAAACCACGTACAAAACTTTTTGGGAATACCAATAGTCAGTTACATTAGCCAGACTATACACAAATGAAAATACCAATTGTCAGTTCTGCAAAGTTACATGAGCCAGACTATACATCCACAAATGAAAATACCAATAGTCAGTTCTGCAAAGTTACATTAGCCAGACTATACATCCACAAATGAAAATACCAATTGTCAGTTCTGCAACGTTACATTAGCCAGACTATACATCCACAAATGAAAATACCAATTGTCAGTTCTGCAAAGTTACATTAGCCAGACTATACATCCACAAATGAAAATACCAATTATCAGTTCTGCAAAGTTACATTAGCCAGACTATACATCCACAAATGAAAATACCAATTGTCAGTTCTGCAAAGTTACATTAGCCAGACTATACATCCTCAAATGAAAATAGAATAGGTTATAGCCATATTTGTGTCTAATTTGGAGTCTTAGACTCAGAATTTTGGTCGATGCCCAGGACCCTTGTATCCGCGCCTGCCTCCATAAGGAATTTCATCCATTCAAATCAATGAGGATTTTTTTTAGGTTGTCGTGGTTACTGATTCTATTAGAGTGGAAGAAGATTCCTTCAAAAGCGCCTACTTAGAATATAGGCTTTGTTCGGCAGTGGTCATAATGTAAGCAGGTATAAATAATGTATATTAAAAGAAATCTGTAACTATTAAATAAATCTTTATTGAATAAAAACATACACTATCCTAATCAAAAATAGTTGCTCAATATAATATTAAAATATCAATAAGGTTTTAAAAACATCTAAATGGATATTATTCTTAGAAAATAATTTAGAAAAAAATGTCTTTGCTTGTGCCTGTTATTAAATGCTAATTTCTTACGAACTATTTATATATAATAGAAGCACTAATTGAATAAGACATGATTTATTGGAAATATTACTTTGTATTTATCTCGCTTGTTCCTCCAAAAGATACTGCACAGTACAGTCGGCAATATATCTCCAATTAACAATAGCAGTTTTTTAACATTGGCACAAAAATGTAATAATAAAGTACTCGACAATATTAAAAAAAACAAATGGAATATCATAATTGTATTATTATTGTCGTATAATTACTAATCAACCACCGTTGCTGACCGTACTAAGTGCCTACTTATTTGTGTATGAAATCGAATAATCATAATGACAGGCAGACAACAGGAGGCAACTTAATACAGAAAATTTAAAAGTAACGACAACGTCATTTAACAATTATAACATGACCAGGGTCGATAATTTTTAAAACCAAAAAAAATAATAGTAGGATGAAACCCATTAGAAAAGGAGGGAAATATTATAAAAATAAAAGGAAAAATAATTTACGGGCGATCTGAGGTCGGGAAGGGGATGGGGGTGAGTTTTTAAGGGTAAAAAACGGGTTTTCTCGATTTCCGGCAAAACTAAAAGTCTTCAATACTGCCCATACAGAAAAAATAAACCCATATCTTCAGACCTCAACCCATATCTCCAAAGAAGGATGGGATGTAAAGATATGTCTTGAAAAAGCTAAGGAACTCCTTATCCCTGCAGATCTCAAGAAGTCAGATACTCAAAGGGAACTTGTGATTCAATTCTTGCAATTCTATATCACAGGGAACATTGATGATTGCTATGATGCCACTGATTTAATATTAGCTGTTGCTAGTATGATTCCGAATACTAACGCCAAGTCAGCATCTGAATTAGTATGGCCCCCAGATTTTTACACCACTGAAGAGAAGAGTGCTTTTTCAGTTCACAAAGTAGATATCACCACAGCATCCCCAATAGAAGAGAGTGAAACAGCTTCAGGGACAGATCAGGCCCCAATAATAATTGCAATAGATGAATCAACAATTTCTGTCCTGGGTAAGGACTTAGAGTATGGAGTCAAGAAACAAGAAGACGATAGACCTGGACATGCTGTAAGGGTTGAGGATGATATAAATGAACTGGCCAAAAGATCCGGACCCTTAATGCACCACTATGTTCCCGAAGACATGAAGCAATTCATGAAAAAGTGTGAAAGCATCCTTAAACGATCCACCGCAACAGATGCTCCTACTGCAGCTTTACTAGGACTTTTCAAACTATGCAACTTTGTCGCACTTACCATGATGAGAGCCACCACAAAGACCGTCCCCCAATTGATCGGTGGATTCCTGAAGAAACAATACAAAGCCAATGTAATGACATTCACAGGACCAACTCTTGGAGATGTATTTGTACCTCCAAGCGAGAAATGTCTTACACAAGTCAAGAATCACATAAATAAGGCCAGAGCTGTAGTGTCTTCAACCATGGCCAAAATAGTCTGGGTCAGCACTCAGTTAAAGAATCCAGAAGTACAGGGCTATATAGATGCTGCAGTTTTAACACATACTTCCTGGAACGGATTAGGACTCTTGAGCGCACTCTATACACTCAGTGACTTTTATGGAAAATCTTGGATCGAGATATATCAATTAACTTTGATATCTAATACTGCACATACTTGGAAGGCCATTATTACATTCTTACGTAAATACCAGGCTCTAAATGACACTGATCCAACGGTCCCCTGGTCCAGAGTGATAGATGATACTTATTATACCAAATTTGGATTAGCCAACCATCCTGTGTTAGCCGCAATCCTAAAACAGAGCCTAGAATACGCCCAAGGCGACGATGGGGGTATGGGCGACGCCTACTGGGCCCAAAAGCATTACAAGACCATCGAGTACTGCAAACATGCCTCGGCATGGTTGTATGAGTGTCTTAGCGAGCATAATATCAATGTTGTAGCCGGAGCCAAAGAATCTGTGAAACTTGCTGATATATTGAATAAGGGTGCTCCTGAAGAGTCAGCTACCTCAAAACAAGATCATCCCCCTGAGACATCTTATAATATGTAAAAACAGTCCTACACCTCTTCCCCCTCATAGTATTTCCCTCCCTCCATTTAATCACATTTTATAAGTTCTTATAACTGTACTTCTTATCGAAAAAACTCAAATAGCAAAGTTGTAGGTAATAAAAAGATCTAAAACTTTTGTATTTACACTTTTTTCACATAACCTCAAAATTTATGTGAAAAATCCAAAAAACCAAGTTTTTGGTTTTTTATTTTTATCTTTTACAAAATTTTTTTTTTTCAACGAGATTTGGTGAAAACTTACCTTTTTATGTCCCAAATACGCTGTAATTTATTTGATTAAAAATATTTATTTTTTCACCTTATTTTGAATTAATATCGAAAAAACACCCTAATTTTCAATCGAAAATTCACCCGTCAAAATATCAGCTTTTTTTAAAAAGTTGGTATGGTTTCTGTTCGTTGAAATCTCTACTTTTTGATGGTGTATAAAAAATATACATTACTATGATACATATAATTTAATTTAAAAACGAAATAACAGGTAATAAGGCCCAGACCCTCCTAGTCCCTTCCCTACTTCTCTATAAAATACCTTTTGATGGGCTAAAATTTTCCGTAGGTCACTCAGGTATATCAGTTATCTTAAAATAGCAATAAATAGTCATCTACGCATATAATTTAAAGAAGATTCTACAATTTACTCAAAATATTGTAGATGTCTTAATAAATATTACCTTTATTTTTTGCATTTTCTGAGAAAATTTACAATATTAATGAATATTTTTTTACACCATCGGAAAGTAGAGATTTCAACGAACAGAAACCATACCAACTTTTTAAAAAAAGCTGATATTTTGACGGGTGAATTTTCGATTGAAAATTAGGGTGTTTTTTCGATATTAATTCAAAAAAAGGTGAAAAAATAAATATTTTTAATCAAATAAATTACAGCGTATTTGGGACATAAAAAGGTAAGTTTTCACCAAATCTCGTTAAAAAAAAAAAAAATTTGTAAAAGATAAAAATAAAAAACCAAAAACTTGGTTTTTTGGATTTTTCACATAATTTTGAGGTTTTGTGAAAAAAGTGTAAATACAAAAGTTTTAGATCTTTTTATTACCTACAACTTTGCTATTTGAGTTTTTTCGATAAGACTTTTAGTTTTGCCGGAAATCGAGAAAACCCGTTTTTTACCCTTAAAAACCCACCCCCATCCCCTTCCCGACCTCAGATCGCCCGTAAATTATTTTTCTTTTTATTTTTATAATATTTCCCTCCTTGTCCAATGGGTTTCATCCTACTATTATTTTTTTTCACTTTTTATTATTTTTAAAGGCTTCTACCCTGGTCTAATACGGGTTTAATAGAAACAAAGTGGTCATTGTACTCAAAATTATAAAAAAATATTTACTATGGAACTAACTCCTAAAGCGCATATGCACCAAAAACTTAACTCAGAGTTAGTCGCTAACACGAGGTTAAATTGACAATATGTTATGCTTAATGAACCGTGTTAGCTACTAACTCGGAGTTAGTAAGAAAACACAAGGTGGCGCAAGCAAAAAAAAATACAATTTATTTGCCCTTTAATTTTTTTTCATCATTCAAAATTGCACTGGAAAACCGTTACTTTCCGCGTTTACAGTGTTAATCTCATCGTAAATATTGTTCATAGTGATGAGTACAATTTCAGAAATAACGTCGTTTCTGTTAAGGCGGTACCCCGAGCAAAACGCCGCGCAAGCCGTTTTTTGTGCTGTTTTTAGGAGCTATCTACTCGTTATTTAAAAAGAAATATCAATTAATAAAAATACTTTAAATTTCTACATATTATTGATTCTAAAATGGTAGATTTAGTTTTTTTTTAAATGTTGTATATATTTCACTAATCTACTTCTAAAAAAACATAAAAATGAGAAATAATAATTGATATTATGCATCTCCTCGTAAAGTGTTCATTGATTATTTTTTGCACTAACACTAATGGATAGACAATTTAATAACGAACATTTTTGTAGAATTATTTTTTTCAAAAGACCAAAATTCGATTTTATAAAGATTTTATTCTAAAATCTGGGCGTATTCACTACTGTAATTCATGCGCCACCAGTGCCGCTAGACCAATAGGAACGCTCATATCTCATGCCGATTTTTTGGTCAGGGTACCGTCTTAAACTTGATATATAATAATTATTATCACAGGAATCTCACTATACCTTTTTCAAGACAACGAAAGGTTATCAAAAAAAAATGAAGCAACATTTATTTTGCTCTTCTGAATAAGGTATAGTATCTACTCTAATAATACAAAACGTTAGAAAAAATCCTCAGAAAAAATCAGACCACATACAAACAAGTCGTCATAGACTATACACTTAAATACAGAGACAAGTCGTCAATTAATCACATGATATATTTAGCAACTATTAACCCCCCTCCGCGCTAGATACACGTGGAGAGGTTCTAGACTAACCCTCTCCAAAACCACGTGTATTTTTTTATATTTAGAAAAATTTAAGAATATTTTTAATGAAATACAGATATGATCTAAACTGTACGTGCTAATTTTGGAAAATTAAGCACTGTAATGAAAAAGTTAAGACAGACACTTTTCGGTTTACAAAACGTACAACTTTTTTTCACATTTCTGCCGAACCCCATCCTTACGAGCCTTGCGTGATTAATGGTCTATCCCTTAGGAACTTTACTGAAATGTTGACAGAAACCAACGTTTATACGAACATTTTACCTTTCACTTCACTCTAAACGGAGATTACATTGAGATGGTACGAACACGTCATGAGAGAGTCAGAACACTGACGGCTCTGAGCCTACCGGAAGGCAAAAGTGGCCGAGTACGACCTCTTTTGATATTAACTGACCCGACAAACCTCGATAGATCGTCTTGGTGCCATGAAATAAAGGCTATGAAGAAGAAGAAGCAGAATTCACCCTTATCTGAGTTATCTTGTAAAATAGGGCTCCCTACAAAACACTAAAATTGCCCGGGTAAGGTATATTGAGTGGTCTACAAGTTCCCGGAATATTTTCCTTAAAATACTTTTTATAGAAAATATTCTGCAAATATTTGGACCTTCCCTCGAATTTGCCATAATACAAGTATTGGAAGAAATAGAAACACTATGAGAGAAAAAATAAACCCATATCTTCAGACCTCAACCCATATCTCCAAAGAAGGACGGGATGTAAAGATATGTCTTGAAAAAGCTAAGGAACTCCTTATCCCTGCAGATCTCAAGAAGTCAGATACTCAAAGGGAACTTGTGATTCAATTCTTGCAATTCTATATCACAGGGAACATTGATGATTGCTATGATGCCACTGATTTAATATTAGCTGTTGCTAGTATGATTCCGAATACTAACGCCAAGTCAGCATCTGAATTAGTATGGCCCCCAGATTTTTACACCACTGAAGAGAAGAGTGCTTTTTCAGTTCACAAAGTAGATATCACCACAGCATCCCCAATAGAAGAGAGTGAAACAGCTTCAGGGACAGATCAGGCCCCAATAATAATTGCAATAGATGAATCAACAATTTCTGTCCTGGGTAAGGACTTAGAGTATGGAGTCAAGAAACAAGAAGACGATAGACCTGGACATGCTGTAAGGGTTGAGGATGATATAAATGAACTGGCCAAAAGATCCGGACCCTTAATGCACCACTATGTTCCCGAAGACATGAAGCAATTCATGAAAAAGTGTGAAAGCATCCTTAAACGATCCACCGCAACAGATGCTCCTACTGCAGCTTTACTAGGACTTTTCAAACTATGCAACTTTGTCGCACTTACCATGATGAGAGCCACCACAAAGACCGTCCCCCAATTGATCGGTGGATTCCTGAAGAAACAATACAAAGCCAATGTAATGACATTCACAGGACCAACTCTTGGAGATGTATTTGTACCTCCAAGCGAGAAATGTCTTACACAAGTCAAGAATCACATAAATAAGGCCAGAGCTGTAGTGTCTTCAACCATGGCCAAAATAGTCTGGGTCAGCACTCAGTTAAAGAATCCAGAAGTACAGGGCTATATAGATGCTGCAGTTTTAACACATACTTCCTGGAACGGATTAGGACTCTTGAGCGCACTCTATACACTCAGTGACTTTTATGGAAAATCTTGGATCGAGATATATCAATTAACTTTGATATCTAATACTGCACATACTTGGAAGGCCATTATTACATTCTTACGTAAATACCAGGCTCTAAATGACACTGATCCAACGGTCCCCTGGTCCAGAGTGATAGATGATACTTATTTCACCAAATTTGGATTAGCCAACCATCCTGTGTTAGCCGCAATCCTAAAACAGAGCCTAGAATACGCCCAAGGCGACGATGGGGGTATGGGCGACGCCTACTGGGCCCAAAAGCATTACAAGACCATCGAGTACTGCAAACATGCCTCGGCATGGTTGTATGAGTGTCTTAGCGAGCATAATATCAATGTTGTAGCCGGAGCCAAAGAATCTGTGAAACTTGCTGATATATTGAATAAGGGTGCTCCTGAAGAGTCAGCTACCTCAAAACAAGATCATCCCCCTGAGACATCTTATAATATGTAAAAACAGTCCTACACCTCTTCCCCCTCATAGTATTTCCCTCCCTCCATTTAATCACATTTTATAAGTTCTTATAACTGTACTTCTTATCGAAAAAACTCAAATAGCAAAGTTGTAGGTAATAAAAAGATCTAAAACTTTTGTATTTACACTTTTTTCACATAACCTCAAAATTTATGTGAAAAATCCAAAAAACCAAGTTTTTGGTTTTTTATTTTTATCTTTTACAAAATTTTTTTTTTTCAACGAGATTTGGTGAAAACATACCTTTTTATGTCCCAAATACGCTGTAATTTATTTGATTAAAAATATTTATTTTTTCACCTTATTTTGAATTAATATCGAAAAAACACCCTAATTTTCAATCGAAAATTCACCCGTCAAAATATCAGCTTTTTTTAAAAAGTTGGTATGGTTTCTGTTCGTTGAAATCTCTACTTTTTGATGGTGTATAAAAAATATACATTACTATGATACATATAATTTAATTTAAAAACGAAATAACAGGTAATAAGGCCCAGACCCTCCTAGTCCCTTCCCTACTTCTCTATAAAATACCTTTTGATGGGCTAAAATTTTCCGTAGGTCACTCAGGTATATCAGTTATCTTAAAATAGCAATAAATAGTCATCTACGCATATAATTTAAAGAAGATTCTACAATTTACTCAAAATATTGTAGATGTCTTAATAAATATTACCTTTATTTTTTGCATTTTCTGAGAAAATTTACAATATTAATGAATATTTTTTTACACCATCGGAAAGTAGAGATTTCAACGAACA
This sequence comes from Orthosia gothica, assembly GCA_949775005.1. Classification (NCBI taxonomy): domain Eukaryota; kingdom Metazoa; phylum Arthropoda; class Insecta; order Lepidoptera; family Noctuidae; genus Orthosia; species Orthosia gothica. Next base: position 30,936,230 of record OX459042.1, on the reverse strand, counting down.
GAAACCATACCAACTTTTTAAAAAAAGCTGATATTTTGACGGGTGAATTTTCGATTGAAAATTAGGGTGTTTTTTCGATATTAATTCAAAAAAAGGTGAAAAAATAAATATTTTTAATCAAATAAATTACAGCGTATTTGGGACATAAAAAGGTAAGTTTTCACCAAATCTCGTTAAAAAAAAAAAAAATTTGTAAAAGATAAAAATAAAAAACCAAAAACTTGGTTTTTTGGATTTTTCACATAATTTTGAGGTTTTGTGAAAAAAGTGTAAATACAAAAGTTTTAGATCTTTTTATTACCTACAACTTTGCTATTTGAGTTTTTTCGATAAGACTTTTAGTTTTGCCGGAAATCGAGAAAACCCGTTTTTTACCCTTAAAAACCCACCCCCATCCCCTTCCCGACCTCAGATCGCCCGTAAATTATTTTTCTTTTTATTTTTATAATATTTCCCTCCTTGTCCAATGGGTTTCATCCTACTATTATTTTTTTTCACTTTTTATTATTTTTAAAGGCTTCTACCCTGGTCTAATACGGGTTTAATAGAAACAAAGTGGTCATTGTACTCAAAATTATAAAAAAATATTTACTATGGAACTAACTCCTAAAGCGCATATGCACCAAAAACTTAACTCAGAGTTAGTCGCTAACACGAGGTTAAATTGACAATATGTTATGCTTAATGAACCGTGTTAGCTACTAACTCGGAGTTAGTAAGAAAACACAAGGTGGCGCAAGCAAAAAAAAATACAATTTATTTGCCCTTTAATTTTTTTTCATCATTCAAAATTGCACTGGAAAACCGTTACTTTCCGCGTTTACAGTGTTAATCTCATCGTAAATATTGTTCATAGTGATGAGTACAATTTCAGAAATAACGTCGTTTCTGTTAAGGCGGTACCCCGAGCAAAACGCCGCGCAAGCCGTTTTTTGTGCTGTTTTTAGGAGCTATCTACTCGTTATTTAAAAAGAAATATCAATTAATAAAAATACTTTAAATTTCTACATATTATTGATTCTAAAATGGTAGATTTAGTTTTTTTTTAAATGTTGTATATATTTCACTAATCTACTTCTAAAAAAACATAAAAATGAGAAATAATAATTGATATTATGCATCTCCTCGTAAAGTGTTCATTGATTATTTTTTGCACTAACACTAATGGATAGACAATTTAATAACGAACATTTTTGTAGAATTATTTTTTTCAAAAGACCAAAATTCGATTTTATAAAGATTTTATTCTAAAATCTGGGCGTATTCACTACTGTAATTCATGCGCCACCAGTGCCGCTAGACCAATAGGAACGCTCATATCTCATGCCGATTTTTTGGTCAGGGTACCGTCTTAAACTTGATATATAATAATTATTATCACAGGAATCTCACTATACCTTTTTCAAGACAACGAAAGGTTATCAAAAAAAAATGAAGCAACATTTATTTTGCTCTTCTGAATAAGGTATAGTATCTACTCTAATAATACAAAACGTTAGAAAAAATCCTCAGAAAAAATCAGACCACATACAAACAAGTCGTCATAGACTATACACTTAAATACAGAGACAAGTCGTCAATTAATCACATGATATATTTAGCAACTATTAACCCCCCTCCGCCGTTCCGGTTTCGGTAGCGAAGACGTAACACCCGTGCTAGTAATCTCCGTAAATAAAATTCAAAAACATTTCAATTAGTGGCTACACAACAAGTTATTTATCTATTTGTGAACACTAATGTACAAAAACTCTGAAAACAATAACAATCACAGTGAAAATCTGCAAAGGTGTTAAAAAATTTACGAAAAATATTCGGCAATATAACCTAAAAGTGCATGTCATCAGAAACAGTGAAAAGTTCGTTCGCCTTCATATTATCATTCAATCATTTAACAACGGTACCAACATAACAAACAGCATTGAACTGTCAGCGACATTGACATTTGACATAGTTTCAACGTCAACGTGCCACAAACAATCCTTATCATTGGAACAAGTGTTGCCATTGCAAGCTAAAAACGTCCATAATAGAATTAAAAATGAATATAAACATGGATTTACTATTATCAAAATTAGATGAAAAACTACAACACCAAACTTTAACTATAACTGCAGCTGTAACTAAAACTGTAATGGATGTATTGGAAGAAAAAATAGCACCAATTATTGAGGAAAACAAAAACTTGAAAACAAAAATTATCAAATAAAACTAAATTTTGTGGAGAAAGAAAAGCGAAAGTTTAATCTTATTTTTTTTGGTGCCGAAGAGAATGGTAAACGCGAAGCAGAACTTGTTGATTACATAAAAGAATTGATCCTAGAAACAGGTACTTATATAGACAGCCAGGAAATAAGCAATATTTACCGTATAAAAACATCTAAGCCATCTACATGCCAACCGATAGTTATTACTCTCTCTACTATTTGGAAAAAGCATCTTATTTTGAAGAATAAAAAGAAACTACCCCCTGGCATCTATATTAAGGAGGACTACCCCAAAGATATTGTTGAAATACGTAAAACACTACAGCCAAAAGTAGATGAAGAAATAAAGAAGGGCAATTTTGCTTTCATAAAATACGATAAATTAGTAATAAAAAATCTGAATGAAAATAACCGCGAGAAGAGAAAGAGGGAACAAAGCAAATCGCCACATACATCAACACAAAAGAAATCAAATACTAACAAAAACATTGAAAACCCAAATAACAAAACACTTACAAAGCAAGTAATCAAACCAAATATATTAAACTACATATCACGTGAAAGATCATCTTCTTTATCAGAACTATCAAAAAACAACTAAATGCCCCCGACAACCGGAATATGAATAATAAAAACACCCAATCAAAACAAACAAAAAGAAATTACACCCCAAGCCGGCTGGTCACCGTGGGGGCAAGAGACCAAAACCCTCCCATTCAAACACTCCATATTTGTACACTAAATACAAGATCGCTTCTATCAACAGAAAGGCTTTTAGAATTAAAAGAAGGTTTGACAAATATTAAGTACGATATTATTGGTCTTTCGGAAGTAAGAAGAACAGGCTATGCCATACTAGAACAAGAAGATCAAATTCTCTGTTACAATGGAGAAACCAAGGGTCTGCACGGAGTTGGCTTCCTAATAAAAAAGAACTTGAAAGAAAACATAGAGAGCTTTATTGGAGTAACTGAAAGAATCTGCGTCCTGAACCTCAAATTCGACAACACATCACTCACTATTGTCCAGATATATGCACCGACTATTGACGCTAGTGACTACGACATAGAATGTTTCTACGATAAATTGCAAGAAGTTAAAGAACTCTATAGTAAAAACCTCATACTAATGGGCGATTTTAACGCGCGTATTGGTCAACGTCTCCCAAGCGAAGAACATATACTCGGACCATACTGTTATGGAAAAAGGGACAAACGAGGTGAAAGACTACTTCAATTCGCTCTGGAAAACAATCTTACCATCATAAACAGTATATTTCAAAAGAAAATCAACAACTTGTGGACCTGGTGCTCACCAAAAAAGAATAAAAGTCAAATAGATTACATCTTAACAGATAATAGAAAATATTTTTCAAATATAGATATTATCAAACAGTTCACCTTCTCTACTGATCATAGATTGATTAGAAGCACTATACATCTATCAAAAACTAGAAAAAGTAGAGCTACCTTTAACAACATAACATCAAAAATCGGCACTCAAGAAAACCAACTCCAATATATAGAAGCTCTGAAAGAAAATTTAAATAAATCTAATATTGCCAAAGAATATGACATCGAATGTTATAATTCAAAACTCAAAACAGTGATTATAAAAAGCCTTAACTCTATAAAAACCATAAAAAATAAGAAAAAATACTCCATCTCAAACGCCACTAAATTCATGATGGTAAGAAGAAGTGAATTACAACATAAGAAACCCCTTACCTTAGAAGAAAAACAAGAATTAAGAAATTTATACAAAACTATTGGTAGACAAATAAAAAAAGAATACAGTGAACATAAACTAAAGGTAATAAAAAGACACTTGAATACTGCAAGAAGCCTAAAAAAGGGTTTAAAAGAAGTATATACTACAAAGAACTGGATACCATGTCTGAATAAAAACTCTAGCAAATCTTATTCAAGATCAGAAATAATAAACATATCAACAGAATTCTATCGGTCTCTTTATACGCAAAAAACACATATACCAAATCAGGAATTTTCTACTCCCACCATCCATCATCAAGATTCTACATTTTTAGAGAGATTTACAGAACGAGAAATACTCTCAAGAATCGATAAACTTAAAAGAGATAAAAGTAATGGACCAGACGGCATACCAAATGAAGCCTTGAAATCAGCCAAATATGTACTAATTCCTTACATAACTAACCTCTTCAACAAAATACTGGACAATAGACAAATACCAATAGAGTGGGCACAGTCTGATATCATACTTTTATATAAAAAAGGTGACCCTGCTGACATTGGCAATTACCGCCCCATTAGTCTCCAACCAAATATATACAAACTGTTTGCCTCGAGTCTCGAAAAACGCCTGGAACCCTATACTGAAGACTACCAGCCAGTTGAACAAGCAGGTTTTAGAAAAGGCTACTCAACAGTTGACCATATATATACCCTTGAACAAGTTATTGAGAAATATGAAGATCAACAATCTCCACTCTACCTGGCCTTCATAGATTATGCTAAAGCGTTCGATTCAATTTCTCATGACAGCATATGGAAAGCTTTAGAAGACTGTAATGTACCAAATGAAACTATAGAGCTTTTAAAAGACATCTACGAGAAAAGTACCAGCAGAGTCAGACTAGAGAGAAAAGGTCCGGAAATAAAAATATGCAGAGGAGTGAGACAGGGGGATCCGCTGTCACCGAGATTGTTTATTACTGTTCTGCAATATATCATGAAAAGCCTAAAATGGACTGAAAAAGGAATTTTCATAAATGGAAAATATCTGAATAATCTCAGATTTGCTGATGACATAGTAATATTCTCAGAAACACCAAAACAATTACAAAAGATGATTAACGACCTCAACAATGTCAGTAGAAACATAGGCTTAGAACTAAACATTACTAAAACCAAGGTTATGACAAATAGAGTAGAACAACCAATCATAGTTGATGGTAGCCTGCTAGAATATATACACGAATACATCTACCTCGGCAAACAAATTTCCTTAAAAAGATCCAGACATATAGATGAATTGAACAGACGCGTAAACTTAACATGGAAGAAATTTTGGAGCCATAAGGAAATATTAAAGTCAAATTTACCAATCAACCTAAAATCTATTGTTCTGGACTCCAGTCTACTACCCTGCCTATCATATGCGTGCCAAACATGGATCTACAACAAGAAAACTGAAAGAAAAATCCAAACCTGCCAAAGAGCAATGGAAAGGAGTATTCTAAACCTAAAACGCATAGACAAACAAAGAAACACAGATATAAGAAAACAAACAAAGGTAATAGATGCTCTTAACCACTGCAAAAAACTAAAGTGGAAATGGGCAGGCCACATAGCACGTATGAACTCAGACAGATGGGCCAACAAAGTAACTCACTGGCCTGGCCCGTTTGGAAAAAGGAAACAGGGTAGGCCCCCTGATAAGTGGCTTGATGAGATTAAAAAGATAGCAGGAGACAATTGGACGTCAAAAGCCAAAGATAGAAAACTTTGGAGTAAAATGGAGGAGGCCTTTACTCGAAAAGAGGTCCTTAATGAAGAAAAAAAATAACTAAATTTACATGATTTACTAAAAATAACAATTTATTGTATGTTAAGGATAAATAAATGGCTTAAATAAATAAATAAATAAATAACCCCCCTCCGCGCTAGATACACGTGGAGAGGTTCTAGACTAACCCTCTCCAAAACCACGTGTATTTTTTTATATTTAGAAAAATTTAAGAATATTTTTAATGAAATACAGATATGATCTAAACTGTACGTGCTAATTTTGGAAAATTAAGCACTGTAATGAAAAAGTTAAGACAGACACTTTTCGGTTTACAAAACGTACAACTTTTTTTCACATTTCTGCCGAACCCCATCCTTACGAGCCTTGCGTGATTAATGGTCTATCCCTTAGGAACTTTACTGAAATGTTGACAGAAACCAACGTTTATACGAACATTTTACCTTTCACTTCACTCTAAACGGAGATTACATTGAGATGGTACGAACACGTCATGAGAGAGTCAGAACACTGACGGCTCTGAGCCTACCGGAAGGCAAAAGTGGCCGAGTACGACCTCTTTTGATATTACCTGACCCGACACACCTCGATAGATCGTCTTGGTGCCATGAAATAAAGGCTATGAAGAAGAAGAAGCAGAATTCACCCTTATCTGGGCTATCTTAAAAAAATAGGGCTCCCTACATAACACTAAAATTGCCCGGGGTAGGTATATTTAGTGGTCTACAAGTTCCCGGTATATTTTCCTTAAAATACAATACTTTTTATAGAAAATGTTCTGCTAATACCTTTGGACCTCCCCTCGAATATGTCTTATTACAAGAATTGGAACAAATAGAAACACTATGAGATAAGGCCACTTAATCTAAACTTCATATGAGGCCATATCCAGTGCCGGATTAATTACGTAGCAAGAGTCGTAAAATGGGTATCCAAGCCCGACTGGGACAATCCGAGCTCAATTCCTCGCCTCGCATGGAAATTGATGTGATGCTCGAATATTGATGAAATCTAAAACTGCATAATATCAGAAATCCAATGATGCAGTTTCAGATTTCATCAAATTCGGGACCAAGACTCCTTTGAGTTTGAGTGTTTTCGCCATCCCTCATAGTTTCGATTTTGTCCTGCCACGCCCACTTGCAAAACTCACCCTGTATACATAATTTAAAGTAAACCATCAATTATTACAATTAGCTATTCCTAAATATACTTTGAAATGTGAAAAAGATTATTAGTGTAGTATCGTCAGTTTTAAATTGTTAGTGTCGTTCTGGGCGGCTGTAACCTAAGCTACGCCACTGTCTACTCCTATATAAACTAACATAATTTTCAAATACATCCTAGAGAAAGTATAATAAGCTGCACCTGTGTTAGGTAAGCTACCAGAAATTAAATATGTAAAAACCTTGCATTGTAATCTTCAAATTCCTCCCGAGTCAACAAATACTTTGCGACGCATTTGTATTGAGATGGCTGGTCTAGTATTACTAGGAGAGGTTCAAGTTTTTTCTTGTACTCGTCCAATTTTTTTCTTTCTACTGTACCTATCAAGTTATTCCTCTTGTTCCAAAAGTAGGGGATGCTTCCTGTCACCAGAGCGTCATACAGTCTCTTCACCATAACTTTGAACAGGGTCGCTGGATTATTTTTGTTCCAATAATCTCTGTTATTGATAGCAACTATCTCCCAGAAGAATAGAGTTTTGATATAGTAGCTTGCTATTTTTTCCATGCCAAGAGAGTCCCGAAGCTTTTTCATCTGAAACAATGAATGTGTGAATACATTAGGTATCTCTAAAATATTTTAATATTTTTATATGGATTGTAGATACCCATAGGCAACAAAGGTAATTTTTTAGGGTTCTGTTGTCAACAAGGAATTGCGCCATGTCCGTCTGTCCGTCCGCAGCTTAGCTCAGAGACTCTTAGTACTAGAAAGCTATAATTTGGCATGGATAAACATATTAATCACGCCGACAAAGTGGTAAAATAAAATAAAGAAACAATTTTTTTTTTTTTTTACCTTAGGTACCTCCCGTAGGTACGTAAAGTGGAGATATATTTTGTCTCTCTCGTCTATCCCCTGGTGTGGAGTATAGTTGGATAGGCCATTCAAAAATATTACGGGTCAGGGATCAGTTTGCGTAAAATTAATCTGTAGATTGCTAACTTTTATAGACTCGAGTTAACAGAGATTGAATTGAGATAGTACGGATATGTCGTGAGAAAGACAGAATTAATAGCACGTCTAGAGGACGGCTCTGAGCCTACCTGAAGGCTAAAGAGAGCAGGCGAAAGGCCCCCCTGCCGGCTAAATGGTTGCTTTTGGATATGTGAAGAAATTCACGGCAGTAGTTATAATAACGAAATTAAAAGGAAAACTGTCACAGCTAAGTTGGTTTTACAAGTTTGCGAGTAATAGTCGACAACTTATAAAATACACTTGAAAAACTTTCTTCTTTTCGTTAGTGCCGAATGTTCGGCACTTTCATTGTTTACGAACTTCAGTATTTTTACCAAATTGTGATGGTGAATGTAGCTGTTTGTACGGAACCCTCGGTGCGCGAGTCCGAGTCGCACTTGGCCGTATTATTTTTTAAACAGATTTTGAGTACAATAAATGAAAAGTTGGAACACATTTTAAATTCAGGGTATTCAAAATCGTTGCTCAATGAAAGTCAGTTGGTAATAGAAATACACTTGTTCCTCACTTTCTCGTTACAATTTTAAATTTGTCACATAAAGAGGTCACGGCAGCGCATATAAATTAAGGGCCAAAAAAAAATGGTGTAAGTACTCACTAATCTGATCGCTTGTTTCAAGTTGTTCGAGTTGTACATCAGCTGTCGCTCTTGGTTGTGAAGCGCGATGCGCCACGAGCGGGACTGTTCGAAGGCGCACGGAGACGCCTTGTTCGGCTTGCCCACTACCATCCAGTAGTCCTTCTTGCACTCACGAGGGATCTCACGGTAATCCTTGCTGACTGGCCAGCGGTCCTCCGGGAACTTCAGGCACGGCACCAGGTCAACGTCCAACTTGAAGTTCCTCGACTTGTTACTGATCAGCAGCGTCATCGCCGGCCCCGACTCCGACCTGTCGATGACGTACGGCACGCCCTCCACGTAGTACAGTGGACGTGAATTATGATTCATCTCGAATTTGTTCAGTGCTTTGCTCACGACGCTCTTGAACCAATCAGAGAATTTGGAGCGCAGAAGGTAGTTGCTGTCGTCTTTCCACTCGAATGCGGCTTTGTTAATGAGCCACTCGTCGGCGTCCCTGAAGGGCAGCCGTTGGAACTGGACTCCCATCTTGAGCTCCACGAAGCCTGGCGCCTTAGCGTCAATGATGATGTCGCTTCCTTGCGGGTTCAAAGCATCAGTTTTGATGTTCAGAGGCAACCCGATCACTATGTCCATGTCGAATTCGTCAGGTTTTACGATACGCAAGTTATCATAGTGGCTACCGGCAAATTGCACCTAAAAATATGTAAGTAATGAAAATCAATAAGCTATAGAAAGTGTGTAATAATATATGCAAAGGTCAATAGCCACTTAAGCATACAAATTATCTGAAAATAACAGTTATGTTTTCAAAATATTTACAGGCGGATATGGCTGCCAACAGAGTATCGGCTGCCCAAAGTAGGTAGGTATAGTTGTATTTCACGAGTGTACGCCAGTCATTGTAATGTAAACCTTACAATAATAGAAATAAAAATTAAAGTCAAATGATCCACGATCCTGATTTGCATTGGTATGTATGAGTTACCATTACATATTAGGAGTGTGTATTATTTGCAAATACATACATTGTGCCAAACAGAGACTTTGTACAATGTGCTGTGTGTGAGTGTTGTGTACTTTGTTTACACTTCTAGACAGAACGTATTTAGGACGAAAACGAAACTGTCAGCTGAAAAACAGTGCTGACTTTTTATTCTCCAGGTGATGGTGGACTGAGGTGAGATTGGATAGGATATCATGTTGTAGCTTTTGCGCTAGCTATTATTAAACATTATACACAACATGTATAATGCACAGAAAAGTGCCAAAAGAGTGGAAGTGTACTTCTACAATGGTCAATGAGTGATATGACAAGTTCACTCTTTGAGGAGTACACGTCCACTCTTTAAATAATTATAAAGAATCTCAAAAGAAAACTTAACTTAAAATTTAAAAAAAAAACTTAACTAATTCAATAACTCAAAAAACCCGACTGCTTCAAAAGCGAACTAAAAAGTCGTAAACAAGGAAAAAATCATGCTGTGCAGTCGGAGGATACATATTCGCGGGCTGGCTGACCAAAATCTGGTGTAACCTCCGCCTGCACAGCATGATTTTTTCCTTATTTACGACTTTTTAGTTCGCTTTTGAAGCAGTCGGGTTTTTTGATTTATTGAATTAAGTTTTTTTATTTATAACTTTTTAGTTCGTTTTTTTTTTCGAATTAGATACATTTAAAAAAATCATGCTGTGCAGTCGGAGGATACATATTCGCGGGCTGGCTGACCAAAATCTGGTGTATTCTCCGCCTGCACAGCATGATTTTTTCCTTGTTTACGAGTTTTTAGTTCGCTATTGAAGCAGTCGGGTTTTTTTATTTATTGAATTAAGTTTTTTTATTTATAACTTTTTAGTTCGTTTTTTTTTCGAATTAGATACATTTAAAAATATAAGTGTTATGTATTTTTAAAATCACCTCTTAAAACCCTTTATTTTGATACCCCATATGATAAGTTTGGAAGAAAAAAATATTTGGGCCCCCACAATATGGCACCCAAAATCCGCCATTTTTCTATTGTCCATTTTTAATGTAGCATAAGACACTCGCAGGGCCGGGTTAAGAAGAATCGATTGACGTATGAATCATCAAAATCGGCCAACGCGTTTGGTCTCTGGAACGCCATATAGGAACAAACATACATACTTACATACATACATAGACTGATAAACACATTACCCTCCTTCGGCAGTCGGATAAAAAAAAAAAAAAAAAACAAATCTACACTCTAAACAATATCGATATGACCATGGTATAATAACATACTCCGTATACTTCGCCTGGTATGTTCTTCCCAGGATGGCCTAAGCCTACGTCACGATAAGTGTTACCATTGATTGTCCTTTTAAGAAAATTTAGGTACTTTCTCATGTAGTTCATGAAAATAAAATAAATTACTAACTAAAATAACTATTTAGTAACTCATGTGATTCATCTATTTATTGTTAAATTTATTTGTATATTAAATTATTAGTTCATAATAGCTTTGTTAAGATAAACATGCATTTTGCTCGGGTAATTCAATCACACACAGTGGCAACATATCGAATTGACAAGTGTCATACTGACAACTAGCCATTTCATTTCTATTGTCGTGTCGCTCACACCTATAGCGTTGTTTCGCTCTGTCAGCTCTGTGAGTAAAATACTGTGGCTCCCAAACGTTTGTGGTGAACCCGTGAACTTTGATAGATACTCAAGAAAAATTGTTAATTGTTCCGTAAACTATAAAAACAGAAGTATAAAAGGCGGTGTAACAAGGTTTTTTTATTTTCCCAATGAAGAGACGCTATCATATGCGTGGCTTCAAATTTGTAACTAAATTCAACTAAAATAACTGGTATGTATGTGCCTTTCTACACAATATTTAATTTTCTACGCGTTGTAAATTCCATAATTTAAGTCATAGTTGTGTCAATACGCCTTTACCCCCGAACTTATTAACCTAACATAATTAGTTTTTGACTTATTTTAGTCAAGTCAAGTTTAGTGGGTTTTCGTCCCGATCTAAATAAAAATACTAATATGCAAACAATAAAAAAAGCAAAGTAATTAAATACAAAAAGTAACAAATATAACGATTTATTGAAAATTAAAAATATGTTGTACCTATTGTAAATTTTTTATCTTTTTCCCCACTAAAAAAGTTTGAGAACCGCAACGCAATCGATGACGTAGTCTTAGGCCAATCACGTGACCCAGCTGTCACGGGAGGAGACTACCTTATCTTATTATACCATGGATATGACAGTGGCACAAATCTAGTACTGATTTATGTTTCTAGAGAAGAAGTATCTATAGCATAATCGGGCACACTGGTACAAAAGATGGCACAGACAAATGTATATCTATCTCTTATTGCCAAAGACCTTATACTTCTTGAAATAGGTATAAGGTCTTTGCTTATTGCTTAAAATATGACGTTATCTGTCCGTAGGAAAGTGAATACCGATATTGAAAATTTGAAGGTTAATTGTTCCGGGAGTTTTGGCGGGAACGTGATGGCGTCTTAGGTTGCTTCTCTGTTTTATTTTCCTAAAATTGTGTTTAATTGTTTAAATTAACCTTCAACTGTCCATTTCCAGACACAATAGAAATTACCATTGTTCTAATCCGATTCGGTCTGGTGGACAGATGACCGGTAGTGTAAAATGTTGGCGTTTTTTTCTAATAATATTAGTGAACGTGCACGAGTGTGGGAAAGTGAAACAAAGCGGTAGAACATGAGTTTATTCATGTTGTCGACAAAACTCCGTGAACTCTCCGTGGCGACTGGCGGCTTCCAGTAAAGTTACCGCCATTTTACCAGTAGTATGTCAGTATGTAGGTGTGACTAAAAACTAGAACTTCTAAACGTGACACTGGCTAAATGCACAATCCGTGCGAAGCCATAACCAAAAAAAACATAGTTTCCCTCACAAATAGTTTTCAACTTTGAAAATTAATTTGCAAATTCAATAATGCCCATGCATGAGTCTTCGCTCTACACGACATTGACAGGAATTGTCTTCGGCGAATTGCCATAAAAAAAATATATTCCGTCTAGGTATAAAATGTCTAATAACAAATATATACGCACCGTGCTTGAATATTTCTTGTAGTAAGGATCTACTTCCTTCATCTTCTTATGCAAGTCTTGGAAGATGGTGTCAAATACTTTATAGTGTAGCCCAAACTCATTCAATTTTATGTACCTCACGTGAATGTCTGACAGCAGTGAGTTGAGGTTGGTTATCACCGGTTGGTCAGGAATGTTGGGCATCTCTTCAATTGTCACACTGGAAGATGAACCGCCTCTAAAAGCAAAGTATGCCCAACACACATAAAGAAATGTTTAAGCATGTACAATCAAGGGTCAAAAGTACACTCTAAATCTCTAAAACTCAAATGGCTTGTAGAATAAGTTAAATTATCCACAACTGATTCAATATGTTGTATAGAAATTAAAGTATAGATTATACCTACTAACTGTGAATAATTTAAATTGCTCTGCTAAAAAAAAAATTGTTTGACTCTTATGTTTACACAACTTCATTTATATTTCTTTACTAGCTTAAGCTAGCAGCCTCCCCGCATGAAAGTTGAAAATTATTCTTACATACTTTTGGGATAAAAAGTGTCCTCTGACCTAGGATATGGTCAACTGTGGGCCAAGTTTCATCTAAATCTGTTATGGTATGAAAACACAGACTTTACTTTTTCTATGGATATGGTGTTTTTTTTTTTTTGCCTGTATTATTTCCATCCATCTTATGACCTCTAGGTACAGGAAACACTACAAAGATCACATGTACATACATTGTAGTGCATTTATTATCTATGGAGTAGTGATAACTTTATGTTTATATTCACAGAAATAACCCTCAATTATCTATTTTGTTTATAGAAATACATATTAGGATGTTACATACAAGATAATATATTTATTGAATTAGCCATTCTTCCTATATTGGTGTCCGTTTCAAATCTAAGCTGATGTCGCTGAACCAGTATTCTCTAAAAGAAGAACTTGCTTTAACACAAAAAAAATCTTACCGTGATGTATTCATTCTGTTCAACATGTCAGAGAGGTATGATGAAACTGACTGATCATCTGAACTACTTCCACTTGGTGATTGAGCAACAGGTGTGCTCCTTGAGTCAGACTTTTTCTTGGCAGCAGTCAACTTCTGTTGTTCTACTGGTTTCTCTACACTAGTCCCGCTCATCAAGTATGCTGCTCCACCAATGAGGGCACCAGCCAGCCCGACGCCTGCTGCTATGAACCATGGACTGGCTCCGCCTTCATTGTTGTTGTTATTATTATTATTATTGGGATTACGCCTATTATTGTCCATGATTGCTGCAAAACAAAACAATAATTTAGAGAAAAAATCTGCAATGATTGTGGATTACATGCCTAATCTACTGTATTTATTTAATTCTATTATTAGACCAAAAACAATAACGCATTATCGAATATTTCATTATTAGATAATAAGTTAATTTGTCTGTAAATAAATTAAATTCTGGTACCTAGTAACTTTTCTTATAATTATTTATTCATTCGATATTTAATTACTTATTGAAATAAAGTTAATTACATTAAAAGATATGCTTACCTGTGAGCTAAGCCTTTGTATTTTCTTCCACTAACTTTAACACAGTTCATTCACAGGCCAACCAGAAAATGAAGTTCAGCAACAATCGATGGGGTAATAATAAGATAGGTAATAAGATAAATGTTCCAATTCCATCAATTAGTATCAAAATTATACTGAAAGAGTGAAAGCCTTTGTGAGTTGTGATATTTATACCAGTACCAGTGTTACTTATCTCTAGTGATGGCATGTTCTTATTTGAATTTCTTCTAAATATGTGACGTGGTCGTCGTTCCACTCAATAGAATATCTTATTACGTGGATATAAGTATGTAGAATATGTTCATAAAGTAAATATAACAAGTATTACAACAAAACTGACGTATATTAATTTTAAATAACGATTTAAAAAAAATTGGGCTATTGTTTTTGTCACCAAACATATAAAATTATTTTTAAAATAGTAGGTTCGTGTTTCAGTGGCAACACTTTACAATGATCGGGAAATTCCCACATTATAATGCTGAATCCTATCCTATAGAATCAAATAAAAATATTAAATTATAATTCTCGGCTCATAATGCTTGCGGCTTTTAATGTAAATCAGGTACCATGTTATTTTTCCGAATTAGATGATTGTATTTTGTAATATTTATAAAACCATATCAAGATTTGATAAATAGTTAACTAGAGTCTGGCCAAAGAACTTCTAACTATGTTATGGTTTTTTTTTGGCACTTTCCGAGGCAGTGAAGCTCGACGAAGTCCCGGAGAATTAATTGAACTGTCTTGGATCCTGCAACGAAATTAATCAGAAAAGAATAACGGAGGAGTAGGAAAAAATACCAAATTTCCATTTCTCTCAATAGGCTATAATTTATAAAGATACTAGCTGACCCCCGCGGCTTCGCTCCCGTCAACAGGCTACCCACCCTACGTTTTTAAGATGTGTTCTGCTATTCGGGGCGGAGACAAATCCAACTAATCAAAAACCATGAAAATTGGTCCAGCAGATCTCGAGTTATAAGTGTTGTAACAAACCCGTCTTTGTTTTATTTATATAGATTGGGCGAAGTACTAATACAACGCGGGCCGCAGCTTTTGTACATGATAAAACTTAAGATTGACATGAGATTTACGATATACCTAATTATTTAATTAGATAATTTGACCACTGAACCTTTATCGTGGAGAATATTCTTTGGCAGAATGAAGGCAATATTATTTTGAATAATGTGCAGGCTGCATTAAGAGTTGCTTACTATACGGACCTTGTGGAAACTAGAACAACTTGCCGTGCGTTCAAACGTTTTTGCCATACGTATTATTGGAAACAAATAAAGCAGCTCACAATGTTAGGACAAATTTTTATCCGTGGTATTAGGCAACTGGGCTTATCCTAGTTGTAAACATCCCTTTGTGCCTATTGGCCTTGTTTGTTCAGTGTTGTGCTTGCTATGTGTTATTCTGATGTAATACGCTTTATTTCTGTAAAGTTCCATGAAAATCCGTTCTGTATAATGCGTGAAAGAGTAACAAACATTAATCCATCCTCACAAAGTTTCATAGTACGATTACGTAGAGACATAGGCATAGCCTATATCGTATCTCTAAGTAGTCTGTGGCCTATACACAATGATTGTTTAGTTTGTCTAGGTCATGTCTAGGTTCGTCTGAAAAGGCTGGTATCCAGTTTAATGTGGTTTGAAGTAAGTTGACACGTCTGAAAATGTTGCCAAAATTAGGATTTATCTTGTTTTACGGGTACGTCATTAAAGTTTAGTTTTGAGTGCCGATTTTTTTAAATAACAATAACAACCTAACTTTCACCCGAAGAAAAACACGGCAGGGTGGTTAAGCAATTATTCAAAAAACATGTAGCTTGGCTATAACTGAACTGTATCAACACTGCCAAGTACTTACAGATCAGCAATTATTTATTATCATGACGGTATTAAAAAACACGCTGAACTTCCCCTAGATCCCGATCTCCACACCACAGAAGATCAACCAATATTTGTCCAATCATCCGTTACAACATAAGTTTCTCTCAAAGGTTTTTCTGCTTTCTTGGTACCTTTTCTATACAATTCTATTAATAATAAACTATCTATATACACGCATACAAAAGAGGTTGTAAAAGGAAATTAAGGAATTGGCTGTTTGCACGGAAAATATATTAAAACCAGTGTCATAAACTCATACACGCACATTTACACTAACACACTTACACTCACACATTTACACCCTTACATTACACTTACCTATACAATCATTCATACCCACGTCCTTCTCATGTCTCCATTCTTATTTTTTTTTATTTATTTTTTTGTAGTTACATAGAACTTCTAGTTAGTTATTGTTTGTTCATACTTTTCAGTGTATATTGTGTATATTGTATATTTTTCGCTGATTTTTTATATTTAGTTTCTCTTTGATTTTGATTTTATTTATCTTTAAATTGTCATTGAATTTTAATTTAATTTAATTTAATTGTATTCTTCTTTAAACTTAAATTTTGATTTTGTAAAGACTACACACAAATTATTTCATGGTTAATTATTATGTAAAATGGGTGATCTGTAACACAGGGCCTTACCTATCTCAGACACCCTTCTCCATACAAGGTTACGTATTAAGATAGTCACTGTATTACTCTATTTTGATGTCGAGTTATATAAAGTTTTTTTTTATTATTATTATTTTATGGATATTGACAAGTACACTATCAGTCAAATTCAAGGACTTTAAGACAGTAGCGACATCTGAAGTAGCAGTCTTCTGGGAAAAGTGACTTACCACAGTTGTCACATCAGTGTCAGTTAGCGATGGGACGAGTCTTATTTTTTATAACTCGTGTTGAAGTGGTTGTTGATTCGAATCACGATTCGAGTTGATCCGATTCGGTCGACAGCAGCAATAATTGGGTGATGCGAATGCGAAAGGAGAAGCGTATTGACGTGATATGATCTATTTGTTTGCTTAGAGTTTCAACCTCCTTCCTTGCCAACCTCTAACTTTACATCTGCTTGTCATGTCACTGTCATTCAAGTTTTCTTCGTAATGTATTCATTTATCAGTAGTTCATACAATTTTACATTTCCATTGACAGGGCTGCATTGTGAGCATTGTGATGACGACATTGAGAGGGAGCGGAGGGCGCTGTCGGTCAGAGCGAATATGATTGCCCGCAGGTTTTCACGTGCTTCTGCGGGGTTTAAGAAGACTCTGTTTAGGGCCTTCTGTACATCGTTTTACGCCTGTAGCCTGTGGGTTCATTTCACGCAAAAATCGTACAGCGCCCTTCGCGTTCAGTATAATAATGCCTTCAGGGTGCTGATGGGGCTGCCTTGCTTCTGTAGCGCATCAGGGATGTTTGCGGAAATGCGCGTCGATTGCTTTTATGCACTGATGCGTAAAAGATGTGCATCCTTGGTGCGCAGGGTGCGAGCCAGCTCCAACGGCATCCTGGCCATGATTGCTGACAGGCTGGACTGTGTTCATATGAATCGTTGCTCCAGTATTTCAGCTGGAATGCTGAAGCAATGATCATTGAATCTTCGTAAATTTTTAAATTTTGTTAAAATTTATTGTGCTACTAACATAGGTATAAGTTTGTATTGTTACTAACACCATTATTATTATGTGTTTAGGTTTTAGTTATTTTATCTGGGCCCTGTCGCCTGAAATAAATGAATTAATAATAATTGTAAGTTTGATCCAGTTCTTCTTCGTCGTATCGATGATTCCTCAATTATATATGTTTTGACCAGAATTCAGCCACGGCAACAGCGTTTTCATTCGCCTCACAAAGGTCTTTCATGGTGCAGGTGTTGTTGCACAGATTGCACGATAGGAGGTGAGGCATTGTTTGGGGCGTAGCTCCGCAATCGCACTGTGGGTCATTGGAGTACCCCCATCTAACTAAGTTGTGCCTGCAGCGACCCACTTGGCTTCGGAGGCGGTTTAAAGATTTCCAGGTGGGCCACGGAAGTTGGTAGCCCGCAGGGAGGTTTTCCGCAGGCTCAACACAGTCAGTCGGAGGAGGATGTTTGAGGAGCCACAGTTTCTTCTTTGCCTCACCACACCTGCTGTCATTAATTGGTTTGGTTAACCTCAGAAAGCTTTTCCGACTCTTCAATCTGGCCCTTGACTTGTACACATTGTATAAAGAGTGTCGTCTATCTGTCTCTTGCTTGTGCTTTTCCGAAGAACAGGCCACCTCTCTTCGGACCTCCGGAGGGGCTATTCCTGCAAGTGGATACAGTGCTGCAAGTGGTGTTGGTTTTAGGCAGCCTGTAATTATCCTGCATGTCTCATTGAGGGCTACATCAACTTGTCGGGCATGGACGGATCGATGCCACACTGGGCATGCGAATTCGCCAGCCGAGAAGCAAAGCGCTAAACCCGATGTACGAAGCACATGTGGAGAGGCACCCCAAGCAGTAGATGTCAGACGGCGAAGCAGATTATTGCGGGTGCTGACTTTAAATTTAGTTTTAATACAGTGCTGCTTGTATGTCAGTGATCGGTCCAAGGTGGCACCCAAGTACACAGGGTTATCATTGTGGTCTATGTCAGCACTCCGCCATTTGATTTTCAGTTTTCTAGAGGCCTGGCGATTTCTCAGGTGGAATGAGCATGACTGAGTTTTAGATGGATTTGGCCTTAATGCATTATCCTCGTAGTATACACTAAGATCCACCAGAGCCTTTTCCAGATTCGCTTCGGCATCCTCAAATTTTGCTGTCGTCGTGGCCAGTGCCAAGTCATCCGCGTAGAGGAATCGTTATGTGTTCGTCGTTTTGGGCTGGTCGTTCGTATAAATATTAAACAAAATGGGAGCCAGAACACTGCCCTGGGGCAGGCCGTTTTTTAATGTACGCCATCTACTCTTATCTGAATTAAGGTGAACTATAAACCGCCGGTTACGCAACATTTCACCCAGAATGCCTATGAATGCAAAATCATCTATTAGGGATGTTAATTTGAACAGCAATCTTTTAACATTGACCGTGTCGTAAGCCGCTGACAGATCAACGAGGACGACCCCGGTTACTTGGTTGGAATCGTAACCATCCTCGATGTATTCAGTGAGTCGGAGGATTTGTCCAGTACATGATTTTCCAGGGCGGAAACCAGCTTGTTCTGGGATCAAACCAGGGTCGACTATGGGCTGGAGGCGGCCTAGGATTAGCCGTTCAAATAGTTTAAATGTGTGACATAGTAATGAAATTGGGCGGTAGTTTTTAGGATCCGTTGCAGGTTTACCAGGTTTGAGTAGCGCTATCACCCTAGCTTTCCTCCATTGCTTGGGTAGTTTTGTGTGTTTCAAGCATGAGTTGAAGAGACCAAGCAACCATGACACAGCCACTGGACCCATGTTCTTTAGTTGTTCCGCGCATATATCATCCACCCCGGCTGCTTTACCATTCTTAAGGGATTTAATTGCTGGTATTATGTCGGAAAGCGTGAAGGGCTTGCTGATATCAGTGCTACCGGATGATGGAAATGCGGTTTTGGGAATTTTAGGGAGTTTGTTCGGGGGTTTTCCGTTTAAAAGGAGTTGATGCGCTATCTGATTGGCTGTTAATTGATTCGGAGGTGTAGGATCAGGAGGGTCGCCAGTAAGCTTTCGGAGAGTGGACCACGCTTTTTTACAATTTTTGGTCATATCTATTTTGTCTACGGTGTTCATCCACTTTTCCTCGCGACTTTCTCTGACTTTAGTTAAGAGTTCTTCCCCCACTATGATGGTCTCTTCAGCAAAAGGGTCATTTGCGTACTGGGGGGTAACCACAAGCTCTTAGAGTAAGGTTATTTTGAGATCGAGTAAGTGACAGATGTATACAAGTCAGATACATCTGTCCCTTACTCGATCTCAAAATAACCTTACTCTAAGAGCTTGTGGTTACCCCCCAGATTTTTGTAGGTTTCTAGTAATCTTGAAGACTCGGGGTTCAGACCAGGGATATATTGAGAGCGGCACCCTCTGGGGATAAATTTTCGGGAAGCAGTCTGCACAGCTTCTACAAATATTTTTTTTTTTTTTTTTTTTCTATATTAATAAAAACTAATGTTCTTAATAACAAATTACAATCTAGCCTTAATAGACTAATAAGCAATTTAACTCTAACTTATTATTATAATGTAAAATGTTATGACTAAGAATAGTGTCAATTTGCACTTTTATACAGTTCGGTAGCACTTTCTTAGAGTCTGATACGTTAAAAACACTTAGTTCACGTGTTACATGTATAGCAAAGTATTCTTTGCTATTATTTTTTCACTTATTATACACTACACTAACTCAAATGGTTTAGTTCTCTTTAGCCTACGCACTATGTCCGTGTTATCTAGCAGCTGGATTGCTTCCACATTCACATGTCGATGAAGTCTGTGTTCGTGGGTTTCAGCAAAGTTTTGAATAACGGTGGTGACGAGTTTCATTTTAAGGTCGCGGTGAAGGTCGTCATTTCTGATGTACCATGGTGCATTAACAGCATCTCTGAGTACTTTATTTTGAAATTGTTGTATAATTTTTACATTACTTTGTTTAGTACAGCCCCATAGTTGGATACCATACGTCCAGATTGGCATAAGAATATGCTTGTATATTATAATTTTATTGTGTATTGATAGACAGGATTTCCTTCCGAGTAACCAATACATATTTTTGTACCGTATATCGAGTTCCTGTCTTTTCTTTTTGACGTGAGATTTCCAACGCAACTTGGCGTCAAGTGTTATGCCAAGGTATTTGGCTGTATTCGCATAAGGCACTTGCATGCCATTTATATAGACTGGGTGATAATCGCAGTGTTTATTAGTGAAGTCAATGTGAATCGATTTTGACTCATTCAGTTTGATCTTCCACTTTTGTGTCCAGTCGTAAACTAAGTTCACAGCTAGTTGAACCTTTTCTACTGCTTCTTTGTGGTTTGAACCAATAGCCATAATAGCAGTGTCATCAGCAAAGGTCGCTATGGTGTTGTTTTCCAGCTCTGGGATATCACATGTGTATACCAAGTACAGGATTGGGCCTAAAACACTTCCTTGTGGTACTCCGGCCTGAATAGTTTTTAGCTCAGAATATGCGTCCTCTTGTCTTATCCTAAACATTCTGTTGCTTATATATGACTCTAGAATATCTGAAAATTCGGGGAGCATGCGTCTGAGTTTGTATATCAGACCCTCATGCCAAACTTTATCGAAAGCTTGTGCGACATCTAGAAAAACGGTGGCGCAGACTTCCTTGTTTTCGAGCGTTTTTTCGATGATGTTTGTTATTCTGTGAACCTGGTCTATGGTAGAATGTTTTTCCCTGAAGCCAAATTGATGGTCCGGAATAAGGCCTTTTTTTTTTCTATAATTGGTTTTAGCCGTTTTAATAAGAGCTTTTCAAACAGTTTCGATAATACTGGCAGCAGGGAAATGGGTCTATAAGATGATGCTTCATGGGGTGGTTTCCCAGGCTTCGCAATCATAATGACTTCAGCAACTTTCCATGGCTCAGGTACATGTTTTAGCATAAATGCTGCGTTAATAAGTCTGGTCAGCTTAACTATGGCTTTGCGCGGGAGGTGTTTTAGAATTTCTCCTGTTATGAGGTCATAACCCGGAGATTTCTTCGAGCTTATATTGTTTTTAATTTCTCTCACAACTTCTTTATTAGGATTATAAAGAGGAAAGGTTTGATTTTTTGTTTGTTTGTTTGTTTGTATGAATTGAATAGGCTCCGAAACTACTTGGCAGATTTGAAAAATTCTTTCACTGTTGGATAGTCCATTTATCGAGGAAGGTTATAGGCTATATAACATCACGCTACGACCAATAGGAGCGGAGCATAAATGAAAAATGTTACAAAAACGGGAAAAAATATTCCTTTTTGAGAGCTTCCATTGCGTGCGCTGCGTAAATGGTTTAAGTTACGCAAATATCATGTATGATGGAATTGTTTCTCTTTAAAAGTTCTAAAAAAAAGTCCGTGACACCATATGTCTATCTTTTAAGGTGGACTCACAATAGCAAATTTTATGTTCTAAATTTTAATTAGATCAACGCTGCCGGTAGAAACAAAAGTTGGTTGCATTCGTATAGTAGTATATTATTTCTTATTCAAATAAATAGTTCAACAAGTTGGTAGGTAGATAGGGTAGGGTAGGTAGGGTAGGGTAGGTAGGGTAGGGTAGTGTAGGGTAGGGTAGGGTAGTGTAGGGTAGGGTAGTGTAGGGTAGGGTAGTGTAGGGTAGGGTAGTGTAGGGTAGTGTAGGGTTGGGTAGGGTAGGGTAGTGTAGGGTAGGGTAGTGTAGGGTAGGGTAGGGTAGTGTAGGGTCGGGTAGGGTAGTGTAGGGTCGGGTAGGGTAGGGTAGTGTAGTGTAGGGTAGGGTAGTGTAGGGTAGTGTAGGGTAGTGTAGGGTAGTGTAGGGTCGGGTAGGGTAGGGTAGGGTAGGGTAGGGTAGTGTAGGTAGTGTAAGGTGGAATGAGCATGACTGAGTTTTAGATGGATTTGGCCTTAATGCATTATCCTCGTAGTATACACTAAGATCCACCAGAGCCTTTTCCAGATTCGCTTCGGCATCCTCAAATTTTGCTGTCGTCGTGGCCAGTGCCAAGTCATCCGCGTAGAGGAATCGTTATGTGTTCGTCGTTTTGGGCTGGTCGTTCGTATAAATATTAAACAAAATGGGAGCCAGAACACTGCCCTGGGGCAGGCCGTTTTTTAATGTACGCCATCTACTCTTATCTGAATTAAGGTGAACTATAAACCGCCGGTTACGCAACATTTCACCCAGAATGCCTATGAATGCAAAATCATCTATTAGGGATGTTAATTTGAACAGCAATCTTTTAACATTGACCGTGTCGTAAGCCGCTGACAGATCAACGAGGACGACCCCGGTTACTTGGTTGGAATCGTAACCATCCTCGATGTATTCAGTGAGTCGGAGGATTTGTCCAGTACATGATTTTCCAGGGCGGAAACCAGCTTGTTCTGGGATCAAACCAGGGTCGACTATGGGCTGGAGGCGGCCTAGGATTAGCCGTTCAAATAGTTTAAATGTGTGACATAGTAATGAAATTGGGCGGTAGTTTTTAGGATCCGTTGCAGGTTTACCAGGTTTGAGTAGCGCTATCACCCTAGCTTTCCTCCATTGCTTGGGTAGTTTTGTGTGTTTCAAGCATGAGTTGAAGAGACCAAGCAACCATGACACAGCCACTGGACCCATGTTCTTTAGTTGTTCCGCGCATATATCATCCACCCCGGCTGCTTTACCATTCTTAAGGGATTTAATTGCTGGTATTATGTCGGAAAGCGTGAAGGGCTTGCTGATATCAGTGCTACCGGATGATGGAAATGCGGTTTTGGGAATTTTAGGGAGTTTGTTCGGGGGTTTTCCGTTTAAAAGGAGTTGATGCGCTATCTGATTGGCTGTTAATTGATTCGGAGGTGTAGGATCAGGAGGGTCGCCAGTAAGCTTTCGGAGAGTGGACCACGCTTTTTTACAATTTTTGGTCATATCTATTTTGTCTACGGTGTTCATCCACTTTTCCTCGCGACTTTCTCTGACTTTAGTTAAGAGTTCTTCCCCCACTATGATGGTCTCTTCAGCAAAAGGGTCATTTGCGTACTGGGGGGTAACCACAAGCTCTTAGAGTAAGGTTATTTTGAGATCGAGTAAGTGACAGATGTATACAAGTCAGATACATCTGTCCCTTACTCGATCTCAAAATAACCTTACTCTAAGAGCTTGTGGTTACCCCCCAGATTTTTGTAGGTTTCTAGTAATCTTGAAGACTCGGGGTTCAGACCAGGGATATATTGAGAGCGGCACCCTCTGGGGATAAATTTTCGGGAAGCAGTCTGCACAGCTTCTACAAATATTTTTTTTTTTTTTTTTTTTCTATATTAATAAAAACTAATGTTCTTAATAACAAATTACAATCTAGCCTTAATAGACTAATAAGCAATTTAACTCTAACTTATTATTATAATGTAAAATGTTATGACTAAGAATAGTGTCAATTTGCACTTTTATACAGTTCGGTAGCACTTTCTTAGAGTCTGATACGTTAAAAACACTTAGTTCACGTGTTACATGTATAGCAAAGTATTCTTTGCTATTATTTTTTCACTTATTATACACTACACTAACTCAAATGGTTTAGTTCTCTTTAGCCTACGCACTATGTCCGTGTTATCTAGCAGCTGGATTGCTTCCACATTCACATGTCGATGAAGTCTGTGTTCGTGGGTTTCAGCAAAGTTTTGAATAACGGTGGTGACGAGTTTCATTTTAAGGTCGCGGTGAAGGTCGTCATTTCTGATGTACCATGGTGCATTAACAGCATCTCTGAGTACTTTATTTTGAAATTGTTGTATAATTTTTACATTACTTTGTTTAGTACAGCCCCATAGTTGGATACCATACGTCCAGATTGGCATAAGAATATGCTTGTATATTATAATTTTATTGTGTATTGATAGACAGGATTTCCTTCCGAGTAACCAATACATATTTTTGTACCGTATATCGAGTTCCTGTCTTTTCTTTTTGACGTGAGATTTCCAACGCAACTTGGCGTCAAGTGTTATGCCAAGGTATTTGGCTGTATTCGCATAAGGCACTTGCATGCCATTTATATAGACTGGGTGATAATCGCAGTGTTTATTAGTGAAGTCAATGTGAATCGATTTTGACTCATTCAGTTTGATCTTCCACTTTTGTGTCCAGTCGTAAACTAAGTTCACAGCTAGTTGAACCTTTTCTACTGCTTCTTTGTGGTTTGAACCAATAGCCATAATAGCAGTGTCATCAGCAAAGGTCGCTATGGTGTTGTTTTCCAGCTCTGGGATATCACATGTGTATACCAAGTACAGGATTGGGCCTAAAACACTTCCTTGTGGTACTCCGGCCTGAATAGTTTTTAGCTCAGAATATGCGTCCTCTTGTCTTATCCTAAACATTCTGTTGCTTATATATGACTCTAGAATATCTGAAAATTCGGGGAGCATGCGTCTGAGTTTGTATATCAGACCCTCATGCCAAACTTTATCGAAAGCTTGTGCGACATCTAGAAAAACGGTGGCGCAGACTTCCTTGTTTTCGAGCGTTTTTTCGATGATGTTTGTTATTCTGTGAACCTGGTCTATGGTAGAATGTTTTTCCCTGAAGCCAAATTGATGGTCCGGAATAAGGCCTTTTTTTTCTATAATTGGTTTTAGCCGTTTTAATAAGAGCTTTTCAAACAGTTTCGATAATACTGGCAGCAGGGAAATGGGTCTATAAGATGATGCTTCATGGGGTGGTTTCCCAGGCTTCGCAACCATAATGACTTCAGCAACTTTCCATGGCTCAGGTACATGTTTTAGCATAAATGCTGCGTTAATAAGTCTGGTCAGCTTAACTATGGCTTTGCGCGGGAGGTGTTTTAGAATTTCTCCTGTTATGAGGTCATAACCCGGAGATTTCTTCGAGCTTATATTGTTTTTAATTTCTCTCACAACTTCTTTAGGAGTTACAAGCCGAATTCTTTGGTTTTGTGATACATATTCACTCTCCGATATTTCTATGGAACTTTCATTGGGTTGAAAAGTATCTGCTAAGTATTGGGCAAACCTTACCGCTTTTTGTTCATTGCTAATGGCCCATTTTCCATCGCTGTTTCTGATGGGAGGTATTTGCATAATCGGCCTTTTTAGGTTTTTTGTAGCTTTCCAGAGAGAGTAATCCGTTGATTGGTCGTTGGTTAGCTGCACAAGATTGGAGTTCAGGGTTTCATCCTCAAATTGTATAATTTTCCTCTTTAATTGTTTAGTTAGGTTATTTAATAGTGTTTTATCTCGCGGGCATCTTGTTTGCTGCCAGCGCTTTCTTTGTTTTCTTTTCTCTGATAGCAAATTCACAATATCCTTGGGATAGATATGCCCCTTGTATTTCCGTTTTAATTGTGGTGTGTTATTCCAAGCACATTGTTGAATGTTAACAACATATTTGTTTACTTCTGAGTCAAGCTGATCATGATTTTGTAATGGAGTTTTTAGGTCGATTATTTTATCTAGATCAAGCGCAAAGCTGTCCCAGTCTGTAGACTTGTTGACCAGGGTTAGATGGTATTCTCTTAATAGAATTTTATGACTAAGTCTTAGTATAATCGGGGAGTGATCCGAATTCATAAGAAACTCTTCCTCCAAACTAACATAATTGGTGGATATGTTTTTACATATGAAAAAGTCTATGAGATCGGGTATTTTCTGAAGATCAGTTGGCCAGTATGTTGGTTTGCCAGTGCTCATAACTTCACAATGTGTGTCTCTAACTGCGTTTAAGAGCTGTCTTCCCTTTGTTGTAGTCAGTCGTGATCCCCAATGCATATGCTTGGCATTAAAATCACCGCCTAGGATGAATCTTTGACCCAAAACTTCAAAGAATTGCATATATCGCTCTTTTCTTATCATATGCCTTGGAGGACAGTAAACAGCTGCTATGGAAACGTGACAAAATTTGGTTTTGACTGATACTGCCACAGCTTGAATGTCTGGTTCTTCAAATTTACTGTGCTCGTAATGGTTAAGGTTTTCTTTAATTATAACCGCGCTACCTCCTCTGGCAGAGTTGTCAGGGTGAAGCGAATTATATATCTTGTATCCTTTAAATTTAACGAAAGATTGTTTAGTGAAGTGCGTTTCAGAGATTAAACACACGTCAATATTTTCTGTGTCTAGGACTGCCTGTAACTCATTCTGATGTTTGAGGAGCCCATTAGAGTTCCACGCCATTATTTTTAATGTATTAGTCATTTATGATTATTAAGAGCAGCTGTTTTAGTGCTGGATTCTAACTTCTCTAGTCTTTTGTCAAATGTAGTAATACACTTTAAAATCAGATTTATCTTATCTTCTAGATTTGAGGGTTGGGTGCCTTGTTTTGCAGCCTGAGCATAGGAAATACTTTTGGTGACTTGAACAGGTTTAACAGTTGACTGGACACCTTCTTTCCGTGTGTGTTGGTCAGGATTCCTTATTGTAGAAAACTGTTGGGCTGTTGGCACAACAAGTTTCTTTTTGATGTTTTTGTTTTTCATCATTTGCATCTCTTTGGCTACTTCACACCCTCTGTAGTTGGCTGGGTGGGGTAAGCCACAGTGGACGCATTTCGGTTTCTCTTGCGGCGATTTAATACATTCGGCTGTAAGGTGCTTGCCAGTGCATTTTACACACCTTGGCTCTTTTCTGCAGTATTTATGAGTATGCCCATACGCCTGGCATCTCTTGCATTGGGGAATGAGTTTAGGATTTTTGAGTGGGTGTATTTCAATTTTACACCCTAAAATGTACTTTATGCCATAGATTTTGTTGACATCTTCATCATTATTAAATGATAAAACATACATATTGAGTGGTTCTTTACTCTTCCAGCTCAATTTGATGTCTACTTTTTCTATTTTCAGTCCTTGTGATGTTAGATCGTCTTTGATACGATCAGGTTGGCAAGAGGAATGTAATTTCTTCACAACAACTCTAATTGGTCTAACCTGCTTATTCTCGTACGAATGCCAATGGTGGTCTTTTTCCGTCAAAAGCCTGGCAATTATTCTATAAGAGTCTTCTGTTTTGGCGTTCACCTTCACACAATCCCCATTCATCATTTTAGCGGTAAATGATTCAGCTGGTATTGTTTCCGTTAGCGAGTCGTAGAACGTTTGGTAGTTCTTAACCCGGTCTATTATAATTGGCGGCGGTGGGGGCACCTTTTTGACAGAAGTCTCTTTCGCATTTTTTTGGTGTTCTTGTTGGGCACTTATTCCGGGTTGTTGTTTTGGAGAAAGGGAGGTGTTAAGCTTCCTCTTCTTCCTGCTCTTTGCCCTAATCCACTCAGTCTCTTTAGCGAGCTCATCCTCGTCTGTGCAATATTCAACGTCACTTTTAGTACGCTGGGCAAATATTGCTCTCTCGCTTTCCTGTTTTTCTAAGGGTTCTTTAGTTTCTTTTTTTTCCTTCAAGCAATTTAATTCTCCTTGAAGGACTTGTACTTGGTCCTGCAAGCTATTAATATGATCATTAAGTTTACGTACCATAAGTTGCAGGTTTTCTCTATCCGTTTTCTCCTGGATGTAACAGTCATACAACCGTTTTTCCAGGTCAGTTTTTATCTTAAACTAGCTGGCCCGGGCAAACTTTGTTTTGCCATAAAAACACCAAACATTTATCTACCCTACCTACCGTACCTTACACTACCTACACTACCCTACCCTACCCTACCCTACCCTACCCGACCCTACACTACCCTACACTACCCTACACTACCCTACACTACCCTACCCTACACTACACTACCCTACCCTACCCGACCCTACACTACCCTACCCGACCCTACACTACCCTACCCTACCCTACACTACCCTACCCTACACTACCCTACCCTACCCAACCCTACACTACCCTACACTACCCTACCCTACACTACCCTACCCTACACTACCCTACCCTACACTACCCTACCCTACCCTACACTACCCTACCCTACCTACCCTACCCTACCTACCCTACCCTATCTACCTACCAACTTGTTGAACTATTTATTTGAATAAGAAATAATATACTACTATACGAATGCAACCAACTTTTGTTTCTACCGGCAGCGTTGATCTAATTAAAATTTAGAACATAAAATTTGCTATTGTGAGTCCACCTTAAAAGATAGACATATGGTGTCACGGACTTTTTTTTAGAACTTTTAAAGAGAAACAATTCCATCATACATGATATTTGCGTAACTTAAACCATTTACGCAGCGCACGCAATGGAAGCTCTCAAAAAGGAATATTTTTTCCCGTTTTTGTAACATTTTTCATTTATGCTCCGCTCCTATTGGTCGTAGCGTGATGTTATATAGCCTATAACCTTCCTCGATAAATGGACTATCCAACAGTGAAAGAATTTTTCAAATCTGCCAAGTAGTTTCGGAGCCTATTCAATTCATACAAACAAACAAACAAACAAAAAATCAAACCTTTCCTCTTTATAATATTATAGTATAGATGACTGTGCAGCCATTATTTAGTTGTAAGGACGAGTTAACCACCTAAACAATAAATAATTGTAAACACTTCATGACTTCCGCACTTGTAACTAGGTCATGGCACTGACACCGATAGATCGACGTAGGTACACCGCGGCGACGCGACGGTGTTGTGCTGCGTCTGCAAAATACTCTTAACTAGAGCATGCGCGCGCGATCGTACGTCCGTTCACTATTGTAATTAAACAACAATAAAACGACAAATATGTCATAGTTATTAGGCGCTGGATCGAGGAAATATAGTTTTTTATCTAAATTATCTGCGTACTGCTTCCAGTCAGCTTTCGCAAAGTTAAACCTGCGTCTGAATGGCACTGTAGTTGGTTTAACGGCAGCATGTACCTTACATGATATTGGGCGATGCTGCGTACGGGGTATCGGGGTTTCCACACTTTTAAGACATAAGTGACTTATGTTCGAACTCACAAAAATAAGATCGGGGTTATATCCACGTTTCCATCGGCCGCTGTTGAAAGATGCGGGCTGCTTAGCATCATGCAGTAAGGATAGGCTTTCTACTTCTGCCCATTCTTCAACAGCCGCTCCATCGTCATTTGTGTTCTGATATCCCCAGGATGTACTGTGGCTATTAAAATCTCCAATTACTATGCGACTGTCTCGATCTTGGAAATTGGTTGTGTGGCAAACTTGGAATGGTTGATTAGGCGGTTTATAGATAGAGCTGACAGTGCAGCTTCCGGTATCTATAGTAATTATTTCGATGGAATTTTCGGAATTGCAGGATGTGGAGACTAGTGTGTCGTTAGGCTTTGTAAAAACGGCGCTACCATGTTTAGGGTGCGGGATTTCGGCAACTAGTTTAAGTCCAGGTATTTGCGGCCTTGGTTGATTGTTGTCTCTGTGAGTTTCTTGGACGCAGAGGATATCGCACTGTGCAGCGAGGCAGAGTTCAGAGAGAACCAGTGCCTTATCTGAAGAAAAGCCCTCAATATTGATCGAGAGGACGGTCAAGGCAGGCTCAGAGAGTTGACGTGGTCGGATTTGTGTATGCCGATTGGAATTTAGGTGTTCCGATTGTAATAAGAGCCTTTGTTGGTGATCCAGGGTGGGGCCGTGAGGAATCATCGTGGTGAGAAGATTGGCCAGCTGGACTCTGCGTTACCGAGTGCCAGCTGTTACCAGGGTGCGCCGGGCGTTTTATTATGATCTGGACGCCGCTCGGGGAGGCTCTTCTCTTGCACCCCCTAACCTTCTTTGATCCAGTGTTAATGACAAACTCTCTAGAAGTCTCGAGCGTGCTTTGGCAGACTTCATGCCCGCGATAAATGCGCCGCGGATCGTGTCGTTCTTGTTAGTTTCGAGTCGACATAAACGCTGATGAAATCGCAGTCTTTTGCGAGTTGTATGCGGGATTGCATGTATATATTATATCTATTGCCTGCCTGCTGCTTTCTCGTAGTTAATAAGAGTCTGGCATAGATGATATAATTCTAGGGGTCTTTTAGTCAAGAGTGAATAGGTTACTTCTAGTCAAGCGTGCTCTTAGAGCTTTTAAGCGTGCTCCACCGTCGACCACATCATCGCTTACCATCAGGTGACATAGTGTTCAAGTGCGAGCCTATATTGAATAAAAAAAAAACCAAAAAAAAAATGGGCTAGACGTATAATTTGTCGAGTGCAGCAATCGCGAAGTCAAATGTTTCGTACTCACTAACATGGGCGTAAACTTATGGCGAGCTGTGGTTGATCAAAGGCTGGAGTTCATTTTGCGGTAGCAAAGATGCTTCTGACTGAGATAAGAAGTCGACGTTTGGACGGGTCTTCGTCGAACCGTTCTGGTCTTAGATACTTGTCCATTTATGTTTATTAGGGTAAAATAATGAGAAAACCTGTACCTAGGTAGTATTCAGGTTTCAATAAACA
The DNA here is from genome assembly GCA_949775005.1 of Orthosia gothica. Classification (NCBI taxonomy): domain Eukaryota; kingdom Metazoa; phylum Arthropoda; class Insecta; order Lepidoptera; family Noctuidae; genus Orthosia; species Orthosia gothica. Next base: position 30,905,181 of record OX459042.1, on the reverse strand, counting down.
TAAAGTTTACATTATAAGGCACGTATGTTCGAATATATTAATATAGAGCCGATTCGTGGTCGTGCCTGCGAGTTGGGCTCAGTTATGTAGGTACATTACAATATTGGAGAGTCGAATTGACTTAATTCGGTGTCGAGTTACTTAATGAATGATCCGAGTCATGGAGTTGGGCAAAGTAGGTACATATTGACGAATTTATTTTAATAATGCAATCACACTCTAAGTAATCAACTGTTTAAAAACCGTTTCAAAATCATAAGAAATCATATTATGCTGATTTGTTATGATTTTTCTTAAATAAAAAATTAAAATCAACATAAAACTAGAAACAAAGGATTGATCGAGTAGGTTCGTGAAACACGAATCACAACGAAATCACGGCGAGTCGCATAATATTTTTTTTCTCACTTGAACTCGTAGAATCGCAGCTATTCTCTGTATCAGTCGCTCACTTTGTTTGTTCACCTATTCGAGCCGCCAAGCTAGACGCGCGAGTTCGTTCGTACGCGGCTAGGTTAAATGCTCTAAGTACGCGGCACGACGAATGCATAAAGCGAATCAACTCGATTCAAATTAGCGTGTTCAAAGACTGATTCGAGTATATATGATTCAAATCGCCCATCGTTAGTGTCAATGTCATTTTATGTGTCATTGTAATGTCAATGCCACTTGCGAGTTGCAAGAGTGAAGTGAACAAGAAAAATTATATCTCCATTCTCGTAATTAACTCTTCCTTCCTTGTTTAACACAATTTACAACTATTAATATTAACTCACTCTCTAGCGAAATGAAGTATAATTTGTTGAGAACATCGGCAGCAAAGATTCTAGTGGTAACATTCTCTTTGGGAACGTCAACACTGAAATTTCCTATCACGGAAATCCCGACGTGTAAAATAAAGTTGTATTGCCTGGAAAGGAAACATGGAATGATGGAACATTCTGCTTTCAACGTCAATAGAACACGGCTGGCAGCATAGAAACCGGCATGCAACTATTTCTTCAACATTACTGTGATCAGTTTTGTTACACCAATCTTGTTTGAAAAAGGAGAATCGCAATTTAGTCTGGTGAGTTTTATTATCCAACTGGGAGAAAAGTTTATTTAACTTTGCCCCCATTTATATTACAAACGAGAAGAATGAAATTTCAATTGCTTATTATTATTACAGCGCGGTAGTAGGAAAACCATGAATTGCATTGTTTAAAACTTGTTACAAAACCGGCTTAATGTTAGCACTATAGAGAATCGTGTTGTCTTTCCAATTAAGCAGCTTTAAAACGCCAACTCTTATTTGATTTGCAAACAAGAAATCATTACATACCACTTTCGATGGCTTCCATTTTAGTATTACAAACCTAGAACCTACAATTAAAAATGGAGACATATATCTTATTGTTCTGTACATATCATTGTATGCATAATGTTACAAATTTTAATGAAAAAGTAGTTTGGCTGTTAGCCATAATAATGCTTGGTAATGATAACATTTATTACTTACCAAGAACTAGCCAGCCTTATGGACCACTATTACTATAAAAGTATTGGGTATTTTCTTAACCGCTGATGGAACATAACAATTTAATTCTTTCTAAACTTTCATCCTTTGTTTTCCATATGATTATGTTTTATAAACGACTAGCTGTTCCCCGTGGCTTTTCTCCCGTGGACGACCCCACAGGACCCGTTTTCGGTATGAAAACATAGCCTATGTCACTGAGGACTAATGTAGCTTTCTATTGGTGACAGAATTTTTTAAATTGGTCCAGTAATTTCGGAGCCTATTGGGTACAAACAAAAAAAATCTCCTCTTTATAATATTGGTATAGATATTAATTAAATAATCACAGTTTTCAGGACACATTAGTCTGACAATTACGACTAGTTAATTAATAGATTGTCAGCAGGTTTCATAAATCTTTTGGCTTTTGTGATGCAATAAATTAGATCATTTGTTCAATTTAACAACTTACTGTTAAATATAATACCCATACTTCTTATACCGTTTAATAATTTGAAAGTTAAAGGAGGATAATTCTTTAAAATATTATTTAGTTTTGATTAATTTGATTAATTCTCCTACTAATCTCTAGGCTGGCACATAAACAGACTATATTGATAGCTATTAGGTATATTATTTTGTACATTATAAGTTTTTAAACTGTCATTGTCACTAACACTAACATTAAAAGCGGGATATTTACTATGTTTACCGTTTGTTGCGAGTTTCCGATATTTCGGTGCTGTTGCAAGCACCATGATCACGGATAAACTGAAGTTATTGTGGGTGGGTGTTTATGAGTAGACAAATCGGTCTACCCTCATTCTTTTAATATCAGAAACTCGCAACAAACAGTAAACATGGTAAGTATCCTGCTTCTAATGATAGTATCTTGTACATTGTTAATTAAATTTCTGTTTGGAATTAATTTTATGTGGCATTTTCTTCAGAAATCATTAAGTATGTGGGTGTTTCAAAATTCATTAATGATAGAAATTTTATCTTGTTTGATTGAATTCGCATCCACATTACGTGCAACTGAATACTAAAATTTCTTTGCAAATTTTCTGTTAAAATGTATTCTTGTTGTGTCAGCATGGATGATTATTTTAAGTAGATATTCAAATCTGTTCTAATATCTGTATGTGTTGTCCCACCGCAAAAGAAATACCTGTCTATTCTCTTTCAATTTCACTGTATCTAGGCCGCTATAAATAAATTAATAAAGTTAATAGAATAAATAATTACATATCTTCAACTTAGATACTGATACTAGTAGCAATAGGTCTACATGATCAGATTCACGTGCCCCCCTCCCCCTCCCTTTAAATCCGCCCTTGTTTACCTCCTTATATTATTAGTAAAGATTCTTTAGGGACTCCCCGATACTACAAGGTATCTAGACGTCATGATCTAAGTTAATGATAAAAAGTAAACAATAAATGACTTCTGATTAAATAATTGATATGAAAGATAACTGCACTGTTATCAATAAATAAAATAAACAATACTTATCGTTTTTAGGTCTAACAATGATAAATGTGTATAAATAGCAAATAAGGGGAGAGAGGGAGTTTAATGCTATAGACAGGGTGAATTTTTGAGAATTTTGAACCTACGATAAACAGACTAAAATCTTGCCCTTGAATTCTCAAGGGCAAGATTTTGAGATAACCAAGGCAGCCATATTTAGCTTTTTGAAAACAATCAGGAATCAAATCCCATCTTTTTAATAAATAATATCACTATCCCACCGAGCGACATTGAAACAAGTCAGTAACAATATAAAAACAAGAGATATCAATAGGGCTTGCCGACAGCATTTAAATTATGATGAAGTGCAGACGCGCTTAAACATGAGGCGTACCTGGCATGGGTTGACGCGCGATCGCGCAAAGCGAGTGACGTACGTCAGAAGAAGAGAGCCTTTAACAGGGCTGCCAAGTCTGCAAGTTGGTGTTGCGAAGACCTCGGTTCGACCACATTAGCCGAATAGGAACCAAGCTTGCTTCTTACCCAGCAGGTAGTAAAGCGTTTTGTCCCTGGCTAAGTCGGTCGAATCGAACTTCTGCCGTCCCTCACTACCACCACTGCTGAAACCTGATGGGTCGCTGGCCCACTCCGCTGAGGAGAACGCAAATTTATTTGCCTCTCTTTTTGCGGAATCTTCGCGTCTGAACCCTGGTGATTCGCGGCCCCCATCTTGTCCTGATGGATGCGACACGAGTATGTCGGACATTCGTATACATCAAAAGGACGTCCGTAGGGTGCTGCGCAACCTCGACGTGAACAAGGCAAGCGGCCCCGACGGAATACTGGCTATAGTTCTTAGAACCTGTGCGTCTGAACTGTCTCCGATCTTGACACGCCTATTCCGCCTTTCATATGAGACTGGAAAAGTGACGAATGCTTGGAAGCAAGCCAACGTACAGCCCGTGCCCAAGAAGGGCAGTCGAGCTGACCGCTAACTACAGACCCACAAGCGTACTAAACACTAAGCTCCTGGCATACCTAGAAACTAACGATATCCTTAGCGACCGCCAATACGGCTGCCGCCGAATTCGGTCTACTGGGGATCTTCTAGCGTATGCCATTCACATATGGAGTGAGGCCATCGAGAGGCACAGGGAAGCGCTTGCCGTCTCCCTTGACATCTCGAAGGCTTTCGATAGGGTCTGGCACGAAAGCCTTATTGGTAAGCTTCCTTCATTCGGTCTGCCCGGTGGTCTGTGTGATTGGATCGATGGCTGTTCGTCTTACTAATTGGATATTAATGCCGGGGTCCCTCGGGGGTCGGTACTCTCAGCAACATAGTTCTTGTTGCACATTAACGATCTGCTAAAACCCGGCACCTTTGGGTATGCAGACGACAGCACTGTGGCTGAGAGTTACTTGTCCAACGCACGGGCTACCGGGCCACAGATCCGGTCTCTCCGTGAGGCCATGGTGGAGCGTTTTAACTTGTCCTTGCAGGCAGTCTCCGAATGGGGTGATGCCAATCTGGTCAAGTTTAATGCTGCTAAAACCCAGGCGTGTCTTTTTTCCGCTAAAAAGAGCCAATTTCATCCGGCTCCAACTTTCCGTGATGTAACTGTGCCAATAACGGACCATCTTGAGCTTCTTGGAGTTACGCTGACATCGACTCTAAATTTTGGGCCATACATTAAGGCAAAGGCTCAGCTGGCTGCCAAACAGTTGGAGATCCTTGCGAAGGTGAGATAGTACTTCACGCCGGAACAGCTGCTCAACTTGTATCAAGCGCAAGTTCGATCGTGCATGGAGTACTGTTCTCATCTCTGGGACGGATCTGCCAAATACCAGCTTGATGCACTAGAGTCGATCGAAAAGCGGACCAAAAGACTCATCGGCAATGAGGCACTGGTCAAAACAAAGCTCCAGAGCCTTGAACATCGTCTCCGAGTTGCCAGCTTGTCGGTTGTTTATCGAATACATTTCGGGGAGTGTGCGATGGAATTGCATGATTTAATTCCGCCCAGCCCGTTTCATCATCGGACAACCAGACGCACGGCGATGCGTCAATCGTTACATGGTGGACATCCCTCCCATACGCACATTATGTTTTGGGGACACTTTTATTATGCGTACAGCTAAGGAGTGGAATTCCCTGCCGAAATCTGTTTCCCGATAGCTTCAATCTCGGCTTTAAGTCAAGAGTGAATGGGTTTTTTTCTTGGCAAGCGTGCTTCACCATCGACCACATCATCGCTTACCATCAGGCGAGATAGTGGTCAAGCGCGAGCCTATTGACAATAAAAAAAAAGTAAAAAAAAAAGGTTGATATAATATTGATTTTTCCATCCGCACCATAGCATAGCAAGCCCAAACACACACTCACAGGCGATAACGTTAAGTAGGTAGTTACGTTTCGCGATAAGGGCCTGCTAAGAGCCTGTGCTTACGTAGGCTGACTCGCTGAAGTGATGGCTACGTCAAGTAAGTTATCATGAGGGTGGGTTAATTCAGTCCAAAAATAGATGTACCTCCCTAAGATCATCATGATCATCATTATGATTTCCACCGAAAGACGCCAACTGCTGAACATAGGCCTCCCCAAAGTGTCGCCAAATCGACGGGTCCCGTGCGGCTCGCATCCACCGGATTCCCGCCACATATTTCCTATGCAATACAAAGATTGTGTAGGAAATGGCAAGCAACTCAAGCATACCGCAAAAGCTTTCAGTTGAAGAAAATAAAATATGTTTTTTTTAAATTAAATTATTTAAAGAAATCTGTGACGAAGTGCTAGTAGATCTTCTTGTAGGCAAAGTTTCATCATAATTGTCATTTTATGTCCGAGAAACTTGCAACAGTTACATCATCGTCAAAAACCTGGAACCCTGCATAGCAAAACAACATTTTAATACCTCTGACCATTGCGTGATGGGAATTTCATAATGCGTCACATGCCGATAGCTACTTTTGGAAAAAGTTTGCTGTTGATTTAAAAAATACGTGTAATAATTAATTAGAATTACATACCAACAATGTAATCTGGAGTTTTCCTCTTGATGACTAATGACTGAGTCACCGAATCAAATTGCATTCTAAGAAAAGCACTAAAATTTGTCAAATGTGAACTAAAGTTCAGTTGATAGTAGTTTTTAGATTTCCTATTAGGATGGGTTTTTTAAATCTCTTACTATTAAAGTACACGTACAGGATTTTTTTTGAAACGAAGCAGTTGGTCCTTGGACTTTTAATCAAGTAAGATACTACCTTTTTTGTCTCGTAAAGGACAACTACTAAGCTTACGTGTGCGTCAGAATGGCTGGTTGTCTGTAACGGTTCGCGTCAGGGTGGTGACCAAAAATTGCTACCTATTTGCTACTTTTTACTACCTATAGTCAATTAATTGCTACCTTACTTGTAAACAAAATAAAGGGACTTTAAAATGACCAGCCATTCTGACATCAGGATAGCTGGTCAACTCTCCGTTTGTGGAAACTACTCAAATTCGTGTTATTATTTTGACTTGAGTAATTACTACCTGATTGCTACCCTCACGTCTTTCAATGTCCACCTTGTAGCTTTAACAAGTAAAAGTTATGATCATTTGAATTTTTTACAGGGAATGGATTACAATTATTGAAACAAAGCAATTTAAAACGATTACTACAATATTTATTTTTATTGGAATACACCTATCCATTATGGTAATTGAACATATAAATGTATATGTTAAGGTAGACTAGCTAGACTAGCTAGATAGTAACTAGTGTACTAGTCGATTTTTTTTCCATACAAACGTAGTCTGGCGATTACTCCACAGTTTGACGACGTACGTTCAAAATAAAAATTGACATCAATTTGTCTCATCATTAACTAGCACTGTATGGAAACAAAAAAAAAAAACAAATTTATGAGCGTCGAAAGTTCCATATTTCAACACTAATTTTAACGCATCTTTGGGCGGTAACAAATACCATAAGAAGAAAGAAAATTGCCGGCAAAAAAAACGGCCTCCATACAGGGATAGATTAGTAATTCAACAATGCAAATAATTTTATTTTGGCAATATACATTAAGTCGTTTTTTCATGATATCTAGACTCCCAAGGGTCTGTTTATAAAATTTCGTGTGCTCGTTTTCGTCCTAAATCATCATATATTTCGATGCAAATTTGCCAAAGTGCTAATTCGTACGCGAACTAGCTTCTTAGTGCTCATCACAGCATGTATCTCTTTCGCACGTGTTGTCGGATGAGATAGCATGCATTTTAACCACGCGCACAAAATAGTTCGTGCCATCGACTAGGGGAACCTTAATGTAAAAGCCCGAACTACGGTAAAACCTAGAATTAAACGGTAAAACCTATGATTTACCAAGTCTTACTAATAATTAAAAAATAAAAGGATAAACGTTTTCAAACAATAAAACAAACAAACACCGCAGCTTTATTATTTAGTATATATGGAACAGTTTTGATAAAGTAAGTAATGCTTAATAATTTTGCTTTTACGATAATATTACAAAAAAATATTTGTTACTGTAGATGTTTAATCAGCATGTTACCTAACAAATAAATAAATAATACATATTTACATAAAGGTATCGGTAATAATCAATAAAAAAAAATTTTGCGTACAATATACACAGAAATATTAAGATCGATCTTCAAGGTTAAGCAACGCTTGACGAGGTCGGTCCGTGGATGGGTGACCATTTCATCATACCGAGTTTCCTCCGTGCCTCGGAAAGCACGTTAAGCCGTTGGTCCCGGCTGTCATTTGAAGATCTTTGACAGTCGTTACTACAGTATTTCGTCTTTTACAGTCAGAAGCTTGAGATCTGACACCAGTCTTGCCAAGGGGTATAGTGTTACCCAGTTACTGGGTTGTGGAGGTCAGATAGGCAGTCGCTCCATGTAAAACACTGGTACTCAGCTGAATCCGGTAAGACTGGAAGCCGACCCTAACAACAATTGGAAAAAGGCTAGGCAGATGATGATGACATTGAGAAATATTTTTCAACAACTTTTTGTTATTTTAGTATTTTGGTCATTTTAACACTCCCACACCGAACCTGGTTTGCAGTGAGCTTTAGATATAATGGCCAAAGAGTATAAAACACTACGTTTATAATGGTCCTTCCCTGCAAAAAAATAAATGATCATAACTTTTTACTTGTTAAAGCTACAAGGTGGACATTGAAAGACGTGAGGGTAGCAATCAGGTAGTAATTGCTCAAGTCAAAATAATAACACGAATTTGAGTAGTTTACACAAACGGAGAGTTGACCAGCTGTCCTGATGTCAGAATGGCTGGTCATTTTGAAGTCCCTTTATTTTGTTAACAAGTAAGGTAGCAATTAATTGACTATAGGTAGTAAAAAGTAGCAAATAGGTAGCAATTTTTGGTCACCAGCCTGACGCGAACCGTTACCGACAACCAGCCATTCTGACGCACACAAGCTTACCTAGGATTCTGGGTTGGATTCCCAGGTCAGGGAAAGCGTTACTGCTTACTGGGATTGTCTTTGATAAACTCTTCTTCGCTTAAGAATTTGTCAGTAGCAGTCTGGTTTGTAGTAAGAAGTTTGGAAGTTGTTATTGTGATGCTCCCGTGCCTCTAAAGCATTAAGCACTTGGTTTTACGGCCTCTCCACCGGTCTAGGTCGTGTCGGTTTATCATTCCATCGGACTAGGAGACTCAGTCAATCTATTAATCTTTTAACGACTACGTTGCGAACGGCTACCAACGAGCCAATACCACTATAGTAGGTATCTATTATATTCAAATCTCCGTTGAGTGTGGCCGTGTTGTGAATTTGTGACTTATTGTAGGCTCTTAGGATCCCGGACCTTTGAAAGGGGTACCAGGGGCGGAAACCAACTCGTAGAGGCCTTTTTAGACATTGAAATATGACACCAATCGGCGATTATCCCTGTATGCGATAGTCACTACGCTAGAGCACCCAAGGACAATCCTCGGCTGTTGCAGGACTATTGCAGAATATGGAGACAAAACACACATAGGATATGGGTTTAGGAGGTTTTGTGGATTACCTAAAACTATAGAAGGAAAATTGACCCCTGACCACAGTTGCCACGGCTATAAAATGGCAGGGGATGAATTGCCACTCAATTAACCCCCCCCCACCCCCCATTAAAAGTCGTTAGCACTTTAGTGACGTAGCGCCAAGGGGGCAACATATTATATTGGTAGGATAAGGTGCTTGTGGAGTGGAGAGATATGCCACGGCTATCAGGACAAGTCAAGATTTCTGCCAATTAAAGCAAGGGAGAGGTGGGAGCTCTGTTCCCGGTCAGTGTTCACACCGACCGGTCAATACAGGCAAGCCGGAGACGAGGAACGAGACTTCTACCTGGAGAACAGGTCCGTGGTGACCCCACAGTTTGCAGCAGTGGGCCAGCTCGCCACAAAACTGCCCTGCGGATTGTATCTCTCTTAGTCTGGCCCCTCACCCTAGGCATGTTGCGGCAAAGTAGAATCTACCGGCACCGACCTCGAGTTCATTGGAACACGCAAGCCCCACCACGACCACAGATTACTTAATAGTTACTACGTACACGACGTCAACGTAGAGACACAGCGGTAGGGTTAATTATTATTAATTGAATTGGTTTTTACCCGACTGCCGAAGGAGAGTAATGTGTTTATCAGTCTATATGCTTGTTCCTATGTGGCGATCAAACGCGTTTGCTGATTTTGATGATTCGTACGTCAATCGAGTCGTCTTAATCTTGCGAGTGTCACTGGCTACATTAAAATTGGAAAAGAGAAAAATGGCGGCTTTTGGGCGCCATATTGTGGGCGCCCAATTTTTTTTTCCTTTATATCCCATCGTGTGGGATTTCAAAATAAAGGATTTTAAGAGGCAGTTTCAAAAATATATAACACTTATATGTTTACCTAATTCGAATAATATGTTAATTAAAAGAGTTCATAAAAAAAATAAACCCGACTGCTTAAAAAGCGAACTAAAAAGACGTAAACAAGAAAAAATTTACGCTTTGCAGTCGAGGATACATCTGGTTTTGGTCATCCAGCTCGCGATAGGTACCCTCCGACTGCACAGCATATTTTTTTTCTTGTTCACGTCTTTTTAGTTCGCTTTTTAAGCAGTCGGGTTTTATGATTTTTTTAATTAATTTTGTATTTTTGTGTCATGAACCCTTTAACCACAGAATAAATTCCTTTACATATTGCAACTTTAGGCATAATTTCAATTTCTTACCTTACCTCATCCTTTGTGCCCTTAAAACTAAATTTATTTGGGGTCGGTAGTAGTCCTTAGTTAACCAAATACCCCCCCCCCCCCTTAGTTGCCTGAATTACCCTGATAAAATTTTCGTTATTTCATTGTTAATTAAGTTAAAACCGTTGATAAGATTGCTGCTAGGTAGGCAAAGCCGAAATAATCTTTTTAGGGAAAACATTATTGAAATCTAAATTAAGTCAACTGAAACAATATTCCTAATTGGGTGGGTTTACTTATCGATTACCTGCATAATGACGTATATACGTACCATATTCGTATCCCAGTATTATTCGAGTTTTGCAGGAAGTAGGTACCCGTTATTTCCTTACCTGGTTTTTTGTTAGAACATTTGTGAATGCCGGTCAGTTTTAAAACATTTAAATGCTTACCGCGTTTAGACATGTGTCTCGGATAGAAACAAAAAAAAAACCGATATTATTATCCTACCGTTCGTTTTTATTTTTTTCAGTGAATCATGAGTTGCAAAAAGAGAAGTTTGGATTTGTACTTACAAGAAGTGTTCAAGCAGTTCATTTCCATCAAAGATGACGACTTCAAAAAGTCGCAGGAGGTGTTCAAGAGTGTCTTCGAGCAAGTCAAGCAGAAGATGGGTGAACAATGTAACTACTTCAAGAAATACAGCAGCCAGGTATTTTAACTTGTTTATTTTACAAATTTTCGTGCCGCTTGCTATAGCACGAATTAATATTTGTCAAATATCAAATACTTACACTCCACAATTTTTAAACTGAAAGAAATTAAGAATTATAGAATTAAGAATTATTATTGAATTTATTTAAGAATTGGACATCGTTGGATCAAAATTCAGTTATTGCCAATTCAGCTTTGAATTCATAAATAGTGAACTAAATAGCTTTCATTCTGAAATTATGTGTATGTATTGAGATTTGATCAATAGTATTCGCTATACAGCTGCGACGGAATGTCATACCAACCACCGTAGTCAGAAGAAATGACAACATTTCCCCATCCACCAGATCATGTACGCTGGCAGCGTCTCCGATGGCATCAAAGTGGGCAGAATGGACGAATTCGACATGGACATCGTAATTCGTCTTCCAATCAACTATGCAGAAATTGAAATTGAGAACGAAGAGCCGGGCTTTGTTAAATTGAAGATCAAGAACGCTTTCGATCATTTGGACAAGCAGCCAAATTGGGAGAACTGCCACAAAGTGACGCGGGAATGGCGAGACGGGGATAAGTACTTCCTGCAGAACAAGTTCCGTCAATGGATGCACAAGAACGTGCAGAAGGCATTAAACCTGATGGAAGGGAAGGTTACGGTTAACGGGGACGTTTATTTGCTCACCTACAAGGAGTCGGGACCGGCGTACACGCTCAACATCAGAAATGACGAGGGCACTGACAAGTACGCCTTGGACGTAGATCTAGTGCCGGTCATTAAGTTCATGTTTCCTCGCATGCCAGATGGTTACAGGTTAGTTTTGATAAAATATTATTACACAAGATTTTTTTAGGCTTAGAATAAAACGTTTAACATATAAAGAGACAACACCAATTTAAAAATCGAGTGGTATGCCTGAGAAATTCACAACCGCGCCATCTATTGGAATCAATTTTAAATGAGCCGTTAAAATAATCTCCATAATTTTGTGCTTAGGAGAATTGATTTAAAAAATAACATAAACCTAATATTTATGATAAATTCTAGAAAATGTTTTTTTTTTTTTTCTATTTCATTTCGCGCCATAGAGTGACATTGAACCAAATTTTCTTTGTTAGAGCTGAGACCCCGTGGCAAGGCAAAGAGTATGAACTATCGACCAATCACATGGCGAGATGAAAGACGCGATGTCGATTTCCGCCTATGTGATTGGTCGATTGTTCATACAATAAGGCTGCTGGTCCAGGTTTCGATTATCAGGCCGGCAGAAGTGATATTTGGGTAACCCGCAGGCTGAATTTTGTGGCAACAGAGTCGTACCCTGTTACGTTAGGTTTAAACGTAATTAAAAGAGATATACAATATAGGTAAATTTCTGCCTAACTCTTTGGGGAAACAGGCTTGATGCTATGTGACGGCATCGCTGTCATAATGCATGAAGCAGCTGGTTTTGTCTGTAAGAGAAACCAAAAACAAAAGTTCGTTGGGCATCTTAGTATGGAAACCATACCCATGGCGTACACAAACGAAATATAGTAGAATGTATTGATATATATATGGTTCTGATTTAGTATGGCATTACATTAATGTGAGTCGCGGGAATGTCGAAATAAATATATAATTATCGTATACAAGTGTGCCAAATCCAATACTGAGGAAAAGCTATAAAAACTGTAAGGAGTGTCGGGGCTGTTTTGATTCGTGGTCGCTGCATATTGGGGTTTTTGATAACTTGATATTCTTAGCCATTAACCGAACCTGTTAAAAAATAAACACGCCGATTATTAACGATCGGCTATTGTCGCTAATAACGATCACATTCTGGAACGTAATGACACGCGGAAAACTTAAGGAAATAATTTTACGTCTGTACATTTTAACAAAATGTACAGACGTAAAATTAAATCCTCTGAAACCGTTTTTTTATACCATTCCATACATTTTTCTCTATCGATTTTGAATCAAATAAATATATTTATTATGATCACATTATGCTCTTTAGTTTGAAACTATTTTGGTTAAAATCCGCCTCTCTTCGCAAAGCGGGTCAGATTACGCATATTATGCCTAATCTCCTTTATGACAATATTATAGACACAATAATCATTGTAGAAACATAAAATCTTAACGGTTATTTCTAGGGTCATCGATGGGATCACAGCTAAGGACTGGCTGGTGGTTCCCAAGCCGAACAAGGCATTGAACGACAACACACTGAAGAACAGATGCTGGCGTCTCTCTTTCCAGGAGCAGGAAAGAGAGCTTATCAAAGACTGCAAGGCGTTGAAGACTACCATCAGACTGGTGAGATAAATTAAAATTTATATATCGCATTATTTCGGAGATTAATGAAGAAACCTAAACCCTAATCCAGCAGCCTTATTGCTTAAGTGAATACGGCAACGCAAAGGGTTTGACCGCCATCAATCGACCAATCACCGTCGGAAAGCCGGAAATCCATATCGCGTCAATTGCTCGATTGATGGCGGTCAACCTTTTCACCTTACGGAATTCACTTGCGCAATTCGGCTGCAGTTCATGGTTCAGTCTTTGTGGTGTGTTTGATCCAGACTTTCAATAATTTTAGAAGAATACTTCATTAACTGGTTTCATCTTTTTTTAAACCTCTTGACCATTGTCACATTACTAAACGAATAATGATTTAAGTGTAGGAAAATACACCTCTAGATCTTCAACTTATTAAACGATTTTATTAGTATCAAATTCACTCAATAAAAAACATTATCATCATCTTCCTGCCCTTGTCGCATATTACTTGGGGTCGGCGCAACACGTTTTTTTCTTCCATGCCGTCCTGTCCCCCGTCACGCCATCACTGATTCTATTTTCTTTCATATCACTCCTCACACAGTCCATCCATCTTTTCTTTGGCCGTCCCCTCCCTCTCCATCCGTTCACAATTCACATCTATATTCATAACTCTTTTAGTAACACGCGTTTCATCCCTCCTCATCACATGACCATACCAGTAGGCTTATTGCGTATCTTTTGCAAGAGCAAAACGATAGCGATCAAACGCTTTATATCATACTAGCTGACCCGCGGGGCTTCGCTCCCGTCAACTGGCTACCCTGCCTACCTTGCCTACCCTGTCTACCCTGCCTACCCTACCCTACCCGACCCTACACTACCCTACACTACCCTACCCTACACTACACTACCCTACCCTACCCGACCCTACACTACCCTACCCGACCCTACACTACCCTACCCTACCCTACCTTACCCAACCCTACACTACCCTACACTACCCTACCCTACACTTCCCTACCCTACACTACCCTACCCTACCCTATCTACCTACCAACTTGTTGAACTATTTATTTGAATAAGAAATAATATATATACTACTATACGAATGCAACCAACTTTTGTTTCTACCGGCAGCGTTGATCTAATTAAAATTTAGAACATAAAATTTGCTATTGTGAGTCCACCTTAAAAGATAGACATATGGTGTCACGGACTTTTTTTTAGAACTTTTAAAGAGAAACAATTCCATCATACATGATATTTGCGTAACTTAAACCATTTACGCAGCGCACGCAATGGAAGCTCTCAAAAAGGAATATTTTTTCCCGTTTTTGTAACATTTTTCATTTATGCTCCGCTCCTATTGGTCGTAGCGTGATGTTATATAGCCTATAACCTTCCTCGATAAATGGACTATCCAACAGTGAAAGAATTTTTTAAATCTGCCAAGTAGTTTCGGAGCCTATTCAATTCATACAAACAAACAAACAAACAAAAAATCAAACCTTTCCTCTTTATAATATTAGTATAGAAAAGTCGGCATTACCTGCAGTGTAGGTATGGTAGGTCCTACACAATTGTTTGCTAATCGCTCGCTGTTTGTCAAATGCACTTATTTCAGTAAAAAACCACCAACAACTGAAGAGCAATTATTGCGCAAAAATCGCTATCGTTTTGCTCTTGCAAAAGATACGTAATAAGCCTCCCGCAGCCTAATTGTGTAAGTGAATTCGGCAAAGGAAACAATCTGTTTACTTACACAATTAGGCTGCGGGACAGGACTCAATAAAAAACGATGACATTTACAGCATTTCGGATGTAGATAAGGTTTATAGAGTGAACTGTAAACTCTCCAAGTTCCAATATTTCCCCCGAATCTCGATAAACTAACCTGGTCGTAATCATCACAGGCTCTGGGGCTGTTCAAAAACATTTCCATATTTTTGCTGCATTACTTTTTTTGAAACCTCTGATTAACTATATTATTTTACACACTTATAGGTGAAAAAATTACGTGATGCTCTCGAGATGAAGGCTATCGCTAGCTATTACATCAAGTCGCTCTTCTTGAAGAAAGTCAACGATATGCAGGACAAGACCTACTGGCAGAACAAAGTCAGCGTACTGTTCCGCACCATGGTGGAAGAACTGTACCTAGCTATCCAGAAGAAAGACATCCCGTTCTTCTGGAATTGTGATCACAATTTGATCGGCGGACTAAAGGTAACGCATCAGAGGCTCTATTGTGACAAATTGAAGGATGTGCTTGCAAGCATTGATGCGAATGATATTGAAAAAGTCGTGTCTGCGTTGTTGACTACAGAAGAATTGAGGGAGTTTAAGAAATCAGAGTTCTATGTGAAGCAGGGGGAGTTGCCGCCTGTTCTGATGAATCACACTTCAACCTCGTCCTTTGAATCATCTCAAACGGACAATTCCCTATCTGATCAAGTAAAAATGTTGAATGACGAACTCGATGCTCTGCGGATCAAAGATGAAAAAGGCGAAAAGTTTGACGAACTGGAAGATAAAGTGAACAGACTTGCCGACAGAGTTAGTTTATTGGAATTGAAAATGGAAAAGTTGGAGAAGGCAGAGCGGGCGAGATGTCAACCAATTGGCGATATTGTCGTTGAGCCTTCAGGAAATATTGCTGTTGGGAATGATAGTTGTTCCTTCGATTTGATCCAAATTGGGTAATTGTTTGAAGGGTTTATGACGTGCAACTGTTACTATTCAGTGTTATGCTAGACTGATTTTGTTATTTTAAGGATGTACTCATTTATTTTATTACAAAAGTTTTAAGAAATGGGTGGTTCGGGAAATGGTTATAAACCAGATCCCAAAATGAATTTTCTTTTATTTTTCTGACATATCACAAAATATTGTTATTAAAATGTATATTTTTATTGTGGTAATTACCAATCATTTTATTTGGAGACTCATATTATTTAATTATACACCACCGTTTTATCATTTAAAAAAATCATTGAATTGACAATTTGTGAGTGATATTATAATCATGATAATAAATTATCGTTTTCTAATTGATATTATTTTATAAGTTCTAGATATAATAATGTTTATAATCGATAAAAATCCTATGAAATAATGACTGTCTGTTAGTTATAGATATTTTTTAATAAATAATCTTTTTAAAGACCAGACGTTTATTTTTTTTTAAATCCTTGTGGAGATTGAAGAATGATAAATGATTTTATTTCCATAAGTTCGTGTACTAAAAGTGTTTGTATTGCATGTCGATAATATTTTTTTAAACTAGATGAGGTCGGGGTTTCCTATCTAAATACTCTGAGAAGAAAGGCCGAAACAAAAAGGAAGTTAAGTCATGGTGATTCGCCTACTATCATGAGTTAGCCTAATGCCCGGTTTACTTTATTCCAGTTAAGTAATCCAGCGAACCAATCCATTCCAGTGCTAGACTGGATCAATTCGTCACAATCTACACTATTCATGTGGTGCTAGAATTAAAAGTACACGGTCAATACATTATTCCAATAGTATTCCAGCGCTATATTCGAACGTTCGACTGTAGGAAATGCTACTGGAATAACTAAACCGAGTATAATTCTACACACTGCACGCCGATCCAGCCTGGGTTGGTGTAAGCGAAGTAATTGTAGTTAAACTAGTGATATAATCGGGTCGTTCGGTTTGGAATAGTACTCATAAAATAAAAAAAACTTAATTCAAAAAATCAAAAAACCCGACTGCTTTAAAAGCGAACTAAAAAGTCGTAAACAAGGAAAAAATCATGCTGTGCAGTCGGAGGATACATATTCGCGGGCTGGCTGACCAAAATCTGGTGTATCCTCCGCCTGCACAGCATGATTTTTGCCTTGTTTACGACTTCGCTTTTGAAGCAGTCGGGTTTTTTGATTTTTTGAATTAAGTTTTTTTATGTATAAATTTTTAGTTAGTTTTTTTTCGAATTAGATACATTTAAACATATAAGTGTTATATATTTTTGAAATCACCTCTTAAAACCTCTTGATACCCCACACGATGGGTTTGGATGAAAAAATAAATTTGGGCCCCCACAATATGGCCCCCAAAATCCGCCATTTTTCGATTGTCCAATTTTAATGTAGCGTATGACACTCGCAGGGTTAAGACGCATCGATTGATGTATGAATCATCAAAATCGGCCTACGCGTTTGGTCTCTGGAACGCCATATAGGAACAAACATACATACATACATAGTGACATACATACATAGTGACATACATACATAGTTACATACATAGACTGATAAACACATTACCCTCCTTCGGCAGTCGGCTAATCAGGATTCAATAAATAAATACAACACTTGCAGCCCTTATAATATTTATTTCTTTGTTAAAAACAGAGTACAAACTATCGAGAGAAACTTCTTTTGGAAATATACAACGCGTAATATACATACAATTTTCAATACTACCCTCGTTCAGTACTTGTCGCATACATATTATTAAATCATTTGATTGAACACTTCTAAATGTTTTAGATTAGTGTAGGTATTAGTTATTAAAATGTCTGCATGATTTTAACATATATATCTTCATATAAATATAATCATGTATACTGTATTCACAATCACAGTGACGTCAGCTCAATTATATCGCTTATGATAATGGTTAATTCATTTTATGCAAATTTATAAGATAATTTAGGTATCGAACGCGCCAAGCGTTGCTTGCAACGTGACCTCGAAGCATAATATAATAAGTACCTTGCCGATTAGGTACTCGGAATTTACCTGCAAAATCTTTTTTGTTTAATTTTTTGTTAGATACGGTTTTGCTTCTCACGTCAATTATCCTAACCAAAATACACACACACAAATACATACATTTGAATGGCATTTTTCCGTACAGCTATTACGTAGGTATGGATATTCAGCAATGATAAATACAATAGCGACAAGTACTCCGTTATCGGTCAACAATACTTTGTATGAAACCAATTGGAATTTACTTTCTAAAGAACTCTACGCCCTTGTTGTCTTCGTAATATGTCAAGAAGAATGTTGAAACCATTATGATCAGCTCCAATGTTTAGTAAAACTATTAATGTTCTGGCAAAGTACAATCCACAATCTTATTGGCCTGGCTGAACGAACATAAGCTTTCCATTGCGCATGACACGGCGCGCTGCTTTCTTTGTATGGGCACAGATAATATAATACCAGCATACAGATGCCTCATCCCATACAAAGAAACCGTGCCGACGTATGTAGCGGTTTTCGTCTGATTTAAGATGATTATTTTTATAAATACTTCGATCACGTTCGGTTCCGTTCCACGGCTATAGATGGTGTTAGCAGCGACTTGCTACTAAAAGGGTTTTTCGGTTCGTGACTATTTTTTCTTTAAATACAGTAAAGATTTGTTTGTTTGTTTTTGTTTGATTCTTTTGCAAGTTTTTACAGTTTCATTGTACCAAAATGTGTTACAATACAAATAAAAAAATCGAGTGGCATGTCTCAGAAATTTAAAACCGCGCCATCTATTGGAATCAATTTGAAATGATTCGATCAAATAGTCTTTGAAATGTGAATTTAGAGCCCAATATTCCATAATTTTGTTCTTATGAGAGTTGATTAAAAAATAACATATAATTTTTATGATCAATTCTAGAAAATGTTAATTTTACAAACAGTTCAATAACAAATCGATGCATATCGCGCCATCTAGTTGCATTTATTTAAACCAAATTTTCTTTGCTAGCGCTGGGACCCCGTGGTATTGGATTTAGTACTGCGCAGCCATTGTAGCCAACTTCAGGCCGGCCAAAAAGATTGGGGATGACAGTAATTTGCAAAAAGAACTAAATTCATAGTCCTTCGAAATCAAGAATTTAAAAGCATGTTTGAGATTACCCAACTAAACCGTTGCCTGGATGTGGCGCAAATGAAGTACAAAAGGTTCCATTATAAATTATATGTGCTCCTACAAAATATTGCCAACCCACCCAACATTCGTTACTCTAGTCCCATGTCACCCCTAATATCTACATGCATGATGTAACATGAAAAACATATTGTTTACACAAAAACATTAAATATGGGGTTTTCTTAATATTCATGCCTTTTAGTTTTAAATTATTATAATAATTAAGCAAATAAAAGGTTTTCAGCCTCAAATCGAGGCGTGCCTTATTCCGAGGCGACTCTAGACAAGGCTTGTGCCTTGTGTGTTCGTTAAAAGGGGGTCAATTTGGTAAATTGATTAAATTTTTATCAAGGCAATGTAAACTCAATCCGAGGCACAACTTAGAGGCTGCTTTCAACAGACACACTAAACCAGACTTATTTGTATATTTTGTAAAAGGCCTTAAATTATGTTAAACTATTTGTTCGGATCAAATCTACAATTCAACGTTTCTAATCTATATGAGTATAATCCAACCTTCAGATGTCTAGTTGACTGTAGGATATTTTTAAGGGAAACTCGAGGCCTTTTTTTTAATACTACAAGTGATAGGGGAAGTGGTCAACGCTTGAATATTACACGAATTAGATACTAGTATTATTACTAAGTGTAATCAGCACCCTAATTGCGTAACTTTCTGTTAGCTCAAAGAAAGCGGGGCACGGTGCTTTGCTTGTATTCTTACTTCATAAACATATGTTTAAAAATGCGTATATTCGACTGCGATAAATATGCAATGTATACAGTTTAATCGTCATTCGTCAGTCGTTTAAGATTTCAATAAAGTTACGCAATTAGGGTGCTGGACTTAGTAATGGAAAGAAAAAATAAGTCAGTCCGAAAAATTGGTTGGAACTCCCGTCCAATATTTTGCAACTGCATACGTGAGCAAACGATCAACAATCCCTATTTATAAAGGCTATGAAAAAATAAGACACTTATAATTTTCATCAAATCTGCGTGTGGTAAGTATATTATTTTATAGAAAAAGATAAGTTACAGTCATAAAATATAAACGCACCATTACATAAAAAAATAAAATTATAATTGAACAAATACCTCAAATAATTTTTAATGTGGAATGCTACATTTTTAAAATCATTCATTATTCAGGCGGTGGCTCTTACACAGAATGACGAGTATACATTGCTCAATATATCGAAGTACTTAATACCTGTGACACGTTAGTCTCTTCAAGGGATGTTAACCTGCCTTTGTGTGCAAGAGCTAGCTAACAAATAAAATCAATCATGAATGCCAAAATGTGTTAAAAAATAAAAACAAAATAATTCTTTATTTAAATAGAGAGTTACATATCACTACGGCCTATAAAATTTACCTATCCATAATAAGTTTTAAATATTAAAATGCAGATACTGTATGTACTGCCATGAATAAACACATGAACCTTCACTTTTATGATCTGCAAAGAGTGCCATACATAGTTTTACTTGCCTCGACAGGCATACTTGAGCATGCATGGCTACCACTATGCATGCGTGCAAAGGAACATATTTCAGTTATTGTCTCAGCAAAGTCCGTGACAAGATGCGATAACAGAAAGATTATAATAAGATTCAAGGCGATTATAAATCTGATAAACCTATCGCGTACAAAGGTTATCAATTTCGTTGATTATTTGTTTTTCATAATGTTTGAAGATTTTAATGATCAAGTTCATAACAAAAACTCTAAAAAATAAGAATAAAACAAATGTTTGGAGAAACTATTTGAGATAATCTTCCAAATATAATGTGTTTGTTAATTAAGTAATACTAAAGACGCTGTTAATGTAAGACCCCGATATTTTTCGAAGGTTTCATCCTGTTTTAGTTTATACAGAGCTCACCACTCATCAATGGCGCTAGTGTAGCTGTCCTTAAACTATCAAGTCAAACGACTTGACCATGATTGGAACTTAAAAATCAATGATGTAGAAAATTATAATAATTTTGTTGTTAAAAATTTTCCACACAAACCAGCGCCATAATGATGAAAACTTCACTTTTCTTGTCAATTCTATTTATATTACAAGATATAACTATATATAAACGTTTATATAAACATAATGTGCAGTCGAAGCGGGTTTTTAATTTCAATTAATTACACATCTAGTGACTTTTCTATATTCGACAAAACATTGCTAGTGTATGAATAATTTTGTTGAATGAAAAAAATAAATAAGGATTATTGGTTTGAATTATGAAGACACTATTTTACAAAAAAACTTGATTAATTTTACTAAGACTTACTGAAAGTACTTTTTCGCCTACTCTTCTACGTTGTTGTGTATGATTATAAATTTTGCTATTACTTCGACCACAACTTTTTATCAAGCATATTATCCTATAAGGAGTCTTTTTCGTACGATTTCTTGGTCCTGGGATTGAAAATACTCGTAAAATATTGTGTCCATACCTCAAAATATAGTATATTTCACAAATTTATACATAATTTACGTATAGATCGTTTATGTTATATACAGTTTTCGCCTAACGTAACATACCAACAAAATTATTCGCACATCAGATACTTTTAAACTTATTTTTTTTAGCTAACAATATGAGATAAGTATATTATATTTATAATATATAACGCTAATATTATTAAGGAATCTAAATACTCTAACATGATAGTACTGCATCTAAAATATAGTAACTTTTAGACGAAATAAGTTTGACGTTTTATTGAAATTAAACTCGATACAATTGATATGTTCAGGTTTAATTTTTACATTAATCTAATGAAGTATCTACTATTAATAGGTTATATGTGACGGTAGAAAGAATATTACAATGTAAGGGGATGTCACATTGAACAAACATGAACTATTTATCTAAAAGAATCTATACTTTAGATGTTTGTGTACATTTCTAATGTGACAACATTATCTTTTCACATAAAAGGCTTATTGCGTTTTAATAAATATTTGTTGTGAATAATTAAATATATAACAAATGAAATTACAGCTTGGCACCATTTTCAAACAATGAAAACTAATTGAAGCCAATGGTTGTATTGTGACAAGATAATTTACCACATCATTCGTTTTAGAGAGTGCATAACTCAAGCTAAATTTATTTATCACGACTCAAATGGCATGGAAATCACTTTATTCACAATGAATTGCGTTTGAATTTGTTTCGGCAAGAATGTAAAGCTTAGACTCAAAGTGAGGCATAACCTTGAAGCAAGGCAGACTTGCAAGGCATAAAATAAATAATAGTCACCAAAAGAACGTGCTAAAGACAAAAGTCGTCAAAAGATTCCATAAGTACACAGATACTAGGAAGCTGCCTCGTTCTACTCAACTAGTAATTCATTGTGATGAAGTATTTAAACACCATTACAGTCGTAACTTACATAATAATGCAACAAGACGATCTCCATAAACACAATCACTAAGGCGCAGTTCATTTTTGTTCGAACTTTAATCAATTCCAGAATTTTAGAGAAATGCCTATTACATTTTATGAGAGCGTATTAATAATTGCATTTCAAAGCTTATGCCATTGACATAAGCACATGACGCGCGCTCGTGATAATTATGCAAAGTGCTTAAAGAAAAGTTTTGTTCATTTAGTTTGTATATCATGTTGGTAAAGTATAATAAGTATAATATTATCAGTATACTTGGATCTCTTTTCTCCTCAGGGGTCCTCATCAGTCTCATAACCAAGTATACATAGTACATATAGCCAACAGAATCACCGATATTGTCCATCCCATAACATGTTAAAGCACAATTTGTTTACACAAAACAATTCGACTTTTTACAAGGCGTAAAGTGCCTCTACGCCTTGTGAAAAGTCTAAATTAAATAAATTATTACTTTTGTGCAAAATTTTAAAGAAAACAAATTCTAAATTCGTTTTTGTCACAGCCCTAAATGAAGTTATTTTCAAGCTTTTTTGACGGCTAAGATTTTCTTGTCAAGTTGAAAAAGCATTTTGAAACCACAAAACTCGAAAGTAAAGTTCAGGCAAAACTGCGCCTTAAGTGCCAAAGATGTCTTGCACATAGAGTTGACAATCGTGTGCGATTAACGCGCGCTACCGGACTTACTGTGCGCGATGAGCCATTGTAGCGTGATGTCGATGTTGTCCTTCTCTTTGCACGAGATCGAGTAGCAGCAGATCTCACGGTCTTGAATAGCTGACAGGTTCCTGCGAAGGAAGTTTAAGATGTATTTAAATAAAAGGAAATTTAAGTAGAAGCTTTGTCTGTCTCTTGAACAGGTGCGACCCAGTTTCTTTCAGGTAGAATCAAACCTATGGAACACTCCGCACGTCTCTGCGCAGTAAAAAAAATATGTGGCATAATTAGTGGGGTACTGCGAAGCGAAAAGTAATGTTACAGCCGTCATAAAAAACGACCATACTAATGTAATTTTCGTACATAATAAAAAAAAAAATGTGTTTCTATTCCAATAAATATAAAGATTTGCAGGCCAAAAACAAGCTTGAAGCTTTTCTCCTGCAATGCTTAAAGTAAAAAGTGAATTTTGAGAATGGCACTAAGGACGAATATCACATACAATTATTGCTGTCGCAAAATGACACTAAAAAGCCGTGAACGTGGTTAAGATGCGACTATCGCGTTCAGTTTTATGACTAAATATGTCGTAAATTAAAAGAAATAGGGAAAACGAATGACACCCTTAAAAAACCATGAAAAAGAAGTTGTTGTGGGCAACAGCTAGGTTAAAACAAAATTGGTTGCCACTGCTGCTTCACTAAGAGCTGCGTGGAACTTGTATCTATCTATACCAATATTATAAAGAGGAAAGATTTTTTTGTTTGTTTGTACCGAATAGGCTCCGAAACTACTGGACCGATTTTAAAAATTCTTTCTCCATTAGAAAGCTACATTATTCCTAAGTGACATAGGCTATTTTTTAAATCCCGAAAACGGGTCCTGTGGGGTGGCCCACGGGAGCGAAGCCGCGGGGAACAGCTAGTCTATATATATAAAAGCGAAAGGTCACTCATTTACTCATCATGAAATATTGTAAACTGCTTGACGTATAAAGATCAAATTTGGCAGAAAGGTTCCTCAAGTGAGCACTAAGAATGGATTTTTGGGAATTCCACCCCTAAGGGGGTAAAAGGGGGTTTGGAAGTTTGTATGAAATTTTTAGAGTTTGTAAGTTGGACACGCGAAATTTTAGATTTACGCTACGATTAGGTGAAACGGTGGTAATTTTTTGGGCTTATATATTTGGAACTTTGCGTAAATACTAACCTAAGTAAATAGTAAAGGTTGTCATTATTGATTTGCCAAACTACTCCCTAAAAGACGATTTAGGGGCTGTTAAAGAATTTTACTGTGCAGGGCTTCTTTTTATGATGTAGGGGAGCACTAAGATGGAGTTTTGGCAATTCAAGGGGTTAAACTAAAAATCATCTGTAGGATTAAATATGGATTCGCGAACGAAGTCGCGGGCGAAGTGCTAGTATAATATAGAACAGTTACATTCTCTCAATGAGTCCGTGCTCGTCCAGCGCGTGCGGCAGGTCGCGCTTGTTGCCCAGCACTAGCACGGGGATGCCCGTCAGCTGCTGCTTCTCTAGGAGGCTGTGGAGCTCGTTGCGGGATGCTTCGATCTTGTCCGGATCTGCTGCGTCTACCATGTAGCTGAGGGCAACAGAATAATTCATCAACATCTAAAACTGTTACAGATTTATGTACGTTACACGAAGATTTCATTTAGTAAATAAATTTAACTATTTTATGAGTAAAAACATACAGTCTTTTGTCACACAAATCTTAACACTGTTGGGATTCACAATTAAAAGAAAATAACATTCTTACGAGCTGCAACAAGATGTTTTTGGTAAGTATTTCAAGAACCTATGAAACTAATGCAAATAAATAATACTTACACAATAGCATTGACGCCTCGGCAGTACCTCTCCCACATGGAACGGAACCTGGGCTGGCCACCAATATCCCAAACCTTAAAAAAAGCAAAAGACAATTTGAAAAACTGTGTTCTTAAATGGTCAGCGGCATCACGGGCACCCAACGCGTAGAAAGAAATTTTGGTTTGGTAAAGAAACTTCGATTTGTTATTGAGTTTTGTGAAATATTAAGATTTTCTAGAGACGATCATAAAAAGATGTATGTTCTTGTTCAATTAACTCTCCTAAGCACAAAATAAAAATTTAAAATAAATTTGTTTTGTAACACATTTTGGTATTCTCTAAAATATAAAATTATCGTGTCACAGTGTTTGTCTGCAAACTCCTCCGAAACGGCTTGACCGATTCTTATAAATATTTTTGTGCATATTTAGTAGGTCTGAGAATCGGTCACGAACTATTATTTAAACCCCTAAGTTATAAGGGTGGCCTACCCAATTTGTTTATTTTTATTTTATTATGATTTGAAATAAAAAAATACATATAACAAACAATAACAATAACATATATTTGCCAATTTAAAATTTGTCATTTCGGTATGAGTTCACCAAATCGAAGTGCATCTGATTTAATGCGCGTTCAAATGCTTTAAGATCCATCAGCTAATACATTCTCAAAACAACTATTAAATATTGGCGATGGAAAAGTTGCTGTATAGCAACTTTAAATGAAAATATTGGATGCATAAAATTGCCGACGGAATTCTGCACAATCATCGACTCGCAAAACTCTCTAATCGACCACATATTTCTGGATGTTTACACACAACACAAAAATCTTGATTGTCTGGCAGGAAGAGCCATTTTGGCGGCAGGAAGAGCCATTTTGGCGGCAGGAAGAGCCATTTTGGCAGCAAAAAATGTGGACGTCAATAGTTTAAATTCTAAGATACAACAGTTGTTGCCAGGGGACTTGGTGTCATACAAATCTGTCGATACAGTTTGCGATGCCAACGAAGCTGTAAAATTATCCAATTGAGTTTATGAATTCATTGGATTTGCCAGGCATGCCACCACACCATTTACAATTGAAGTTGGGATCTCCGGTTATTTTGCTGTGCAATGGCACAGGATTAGTGACTAAAAAAATGATGAAAACGTCATCGAATTCATCATTTTAAAGTTCTGAGGCGAAAATGTATTGCTGCCACGATTTACATACTATGATTCCCACAGATAAGCCGCATTCAATTTCCAATAAGATTGCCATTCGAAATGACAATCAATAAGTCGCAAGGCCAAACGATGTCTGGTTGTGGCTTAGATTTGGGCATACCATGCACCATATAAGTAAAATAGGAAACGACATTTTCTAGTTTCTGTCTACCCGCAGCCTACAGGAAAGGATAAAATGTTACTTTATGTATGTATAGGTGACGCCCGCGGCTTAGCTCCAACTGGCTGACTGACAACTGGCTACCTACCTATCCTTCCTACCATAACTACCCTACCCACCTCCCCTTCCCTACCTACCAATTTGTTAACCTATTTAGAAATAATATACTACTATACGACTGTAACCAATTTTTGTTTCTACCGGCGGCGGCGATCTAATTAAAATTTAGAACATAAAAGCTGCTATTGTGAGTCTATCTTAAAAGATAGTCATATGCTGCGGACTTTTTTTTAGTACTTTTAAAGAGGAACAATTCCATTGTACATGACATTTGCGTAACTTAAACCGTTTACGCAGCGCACGCAACGGAAGTTCTCATAAAGGAATATTTTTATCCGTTTTTGCAACATTTTTCATTTATGCTCGGCTCCTATTGGTCGTAGCGTGATGTTAAGTAGCCTATAACCTTCCTCGATAAATGGACTATACAACACAAAAATTTTTTTTCAATTTCAACCAGCTGTTCCTGAGATTAGCACGTTCAAACAAACAAACAGACACTATATTTTGTATATTTTATCTTTTAAGAACTGATTTAAGCAGCAAATAAATAAAGGTGACTTTTACTTATCACTAAAAAATATTAGCCAAAGGTAAACAACCATGTACTTTTGCCAGCAATGTGCAAGTACATGTACAAATCTTGACAGTTCTATTGACATTACAAAATTCGACCATTTAATTATATTATGGGTCCCGTTATGGTCAAACTTAGGGGCCAATGTGGTCGAAATGAATTGAAATTAAAATGTATCTGTTTAATTATATTTTCCTGGTTTTTGAATTTTGTTAATCATTGCATAATCTGATGATGTAAATAATGGACCATTTGCAACAATAATATGATTGGTTTTCTTATACTAGTAGTTATTTAACAACATAAACAATTACCTTGATAGTAACATTTCCTTTGGTGATTTTGCGCATGTTGAATCCAACTGTAGGGATCATATCTTCACTGAATTGACCGGACTGTGGAAAGAGAAATGAAAACCAATGTTAAAAGCAGAAAAAGAAACAAAAACTGTAATAAAAAAGCAGTTACAATAATTTAAGTTAATGTTGTAATGTAGAAGATC
Source organism: Orthosia gothica (assembly GCA_949775005.1). Taxonomy (NCBI): domain Eukaryota; kingdom Metazoa; phylum Arthropoda; class Insecta; order Lepidoptera; family Noctuidae; genus Orthosia; species Orthosia gothica. The sequence goes on along the minus strand of OX459042.1, from coordinate 30,877,680 downwards.
TCTCTCCAGCAGTGGGAAACTGCGGGCTAAATTTAAAAAAAATGTTTGTGAACCATTCACTTTATATTATAAATGTGAAAGATTGAATGGATGGAAGTTTGTTTCTCAATCACGCCACAACGGCTAAACGGATTGGGATAAAATTTGGCATAAAGACAGACTGTATCCTGGAATAGCAAATAGGCATTTTTGATTTATTTCTACACGAACGACGTCGCGGGTAGCAGCTAGTTCCTACATACATGTCTAATACCATCATCAACATCATCGCCATGCAGACTAGCTAATATTTTTATGAGTTATTCTCAAACAATTCATGTTCGTATAAATAGAAAAAATGCTGTTCAACAGTGTATGCTTCATATTAAATCATGTTGTTGGTCAGATAACAATTAACAATCTAGTTAGCTGCTCCATTTGTTCCTTCCTTTGTAATTATAATACCTCGAGTTTGAAGTCATAATTAAGTAATTAACACTTGAACATGCCAAATAGTCAAAGATATTATCCCAACAAAGAGTGAATTTATTTTGACCTTGGCTCTATTCTGTTTTTTCATAATTTTTACATTAGGCAGATTAGTTGCATCTCCTGTTACTAAAACATATTCACAGAGTGTTATCATATGTAGCTGATAAGAGATCATTGCTAATGCAGGAATGTATGATTTAATTAAACTGTTTATTGTAAATAAAGCCACTATCTACATCTACCGTTGTAGGACGAGGAATCAAAAAGACGGAAAAGTAATTGAATAGTCCAGTATTTTTTTGACATAAACAAACCAAAAAGAACATGAGTATTTTGACAGGTGGTGTTCCGTAAAAAAAAAAATTAAGAAGTAGAATTTCTGTTCTTGGCACAAAATTAATACAACACGGGAAACCAAAATAGCTTTGCAAAAATAATGTTTTTAGCTTATGTTAATAAGTTGCAAAACGTGTTATTTGACATTTTGTTAATGCAGATCAGATCAAGTATCGTTCCTGGTTTAACTTTACACCTATTTATTTTAACAAGGTATATAATTATGTTAAAAAGTAATTCAATAGTCACAATCTAATACTATTTATGTCAACATTCTAATGAAAAATTACAGGACATTGAATCATTCAAAACCATGACATTGAGTCATCGTTTTAAATTATACCTTCCTTGTAATTACTCTACTTTTCTCTTATATTAACAGTTTTTCTGTTTACAATATAATGTTGTACGCAAAAATAGAACAGTCAATTATTAAGGGATAACTTTTGATAGTGAAAAAATTGTGACGAAACAACAACTAAGTAATACTTCAAGTTATGCACATTTTTTGTGTATAAAAGTAATCTACATTGGTTTCGTACATTTTACTTGATGTGTGGAAAACTAAACAGACAAGCAGAGAAACAGACAAAACAACAAAAATGCCAAAAATGGCTTCTGTTGGTAATCCCTGGATATTTTTTTTATATTGTTTTCGTATATAGAAAATGTACGAAAACGACTTTTCTACAGATTTATTATATGTATTGATCGGCATGTCACAATAATTGCTTGTTGTACTCTCTCTTTTCTTTCACAATAAACAGTAATATAATAAAGTTGTACAATTATATGTTTGTAGGAGATACTGTCTGTATGTAATGATTTGATTGCAAAATTCATTTCACAAATGTACAGCTCCACTATCGCAACCATAAGCGTCCTGTGAGTTAAGTCACGGCCGATTGATGTGGTGACACTTGATGGATGCCTTTTTCCAACAATAGTTAGCTTTTAGCTGAAAAGGTGATGAATTTATTGATAATTGGTTTTACTCTAGACGCTTTTACTTACAGGTCTTTTACATTACTTATGTGTAATTTTCCAACAAGAATGATATAACCAAATACTTGTAATTTCAATTTACTGATGGAGAAGAGTGTCCATGGAGTTTTCTGCACGTTCTTCTCCATAGATACAACAATGTGCAACTGGTACTACTTTTTTTTTAATTCTTTAGTTGGAATAAAAATATGTTCACATTGTTTTTTTTTTATATGATGTCATGGAAATGCAGCAATGGGAATAAGCTAGTATCTAGTAGACAGTCAGATGAACAATCAAACTTTCTATCCATCAGACTTATCCATAAGAATAAAGACAGCTTAGAATCAATGGCTGGAGATAAGATAAAGGGTAAATGAACTACAGTAAATGGTCTGATTATACTGACATTGGAATCCGACACAGATAATGATTGTTGATTGAAATGAGACTCTTTATATCATAATGAATAAATATTATGTTTGTTAGATATTTATGTTTTGCTATATGTGACATTATAGTTACTTTAAATATGAGTTGATGAGTATGGAATTCTGATATTGAAGCTTATAATAATTGAAGGTTTTAAGTTAGAAGTTAGTGTGTCTGTGTACTTTGCAAAAATAATATTACTGAATTGTTTTTTAAATATAGAATAAAGACAGATTTGGAATTTAATACACAGTTAACACATTGAAGGCCATGGAAGTCATAAATTACAGGAAACAATATAGATTCTGTGTTGTGTTTGATGCATGGCATTGAAATTGATAATTTTATGTTTTTATTTATACTGATAGAAGGCAATCTTATTGCTATTACCTAATAAATAATTAATTATTATAAATTATCCAGCAGATCAGTATCCTTGTTTTGATGAATTAAAATATCTAGTATTACAGCCCAATGCAAGAGAATCTTGATTAGAAAAAACATAATTTGCAACATAAAAGCCTTTTTATGTAAATTTTAGGTAGATATGGTACTTTCACCAATTCTACTCAAATATGAAAACACTTTAGTAACTGTAATCTTATAAGATTGCTTGATGTTTCTTTGTTATGAATGACACAGAAAAAAAAACGTAAAGAACAATGAGTAATAGGATCACATAATATTAAAAGCAGGCGATATACTTACCTAGTCATCAGAAAATAAGAAAAAATATTTACGAAACATATTACCGAGTGAAATTCAATCGGCGGACCATTACCTCGATCCATACATGATACAAAGCTGTATTATGATGGCGTAAAGTGCACAAGGAAGTTAATACAACACAAAAATATTGTTTTCAGATAATACTAACGGCAATGACGTTAACAAAAGTTGTTTTTCCCGAGTACTGCAATCCGACCAGTGTTAGCTCCATTTCTTCTTTCCAGAACAAGCTTTTAATCCAATCAAGGATACGATTGATTATAGCAAGCATTTTTAATGATAAAACCACTGTGCTTTATGCAAAAAACGTAAAATAATGAACGCCTCTTCCGAAAATCTGCTGTACCTACAATTTGATTGACAGATATCAATTTGCGTTTACGTTTAGTTTGCATTTCGTGATGACGTGTTATGAGTCATGTAAATAAAATTTTCAAAGTATTTCAATTTTAAAATGAAGGATCCTGAGTCGAAATATTTATATACAAGTAACCAATTATTTTCATAATAATTTGGAGCGTATGCTCCGAATATTCCTTCACCGTTCTGAAAAATTATCCAAGTAACTAAACGTACTCATAGCTGTCAAATTTAGTGTTGCTATTTCAATAAAATATTTATTGAAATTTAGTGTTTTTTTTAACATCACCTATGAATGAATGGCTTTTCAGACATTAAAAAAAAATCTGATGTGTTTGTTTTTACCGGGAACACAGTTAGCATTGCGGCGGCAAGATACGCTATTTATGAAAGATGATTCCCTTTTTAAAAAAAGTATAGGACCAGTGTGTGTTGCCAGTGAATATGGCTCTGAGACGTGGTCGCTTACAATGGGCCTCATCAGAAAGCTTAAAGTCACTCAATAATGGGCAATGGAGATGGCTATGCTCGGCGTTTCCTTGCGTGATCGAATCAGAAATGTAGAGATCCGTAAGAGAACCAAGGTTACCGACATAGGCCGAAGAATTGCCAAACATAAGTGGCAGTGGGAAGGGCACATTGCTCGCAGTACGGATGACCGTTGGTGCAGAAAGGATCTGGAGTGTCGACCGCGAACCGGCAGGGTTATTACGTATCTTTTGCAAGAGCAAAACGATAGCGATCAAACGCTATATGTCATAAAAGTCGGAATTACCTGCAGTGTAGGTATGGTAGGTCCTACACAATCGTTTGCTAATCGCTCGCAGTTTGTCAAATGCACTTATTTAAATAAAAAACCGCCAACAACTCTAAAACTTTTGTATGGAAGAGCAATTATTGCGCAAAAATCGCTATCGTTTTGCTCTTGCAAAAGATACGTAATAAGTCTGCGGAAGACGTTGCGTTGGAAGGCCTCATTTATATCCAGCAGTGGACGTCTTTCGGCTGATATGATGATGATGATGATTCCCTTTTTGCTAACACTCAAAGTCTTATTGCAGCACGCCTTGCTCCAGCTATCGGTAGCACCGAAGTCGTAGTATTCAGCTGAGTACGCCTGGATACATTGTAAGTCAGTTCCTATTGTTGAATTTATTTTTGAGTTATGTTAATGTGAATCGACCATAGACATACTATATATTTTCTATCGCAATGGAATCGACTGAAATCGACAGCAATTTTGACGTTAGAGAAATACTGTCGTCTTATAACAATAGATGGCGTTAGTTTTGATCCAATTCTTTAGAACGCCCGGCGGAAAATGAGGGGTTATAGGTTTGACTTGTGCACCTGTGTGCTTGTGTATATGTTTAGGTATCTGTCTGTGGCATTATATCTGCTAAAAGGATAAACCGATCTTGTTTTTTTTTTGAAAGCTGACTACTACGAGAATGTTCTTACTTAAATAATGTTTGATGAAAATCGGTTAAGCCGTTCTAAAGTTATGGGCGTTTTACTGTTTGAATCGGGGTGTTTTCGCAAGTTATCGTGTCATAATTACTTGTTTATTATATTTTCGATCGAAGCGTGTCTACTATTAGATAAATTATGTAGCATGAAATAAAATGTGTCGGGGGTTTTGCCTTGTTAAATGTTTAACTTTTATTTGTAAATAACGCGCTTTACGCTATGAAGGGGGTCTGTTTTCGATTGTGATACCTACAACAAACGTTCTATTAGAATAATTGCTGCTGTTTCTATGTTTTGTATCTGTTTTCTTTAACTGTTTTTTGTTTATCTGTGTATATGAAAATACACCCGGGTGAATAATGATTAGGTACCCCCATTATTAGCATTTTTATTTACATTGCTATTCCCACTGAAATACCCACACAAAGTTTTGGTAGATTGTAGTCAAAAGACTACGACTACTTCAAAGATAGCTGGTCTCTGCGACCTATTATGTCAAAGTTGTCAAACTGACGTATACGCTATTGTTAGCCTGTCAAGCGCTATTGTTTCTGTATTGATACTGACAGCTGTAGCAGGGATCAAGCTATCTTATATAGGTACCTACTTGTTAGAACAGCAGCCGAATTGCGCAAGTGAATTCGGCAAGGCGAAGTGTTTGACCGCTTTCAAATCAACTAATCATATGCGAGATGAATGACGCGATGTGGATTTCCGTCTGTGTGATTGGTCGATTGATAGCGGTCACACCTTTGCGTTGCCGTATTCACTTACGCAATAAGGCTGCAGGTAGGACTACTAAAATTCGAGTAACAGTTCATACTGACAACAAGTAAAATTTCAAAATTTAAGAACCCCCGGCACATTTATCTTGCGAAAACACCTCGATTCAAACAGTAAAACGCCCATAACTTTTGAACGGCTAAACCGATTTTATTCAAACATAGCTAAGAACACTCTCGCCAAATTCACCTTTCAAACAAAAAAACTAAATCAAAATCGGTTCATCCGTTTAGGCGCTATGATGCCACAGACAGACACACAGATATACAGATACACAGATACACAGCAACACACGTGAAACTTATAACACCCCTCTTTTTCCGGCGGGGGTTAAAAATGATCTTTTGGTAGCCACACCAGGCGTAAAGTTAAATCGAGTAGGTATCTACTCGAGAAGTCTACACAGCGTCTTACCAACTGCTCATCTACGCAGTTGCACAAATCTAGGGCAGATAGATACCTACGTAGGTACTTACATTACCTTTGCTATGTCGGTACGTGATAAAATTACGCGTGACTTGAGTCTTGACCTAGCCAATAATGCGTCACTCCGCGTAGACTGTAAACAAACAAATCAAACCGTTATAATTATCTTATTCAGGATAACGTAAACAGATCGCTATTTTAATTATAATTTTGACCTGTTTTCTTTCTGATATTTTGTACCTGTGTTCAAGTAGTTAGGTTAGTTACAAATCAAGTTGGAAATCCTTATAACTGATGTAAAAACAAATAATTTCGTATTGATAATTTGATAGATACGACTTTTGCTCGCTTTCGAAAAATTAATTAACAATGGTGCTAAAGCTGACCAAAATTCTACCTAATAATCGTTCGATTTCCTTTAAAAATATAATGACCGAGAATTGTTTTCAGGATAGCAACAATCCTCTTGCCAAGCTCAAACCGTGTCTAAAACCGATTTAGAAAACACAATAGTGTTACATACACAACAAAAGAAAGGGGTGTGCGTGGCCCGAGCGGCAAGCTATTCTTTGCACCATGGTTACTGCCAGAAAATCTATTTTCATTGTACTTAACTTATATAAGACTAGCTGACCCCCGCGGCTTCGCTCCCGTCAAAATTATAGCCTATGTTACTCGGGAATAATGTAGCTTTCCATAGGTGAAAGAATTTTTAAAATCGGTCCAGTAGTTTCGGAGCCTATTCGGTACAAACAAACAAACAAAAAAATCTTTCCTCTTTATAATATTGGTATAGAATAGGTATCCGGTATCCGGATAGGTAGGTACTTTATTGTGTTTTTCTTACTCTTCCGCTGTTTGTCTCTGATTAATTATCCAAGTTAGTTGTATTGTTACTTTGGGACTCGTCGAGATTCACAGCGTTTTTCTGGTGGATGGCTCTGTTGATTCTGGCTGTAAGGAGTTGCAGTGATTGAAAGTAGTGTGTCAAGCTTGTCCCAGAACAAAAATGTGGTGTAGTTAGGTAATTGTTTTTAATTAAACAAAAAGATTTTTAATATCTCTTGTATTGACTTTATCTCGTATTATGAAAAAAACTTTTCTGTAACGCAAAAAAATGGTACCTACCAAAGACACCGACTTCCAAAAAGTAAATGTTTTTTCACTTTGGAAGTCGGTAGTATTTTTGTTTGTAAAAAAGATTTTTCTCGTTTTAGTTGCTACCTAATAGGCAAGTTGTTTAGTTAGGTACCTATAATGCCAGAATAGATTACCCGGCAATCATGAAACTTGAACATAACCGGTGAAATGAGAGTGTACCAAGTTGAACTGTACACATCTGCGTATGCCTTTAGTAGAGCGTACTGGCGTGACTTTATGTTATGAAATGGTATAAACAATAAACAGACATGCGATTGCCATTATTTATTGAAGAGTTCTCTTCATCAGATCTTTACCAAATTAAAATGGGTCAATTTTCGGAACATATTCTATCAAACAAAAAAGAAGAATTTTCAAAATCGGTTCACAATTGATGGAGAAAACGGTGAAAAAAAAACAAACAATGTCGAACATAGAACCTCCTCCTTTTTGGAAAAATTGTTAAAAATCATATTCTTACCGGCAAAAATTCTCTTATGCTAACCAAGAAGGATTTCTTGATTACCGGACGTAAACTATAGCTACTGATTGATGCCATTTTAAATGAACCTACCCCAATTTTATTTGTACTCTTGGAACACGCTTCCAATCAATCTGCCGACCGTTTTCCCAAATATTTTGGAGTAGACTTCTAGTCTAACCGGATGTAGCTGAATACCAGAATCTTACAAACATAGACTCAGTCATGCGTTTTGCGTGAATTTGTAATGCAACTGTGATGTTGACGTATTGTTTGTGGCGTCAGCATCCGCGCCGAATAATCAACATAAATAGCGTAGAAAATCTTGTATGAGGTTCTAGAAAAGTGAGTTACTTTAAAGTTATGCTATAGCGCTTTTGGAATTTAAATGAGACATCTCGTCGACCTTCGTACTAAAATTTCCTAATAGAAGAATGCGAGAAAGAATTACTAAGAATTTCGCGCGAAGAATTTCGGCGTTTTAACACTTTATCCCCAACACTCCCTCTTGAATCTTGTGGAGGCGTACCGGCGTTTCACTAGTTTAGTAGTGAGAGTCGCCTCCTAAACTAGTGAAACGCCGGCACGCACGCCTGCTATTGGTGTACACCAGTATATGATGCCATATATATCTTCAAATTATGCCGAAGTCGCTACGGCAAACGTTGCAACTTCGGCATAATTGCGACGCCGCTACGACGATGCTGTGATGTCACTAAGGCAATGCTACGAGGCTGCTATGTCAAAGCTACGAAGGCCCTACGACAATGCTACAACAATGTTACGGCTTGTAACGTCGAAGCAACGCAGCCGCTACGATAGTGCTACGATAATGCTACGCGCCGCTACCGCAATGCAACGACACTGCTACGATAATGCTACGTCTGTGCTACGCAGTTGCTACGACGCTGCTACGTCGAAAATAAGAAGCAGCTACGAGTATGCTACGAAGCTGCTACGGCCATACTATGATGCTGCTACGTCGAAGCTGCGAAGCTGCTACGACCATGCTACGATGTTGATACGTCGATGCTACGACGCTGCTACGTCGATGCTGCTACGACCATGCTACGACGCTGCTACGTCGATGCTACGAAGCTGCTAAGTCGACAAAGCGTGCTTCCTGGACGTATCCACTGATGATTTTTACTTTCAGGGGTTGCTGTGGTTGGGCATAGCGAGGCTGGGACCAAAATTGTTTGGTTTAGGTTGTCTATGAACAATCGTGCAGCGCCGGCTCCAAATAACTTGAGATAGCAAGAAAGATGTTGTTGATTATTGGTGATACTGAAGAGTGTAAGACTACAAGGCTTATTGACGGAGCAACAGAAAATAATTATTGTATGATTAATTAAATAACCTTACTTTTCATATGAATATTTATGCTATAGTATATTTAAAATACCACTAAATCCACGGTATCTTACCTATGATGTATCTACCTATATTGGTGTTGGTATCTATGAAGTCTATACGCAATTACGCACCCAACGCACGTAAATGTGTCACGCATGTCCTCACGTGTATTAAAAGGACTAAACATTAAATGCGATAAAAATAATGTCAGTTAAGTTGGATGTATAGTGTCGTAACTTGTAAGTACACGTACGTAGTAGTACGTACTTAGAGAAGTAAATCTTAGGACTAACTTCGCACGTGTTTTACAAAGACCAAGACTGTGTTAGAAACTAAAGTAAGTACCTACAGCAGTTTGAACCAACAGCTGTGTCATCATTTCAGCCGAAAGACGTCCACTGCTGGACATTGGCCTCCCCCAGGCGTCGCCACATTGACCGATCCCGTGCGTCTCGCTTCCAACGCATTCCCGCCACCTTCACCAGGTCATTGGTCCACCTGGTGAGAGGCCTTCCAACGTATCGTCTTTCGGTTCGCTGTCGCTATCCAGAACTTTTCGGCCCCATCGGTCATCCGTTCTGCGAGCAATGTGCCCTGCCTATTGCCACTTAATTTTCGTAATTCTTCGGGCTGTGTTGGTAACTTTGGTTCTCCTGCGTAGTAACTACACGTTTACCAAAATAATAAACTTGGCCAATCCTCATTTTGTGCAGTACCTACCAATTTTTATTTTATTTGCTTTTGTTTATTAAAAAAAAAAGACGTTGCCCCTCACTAGGAATGTCTCCTGTATCGTGGGTGCGTTTACAAACATAAATAAACTCACATACACAAACGCACAGAGCCGGAACAACTATCTGTAAGTCATACAACTATTTGTTCCGTGCGGGAATCGAACCTGCGACACGCAGCACAGCAGTCAATTGCTCAACCACTGCGCCAACCGTGTCGTCACCTATAATCGCAGCAATTCGCAAAAGTGACTATATTTTTTTTTCACATCTCTTTTACTTTGTGACTGTTGTCATTATGTTGTGTCTGTGTCACAAAAATGATTTCTATTCTATTATTATCTTTTAATTACGTTGAAGCTACGAAACCTCTACGACAGTGCTACTGTTACGCTACGGGCCGCTACCCGTTACGGGAATGCTACGAAGCTGCCAGTTTGCTGTGTCTGCTAGTGACACCATTGCGAAACCCTAGTCCGCTGACCCTCCCTCTCTCTCTGCGCACAAGACTCTCTTGGTCGTTTATTTATTTAGTTATGTGAGATAAGTTTTTCAATGTTTTATGTACCTTTAACCATGGGCGACGACAGGTCTGGACTTTCAATGCGGTGCATCTTCAGCACCCTGCCTCGAAAAGTTTTCTGTGAAGATTGAGAACTAAAGAAGAAAGATGCAAAAGCGAGTGTAGCAAGCTCGAAAATTTTTGCACCTTCGCCTCGGGTATACTAAGTTCTCGAGTATGAAGCTTTTATATAAATATTTTTGTATGTTTTTGTATAGGTATTTTATTTTTAACGGTGTGCAACCGTGCAATTTCACCTCCTTGCACCCACCCCCATGTCTATTGCAGCCATTTTAGTTTAAGTAAAACAATAAATAAATGATGCACTGCCAGAATCCGTTTTTTTATTGCTAGAATGATGAATGGAATGGGATTGAAAATGGGCCATCCATAGTCTTAGCTTTGTGAGAAATTAAGAAAAATTGCAATCACCAATTTGTTTTAAAAAGCGTGGTGATTAGTGTTTTTTTGCAATTTTCTTGAAGTATGTACAGTGGCGATTATTTATGTTAACTTTGCAGTCGACTTTCATGAGTTAATCATGCCTAATGAAAAAGTGACAATAGATGGACACACAAATACATTGTACGCATATTATGACCATAAAATATTTTGCCAAGTACGGTATGGTGATATGTACGAGGGTAGTCTTCGGTTAACAACGCCGACGGGTATTCTCGTTGCCATAATAATATGGGGTAATCCTTTTGGGTAAAATTTCGCAATAATTCGAATAGCTTCCTACTGCAATTCCTGACACCAGATACAAAAGCAAAGAATTGGAAGGAAGGTTTAATAGTAAAACGTGTTACGATTTTAACATAATATATTTTTTAATTAATTTAGTTATGTTTAATAACTAAAATTGTGACAAATATTAATAGAAAACCTGCTTAAAATACCCCCAAAATCCAGTCCACTACGCACTATTTATGTGCGTCAACCATTAGGTAATCTATGTCACAACTGCGTCAAAACGTGCAACCCTATTTCATGTAATCAGAGCCATTCATGCCGAATGAACAATGATGACCGTGCAGTCCCCGACCCGTGTGCTCGGCTCGAGCAGGCCGCACGTTTTGCACCTAAATTATTATAAACCCGTGCACGTTTGCGCGCACTGACTAATCCCCGGCGTAACCACCGTTGCGGGGTTTCATTCCAAGTAACTCTGAATTTACACACTTTATATTTGGAGTAGTTGTATAACGTTACAGGAATAAATAAGTACAAAAGACGCCTCCTTCGCGAGAAAACTTTTTCCTGGTTTTTTGTGCGTACGCATTAAAATCCGTTTCATAAGCGACAGGCCCGATTCGTAAATGTATTTATGGTTGTACTTATATAAATGAAATTGAAATGGTTTCACAATGGTCTCGATTTACTTTTTTTTTTGCGAACTTTTATGTGATTGCTTACTTTAAGAAACAAGAAAGTTAATGAAGAAATTGAGAAACATCTAAAAACCTGTAGGTTGAGTAACCTGGTACATAAATAAACATGCTAGGACCAAACATGGTTTTATAATGTATTTAATGTAAGGATAAGAAGAGTTTTTCTATTTACATGCCGTCTGTTTGTCGTCATCAACTCAACTATCATCAAGGGAATACCTAGCACTCCACTCCGTGTATCACGCTGCACTGATATTACTCAGATCCTCACGAGTTCCTTGAATAAATACTTCAAATCTAGTTTTAAAGTTCAACAAAGATGAATAAAATAAATAAGATTGTAAATTTGTAAGTAAGGATAGGATAAAAAAAACTACTTTTAAGCTGTGGTATAAGTATGTACAACAACAGAATGCTTTCCTCGAAAGTCTTTCCATTGTACGAGAGAGAGACGGAGCTATACAGGACGAATAGTGGTATTCCTTTTTCAAAGCGGCATCATGATGGCGTTGAAATGTTATAGTACGGTCCCAGGGCATTACAATAAATTGCGTAATGTGGTTTAAGACATAATCACCAGTATTGGCAAACATATTGGTGATTCATTTATCATCGCCTGCAAACATTTTTTCAAGTGAGAACTTATTTAGCCTCTTAGAGTATTTTTAGTAGGGTCATAACTTACGGGTTCGCGTCACCGACATGCTTATTTGAAGTTTTAAGTTTTCACTTATGGCGATATGCGACAAACCGATAAAAAAAGAAGGAGAAGGTTCTCAATTTGACGCAAAACTTTTTATGGAGCGGTCCGAATTCAAATATATTTTTCATGCCACCATCTCGGAAAGAGTATTTTTAATCTTCAATATCTGAGTGGAAAAGCCGTTTTTATTCACTAGAGGATAAAGTAAATTGAATTTAGAACATCGTGTGCACTAAGTTTGTGAATTAAAAAAAACATTAAACCTATTTACTGCTACCTCTATGGTGCCGAATATATCATACAACTTTTTTTTTAATTTGTTAAAAACTCAGACTTGGAACCTTCTTGGTGTTCTTTTTTCAATTTGCTTTGTACGCGGTTCTAACCATCTCCCTCTCTCTCCAACATTCACGCCAAGGGAATCCGATGAATCGGTACAACTATTAAGTATGACAGTTAGTTTACCGAAAAACAGTACACAAGTGACTAACACCAATATTACAGTACCAAACAAAAATATTACACTCAATTTAAATAACTGTAGCAACGTTACTTTAAAATTTTCTTAATTATACCTTAGTATTATTTTGTTATAATTTAAAGATTATTCTGTAATACTTACCTGTCATAATGTAGTAATTAATACCTAAACTGAAATAAAAGTGTACCTATCTTGTGATTGTAAACGTTTTTTTTTTTGCATTTAGTCATTTCCTCGCTGAGGTGGAATGAAAAGTTACGTGTTGCAAAGATTTTTCACCTCGTGCTCTTTTGATTCCCTCGCTAACGCTCAGGATTCTAATTTTGAATCACTCGCTGCGCTCGTGATTCAATTTTAGAATCCTTCGCTTGCTCGGTCATCAAAATTGAACACGCGGTTAAAAAGCAACTTTGCACTCTATAACAAATAACTATTTTACCTCAGCACCTCAAACAAGCAGGTTTTGCTGCTTAAAGACAGTGAGCAAAATTCGATTTTGCTGCGAGCGTGAGACAAAGTAACTTTTTAATTATTTTTTTTAAATGCCGAGTCAGTGCTGGGTCTACTCACAACATTCGAAAGATTTGAACTTCACTTTGTTCTGTCACTTTCACTTCGATACGAAAAGAGCGAGAGATAGAAACAAGTCGATTCGAAGTTCGATTTTCAAATTCCATATATAATAGGCTCAAAAAAGAAACCAACAATAAAACGTTCGGAAACACGTCATCTATAAAATTTCAAATCAAGGTTTAAATGTAATTATTATACTTTTCTCTTAATAATCGAATTATATTTTTTTATAATCAAATAAAGAGATGTTGAAGTAAAAAATACGAAGTTTATCATGTATCTACATAATTATTTAAAGTTTTAACAATCTTTATTGTGACAGAATAATTTAGTAAAGTCAAAGTCAAATATATTTATTCAATTAGGCCAATAAACGGCACTTTTGAACGTCACATAAATCAAAATTAAAATTAAAAAGTAATAAAAAATAATAATTTAAAAGTAATAAAAAAAAAATTTAAAAAAATGATTCTACCGTGCATTCGGAAAGTAGATTGTAGTAATAGTGCAATTTCCGATTTAAAAAATAGCGGGCTTTAAATTTTTACTGTTTTCTTCTTCTGTTCGCTAGCTACAAAGTGCGATAGACGTTGGATATTATTAAAATAATAATAAATAAATATGAGTGAATCCAGTGATGATGTCTGCAATTTAACACCCGAAGAATTGAAGCAGTATGTAAAAAGCGAATCAGTGAATACTCAAACTGAAGTCGCTAAAACAACAATATCGGTTCCATTGGTTCCAAACAAAACTGGTAGGTACTTTTAATTAGCAAAACTGCAATAATTTTACTTTTAACTTTTAATTTTTACAAATATACATGTGGTTTAAATATTACCAAGTTGTATTTTTTACCTTTAGATTATTTGTTCTCGCTGCTGAAGTGAAAAGCTGTATGTGCTACTCGAGACCAAAGTTATTTGCATCTCGTGTCTTTGAATCCCTCGCTGCACTCAGGATTCTAACCTAGAATCACTCGCTACGCTCGTGATTCAAATATAGAATCCTTCGCTTACTCGGGATTCAAAATCAACACTCGCGGCAAAAACCAACTTTGCTGTCTTGTTGCACAAATAACTATTTTTATTGGAAAGAGAATAGTCACATACACAAAGTTGGTTCCATTTAAATTTGAAAAATAAAATCCTAAACTTAGAGGTAGGAAAAAAAAGTTAATTTAAAAAATCTAAAAACCCGACTGCTTATAAATCGAACTAAAAAGACGTAAACAAGAAGAAAAACATGTTGTGCAGTCGGAGGATACATATTCACGAGCTGGCTGACCAAAACCAGATGTATCCTTCGACTGCACAACATGATTTTCTTCTTGTTTACGTCTTTTTAGTTCGATTTTTTATACATTAACTTGAAATCACCTCTTAACAATCCTTTATTTTGATACCGCACACGATGGGTTTAGAAGAAAAAAAAAACCCCCTCAAAATGGCGCCCAAAATCCGCCATTTTTTCATTTCCAATTTTAATGTAGCCAGTAGACTCACTCACTCGCAGGGTTAAGACGAATCGATAGACGTAAGAATCATCAAAATCGGCCAACGCGTTGGGTCTCTAGAACGCCATATAGAAACAAACACACATGCATACTTACTTACATACATACATAGACTGATAAACACATTACCCTCCTTCGGCAGTCGGGTAAAAAGGATTTATTGATAATTTTTCCACAGAATTTTCAATTGTGAACTGATTCTATTGAAATTAAGTAAACTGAAAACCAAGAAAAATCTTTTTAACAAAAAATTTAACCGACGAAATGATGAAATGAAAAGCAAAAAAAATAATTGTCTTGCATTTTGAGGCAGCGCCAAACAATGAACCTAGAGCTACAATCAATTTATTTGGCGCCAACTTTTTTAAATAAAAGGGTTTTTTTTGCTTTTTAGGGTTCCTTATCCAAAGGGTAAAAACGGGACAATATTACTAAGACTCCGCGGTCCGTCCGTCTGTCACCAGGCTGTATCTCATGAACCGTGATAGCAAGTCAGTTGAAATTTTCACAGAGTATGTATTTCTGTTGCCGCTACATCAACAAATACTAAAAATAGAATAAAATAAATATTTAAGTGGGGCTCCCATACAACAAACGTGTTTTTTTTCGCCGTTTTTTGCTATAATGGTACGGAAACCGTCGTGCACGAGGCCGACTCGCACTTGGCCGTTTTTTTACATAATTTTATTTACATGCACCTATCCCGGTGTCTGTTATCAAATCTTGCAAGTTAAATTTGACCCATTTTCCGTTATCCGATTTGTACACACGTTTGTTTCTTGTGACAATGCTTTTTTAAAAAAAAAAAAAAAAAATTTTTTAAAAAATCCTGACGAATCCGGTCTTGACATTGATTCCAATCTCAGAATATTTTTTTTTTCTTTTTTTTTTAATAAAAAAGAAAAATATTTTAAAAAAATCCTGACGAATCCGGTCTTGATATAGATTTCAACCTCAGAATAATTTAACATATAATCGGCCAGCACTGCTTTTATTCATCTGTTTGTTAAACAAACCATTAGTTCCTCCTATTCATGTAATGATATCATCAGACATCGATAGACACAGACGCGTGTGAGACGTTGCGTCACTATTCAAAGAATAGGTCTCGTGGTGGCGTGCGTGACATCTAGACGGGCCTAGTCTAACTAGTACTTTTGACACACAAGGAGGGTGACCACAAGCTCTTAGAGTAAGGTTATTTTGAGTGTGTGTAAGGGACAGATGTATATGACGTGTATACATCTGTCACTTACTCGATCTCAAAATAACCTTACTCTAAGAGCTTGTGGTCACCCCCAAGACTTGAGTCGGTAATTGACGAAGATACGGCCATAACGAATTGGCGACTATTCGGCCTGTTCGGTGAAAATATGGTCATTCATTCATGTTATCTGTTCAGAAAAAAGATTTAAATTTTGACCGCTTCTCTATCTATCTATCTTTTTACTATATTAAAACGAGCAATTGTTGTATATTAGTATGTATATAAATTTATTTTGCGTATCTCAGAAACGGCTCTAACGATTAGAATGAAAGTTTGTATTTAGATTTTACCTAAATGAGATCTTTCCTCAAGTTTGCCGTATGACATAACTTTCCAGAATTTTATCCTTATTAGGGACACTATCGGATAGTGCAATATGCGTGTGGTGTTATTCCAATATCAATAGGGTTCGATTCCTGGCAAGGAAAATAGATTTAAAAAAATCCAATGTTGCAGTTTTAGTTTTCATCAAAATCGGGCTCATGACACCTTTGAGTGTTTGCCGCTATTCCTCATAGTTTCGATTTGGCCATTCATGCCCTCTTGAATAACTCACTCTGTATGTATGGTTATATTGTTGTAAAAACGTTAAAAAAATATCGAGCAAAAATCATAAATCAGAAAATAGTCGTATTCTCAAAATATAAATTATGATAATTAATGAAATGATTCCTCGTCTGTCCAATGGTCCAATGAATATTGATGTTCTTTAATAAATTGCTAAAGTCGTTTTTTTTTTAATTCAGTTAAATAAAAAAAAACTAACTGTCAATTTAACGACGGGGTTTAAGAATTAGCGATCTACGATGCAGGTAGTCAAGTATTTACCTACTTAAGGCGCTGAGAAACTTAATGATAGAACAGAATTTCGGGGCCCAAGCTAAAAATAAATAAATGAGATTTAAAAAAATCTAATAACCACAGCATTTCTTACAACGAAATAAACAAGAAACAAAAAAAAAAAACTTATCACAACTTAATACTCTAAGTTTTTGTAACTAAACTAGGTACAATAAATGTGTCTGCAATGTTGGACTATTGCAGCAGGTCAGCGATGGGCTTTTGTTTTTGAACTTTTGAGCAATGCTAACAAGGAATAACCTCCATGAAAATTACTTTATTCGAATACAATGGTATAGGTACAATTTTTTTTTTTTCATTTTGCCCTTTTTAAACGGCAAATGGCCAGGCAGGAACTCTGTTTTTTTTTATTTTCCATGTGAAACGTTACAAAAATCAAAATTAAATAAGGAACTATTTTTTTTTTTAACGTTTACCAAACTGACCAGGAAGTTATTTTTTTTAATGTTTACCAAAGTTGTCCGGAATTCTTATACTATTTTTAAGATTATGCAGGTACCCAAGTCATTAGGAACTCTGGACAGGATGTCGTGGAAAATAGTTAGGCTTAGCACGCATTGAGATTATTTTCCGCAATGCGTGCAGCTTCATACAATTCCATAGGTCTCAGAACGGGCGGAAAAAAATCGCGCGAATAAAAATTCTGTGGTAAAACAAGGATTTCTTACGTTAACATTGCCACGCGATTTTTTTACCGCAATGCGTGCAGCTTTATTCAATTATATGGGTTGCAGAATGTGCGGATATAACGATAGGGTATACCCGAAGTTCGAAGTATGATTCGTTTCGCGCGGGGTGGAGTGGCGGGGCTCTACGCGTCACAGCGGTCACGTGCGAGCAAGCGTGGCCTGCTCGACGGCGCTGCAGCCGTGGGCCCGCGGTGCCTGACCAAACGGACCCGACACAACACCCAGCAAAACCCACACAGACCATTCACTCACTGCCGCCCTACTCTAACATCAACCACAATACACAAAATCTTCTTCAAATACCTGTAAATCTGCATTTTACCCTACAATTTAGAGTTCACGCATCGGAATGTGCGCCAGCATTCCGATTTCCGACGCCCCCCGTCCATATTTTGACGCCGCTGCCGCGTCAAGGTCGATTTACATCAAACGAACATAGAGCTAGAGCTAGAACAAGAGCATTCTTTCGTAATCTTTTAGTGTAAACGAAAGCTAGAGGTATCGATTTACATCAAACGAACATAGAGCTAGAGCTAGAACAAGAGCATTCTTTCGTAATCTTTCAGTGTAAACAAAAGCTAGATCGAATGTTTTTGCTCATTCGTGTCAATTCTGTGGTTAGTATTGGTAGTGCTTCGTTATGTCTGGCTCTGACAGCGATATCATTATTGCAAGTGCTGCATTTATTATTTTGTCGCAAAAACTCAAAAATAAAAGAAGGAAGAGACGTTGGTGGGTTACAAATTTAATGCATCGAAGGAAACTGGATAATGTAGGTGAAACAATGACGGATATGCAAAAACAAGAAGAAAGTGGACAATTCCAAAACTTTTTTAGAATGGCAGCAGAGGATTGTGATCATTTACTATCTCTGACCAGCGAAAAAATTCGAAAATCTTTAGTTCAAAAAAAAAAAATAGTTTTCATACGTCGGATCCCACAGACATCTGAAATTGCGGTAGGCTTCTATCATTAATAAACATTTTTCTTGAGACCAATCCATAACTTAATCGATAGATACGTAAAAAATCGCTAGAACACAAGAACGCTTTGATGAGACCGCTCAGTGGCGCGAGCACGTCCGAACACGCTAGAACGCTCTAAGCAACTGTTCGCGCGCTCTTGCGCCGTTTACATCAAGCGAGCGAGCATTCTTAGAATATTCCATAGAATCTTTGCGAACGCACTAAGAACAACGAAGGAATGCTCTACGCCTGTTTACACTAGAAGAATTTGCAGTAGTGGGGATAGAATGAGCATTCGCTCGTTTGATGTAAATCGACCTTCACATGACTCAAGAGTTCAAGACTCAAACCGGCCGGTGTTTGGAGTACATCCGCTCAGACTCAGAGTGGCCGCGTAGCTCTCCGGGTGACGACGTAGCCGCACGCTCCATACATGCAGTTAAATACGCTAACAACAATTTATATTTACTGTGATCGTTTAAAGAAAATGGATTGTGGAGATCTAACATAAGTGCTATAATTGTTTGTGATTAGTGCTGAATAAACATACCCGTTGCGGGAATAAAATGTAAACAGAACTTGTACTAAATATTATCATCTGCAATTTTGTGATACAGTGGTTTGTTATTAGTTGTGTTTCCAAATGAATATGGAATCAAGGCATTATTGGGAGGAGAACGGGCATTCCGTGAAATATGACAAGTAAGTTATAAGTCTATTTATTTTTATTACGATTCTACATCGTAATGGTTCGATAATTGAAACGATCGTGTTGTGAATTATGTGTTTACAAGGAGTGGTATCAATACACCATTGAGTGTAACAGAGAAATTACGATGTTATTACAGACAATAAAGTCTAAAAACACAACCATTTTATTCACACGGTGAATGTTGGGTGGGTGAATCAATGTTGGTGGGTACCAAATATTAAAATCCTTGTTTACAATTTAAACATTTTATCAATCTGGGCAGGTAATCATTGTTTATTTTTCTTAGCCGTTAAAGAACGTTGGCCTGATTTGTTATGAAACTTTCTCACGGAGTCCCGGCCGACCTTGACCTGCAAATCATTATTCATCTTGTTTAACATTTTCGCTCATTTTCAGCACCTAACTGCCTAAATTATTCCGTTTCGGCGATTTAGACAGATGTCTATGAGGCTCAAAGTATTTGGATTAGATTTTCATGAATTTTCGCGGCATCTCAAGGTCGATTTACATCAAACGAACATAGAGCTAGAGCTAGAACAAGAGCATTCTTTCGTAATCTTTTAGTGTAAACGAAAGCTAGAGGTATCGATTTACATCAAACGAACATAGAGCTAGAGCTAGAACAAGAGCATTCTTTCGTAATCTTTTAGTGTAAACAAAAGCTAGATCGAATGTTCTTTGCTCATTCGTGTCAATTCTGTGGTTAGTATTGGTAGTGCTTCGTTATGTCAGACTCTGACAGCGATATCATTATTGCAAGTGCTGCATTTATTATTTTGTCGCAAAAACTCAAAAATAAAAGAAGGAAGAGACGTTGGTGGGTTACAAATTTAATGCATCGAAGGAAACTGGATAATGTAGGTGAAACAATGACGGATATGCAAAAACAAGAAGAAAGTGGACAATTCCAAAACTTTTTTAGAATGGCGCCAGAGGATTTTGATCATTTACTATCTCTGACCAGCGAAAAAATTCGAAAATCTTTAGTTAAAAAAAAAAAAATATAGTTTTCATACGTCGGATCCCACAGACATCTGAAATTGCGGTAGGCTTCTATCATTAATAAACATTTTTCTTGAGACCAATCCATAACTTAATCGATAAGATACGTAAAAAATCGCTAGAACACAAGAACGCTTTGATGAGACCGCTCAGTGGCGCGAGCACGTCCGAACACGCTAGAACGCTCTAAGCAACTGTTCGCTCGCTCTTGCGCCGTTTACATCAAGCGAGCGAGCATTCTTAGAATATTCCATAGAATCTTTGCGAACGCACTAAGAACAACGAAGGAATGCTCTACGCCTGTTTACACTAGAAGAATTTGCTGTAGTGGGGATAGAATGAGCATTCGCTCGTTTGATGTAAATCGACCTTCATTTGTAGAAATTCTACTGGCTGGAAATAATTCCGCTACCGGTGATCATAGGCACTAAAAAGTCTATGAATAATGTAACTTCAGTGCTAAGTCAGAGTTTTGACCTTATTTTCTCTTTCAAATACATAAATTGTGGACCTACCTGACTACCTGTCTATTTCACTTTCCACGATGAAAGTGTTTAGACTCAAATACCCCCATAGCGTCGGTGGCAGGAACAAAAAAAAATACCTGCCCACCTTATTACATTTCTAATGATGCAATCAATTTGGGAGACGTGGCGTAAGTATCTGTCGAGTAATGAACGACGATAGGGTAATTTATTCAATAAACGGTTAGTTTTGTATTGATAGAATGAAAAAAAAGTTTAAGTGTTTGTGTAACAGAACAGATAAGTAAAAACGAAGTTGAAGCAACTTCATCATATTGCATTTACCGAAAGTGGTGATCTACAATATTTATTCACCCAAGCGGGTCATGTTTACAAATCGATATCTGTGCCTATTGGTACTAAAGATTAAGCAATCATTAAAAAAAAAGTATGCCCCTACAGCTTTTATAAATCTAATGTACCTGGTGCTGTTCTTTCATGTGGTAAAAAAATCACAATATCATCCAAGTAGACTAAAAACAACAACATTTGATAAAACCCCTGCCACCTACTAAATTCAGCCCTTGCGCTTGGCTGGAAGAATGAAATGACTTCCTTAGCCCACAGGGTCTTTTCAGATCTGCTTGAATAGTTCTACCCAATCCTACCTTGAAGCCAATTGAAAAACGATGATTAGAAATCATAGACCTAACAGGGAAAATTTTGAATCTATATATAGCGTCAAACTTTTAGGGCCCAAAACCAAAACTGCGATGCGACTAAAAATAATCTTCCTTTCATCATCCTCATATCAGCCGAAAACGTCCACTGCTGGACATAGGCCTACCCCAAGCGTTGCCACATTGACCGGTCCCGTGCGTCTCGTATCCAGTGGATCCCCGCATCCTTCACCAGGTCATCGGTCTACCTGGTGGGAGGCCTTCCATCACAACGTCTTCCGGTTCGCGGTCGCCACTCCAGAAACTTTCTGCCCCATCGGCCATCCGTTCTGCGAGCAATGTGCCCTGCCCACTGCCACTTAAGTTTGGCAATTCTTCGAGCTATGTCGGTAACCCTGGTTCTCTTGCGGATCTCTACATTTCTGATTCGATCACGAAAGGAAACTCCGAGCATAGCCCTGTCCATTGCCCTTTGGGTGACTGTATAGTAGCTGGTAGCTTTCTGATGTAAGCAACCATATCTCAGAGCCATATGTCATAACTGGCAACACACACTGGTCATAGACTTTCGTCTTGAGACACTGTGACATCTTCTTTTCTATCTACAGAAATCCTTTCCAAATAATATTAGCATTAAATGCAACTTTATCTTTATCAATTGTCAACGAGCTTCTTGACCTATCTTGTGACCCAATGACTAAACCACTGACACTGTATTGTACTTAATTTATCAAGGCATTCTTGCGCTTTGATTGGCTATCGTGAGATAAAGATCATGTGATGTTTTTGAAATAGTAAACAATTTTACGGCTGTGGCCCAATTTCGATTGCCTGCAGAAAAGATGGAATTGTAGGTATCTAAAATTGTTCCCAAGAAATCACTTTAATGTTATA
Source organism: Orthosia gothica (assembly GCA_949775005.1). Lineage (NCBI taxonomy): Eukaryota > Metazoa > Arthropoda > Insecta > Lepidoptera > Noctuidae > Orthosia > Orthosia gothica. Next base: position 30,855,218 of record OX459042.1, on the reverse strand, counting down.
ATTTAAAAAAAACTAAGCTATTCTGTGTATTTCTTATAGCTTTTGGTCACACGTCGATTGCTATAACAAAAATCTTATTCTCCTCTTTATTTCATATCCTTCAAACAATAGTAAAAATTCACAAGATATAAATTCGGCCTACAAAAGCATAACAAGGATTCAACATTGACAATATGTAACTGTTTTTTTTCATTTTGTACAAAAGTAGTTTTCAAGTAACAAATTAGCTAGTGCTTATCATCATACGATTCAGTTCAGTAACGAAGATAAAAGGGTCGTCTACATAATAATGTTACCATTACTTCTTACATAATAATATTTTAAGTTACTTTTTCTCCTATGTTAATAAAAAATACTCTTTACGATAAAACAATCATTAGGTACATAACTGCGCATAATGTTTTTCTTTAACCTCTGAAACGGTCTGAAACCATAGAATTGCACATTTTCCCTGTTCCCATGTTCTTTGAGATCTTTATTTGAATTTGATTTTTTCTGGTTGTTTTAAGCGTTCCATTTTTGAGCTATAAGCGGCCAGTTTGTGAGCAGTCATTTTTTGAAAAACCTTGAGTAAAACGTATTTTCATTCTTGTTTCATTGCGTAAATATTTTACCATTGCACGTTTGTGATTGGAGGAAGGAGTACGGAGTTTTTACTGCTTTGTTTACGTTTTAAACTTTGTGACGAATGGTGCAACAGACCTTGAAGTGTGCATAACTGAGGATATTGTATTTGTATGCAATGGTCGATACATCTTATCGTGAAGTGGTTAAAATAGGTAGGTACCAAGGACCTTGGAGGCCTATTGGTGATAAGAGAGGTAATGTTACAGTTATGTCACTATGTTCATGCAACTCTTTGATTTTGATCGTCTATGACAAAAGCATAAAGAATTATCCTTCTCTGATGAGGGATTTTAGGGGTTTTACATCTTCTCATGAGATTGTGTACCCTGATAGAGCCTGTAATTTACATAACCTGGTTTCTATAAATATTTATTGAAGTTATTGCACATTATGCTTGTGTGATTGATACTGTGGTATGATCAGAATCACGGGCTTGTAAATCTGTGCCACTTGCAGCCAGGTGTCGTCATAGAAACTTGTTTATAATCTATTTATAGACCAGAGTTCAATGCTACAAATGTTTCAGTGCTAATCATCGATATAGTGCGTCAGATTCTGTATCGGGATCGAGAATGTAGCCAATAAGCCATTTGTTTACGCTGACGCGCGATTTTACGCAGCTCCGCAATTGGGCACTCTCAAAGGTGAAAATAACCATTTGCATGTAAGTACATACATTCATGTAACAAAACGTATGAATCGAACATTACATAAATAAGTCCGATAAATATTAAAATACATTCATTATTTTAGTAACAAAGCTGCGACCGGCTGAAAACGAAAATCCCCAATTGATTAATTCGACATCTGAATAGATATTGTGATTTGTGGCGAAAGAGGAGCGAAAATAACACCTCGATAACACGTGACAGGAGTGAGGGGCGCGCGGGGCGAGGAAGGGCGCCGCCTGCACGCGCCGCGGCCGCGTCCTCAACACGCCGCGCAAAACGTGACCGAGCCTCACACACACACACAACGCGTTCCACAGCCACACGTAACGTTATGCACACACACATAATATGCTCACGTTCGTCGAGTGTCGCCTGACTCTATTTGCGGGTATACCCGACTGTTTTAAGAATGTATTTATTATAAACGATTTTTCTCATGAATGGCTCCTTGTTAACTTGATGTCATAAAGGAATTTATTATGTTTGGACTGCGAAGTTCGAGAGTTTTATTAATTATTTTTGTGGTTTTTGCTTTTATGGAGTTGCGGTGGCTGAAATTGGAATTAGGTTAAAAAAGAATTTTTGGTAAAACTTTTTTTAAGAATTCGCAAATTGTTTCTTTGTTTTTGCTTGGTTTGGTGAGTGAGTACGCTGTTTGCCTTGCATTTAGAATGCAAGCAATCACTTACATAATGGATTGTATATACACAGACAAGACATACCTAAGTAGATGCCGCGTGATTCAGTCGGTGCGTCGCGTCGCCGTTGGTGTATTCGTATGAACGTATTATAGTAGTGTACCTGGATCATGAAAAAGAATCTGCATTAGGTCGCGGTCGTCGTAGCCATGTATTATTATAGGTAGGTATATATAAATATACATTTAACCAATTATTCTAGTAAACAGATATGTTATGAGCGCTCGCATTGTGAAGACTCGAATACGTCCTAATTGGGACGTATAGTCACTAGTCTATGTCACGCATGGCGAAGAGCGATACGCTTTGCTGAAACAAAAACAAAATTTAAAAAATGCAATCGTGTGCATTTAGAAAGTGTACCAATTATGATACCAAAGTGCATACAACAGAAGGGATCTCATATCATAAGTGAGTACGCAATTTAACACACCTGAATTCACAATTTTTTTTTAAATGACATTTTTCTTCATAATAATTTTTGACAAAAAGAATAATTTCTGATACATTGTGACCATACATGAATTGGAAGAGGAAAGGTAGCTCATACCAAAATAAACATTTGCTTAAAAATATATAACTTACCTTAGAAAAATTTAAAAAAGCGGAAGTCAGTAACTTAATAATAATTGATATTTTACTAGGGTACTCAACTGTGCAAATCCCGAGCGGAATTGCCGGAATTTTGGCAAGCTTATTAATTGAATACTTTGTGAATATTGTATTTTTTTAAATCCGGTTAAAGTCCGATTTTTAATACATACGTTTATTCACTTGCTTTTTATTAGATCACGCTTTAACAATTCTAAAACCGCAAGTTTTTAAAACAAGCTGTCATGAAATAAATAAATTTTAGCAAACATCACTGACAAATTAATTGTAAATGCAGAAATGTGGAAAACAAATGATAACTCTCTTCGTATTTCTGTTTCCAGAAACGAAAATATTGTTTCAGTGTCAATTTTAAATAAACTATGCAGTTTTTTTGACAATTGGGTATTTCTATAAATAAATGCCATTTGTCTTTTTATATAGAGATGATAATTTAAAAAATTAGCAACTTCCATTTTGTTTAGAGGTGCGAAACAAAAATCCTCATAAAAAGTACTGTAGGAAGATGGACGAAAATAACTGGGTATTCTAGTTTTGGATTCTATTAGTCTAGGAAATTTATTTACTTAACTTTGCAATTATTTGGGTCATCAAAAAGAACTTGTACCATTCAGACGGATCCATAACTTTCAAATAAAAAATTGTAGGGGGAATTGACTCCTACGATTTTATTTGCTTGACAATTTTAATTTTTATGTAGCTAATTTTATAGGTACATAATTAATTAAATTATACCTACACTTACCTAATTAATCAGTACAATATATGTAGGTATTAATGATAAAGTAAATAATCAGTACAATTGACACGATTTAAACGAATCTTTTATTTCTGTCACTAAGATTCGGGGTGAGCGATAAAAGCTTGTACCGACGGACGGACGTATGTTACACGTGCATCATATTTTCGACACTTTATACATATGTCACGTCGACATATGTACCAGACTCGTGCTCCGGCCACACCTTATGTAAGATATGATTATATTATGTATTTTAGATTTATTTAACCTCAAGATATTGGAGACTTAGAGAGAACTTACAATAGAGAAAGGCCACAGATTTGTCTTCCAATTCTTACATGGATACTTAATTGTAAGTTTACGTACAAATATATAAACGTGTAAATTCTATCCCGATTCGCAGAAATTGTAGAATAATAAAATTAGACACCAATGTGTTACATACAATAATCAAAACATGACCAAATTAGAAAACGGTTAATATGTAGGTATCTTATTACTTATTACGTACCAATCAATAAGGTGGCCAGTAAAAAAAAAAGCGGCCAAGTGCGAGTCGGACTCGCGCATTGAAGGTTTTCGTACAATTATCACAAAAAACGGCACAAAAATCATGTTTGTTGTATGGGAGCCCCACTTAAATATTAATTTTATTCTGTTTTTAGTAAAGTAGTATAGCGGCAACTGAAATACATCATCTGTGAAAATTTCAACTGCTTATCTAACACGGTTCATGAGATACAGCCTGATGACAGACGGACCGCGGAGTCTTAGTAATAGGGTCCCGTTTTTACCTTTTGGGTACGGAACCCTAAAAGCAATGAACCGAGTTTTAATAATAGCGGCTTTACGCTAGGCAAAGTAACTCAGTTTTCTATAAATGTTTTTCCCATTAGCTATTATTTATTTCATTTGATTGTACATAAGCTGAAAGCACGAAGCCGTAAATTAAACTATAAAAATAACCAATGAGCAGTTACGCAGTTATTGCATTTGTAATTGTCTATTTTTAAACTTACTGGAACTTACTGAAAAGCTCTATAATATAACCAAACTTTTACAAAATCTGGGTTTACCTGTCCCCAGTCGGTCCATATTTGTATAACGCTTCAAAATACACAAGGTACCATAGTCTAAATCTACGCCTCAACTGAGATTTTCAATGTGGGCATAAACCACCTATTCATTTTCCCCGTCCCAATTCATGTAAAGAGTTTTTAACTCTTTATTCAAAAAACCGGCCAAGTGCGAGTCGGACTCGCGCACGAAGGGTTCCGTACTTGGTAAATTGCGGTTTACGAATTATGACGTATTAAAAAAAAACTACTTACTAGATCTCGTTCAAACCAATTTTCGGTGGAAGTTTACATGGTAATGTACATCATATATTTTTTTTAGTTTTATCATTCTCTTATTTTAGAAGTTACAGGGGGGGGGACACACATTTTACCACTTTGAAAGTGACTCTCACGCAAATTATTCAGTTTAGAAAAAAATGATTTAAGAAACCTCAATATCATTTTTGAAGACCTATCCATAGATACCCCACACGTATGGATTTGAAGAAAAAAAATAATTTTAGTTTCAGTTTCAAGTATGGGGATCCCCAAAATTTATTGTATTCTTTCTATTTTTGTGTGAAAATCTTAATGCGGTTCACAGAATACATCTACTTACCAAGTTTCAACAGCATAGTTCTTATAGTTTTGGAAAAAAATGCCTGTGACATACGGACGGACAGACAGACAGACATGACGAATCTATAAGGGTTCCGTTTTTTGCCATTTGGCTACGGAACCCTAAAAACCGACCGCCAGCCTTCAAAATGTTGCCATAGCTACTTCAGTTCACGGCCAGTCAACAGCGACACACTGTTATTTCACCCCTCGGCTGCTAAATTATTGAATTCGCCGAGTGAATTCGAATGGCCGTTGTACGCAAGTAGTTCGTTCATTACTCATCACTCATTAGTTCAGTTCACTGCAGTACATCGCCACACGTGGATGGCACTGAGAAGCCAGCACGTGTTATGAATAGCATAAATTTACTGTGAATGCACTTTGCAACATAGTTGTACAAGTAGGATGGCCAAGAAGAAAATTAAACTGCGGATTGAATTGCAGATTTATCTTGCAGCACTCTAGTTCTTTCCAATTCCAATAGGCGTAACACGTGGGTGGTATTAGTGCAGGCTGGCATTATGCTTAAGTGAAGACATTTCCAAAGCATCCCTTTGTTGGAATCTTAATTTAGTAAGATTTTTTATAGTAAATATGAAGGCCAATCAAATTATGGTTTGTCATCTAGATTCTATAGATAATTTGATGAATGATGTTACGTAATGTGACAGAAAAGCCAGTATTCAAACATTCAACCCCAATTGCTTTACGGGATATTTCAAATCAACAGGATAATTCCTACAAGTCGGAAAAAACTTTACAAAAAAATAAGCGTTACTGAAAAAATTCCATACGCATAATTTAAGTCTATACCTACAACTTGTGCCCCTCCCTATTTCCGAGAAAGTCCGGAAAATTCCAAAGCCATGGTAAACTTAGCCGTGGGTATTTATGTCCTAGCAAACACGTTCTACTCTTTTATACGAGTAGAACGTGTACATTTAATTTCTTGAAGGTTTTCCTCTCAAGCCTGGTGCCTGGTTTCGAGGGCGGGCAATGTGAGCAATTATCATTATGTAAGATCTTTTTTATATTTTTAGTTATTCTGGGGAAAAGGAAATAAGGAAAACATCGAGACACTTGAACCAACGAGTTAATTAAAGTTCACGTTTCATGAAATTAGAACCCAATTCGAAACTGGAAAAGTATTCTTGGAAAGTGTGAGGGTGAAAACGGATTGGATGAATTTTTTGTGAAATATTTTTGTATTTTAATTGCTTTTAGTATCTAGCTTGCGGATATTTGTGATGGCTAGACTTACTGAAACATAATTGGCGATGTGTGGACGGTACTGTGAAGGGAGCTCAGGGAGCTAATAAAATATTTAGAGATTAGCTTTATATGTAATAAAACAAAAATGTGTCTGTCTTTAAGCGGCTTCTATATAATCGACATTTGACAATCAAAACTGAAGAAAAACATCTTCTATCATCTGACAAGCGTTCCTAATTCAATTACTTTCCAAAACTAAGAAGTTGTCGGCAGTCTTATTATAGGCAAGGAGTTTGCCTTTAAATAGGCCGAGTCCACACAGTACCTAATATGTAAGCGTATATGTGTACCCTTTTTCAATGTACCTATTATACACTTCTGCCTTTCTTCCTATACAGGCGTAATGCTGTTTTTATATGTTGTCCAAGTATGTATTACATAAGAAAATAATCACCTTTACATAGTTTCAACCTACCTTAAAATCTAATTTCGGAGTTCCAAATCGCCCTATCATTTCAACTGACCCCTATCAACTGTTGAATTGAATAACGACGTCACTATAATAGAAATATTTGCAATTAGCCATTCTGTCGCGAACAATGCAACTGGAGCAACACGTGTGTGATGACGTCACTATCATAAACAGGTGCCATCGTGGCGTATACTATCTCTGTGTTGACAGTGCTATAATGTACTTATGAAAACAGATATAACTTTGTATGAGGACGAATAATAGTTGCTTTTGGTACAATTATCATTATTAACGCATTCGAAGTTTAACTGGTTTGAAGCGGTTACTTTTCTTATCCATCTAAGTAGCTAGGTATAGCTTTTTCCCACGTCTTTGCTTATGCTACAGACGGCACTACAGTGTAGCTGAAATAAAATAACTTTCGAAAGCGGATATACTTTAGAGGCCTTTTAATATCCGATAATTTTCTAATTTCCTTTGATACATCATCTGTTTGTTGCGAATAAGTGACAAATATATATTAGTCAAATATACCTCTTAAATATATATAGGTACCTTGTACCTCTTGAAAAATTACTCATGAATTGTGCCGTATTTGGGTTAGAGTTTGAAATGCCGTAATTGAAATTTAACTCATTATCAAAATGTTCCCAATGCATCAAAACTAAATTAATAAGTTTACAAGCGATATTTTGTTTGTTCCTGTTTATTAGTCATATACCTTCCTCCGATAAATATTTAAATAACAAGTCAAGACGAATTTTCAGTTTTGCCGCCGATTTTCTATTTATCATCTGTGCCGAAAGGCAAACGCATTTATGCGCATTTATGGCTATACAGCCACGTGAACGCAATTTGTACTAGGCAAAGAGACTTAATTTGGTATGCCAAGAATGATAAAGAGATCCAATCAAAGAGTAAATAACCCCAGCACGCCGTTTCATACAACATTGCTGGAGCGTTGTAATGTTCCAAATTCAAAAAACGCTCCAGCAATGGGTTTGTTTTTCGTTGTCCGTAAATTCGATACTTCGCGTGTTATTTTTCGAAAATAATGACAATGTTTCCATGCATGTTTGAGAAAATATATATTACTAAGATCATTCATTTTACAAGAAATTACACACTAGCACTCGTTGCCATCTTCGTAGTAGTTTTCTTACTAAGTACATCGTGATTCATATGATGAGTATGTTATGCTGAATCTATAGGATTATTTAATGTATTTAATTTTTGTAGTATTGTATTACGGATGACTAATTTGTATTAACCGCAAATGCGGCAATTACTTGTAGTTCTAGGTTCTAGCAAACCAATTGACATTAATTACTAATTATTATATTTGACGGAGTGACAATAAGTTAGGTTCACCTTGCAAAAAGCTTGAGGTTACAACCAGATCTTATGCTGAATGCTGGATTTCCACAAGAAAACGAGGCCTATATGCTCAGCAGTGGGCAAAATCGGGATGATAAAGATGATGATGATAAAACTAAGGTCAAAATTAAAATTAACCTTATCCTATCTAAAAGTATGCCTAGATTTTAACAATAAATAACTATAATTGACACAGATAACAATCTGTAAAAGTTCGAATCATTTTATATTGTATCGGATAAGGATAAGAAATTGATCACGAGTGACGCCTTTTGTCATCGGCTGACTTAAAGTTATGAAATAATAATTAGTCACGATGATGAGACTTCAGCGGTGGAAGGCCTCCCGCAAAGTGGACCGATGACCCTGGTGAAGGCGATGGGGATGATATGGTGATACTTGGGAGAGACGTAGTACGTGCAGCTATGGACGATTTTTGGTTGAGCTAATGATGAAAATTCTAGCTAATAGAAGAGTAGTAGGCCATAAGATAAGATTCTTAGCTACATAGTGAAGGTATTATGAATGCCTTTAAGTATTCCAATTAGCGAAGTCAAAAGAAAAATGTAAAAATCTGACATCAGATAAAAGTGAAATTGGAAAACGTGACCTTTTCAGCATAGTCGTTATCGGATAATAACTGTCATTTATCATACTTAATACTAATACTATTATACTAGGTAATAGGGGAAAGACAGATGCATAAAATGATGTTGTTTTTACACTTTGTACCTACATTTAATCAAATGAATTAGAGCTCCATGCGAACACGATCAACAACAAGCAGTTGAACGTACGGTCTTGACCAGATGATTGAGCCAGATATTGTGATGTTTTCATTTATGTAGACTATTCATACTACATTGTAGAGTATCGTTTCATTTGTGAATATGACTTCGTCTAACGTTCACAAAACGATATTTACCTGGGTGGGGTACCTTACGCAGGGTCCGATCTAGCAATTTCGTCGCTCCGGGCATAGACAATTTGCCGCTCTTTAAAATGACGCCTTATTTGTAAGCAAATGTTTCAGGATAATATCGCGGTTTTTAACAGTCGGATCGGATAAAGCCGCTTTTTCAAAAACTTCGATCGACGTGAAAATGAAGTGGGCTCGAAAATTTCACCTAAGAATATTTGCAACATTATGAATGTTAAGTTATTTAAGGCTCGGGCTAAATAATAACAGCCGCACGGGTCGATCTTCAAGGTAAAGCAACGCTTGACGAGGTCGGTCCGTGGATGGGTGAACATTTCAACATACCGAGTTTCCTCCGTGCCTCGGAAAGCACGTCGAAAGATCTTTGACAGTCGTTACGGGTAGTCAGAAGCTTGAGATCTGACACCAGTCTAGCCAAGGGGTAGGTACCGTTGTCACCCAGTTACTGGGTTGTGGAGGTCAGATAGGCAGTCCCTTCATGTAAAACACTGGGACTCAGCTGAATCCGGATAGACTGGAAGCTGATCCCAACATTGTTGGGAAAAGGCTAGGCAGATGATGAAGTTATTTAAGGCTCGATCTCAGAATAAAAGAATAGTAACATTCGACAGTGAAGCGTGCTTGAAAATTTGAGCATCACACCACGAATAAGTTAGGTTTTCTAAAGAAAAGAAACGGGCTGTTAGTGCAGTTAGGCCGCCCTTCATTTAAGTCGCTCTGGGCTTTTGCCCCCCTGGATTCGGGCCTATCTATATTAATATAATAAAGAGGAAAGATTTGTATTTTTGTATGTAACGAATAAACTTAAAGAAAACTGGACCGATTTCAAAAATTCTTACACCGCGCGTTCCCTGTATTCCCACGGGAACGGGAACTACGCGGGGGAAACCGCGAGTCACCCGCTAGTCGACAATAAAAAAAACGGTAAAACGATAACTCTTGGCAATACTGGTGTCAGTTTTTCGGACTTCTGTAACGACTATCAAAGATCTACAAATGACAGCCGGGACGTGCTTTCCGAGGCACGAAAGAGTCTCGGTATCGGGATGGTCACCCATCCTCGAAACGATCTGGGCAAGCGCATGTTAATCTTGACTTGTGCGGCCTTTGTAACTTTGCCACGACCTACCTACTAAAGTAACTTAATACAGATTATAAAAATAATTGGCCCCTAGCTTTGGCCCTTGCCAACAAAGTTCATAGAATTCTGAAAAGTCAAACTTCAATATTTGAGAGATCAGTCGAAGGCGCGTGACTTGTTGTCAATAGTGTTATGTAAAGATCACAAGTTAAACATTGATTTTGTGGTAAAATGATTGGTCATATCTACCTGCCTAGACCTAATTTATTTACTTATTGGCCTATCAACAATTGTTACACTAATAATAACCTTATCATACAAGCAATAATATAAACTAAGTTTACAATATGATGCGATAAATACAGCATGCAATCATTTTGTTCTTCCTTCCTTGACATCATTTACTCTCTTTGACCAGTGGTGTATTCGTAATCCACATCTCAATCGTCCCCCAAGCTACGCCACTGTCCCGGGCATCCATTCTCGCCTGTAATCCCCGCTAGAGTACCTACGTACATCAGTTATCTTCGTCCTATGCATTAGGAGGGGAGTCTACTATAACCATCAATTGGGAATCCACATTTACACAAAACCCAATAACATGGTTTTAGACCATGCACCTAAGATTAAATAGCGCTGACGAGACGACCACTATATGAGAAACAATTTGGACAAAGAATGTTTTGGCCTAGCTACTTTTATATACTACGCCAAAAATAGACTGATGAAGTCATTCGGACGGAATAACAATGCATATGTCTACTTTAAATAAACTAGTGCACGTGTTTTGTGTATAATGATAAGGCAAAACTAACATGAGCCAGAACGATGTGCTTGCAGATTACAAATATTACAATATTGATATAATTTGTATTACGGATACATTGTTGGGCTACGTGGCTCTTCGTAACATATGCAAAGGTACGGAGTATTTTACCTTACAGTTAATAAATTGTACAGTTGATAGTTTTTTTATGTCTCTTTCGAATAACATAAATCCAAATTAGCTTTACCTACAATAATTCGTGTTCTGTTAGTACCATCATCAGTTAATCACACAAATAACCTTTTAAACGAGAATAGTTAAATAATAATATTATGATATTAAATAATAATTTAATCAGATCTGTAATAAGCATGGACCAAAAAATAACCCTTGGAGAACACCAATGACAAATATTCATAATCCAATAGACTCTTCCCTATTAGCAATCAAATAGAGATTTTCGTTTCGAGAATAATCTTTCAACCAGTCGAGACTGCCTTTGTTACCTTCTGATGCTTAATTATTTCCATTTTCAGGAGCAGATTAGGCGACAGGGTGTCAGACGCTCTCGCCAGGTCTAGGAACACCCCGAGGCAAGTGCCTCACTTTAAATAACTGTGTGTTTAGGTAATTTTTTCGTCGTCTTCTGTAGTTACTTTGTTATTAACTGTTTGGATTAGAGTTAATTGTAACATGTTATTAAAACATTTGTTATTTGCGTTTTGGCAGGATACGAGAGGTAGTGCATGCTTGTTTTCAGTATCCTTGTTTCCAAAGTGAAGTCAGTGTAGGTATACTTGTATGTATAAGTGGTTGTTTGATATAATTTAACATTTCAGCTTCCCAATAAGGTTTGACTAAAATGTTCAATATTTTTTTGCGAAAAGAGAGTAACTCTCAGTATCAATGCCATTGTAACTTTCTTGCAAAGTGTGCAAATATCAAATAATATTTTGTTGTTTCGATAAACACGACAAGATACACAAAGTTCATGATTGAATGGATCACTGGCTGTCTCCACGTCATCATAAGAGTAGAGTATTTGAAGGGGAAACTACGAGTCTAATATCATAAAAAAAGGCTTGCGGAGTTAAACCATGACTGAAGTGGACTGTATTGTTGGTTCGGTTGGAGACTCGTTGAGGAAATGAAAATACTATCGTGATTCGTATCTTCAATTTATTCCTTACTTGTTACTCCTTGTAGAGTGGAAGACCGACTGTGTCTCTGCCTACAAGCGGGCCGGCTTTTATACAAAAACCGCTCGGCGAGAACAATGGCGCCCCTACTTTGCAACTGTATTCAAGCATGGCACCACAGAAATGCCGATTTTATAAAACTTATCTTACTTAAATATACACAAGTTATACATTTCCTTAATCTACATACTTAATTCTACATAGGAAAAATATAAAAGGTGTACAAAGGTCAACACAAAAATCTTAATCTAGATTCCTCCTTACTCCAAGTATTAAACTATGACAATATACATAATCTTATCTAATTAGCTACCTTTCTCTAAATCTTATGTATATTTCAAGTTTTATTATACTACTACTACTACTCTAAAATTCACATGGCACATACATGTGTCATTTTACACACGTGGTCAAACACGTGGACATAACGTGTTCATTTATTTTTGTAACAAAGAAGAAAACTGCGAGACAATCCTAACTAACTATCTACCTTTTCTCTAGTTCTTATACACATTAAAAGTGTAGATAGCTTTACTCACATGGCACCTACGTCAATCCTACTTTAAATACGCACGTGTTAATTTCTAAGTTACAAAAAGCTAAGAGACAATGCTTACGGTACATTGTGTCCGGTATCAGGTAGCTACATTACAAGGGACGGAGTTCGTCTTATTTTCTCACGCCGTTTCGCGCCAGGTGGCCATCCTTCCATACAAATTTTAATTACGGTCGGTAATAGTCGGGCCCGAAACATTAAGCATTGATTTTAAATTACATTTTATAACATTGAAAAAGGCCGACAGAAGGTCTATATGGCCGCCATTCATAGACCCGGTAAGAACCCAAGAAACGTGCAGTTATAAAAAAAAGCCATTAAGGAATTTAGCGTGGGAAGTGTCCATTTCTAAAATCACCACGTGAAAGCTGTTGTCGTTTACAGTTCTCCCCCCGGCGCAGCTCGCGTAGCCTCCTTCTTTGACACGACGACGAGCTTGCTCACGGGGCGTCGAAAGGTGCCGGTCCTGGTGCGCACCTCGACGACTCTGATGCCACCATCCGGTCCGCGATGCGTGCGCTCGACGATTCCCATCGGCCATGTGTTCCGTGGCTCGCCGCAAGGTACCCGTGTGGGCAGATAATTGCGTAGCCACCGTCGCCAGCTTGCATGGCTCGCACGTCCACATACTTCGAGAAGCGGGCTGGGTTCGGTAGCCAGCTGTCTCGCTCCGTTTCTTTCCTTGTGTGAAGGACCTCCTCGTTCTCTGGTTCCTCCGTCGACGTCGTGGGCCACTGCTCTTCTGGCAGGAGCAAGAAGTCCGGCCCCCGAAACCATCTATCCGTGGCGCAGATGGGCGTGTCGACGAGTCGAGTGGCGTCATCCGCTACGTTGCACGCAGTAGGCAGCCAACGCCACTCTTCTTTCTGGGTCAACTCTGCGATTTCTCCCAGCCGATGCGCGACGAATGGCGTGTAGCGTCGTACGTCGTTATGGATCCAGTGCACCACGGTAGATGAATCGGTCCAGTAGGTCGTCTGGCCGATATCGACGCGGTGCTCCCTCCTTATCGTCTCGGCGAGTCTTGCCCCGATCACTGCGGCTTGTAGCTCCAGGCGCGGTATAGTTTGCGCCCGACGAGGCGCCACCTTAGCTTTGGCGGCCACCAACACGACGTCCAGGCTCCCATCGACGTTTCTTATTCGCCAATAGGCCACGGCTGCGTAGGCTTGCTCGCTGGCGTCGCAAAGTACGTGTAAGTCGACGCGCTCATACTTTTGCGTCACGTAACAGCGCGGTAGTCGCAGCTGAGCGAGTTCTGTCAGGCGAGCGAGCCAGGAGGCGAAGAGCTCGTTCTCTTCCTCGGGGATTTGCTCGTCCCACGTCGTCTGAAGGCGCCACAAGCTCTGCAGTTTGATCTTCGATCGTATTGTGTAGTGGCTCAGCAACCCAAGCGGGTCGTATATGGACATCACGGCGCTGAGGGCTTCACGCTTAGTCGGGGCGCGCGATCTCGTTCTTACTTCAGCCGGGACTCGGTTCATGGATGTGTTGAACCCCAGCTCATCGCGCTCCGCGTTCCAATGCAGCCCCAGGATCTTGCTGTCAGGCTGCTCACCTCCCAATTGTGTAGGAGAGGTGGCGTGTAGCTCGGTGGGCACGTCGCATAGCACCGTCTCGTCGCTGGAGCTCCAACCTCGCAGCGTGAACCCTGCGTGCGCGTGCACTGCCCTCGTTTCCTCGACTGCTCTCCGTGCTTCTTCGGCGTCTTCATAGCTGGCCACCAAATCGTCCATATAGTGACTTCCTTTGATGGCCTCCAGCGCCCGCGGGTACTCCTGCCCATGTACGTCTGCGTTGTAGTTGCGTACGTAATGGGCCATGTACGGGGAGCTCGCGGCGCCGAATATCATACTGGTCATCTTGTATTTCCTCGGAGGCTCTTGTCGGACGTCACCTCTCCACAGGAACTGTTGCGCTGGTTGGTCCTCCGGCCTTATCCTGATCCTCAGGAACATCTCCTGCACGTCTGCTGTTATCGCTACCGCCTTTTCTCGGAACCTAAACAGGATTCCTGGTAGCGACAGCAGTAGGTCGGGTCCCTCCAACAGTTCGTCGTTTAGGCAGACGCCGTTGCTCTTCGCTGCTGCGTCGAACACTAGCCTATGTTTGCCGGGCTTGTTCGGGTTCTGCACGGCGAAATGTGGCAGATACCAACAGATGGCACTCGCTCGCTCCGACCCGTCGCATGGCGTCGCGTACCCCTTGTCCAATAGGTTGTTAACCTGCTTGGAGTACTCGGCCGCGAACTGTGGGTCGGCGTCCATCTTCTGCTCGATCTTCTTCAGCCGGCGGAACGCTTGATTGTAGCTAGGCGGCATAGTGACCTCGTCTCGTCGCCATGGCAGCCCAACCTCGTACCCGGTGTCAATCTTCCTGATTGTCCTCCCGACTATGTCGATAGCCCGTTGATCGCTCGCCTTGACTCTCGGCTTGCCTTGTATGCCGAGCGCGTCGATCCTGAAGTGGCCTTCGACTAGGTCGTGGATTTCCTGGAGGCTGCATGCACCCTTTGTTCGGTCGGGCTCGTACACATGCAGCACGTTCCCTTCTTTAACGATGGTCTTGCGTGGTGCGGTTCCGTGCACCACCCATCCTAGTTGCGTTCTTGATGCTGCCGGTTGGTTAGGGCCGCCGATTCGGAGCTCGCGGGACACTATGCACTCCCAGTGGTCTGTACCCACTAGAAGCCCGGGGCGCGCCAGTTCGTAGCACACCTCTTCTGGTGTTAGGTCCCTCAGGTGCTCGTAGTCCAGCAACGTGTCGGGAATTGACTGCTGGTGCAGCCGGAGATCCTTCATGGTCCTCGCTCTGACCTTGTAGCTCTCGTCACTCTTCAGTCCCTTCACGCTGATGTTTACGGTTTGGCTGCCCATATCTCGCAGCGACATGTTGACCCCGCTCAGGTGGAGCGGCCGTGATGGCCCTTCTGCCCCGACGCTCGCCGCCAGTTCTTCGTCCACTAGCGTGATCGTGGCCCCTTCGTCTAGGAGCGCGTAGGTCTTGACCTCCCCCCGTGGTCCGGACACGATGACAGGGCACATCTTGAGCAAGACTGCCCGTGGCCCAGTAGCAGGTCGGGTAGCCACGGACAGGACCGCTTCCTCCTTTGGTGGTTCAGCCTTCACCGTGTCTTCGATCTGCGCTTCGCGTACCGCTTGATGGAGCGTCGCATGATGCGGGCGGCGACATTGATCCACGCCGCACAGCTGCGCCTTGCAGCTTATGCGCCTGTGTTGCTTCTGGGCGCATTTGAAGCAAATCCTATTGGATTTCAGGAAGCTCCATCGCTGCTCTACCGTAAGCGCCTTGTACCGCGGACACCGCGTCAACACGTGGGCTTGCTCGCACTTGGGGCACTTGTCCTTTTCTTCTTCTTCCCTTTCCTGGGTTGTAGTGAACACGCTCGCCTTCTTCTTGAGTGTCACGATGGGTCGAGTTTCCTTTCTCGGTGCGGCGGCGCTTGTAGACGGAGCGTACGTATATCGTAACGCTCGGTCCGCCTCTCGCATCAGAAACCGTGACATCACGACGATTTCCGGATCCGCTGTCCCTTCTTGATCGTAGGCGTAGTCACACCAGCGGGATCGGAGATGCGGGCTGAGCTTGTCCAGTACTTCCCGGGTCATAAAAGGGTTGAACAAGTAACCTCTTCGATCGATTGTTTGCAGCACGCAAATGATGTTCTGTAGCTTGACAGCGAAACTGTTGAGTTCTGTGGCCGATGTACCAGGTTTCGGAAGCTTCTTCAGGTCATCCAGTGCCCGGTCGATGATGACTTCCGGTCGTCCGAAGCACTGCTCAAGGGTCTTCATAATGACGCCTGGATCAGTGGCCGTATGTAGAAGGGCGGCCACGGCGTCTCTTGCTTCTCCTTTGAGGCAGCTTCTCAGCCTTTGTACGTTCTCGGCTGCTGTAACCTGGTACATATCTGTCGAATCTCGTACAGCCGCCTTGAATGGCAGCCACTCGTTGGCCGCTCCGGAGAATGTAGGTAGCTCCGTGTGCCTAGGCCTAGGTCGGGCCATCTTCTCTAGCGTTGCTGCCAAGTGCTCGATGCTGTCCTTCGCTCTGGTGGGGGTCGGCGATCTCGTTCTAGACGCGAAGCGTAGCCGTTTGGATTCTCTTGGTCCCTCCTCCCCCCGTGAGTTGAGGGGATTCGTCCTCAGCCATTCATCCACCATTCGATGAGGCTCTTCGTGTGGACGAGAGGGCTCTTGTTCCCCTTGTACGCTTTCTTCATCGTTGATCGCTGACACCTCCACTGCTAGTCTCTTCTTGACTAGCTCTTCTTCCAGTGCCAGTTGCTGGGTCCGAATGGCTGCTAGCTTCTCTGCAGCCTCCAGTTCCGCCATCCGTAGCCTTGTTGTGACGCTTGTCGTGGACCGTTGCGACCTCATTGTCCTGGTCGGTGACGTCATTCGCTGTCGGATCGCGGTGTTTGTCGTCTGTGCACTGGAAGGCCCCGCTGCGCTGTTGTGTGCTGTTCTCGAGACTGGTGATGCTGGTGGGTCCGGTGAGAGTCTTCTTCTTCGCTCCCGTTCGATCAGCTCCGCTTCCTGGCGGCGCGCCTCCTGTTCTTGGACGCGTCGCGCTTCCTGTTCTTGGATGCGTAGCTGTTCTTCCATCTCGGTTGCGTCTCCCTGGCTCCTTGTGAACACCATCTTGAGTCGTTCAGCACGTTCGGTTTAGCACGACGGGTTGGTACCTCTTCGGGTCGGTAGGTACTATGGGTGAAACCGGTCGGCTCGGTTCGGTGAGCCGGTCGGGTTCGGTTGGGATTAAGCTGGTCAGGTTCAAGACCGGTTAGGTTCGAAACCGATCCTGTTCCGTACAGCTTTGTTCTTACCGCAGATCTTCTTACTTCGTCTGCAGCTCGGTGACAGCCGGGTTCCTTTCTTCGCTCTCGCCGCAGATCTTCGTACTTGGTCTGCAGCTCGGTTGTTCTGGTTGCAGCGGGTTCTTCGTTGTTGTATCCGCTGCTTGATGGACCAGAATGTATTGGGCCTGGTTGCCACGGGTTCTTCGTTCTTGAAACCGTAGCTCGCTGGACCAGGCTGAAGTGGACTGGTTGCCGCGGATTCTTCTTGTATCCGTTGCTCGTAGAACCAGACTGAAGTGGACTGGTTGCCGCGGATTCTTCTTGTATCCGTTGCTCGTAGAACCAGACAGAAGTGGACTGGTTGCCGCGGATTCTTCGATCTTGTATCCGGCTTTCGAAGGACCAGACTGGTGTGGACTGTATTGTTGGTTCGGTTGGAGACTCGTTGAGGAAATGAAAATACTATCGTGATTCGTATCTTCAATTTATTCCTAACTTGTTACTCCTTGTAGAGTGGAAGACCGACTGTGTCTCTGCCTACAAGCGGGCCGGCTTTTATACAAAAACCGCTCGGCGAGAACAATGGCGCCCCTACTTTGCAACTGTATTCAAGCATGGCACCACAGAAATGCCGATTTTATAAAACTTATCTTACTTAAATATACACAAGTTATACATTTCCTTAATCTACATACTTAATTCTACATAGGAAAAATATAAAAGGTGTACAAAGGTCAACACAAAAATCTTAATCTAGATTCCTCCTTACTCCAAGTATTAAACTATGACAATATACATAATCTTATCTAATTAGCTACCTTTCTCTAAATCTTATGTATATTTCAAGTTTTATTATACTACTACTACTACTCTAAAATTCACATGGCACATACATGTGTCATTTTACACACGTGGTCAAACACGTGGACATAACGTGTTCATTTATTTTTGTAACAAAGAAGAAAACTGCGAGACAATCCTAACTAACTATCTACCTTTTCTCTAGTTCTTATACACATTAAAAGTGTAGATAGCTTTACTCACATGGCACCTACGTCAATCCTACTTTAAATACGCACGTGTTAATTTCTAAGTTACAAAAAGCTAAGAGACAATGCTTACGGTACATTGTGTCCGGTATCAGGTAGCTACATTACAAGGGACGGAGTTCGTCTTATTTTCTCACGCCGTTTCGCGCCAGGTGGCCATCCTTCCATACAAATTTTAATTACGGTCGGTAATAGTCGGGCCCGAAACATTAAGCATTGATTTTAAATTACATTTTATAACATTGAAAAAGGCCGACAGAAGGTCTATATGGCCGCCATTCATAGACCCGGTAAGAACCCAAGAAACGTGCAGTTATAAAAAAAAGCCATTAAGGAATTTAGCGTGGGAAGTGTCCATTTCTAAAATCACCACGTGAAAGCTGTTGTCGTTTACAATGACCTTTATTGCATCCGAGTAGGTGCATTGAAAACGTGATCACAAGGTTATAAATTAAATCCTGCTCATGTATTCAAATCTGTTCCAGAAAGACGTAGCAATGTTAGCTAGAACACAGTTCCATGCACGCTCTGTTATGCATTCTCTTCGGAGACATGCCGTCGTTTCTATAAATGTATCCTTATCATTGGCTCCCGTTGATTCGATTTTACGATGTATTGTTGAGGTATAAAGTTTATTTTCGTAGTTGCATGTAACGAAGTTTGGTTATCGTCTATGTTACGTCACGGAGGCGGTTAGTCTGTTCTGTAGTCTGCGCAACGCTCCTCGTGGAGCTCAACGTGACCGGCGAGCGAACACACGTGTCCGACCATGCTGTGCACCGAATACCTTCTGATTATAATTAACCGTCTGATATGATATTTTGATGTTAGAACAATATTCATCATATCCTTTATTAAAAAGTAAGTATCATGAAAACATAAAAGGAAAACATTTTTTCAAATCGGTATCATCTTGAACAAGAGTCAAAGTATGCCTGTATTTTCTGGTGTAAAATAAAGTATATATATATATATACAATATCGTAGCTACGTGCCATTCGTTCATTTCACATAATCACGTTTGCACCCACCACGCGCCCATCGCCTCTATAAATAGGCCAATCACTTATTTTGAGACGCTGTTTACCATTTAATTGGTAGCGTGTACCTAGCTGTTAATTGCATCGATCGCGTTCTACATTGTCTATTACCTAAGTAGTGCAAGCAAAAATAAGAAATCGATTTCGAGACTCGTGCCGCGTCCACGTGCGGCCATTTCAATGTCAAGGACTTTAGGTAATGGTTAAAACATGCAAACTAAGATAGACGAAGCAAGATCTTTTGTTGTTTGCGATTCACGATTTTATGAGATAAATTACAAAGATAAAAAGGAAAATTGATTTAAGCCATGAGAAGAAAACGTAGCCTTGCACTAGATCTCATTTCTATGTCATAAATAACTGGCATGTTAATGTGTTCTTATAAATATTAAAACAGAAAACCACATAGATTGAAACGTAGATTTCAAAGCAGTTCTAGCTATAGGCAATTGACGAAGGTTAGAACAACCCTGACCTAACCCAAGACTCACTTGAGGCTCGTGGTCGCTTGCGTGCAGACGTATGTAGGTAGGTAATCTAAGTAAAACCAAGACTTCTAGAACGTAGGTCAAACTAGATACTAGAATATGACAATGTCTAGAGAACTTAAGTGTAGCCTTACAAAACATATTTTCAATTTGATATTTTTCCTTTAACACAAAGATTAAAAGAACCTTTGTTAAACAACAAGAGTTTTAAAAAGAATAAAAAAAAAAAAAAAAAAAAATACCTGTTAGCAACGACCCGTGAATGCAGAAACTGAATTTACAAGACTGCTAACAAAAATATTTACCGGGAAAATAAAACTAAAGAAGAAAAAAATAAACGTTGATCTAATTAAAATAATCAACCATACATAGCAATTTTATGAATTTTCTCAGTAAGGCTGCATTGTCATTCACTAGGATACAGGTCACTGAGTCACAGATACCTTAACCTAGTTCTCTTCAAGCTAGATGAGGCGCTGTGACCGACTTTACTCGCAAGGATGTAAAGTTAGGGAGTAACGAACTTGTTATCAAAGACGAAGTGGAAAAGATAAAGTAAGAAGGCTGACCTAGACACTATCGGGCATTAGTATTGCGAGAAAGAAATGGAAATTTAATCGGTCTTTGCGTAAATGGTTTTATAGTTAAAGACTATGATAGAACAAGGATGGCAAAGGAACGTAGTTATACCGCCAGTAATGGACTGATCAGCAATCTATAAGTAATTTTAAACAAACAAAAAATATGCGATAAAATTCGAATATATAAGTGGGCTTGGCTGGTATTCTTATCAACATTTCACAGCAAACTCTACGTTTACGATTCACGATAAATCGAAACGTGCATGCTGTCTATCTTGTAAGTGACAAAAACTTAATTTTAGAAATATTATGGCCTTTAAAAGGAAGAAACCTCAAAATATAGAACCTTTTTGACCTATAAGACCGTGTACCAAGTTTTGTAATCGCTAACCTGCTTTTGGGTGTTCGTCCAAACTCGAGTCGTAAGCGTAACCAAAAAGTTAAAAACATTATTTAAAGAACAGGGAAAACTCCCAAAAACTTTTCTGACCTTTGAAAGAATTATGGTGTTGAAATGAAATGAGTATTTCCGCGAAACCTCACAAATGTGATGAAAAGCTCCCCGCTTTTTATTATATTTCTTCATTCCTTGGTTATGAACGAGATTTTAAATAAAGCCTTCTATTAAAAACTTCTGTTTTTAGATTGATCCTTTTCATGTTTACCCCTTTTTCCCGTTTTAAATGCGTTAATATCACTGCCTTGTTTTTTACAACGTGTTGTTATTTCTTAGAAGAGGAAAATAAAATCTTTGTTTTAGTATGGTTTAAGTTCACTGTTTCTTTTCTTCCAAATACTTTTATCCTATGGGTTAAAGTTTTGTATCTTTCTCTATTATTTATTCTGTGTCTTCGGACTTTTTCAGTTTCCTCTAAAACATATTTTGCTGTTTTATTTATTTATTTTACACTTTTGATGACTGCTCTGGTTAAGCTTAAAGTTTCTTTTCAGTCTAATTGCTGTGACCTCAGTTCTTGGTTATACTTGTGATCATTTTTAGAGGCATCCTTCTACAATTTCCCAAATTGATCCACGGTCCTTATTCCAATATTAGTATTCCAAATTCGTAACTCTTAGGTCCATTTGAGACATTCTTTAGTGGAACTCCTTGTATATGTCACTTGACGCTTGCCAATTAGACTTGCTGCAAAGTCCACACTTCGGATTATCGGCATTTCTTTATTATCATATCATGATTAATCATTAAAGACTGTCACGAGGGTTCCCTTATCTATTGCCTTTTTAAGTAAAATGATGTGTGTTTAGATTAAGTAGGTAGGTAGGTGCCTGATAGTATCCAGTTTTGGAGAATTTCTCCATTACGTCATATCGTTAATCCGAAATCGGCGCAGATAAAGAAAATCAGGGCTTACCTGATTTTCTTTATCTGCGCCGATTTTGAAAAATGCTAAAATTGGAAATGATTGTGAAGTGAAGCACCAACTTCCTGATTTCATATTAGAACACTTGAATGTTAAGAAGGGTCGTTGCTCACCTGAAGTCCACTTAGCACAATCAGTGCCTACTTTATTCCGCTGGATTTATTTTTGCTATTTGCCAAAAGGAAGTCCGAGATGAAAAATGCGCCATTTATAAAGATTGATCCCCACCTTACTAAATTGACCTTTTCATAAAGATTTTATTATATATTTCTATATATAAACATTTCGAGATTTCTATCTACAATAAAAACACAACACAACGATTTGACGTCACTATGGAAAATTTCAGTAACATTGGCTGAAAAAGTCGTGTGATGTCGTGTCCGTTTTGAACGATCAAACTATCGTTTTCGTCATAGAAACTTTTAAATATAACTAGAATAATCTAACGTCTGATTGTTGCTTGATTATTATTTTCTTATTCGCTCGGTTCTGTCACGTTTATTAGCTCACGTGAGTCCGTATCACAAATAGGAGGCGAATGAACTTTCAGTTCGCCATTCGCCAGGCATCACGCTTGCTTCTCTAGACGAGACAAAGGCGTTTTCTGTTCGGCCTAAAAGCTCAAAGGCTTTATTTTTGCACTCAAAAAAGTAAGGCACCCTGGAGAAAAAAAAAACTTATAATATTATTAAAAAAATATTTTTGACAGTTTCGAATAGTTTAATTTAAATGAGTCACGTTTCATCTATTAGATAAAACTGGTTTACAAATCAAGCTCATTTCCAATCATAAGAGCAATTCTTGTTAAAATGTTTGCATAAACTTCACTGTACCCTGAAAGTTGGCGAAAAGAAAATTGGAATCCAGCTTCAGGTCCATTTCCGTTATGGGTCACAAAAATCTTTTTCATTACGAAGCTTTTAATATTTTGAACTATTATATTAATTCATACTACTTGCACGGGACCGTTCCCTCTTCTACGGGATCCGCATCTATTTCCGGGATATAAAAAAATCTATAATAATAGATACTCAATAAATGCTCAATAACTCAATATTGTCACTTATTTCGGCGTGCCGTGGTGCTCAGTGGTAACGGCCGCGACTTACAAGTTGTAGATCGTGGGTTCGAATCCAGGCAGGTGCTTTACTTTGTGTAAATTATTTCATCACCACTTTACTTCACACGAAAAATCAAAAACAAAATCACGTCCTGCCAGCGAAGCATGGAGAGAAGTGTCTCAAAAATCAGGAAATGTCAGAGAATTCGTCACACTATTATCAGGCAAAAAACAGGAGTGAAAGACGCTCTTACCTACGCTCTAAAGTTAAAATGCGATGGACGGTTCGCATGACGTCATGGCCAGGTCCGACAGGCACTCGGAAAAGAGGAAGACCTGTAACTAGGTGGACAGACGACATCACACGAGTTGCAGGACAAAACTGGCTGACAGTAGCCAAAGACCGCGACCGATGGGGTTCTCTGGAGGAGGCCTTCACCCTCACTACTTGAGGGGTTCATGCATGCACGATATTTTTTAATTTTTATTTTCAATCATTATTTTAAATTATAATCTATTTAATGAATATTCGTACTGAAATTTAAATTTAATTTATACATTTGACATATTATCTATTGAAATCAATAATTGAAATTGGAATTTAATTTGAACATTTTAATATATTTAATAGCAATAAATAATTACAACAAAAAACTGGAATGAAAAGATATTATGAAAGCTATAAATTATTATGATACAGAAACAAACTAAAAAATAATAATACTATAACTCTTTTTCTTTTTAATTATTACCATGTAAAAATAGTTATGTATTTATACATAACTATTTTTACATGGTAATGATATTATTCTTTAATGCATGAAATAAAAGCTTTTTTTTTCTTCATTACTCTAGCTCTGAAAACGGTGAAGGAAAACATCGTGAGGAAACCGGCGTGTCCTAGAACAAAAATATCGAATACATGTGACATCCACCAACCCGTAATGGCTCCGTGGTGGATTACGGCCCATTCCCTCTCGCAGAGAGGTGGCCTGTGTCCCAGCAGTGGGAACATTCAAAACGCTGATGATTTCGGCGATTACATCCAAATTTTACTTGTTAAAAGATTAGTGTAAATTTAAATGGAAAATACTTAGTAAGAAAAGTTATACGAATGATCTCTAAATGTTATATAATGACAAGTACGTTACAATTCTGTATCGAGCTAAAACAAGTAAGGAGATTAATTGATACATTATACACGTGGACTTAATATCAACCACGTGTAAGAACCTCGTGATTATAATATTAAAGCAAACCCTTGTTCAAGTCGTTGACAAATATTTCTATGTTCATGAATAATTTATGAGATTACCTACGTAAGTAGATTTATCGATAGTATTCTTTTGGGGCTTGTTTCTGAATCTCTAGTAAACGATAATTTGAAAAGACCAGGTTCCATGCGTAATATTTATGACAAAAAAACTTTTTAACAAAAAAAAACAAAAAACTAAGCAAAAAACCGACTGCCAAAAAAACACTACAATGTGAAAAATAACTTTCTTTTCCGAAGTCGTTGTCGAAACACGAAAAACAATAGGTACCAAAGATGAACGACTTCGGAATAGAAAGTGATTTTTCACTTTGTAGTGTTGTTTTTGGAAGTCGGTTTTTAGTTTTTTTTGTTATTTTTTTTTGTCAGTAATATTTCACATGGCCCCTGGTCGTTTCAAATTATCGTTTAATAGAGATACAGAAACAAGCCCCAAGAGAATACTATCGATGCGACTATTTTTTTGGAACTCGGATTGTTTTTTTGGTAAAAAGTTTTTTTTTATCTCTTTTTAATTTTGATAGGTACCTGCAAATGCCATTAAAATCATATATAGGCAAAGTACATCTCATGACGATTCTAATAAGCCCAAAACGACTAGGATACATTGTTTTATTTCGGAGTTCCAGTGCCTACCTGCCGGCTTCATCATCAAATCAGTTCGATGGTACCATTTTCATCAGTACTATTTAAAAATGATTGCATTTTTGATGAAAATGCCAAAATCGCTAAGTATGCCTATAATATTTGCAGAGTTCCCTCGATTTCTCCAAGATCCCATCATCAGATCCTGACCTGATGACTATGGGACCAAATGGAAAGTATACCCTTTCAAACTAAAGAAGAATTTTCCAAATCGGTCCAGGCGTCTTTGAGTAATCGGTGTACATACATAAAAAAATACCAATAGAATTGAGAACCTCCTCCCTTTTAGGCAGTCGGATAAAAATGGATCCATTCCATAACAGAGATGGCGCTATTGCTCATGCTGAAATGAGTCATTCTGTAGTGCATTATCTAAGGGATACCTCAAGGATGCCTCTGACTATAAGAACCATTTTTATAACATATGTAATTATTTTGTCCAATGTGACTTACAAAAGTTTTTCCATTTTGTTCCTAGACTTGTTATTATTGCGCGCTGGGTCACGCCACGCGTCTGCTGCAATTTCCACGCATCATGTAACCGCAACAATGTAATCTATGACTCAGGCAATAAGATTTCATATTCATTACTATGCAAACGGCGAATGCGCCCGTTTCTTTCTGTTTGCGTAATCACACGTGACTTCGCGTTTGCAAACTACGATACGACGTAAATATGCACAAGTGTGTCAGCAATATTTGGACTCTACAATTAGGAGCAATGAGTTCAATTTTAAATGGGAATTATTTATGTATGACACATTTAAATTTGCCCCGTTTGACTTTCAAAAATTGGGATGTATTTGTTTTTAACTTGGGCAAAGATCCTTATATTTTAATTTTAATTCACAATGATTAAATCGATTTATTGATTGATACTATCCATACCTAATATTAAAAAATATGCGAAAGTAACTCTGTCTGTCTGTCTGATACCTTTTCATGCATAAACCGCTGAACCGATTTAGATGAAATATGGTATGGAGATAGTTTGAGAACCTGGAGAGGACATACGATAGTTTTCATTTTAGTATTGAGTTCCCTTGGAATGATAAAACAGTTTTTACGAGCGAAGCCACAGGCAGAAGCTAGTACCTAATAAAGACGAAAATCAATTATCTTGTTACGGCAAAAATAAATATAAAATCCACCCTGTGTAAATACTAAAACATCCGCACCACGGCAAAAAAGCTAATGTGGGATACCCGAATAGAAATTAAAAGATTTGACTCATATTTTACTGATGAAGATGACTACTGAATTGCTTGTATGACAACCAATACTAAATTGGCACAACACTTTCTCCGTAAATAACTTTGCCACACCCCTTTGATTGAATCACGAGATATAATGCGTAATATACCTAAAACATTTTCAGTACAATAATAATATTACAAGTAGAGTACCTAATTGTATAAAATATCATCAGTTAATAAAAATAAATAGTCTAGTATCCGATTCCAATTAATCGCTGGATCGATTCGAAATCCTCCAATCGCAGACCGCCGTCCGTAACACGTGAACGTGAGTGGTCGCACGTGACCGATGACGACATCGCGCTGCAATTGCAACGATAATAATGATTGAACGAAAATGGAGCATTGAACTACTGATCTGATACGTTTAGTAACTCACTCACGGCAACCTCGGTTCTAATCAATTTGTTTCTGTTATAGAATCAAATTTTTGCGATAGAAATAGGGCATAAGGTTCATGTTCCTAGTGTTCTATTCTAGGGTTCTTAGGTATACTGCTGCAGTATTTTGTTTTAATTAAAATTGTAAACCAACCTATTTTTTTATAAGTGAAGATAGCATGTTTGAATATTTTTCTGTAAAACAATTTTTTTTTTATAACAAACAACAGCATTTTTATTAATATAAATAGGAGTTACATAAAACATTATAAATAAACTCAATTTATTTACGAAAGAACCGAGATTTGAATCAGAAATATATAGTTTACGTAAACTGCCTTATATAACCAACAGTATTATGGAAAGAAGATTTTAATTTCTAATGACGATAAAAATAGCAAATAATTAGCAGAAAACGCAAAAAAAATACTATGACCAGCTATTATGACAGTTGTGGACAATCCCATTCCCTACGATGACACGTTCAAAGGAACGTCACTCATCCATTCGAAATCAAGCCGTATTGTGTCTTCGCGTCTCGACACACTACTTTATACGTAAGTATGTATGTGAGCGTGTCGGCGTCGGCGAAACACGTGCCTCCGCCATAGTGACCATGATGCTTATGTAAACGGGACAGTCTGTTTTTACTTTGAATGAGAATCACACACATATTGTGTCCGATTTCATATAAATATTTAGCAAACTGTATGTTTTCTCTCTCGTTATATTATTCACGTATGTATTGTATGTATGTAGAGCGGCGACACACGTGCCTGAAACTCGATTTGTATGACATCTCATGTTTATGAAAAATGTTAAATAATGGGTTTTTCGACAGCTTTTGCAACGTTATTACACATGCCAGCCATGCTAGGCATAAGCCAGGTGCGACTAAAGAAAATCTAAGAGCTACAAAAAAGATATTTTTTTTTTTTTATAATTGCTACACGATCAAATTAAAAAAAAAACAATTAAAAAAAGCTTCGACGTTTGTTAACTTTTTAGTAAAGTTTTTAATGGGAAAATAATATATTTCTAGTAATTAGTGGATAAAACGTGGATCAACCTTTCGCAAGTATCGTGTGGGAGGAGCCAAGACACGTGCTTTGGATTCAGTGACCATGACGGCTCGCGCGATCGGACTAGCTACTAGTTAGAGGTATGCGTCCAAGTTATGCGCTGCCAGTGGTTTTGTCGATTATCGTCGATATCGTTTTATCAGATTTTCTTTAAGGTTATTTTTCATACGTTTTGAAAATTAAACAAAGAAAGAAAGAAAAGTGTTTAATTGTCACATATCGACATACTGCATGCATAGGCTAAACCCTTAATAGTAGTATTAGTAGTACTTACATTAAGTTAGTAAAGACGAGAAATAAATAAAACAATAATAACATTTACTACCCACATTTTGCATAAAACAGAAAAGAAATAGGGTGAAAAAGATGCCAGGCAGATGCATGTCGTGATTGTGTCAAGAAGACTTCCACTCAGCATAATGCTGTGCCAAGAGGGATTCACAGCTCGGCGCTGATTTTCAGTGGTCACCTAGCAAATGTTGACTTATGAATGAAGTTTTCATATTAATGGACAAAGAAATATACGAAATCGTAGAATCAAGCTCAATTTATTCGAGACAGCAAATAATATGCATATTTTTTAAATTTGCAAATTTATTTTAACATTAAACAATTGTTCATAGTCATCATCAGCCTTTTAATGTTCCCACTGCTGGGACACAGGCCTCCTCTCTGTAAGAGGTAATGGGCCGTAATCCACCATGGCAGGACTTTGTTCATAGCAAATATTCTTAATTACTTATTAATTAATCAACTTGTTTAAGCAAGTGTGGATCATTTTCGTACCTACTGTTCGGCAGCTACCTATCGCGCAAGATAGCATAAAAATGAAGAAAAACGTGATGTGAATGTTCACACACGTGAGTTTCTTGGCAATCATCATTTTATATCAGTGAAGACACATTTTTATGTAGCATTTTTCAGTTCGTTGAGACTCGATTAAACGAAGTTTGTTTTTTGTTGTTGTTTCTCTTTAGGTATTCTCGATTTTAACTGCATCGTCAAAAAATACTTGATGAAGTATGGATGAACTTCCATTACAATACTTATAAAGTGTTTACTTTGAATTTTAGCAGCAGCAAATTGATTGTTACGACTATTTATTTTTCCCATGATCAACGACACAATACTCGGTTCAAGACTATCCCGCAGAGTTCCTCTCGCATATCCATCCTACCAATACAAAGCACATTTTAGCACATCACTATCGTGTTTTGTGCGTAGTTGACGGACGTGTTATCAGCGTTTCAACTTCAACCGTTTTAACGATCTCGGACTGTCCCTTATTTCTTGCACTTATATCGAACCTACAAGCACATGTGTAGTGTATAGCCGTGTCTTACACAGTGTTAGTGAGAGTGGTCATGTACTCACCTGTCGTTTACTAAATAATTTGTGATGAATATTTTGTTGACGCCGTTTTCGAGGCCCGACGTTCGAGTGCCTGATCATCTGCCAGGATTGCTGGCGTAAGTGTTTTTATTTTTTTTAAGTGTGACAAGATAACAGTGGCAAAGGTATTCGTGTTTGTACTGCTTCATGTGAAACAGGAAAGAGGTGGTATCCTATCGATTAATTGATTCAAGTTGACATTGAATTTGGACGTGTTGTTTGTTGTGCTAGCTATAAGTGTATTTTTGGTGTTTTATCTTTCAAACATGCTTTTAGTATTATTGACACTATTGTAATAGCTTTTTAAAATTATAACAATGAATTAAAGAGTTTTTTTTTGAGTTAGTCAATGGCTATCTGTCACTGTCACTTTGTTAGTCCTGCAGGCTTACGTATATTGTGAACTGTATACATAACTATGCATTGTAATGTTATCTATCATTACCGTGCTGATGCTGTCACGTTCATTGTAGGCACTTACCTAGTAGTGTTATTTATGCTACAGGCAAACCTCTAGTTTAAATTATATTATATGCATCGGCTGGACAGTCATACGTATGTATGTACATACTAACAAATAATATTTTGTATACAACATCTGAATATAAACATATAGACGGTTGAAGGTCGCGGTATTAAATGTTTGAATAAAATATTAGCCCTCACGTGGCTTTTATACATTATGTAAAGATAACTACCTAAAATATAATATCTAGTATCTAGACTAGATTAGTGCATGTGATTGAAAAGTGTAGAACAGGTGTAGATAGGTAGGTACGTTAAACTTAGCACATTGATAACATAATTTAAACGGAAAAGAAAAGCCGCATAAGAAGATTTTCTTATACTTAAATATTACAAATTTTTACTCTGGTAGTATGGCCACTGTATGTAAATGGAATATGGCTCTTGCTAATTCCATAGAATCTACTTACAGGATGTTTGGAAACGGACGAACTGGAAGCTTGCTGAAATAATAATTAGAACGTAACGCGGTAAAGTAATAGTGCCTGGATCGTAGTCAGCAGCTAAACATTTGTTTCTCGAAAATGGGATAAAAGTAAGGAAGAAAATATATTTATTTAGCACAGACTAGAAGACACACAATATAGGTACTAGATTCATATTATTATACATCAGATTTAAAAAAAAGTGTGGTCTGACCTAAGAAGTTAGCAGGAAAGTGTGCCTCACGGCTACGCCAAAAAGGCACAGTTCAGCAAAAATGCCAGACAACTAGTGCCAGGATGATGATTAAGTTTCGCCAGACCCTTTCGAACGATGATCGTTCCTCTTATAAAATTTGATATTTAAAGCGTATATATTCCCCAATGTTAACGCAGTACTGGCCGTGTGCCCGCTCGGAGTCAGAATATCAATATTAAACCGCCTTTTGAAAATATTTGTAAATATTATGCTATTTCAGTTACAAAGAAATTCTAGATACAATTTTTTCTGTGCTAATATTTTTTTAAACATCCAAGTCGTTTTGGAGGAGTATCCAAAAATAGCATAAAACATCGTGTTGTTAGTATTTTTTTTAAAGCAGAACTATTAGTTACATGAAAAAACCACGTTTCACAAATAATGTCCATGAATCAATTTTTTTTTTAATTATTTTATCCTAGCCGTTACTAAAGAAAGAGTATGCTTCAGAAAGTAACCGTTTTACGCCACAATTTTTTTTTTCTGGGTCCTCGCATGTCAATCCATATGATTGGCCACTGCTTAACCGGGCGATCCTGTGGAGAGACTGGCACTAAAGCGGTGTAAGGTCCTTAAGTACTTCCGTCGTGGGCCGGTGCCATACTGGAGTATCGTGGAAGCAAGATGGCAATAGAATCAATATCCTTTAAGCATATTTCTTAGAATATCAGTCTGACGTTTAGAATGACGTTGGTCAAGTAATCAAAGAGATGATTTTATTAACAAGTGTGAGATGTTCTTATCATACAAAGAAATTATTCTTAAAATAAAATAAAAATATTCCTCCACAGCTTATATTTATAGTAACACAATCTCATCTATATATCAACAAACACAAAATAAGATAAATATAATTTAGATACAAATAAAATTATAGTAGTATTCCTTTATACCAGCTTTGAAATAATATTGTGCAATAAGTTGAAACTAAAAACATACGTAAATTAATTTAAGAAAAATCAAGCAACATAGTTTCAAAACTCATAGTTTAAATTTGATATTTCGACATAGGTAGTCTATGTAATATGAATACATCATTTATGCAACAGGATTATTTAATAACAAGTGAAATAACTGATTTAAAATGAAAAAGACTAATATAAACCACAATACAAAGGAAATAAAATACAAAATATTTAGATTATTTATTTTTACAATAAAAACCAAAACTATTTATTGTCCCTACGTACCTATAAAAGTAAAGTGAAACAGCTGAATAAAAATAAAAACTATTCTAAAATTAAATATTTTTTTCCAAAAACTGTCCTATTGTTTATCAAAATTTTGGAATCATTAGTGTAAAACCAAAATTGCAATATTTTATTTAAATATAAAACGGACCTACTTTTTTAAAATAGGAATAAATAATCTATGGGAATAAATAAATGACAGCCAACCAAACATTTTTAAAAAGAGAACATTCTCAATTTCTATCTTGTTTTTTACAAGAAGAGCGCACGTATGTGCTGTGAGTTCTAAAAATATCTCCGGCACGTGCAGAACGGCTCGCGTCACGTTAAAATGCTTATCTGTCAGAACATCGTGTGACCACACTTAACGTTGTTTACTTTTTTGTTGTAAAAATAAATTAGAGGGTCTGT
The DNA here is from genome assembly GCA_949775005.1 of Orthosia gothica. NCBI lineage: Eukaryota > Metazoa > Arthropoda > Insecta > Lepidoptera > Noctuidae > Orthosia > Orthosia gothica. The sequence continues at coordinate 30,823,326 of OX459042.1, read as the reverse complement.
GGAGTTGGAGAATATTGTTTTTTTGGGCTTGTGATGTGACATAGTTATTAATAGTAGCATTATGTGGTAAGCACATAAGCAGTGAGGTCCCTTGATTAAGCTTTGGCAATTTGCCATGCATGGTTCAACTTGCCTAAAGTTTGAAACTTTTTTTTTTAATATATATTTGTGGCTATGCCACTGACTTGAATTTTATTTGCCTTGTCAGTGGTGCCACTTTTCAGGAGAAAATAATTTGGGTATACTTCCTACTTACATGAAGATGTAGAGCATAATTTATTTTTGGGACCTGGCAATTGTTCGAGCATTTAATTTCTTGTGACAATAGATATTAATTGATAAACCACCGGGTACATAACTTCACCCTTTGACAACGTCTCAGTTTCCGCTATTCAATGGCAGCTAAGGGTGAAAAGATCATCAGCTTAATTATTACCTACTTCTAGTTTACATAGTTCCTAAAACAAAAGTCAGTTCTATATTATGTAATTTCACAGTAGCATGGCAAGATGCAACATGTATTAACATTCTCTCTCTCGAGACCATTGCGGATTTTTGGCGCCATATGTGTGCCAATTTTTTTTATTTTTTTTTATTTATAAAGTTATAGGTAAAAAAAGTTATTAAAAAAAAATCAAAACCTCGAATGCTTAAGAAGCTAACTAAAAAGACGCAAACAAGAAGAAAATCATGCTGAGCATTCATGCAGAGCATACATATGTTCTGGAAAACTCTTCGAACGAGAAGAGTTTTCCGCTGCTGTTTCTATTCACGTTGTCCGCATGTGTTTGAGATTGAATTAATATGGATTATTTTCAAGGTCGTTCTAGGTACAGTATAAATCATGATAATAGGATGGATCAAATATGCATTGCCTGTGAAATTCCCAGCGTGTTGGAAAAATAAAACAATATCAAAAAAATATAAGCGGACGCCGACTTTGAATTGCAAGTGCAAATGTTCTGAATTGATGCATTGAACAAAAACTGCCTAAGTGCGAGTTGGATTTGCGCACGAAAGTTCCGTAGATACCATTATCGCAAAAAATGGCAAAAAAACACGTTTTTTGTATTTGTTGTTATAGTGGCAACATCATCATCAGCAAATACATAATCTGTGCAAAATTCAACTGTCTAGCTATCATGGTTCATGAGATACAGCCTGGTGACAGACAGACAGACGGACCGTGGAGTCTTAGTAATAGGGTCCCGTTTTAACCCTTTGGGTACAGAACCCTACAAAATATAAGCGGACGGGTACCAACTTTAAATTGCAATTGCAAATGTTCTGAATTGAAGCTTTGAACAAAAAGGATCTTTCTAATGTTAAATCCAATCGTCTGATTTCAGAATCTCAACCGGCATGCATACAGATTTGCGATTGTCACGTGCAGCCGACGATCTATTCTGTAAAAATTTCACCGTGAAACTTTAGGTAAAGTGAGCTGTAATTCCATCCAGATTCAAGAGATTGATGCTCAACTCCAAAAATGCCTTCTAAAAAGTATCGCTATCACGTTTTTATTATTTCATCTTTATTTGCAATATATAAACTAGCTTCTGCCCGCGGCTTCGCCTACAAAAAAGTGTTTTATCATCACAAGAGTATACAAACTATCCTGTGTCCTTCACAGGGTCTCAAACTATCTGAATGCCAAATTTTATCTAAATCGGTTCAGTAGATCCAGAGATTACACCCTACAACCTCACAAACTTTACCTCTTTTACCCCCGCCGGAAAAAGAGGGGTGTTATAAGTTTCACGTGTGTTGATGTGTATCTGTGTGTCTGTCTGTGGCATCATAGCACCTAAACGGATGAACCGATTTCGATTTATTTTTTTTTGTTTGAAAGGTAATTTTGTCGAGAGTGTTCTTAGCTGTTTGCATAAAATCGGTTCAGCCGTTCAAAAGTTATGGGCGTTTTACTGTTTGAATCGGGGTGTTTTCGCAAGATAAATGTGTCGAGGGTTTTTTAAATTTTGAAATTTTAATTGTTATAATATTAGTATAGATTTCAACTTTATTGGCAAAGTTGCGAATATGCTTTGACAATGAATGAGATTACACTTTTAAGTCTTCCGCTTGTTACGTGAACCGTATCTATTAGGTAGATAGTTTATATTTTACCGAATTTTACAATAAGCATTTATTTGATCTGAAATATCTTAGCTTTGATGTCACGGTGTGCTACGCTACACTCTATATTGACAAAGTGACGTCACAAGCCCCCACTCCTGAACTTTGATGTGTTTTTTCTTTGTCAGATTTTATTTATTTAATAGTTTCTAATGTTCAGTCCCCTTTCAGATTCTAGAATCTGTCTCTTCTCTAGAGACAGTTTTCAATGGTTCTCACTCATTCGCATTCTAATCAGATTATACAATGCAGTCTAGAATCTAGACGCTGGCGTAGATTCTAGAGTGCTGTCATTTAGTTTTTATCACTCTCGGAGTTTTTGCTCGACTTTTTGAGTATTTAATTTATTTTTTTTGGTTATAAGATGAGATATTATTATAAAATTTGAAGTGTGTACTGCACTCACTAAGACAGCTTAGATTTTCTAAAATATCTACCTTTTTACGACATTTCCTTTTGCAAATGGCAAGATGGTGTATCCCCTTTCTTCCGTTAAAAAGTTATTTTCTAAAATATCTACCTTTTTACGACATTTCCTTTTGCAAATGGCAAGATGGTGTATCCCCTTTCTTCCGTTAAAAAGTTCCTCCGTCTCGAGAAAGAATCCTACTTGCCACAGACTCAGAAATAAACAATCTCAAGTTGAAGTGTTGAAGTTGAAGCGCGACGCGACGCGACGACGCCATCACGCCACGGCCTTGAGTCGCTGCATTTTGTAGGTCATACACGTGACTACGACTGTACCATGTTTATTTATTTACACCAACGACTCCATTACACATTAATATTACAAATAAACATCTAGAGACGATCCTGTGTAAGCAAGTCACTTACAGGCATGCACATCATTTACAGCGTAAGTCGCATGTATTATAAAAGGAATACCTACAAAAGAAAATTAAAATTAAAAGGAGAGAATTAAAAAAAACAAATATTTACATATATGTCGGAAACACGAGGGCTTCCTTCCATATACCCTCGTACTTGTGGGCTTATCGTGGGTTATGCATGCACGAGGCAGGTAACTTATGCCGTTTTAGAGATATCCCATTGTCCAATTCTAGTAGCAAGTTGACGCGCCAATTTGAAATCACTTTCACTATTCACTAGCCTGATACTTTTAGACGCAACTCCACCGGCACCAATCATGCAACCCATGACACTTCATCGCGATCCGGTCTCCAGTTCCAAGATTACTATTCAAGTCAACCCCGCGCTGCCGCGCGCCTTCGCGTTTCCCTCCAAATTGTCCGTCACGTGTCACTTTGCTCTAGGATTCAAATCCTTCACTAGCATTGGACACTGGAGAAAACTAAGTGTTGCCAATCGAATAAAATCTAATTGAAATTTGAATCAGAAGCTAAATGTTGCCAATTAAACAAAACTGAATTAATAAGTTTACAAGCGATATTTCTTCGTTCCCAACTATTAATCATTTACCTTCCTCCGATATATATGTAATTAATTGTCATGGATTAAATTAAAATTCAACAATTATTTATCCTAAAAACTAAATAATTATAGAGAAAAAGTAAAATGTTAAGGTAGTATATATATAAAATTCAATATTCAAGCATTTTCCAGCCAATCAGCCAATTTTAGCAAACACTTTTGTGGTCTCGTTTCCAAGTTTGTTTGGAGTCTCTTGTGATATTGTTACTATTATGCTCAGCTATTATGTCACAATTTTTTTTCTGTATTAAGGGCTCTTTGAGAGTGTAAAACTTTGTAAGAGTAAAAGCGTAAAAGCAGACAATAATGCCAGACAACATAGCAATCCCAGACAGTCCATGATTTCAAGGTTTTTCGCAATTCAGCACGTGTATCCATTGAAAGATGGACTTGGGAACCCCATAACCAGACCGACAAAAAGGTTACCTACCATCCTTCGCGCACACTTAGAGGACGAAGTCCGCTGACGAACAGAACAGGTTGACATTTGGGTGAGGCCTATATTATGTCCAGCAGTGGACATCTTTCGGCTGAAATGATGATGACGGAGATTTTCTAATGCAACACTTGTCAATCATTGCAAATGCAGCCGAATGTTTTTCAACTAGTTTGATGTAAAAAATAACTAGTGTCTTTGTCACCTGCATTTTGAAGTACGGCAGCGGCTGGCTTGTGTTTGATACAATTGACATTTAGAATTTTCGCTGATACGCCGGCTTCGAAAAAATGTGCGCCGAATTTTAGGACTGGCAAGCAGCAGTAGCTAGTTGTTGACTCCTCTATTGTTAGTTGATGTCGTTTATCAATTGTTTTTAACAAACATTTCGAAGAGTATCTTTATATTCTATAGCACAGTGGTCCATTTACTGTTTATGCCAGGCCCAGGACAAATAGTGTTGTGGGTTTGATGTAGGTTTTTTCGGATATTTTGTTGCCCGAATTTGAAATCAGATATTTTGTTTGTCTTTGAAATGGCCGTTGTAGAAGTCTTAGGTACTTCGTAAAACAATAGTTAACCTACTTTATATCGGTCTGCATCAGAATGATGTCGACCTGTCGGGTTAGGATCGATATCTGTGACGTATCTTGTTATAGGTACCTACTAGGTAGGTACTACACGACTTATCAAGTAATAAGTTATCAACTTACTTCTTACAAAATGATTGTTCGGATCTAGTATCAATTGTTTCCAATAGTTCTCAATAACTTTGCGACCACGTTTTGTGATCACATGTCTCCAAAGACAGCCTTGAGCTTATACAATCTGTTAAGGCGTAAATATTAATGCTAACGCAGTACCTACTGACCAAGCGCCATCTCGGAGCCAAAATATCAATATTGAACCTCCTTTTGAACAGTATTGTTTGTAAAATTTTCTTTGATTTACATTTGCTATTTCAGTTATGAAGAAATTCTAGCCATCATTTTTTTTGTTTAAAAATATTTTTAAACAGCAAGTCGTTTTGGATCAACATGCAAAAGAAGCAAAAAAAAATCTTGTCGTGAATTTTTTTTTAAAGCAAATCTATAATATACATCAAAAAAACATGTTTCACAAATAATGTACATGAATCAATAATACATATTATTATTTTTTCAAACCTTTTAACCTAGACGTTACTAAGGAGTACCTATGCTTTAGAAAGTACGGCACTAAAGCGGTGGAAGGCCTTTAACTTTTAATTACTTTGATCCTGGCTACTTCCAGAATAACTGCCGGCAGCTAACATTTTAGTCCCATTCTAAAACTCCGTTTTGTTTTATTTATTACCAGTTAATAATAAAATGCGACAATCAGACTATTGGTTGTGGTTAAGGCGCTACCCCGAGCAAACCGCCGCGCTAGCCGTTTTTCGTGCAGTTTTTAGGAGCTATTTAAAAAGAAATATCAAATAATAAAAACAAATTAAATTTCTACATAATATTGATTCTAAAATGGTCGTATACTTTTTTGTTTAAAGAGGTATATGTTTCACTAATCTCCTTCCAACAAAACCACAAAAATGAGAAATAATTATTGATAGCATGCTCTCTCTCCTTGTAAAGTGTTCATTAATTATTTTTTGTACTAACACTAATGGATAGGCAAACATTTTTGTAGTATTTTTTTTTTCAAAAGACTAAAATTCGATTTTATAAAGATTTTATTCTAAAATCTGGGCGTATTCACTACAGTAATTCATGCGCCACCAGTGCCGCTAGGCCAATAGGAATGCTCATATCTCATGCTGATTTTTTGGTCAGGGTACGGACTCTTATTTCCTAATTAAAATTTTCTTCGATGAATATTCAGCCACGCCAATAGCAAGGCAGTAGCGCTGCGCTGGCCCCGCATAGGTCATGTGGGCATGGGGTTTTTTATTTTGGCTATAAGTGGTAAAATTAACTCTGCATTATGTTCTGGATTAATTACTGGATAAAGCTTAACAAATTTCGCCAACAAAATCCCCTAAATTGCATTATGGTTCATTACTGGATAAAACTTTTTCTATGTATTTTTATATCACTATCTACAACCATACTAAAGTTCCTTTCTTTTGTTACAGCTATAATTCCAACGACGGCTTTGGCCGCGTTGCTGGCGAGCAGCTCAACTTTACTGCTCCATCAGAGGACGAGGCTGAATACCCGCCAGGCGCCTACTTGAAGAAGGGGAAGGTCTCGAGGGCAAGTCATACTGAATATGCCCGTTTTTTATACTTTTTTGACGTGAACTATTTATGAGCAGACCCCATTTTGATGTTTGTGTTACAAGAGTTTCAATTCCCAAATTAATGTGTGCTATGTTATTTTGGTGGATGATTCCTTATTTGATATTCATAATATTACTGAATTCATAAAAAAATGTTTTTCTTAAAAATAATATTTACTCGAGTGATTATTTTGCGGAGGGATCATCCACAAACTACTTGTATCTTTAAATCTAAAAACCTAACATAAAAGTTGATGTGATTGCTAAAATATGATTTACGGTAGAAAAAAAAAATGTTCCAGTAAGTAAGTAATTTTTAAAGTAAGATCAAAACTGCCAAAATCGATCACATCATCTTACAAGACTCAGTACCAATAATCTTACAATCAATTTTATAACTCCTATAGCAAGACCCGATGTCGCACAGAATAATAGAGAAGCGTCGTCGGGACCGAATGAATAACTGTCTAGCAGACCTCTCGCGGCTCATACCGCCCGAGTACCTGAAGAAAGGACGTGGCAGAGTAGAGAAGACAGAGATCATCGAGATGGCCATACGCCACCTCAAGTATCTTCAGGAACGCGCGAACGGTTCGTACGGAAAGCACGCTTATTTAGTAAAATTGTTAGTTATAATTGGAAAACAACGGAGGAATGTACTTTTGGATTAAGCTCTAACCCGTCAGATCGTTGATTCTGTACTGTGAATTATGAAAGAAGTTGTAAGTGCGTTTTTATGTCTAAACACCAAATTCTGGCTGTTTTTGGCGTTGTGCTACTTCTATTTTCAAACATTTGAGGTCATAGATAGGAATTGTTGGATCTTATTGGTTGGAGTGATATCAATTTAATACAAATTGTATGCGGGCTTGTTTCTGCGAAAAACTGTTACTGCTGTAAGTAACTATGTTAAATACTAAAAGAAATGTCGCAGATCCAAGCCCAGGCTGTTTTTTTTTAGTTTTCAATTATTTCTAACATAGTTTTGTATTTACTAAGGCATAAGTGTATTAAACAAGTTAAGGTCGTTTAAATGCGACCTTCTCCTTATAAGGAGAGCCCTAGCGCTGCTTAGTGAATACAAGGCTAATTTAAATTTCACAGATAAATAACCAATGAGTATTTAAATCATTTGTTATTTTACCCACACCCAATTTTAAGTTATTTGCAGTACTTATATAAAATATTAAAAGTAAAATTCTCAAGATCAGTAGTTCTGGAAAATTCCAGTGTTTTAAAATCAATCTGGTTAGGAAACTATTACTCGTTAGATCTCCGGACAAAACTTCTAGTGACATGGTTTTCTTCAGAATCTTTCAAATGTTTTAAGATTGATGTCAGAATACAAGGAAAATAAAGCAACCTAAGATAAAAATCTGCTTTCAAATAGGTTACATTCGTATTCCCGCATAATCTCTGAATGTTTAAAGTTAACATTTGTTTAACAAGAGCAATTTGTAAGCCTGATCTTACAAAAATACAGATATATAAAGACAATATCTGTTTTGTAAACTATACAACTATCATTTAACCCTTTTGTGGAAAAATATCACATAAGCAGGGCATCAACGATACAATTATCTATATTTATTTATAAAATAAAAGTAATTAAATGTAGTATTCAATCTGGTACCGCAAATAGAATAATAATGAATACATCAATTAATTAGAAATATGTAATAATAGGTACAATCTACCTATTTATATTCGTCATAGTCGTATTCATAATAAAGTATGCAGTACCAAACAAATCTATTACATTGTAAATAACATTGTCGTGCTAAAGAGCCAGCAAGAATTTTTAAATATTATTAAAAAAGTAAAAAAAAAAATCTTGCTTTGATACAGAATTTACAGTTCTGCGGTCGTCTATGACTGCTTAGATCTCGTTTATTATCGTCATCCTATTCTGATTTGCGTCATAGATAACAAATAATGGCTAGGTATATCATTCGTAATTCAACATGTCATTACTTGATCAATCCTGAATTATTGAAAGCTAAAATAAATAAATATCAAATATAAATGATAAATAAAGCTTCTCTAGCATTTTATAATATCTGACTGAAAACAGCTGCTCTGTGAATAAAATTTTTGTTGTTTAATTGATGCCCGATGGTTTTCATCCAATTTTCGAATCTAGGTTTATCATCTGCACCATCGCTCATAAACCATAATTATATTTATTTTACAAAATAACTGTAATATGTATATAACTATCAAATTGCGAATTTAAAAAAAATACATTTATTTGACTGAAAAAAAAAACAGAATAAAAGTAAAAACACCTCACAAACACATCACATGGTTTATGGCCGAGCCTCCAACTGCACAAAACCTAACATCACATTTTTTCAACACCAACAACATTATTTAAAACAACAACCTATCAAAACCTTATTCTAAAACAACCTCACCAAAAAGTTCATCCATCATCAAAGGTTTACAAAAAAAAAAAAAACGCTCACTACACTGAAGAACGCTAATGTTGTTGGGAGTTCCCGCCGGAAGATGTTCCATCTTCGCGTGGGGTTCTGTTGTAGCTGCTGACCGCGGTCTGGGTGAGGAGCACTTCCGGGCTGGCTACCAGGACGCAGTGGCTGAAGTCATGAGGTTCCTGGTCGAGGTGCACGGCTACGGGCCCGGTGACGGCTTGTGTGTTCAGCTGGCTGCGCATATGCATAGACACTGCGAGGCTGTTGCTAAAGGTAGGTTTGTAAATGTATTTCGCGTTAAGCTTACTACTGCTAGATTTGAATTTTGGTGATATTTTGTTATTTCTCTAATGTGAAAGATAAAAAGTTACAACTTTTTATTTACTTATAACTTTTGTAACATATTTTTTTATAACTAGGTACATTTAAACTTATTAGCGTCACATATTTTTGAAATCACCTCAAACCATTAACCACCTCCTAAAACCATTTATTTTGATACCCCACACGATGGGTTCGGAAGATGAAAAAATGTTGGGCCCCACAATATGGCGCCCAAAATCCGCCATTTTTCTTTTTGCCAATTTTAATGTAGCTGGCTCTTAGAGCAAGGTTAAATGCTTTAAGAGCTGGTTATATTAAAATTGGTAAATTTGACACACTCGTAAGGTTAAGAAGAATCGATTGACGTAAGAATCATCAAAATCGGTCAACGCGTTTGGTCTCTAGAAGCCCACACGGGAACAAACATACATATACGTACATACATAGACTGATAAACAAATTACCCTCCTTCGGAAGTGACGGAAGTCGGTTAAATAGGGAGTCAGTGATAGATGCTAGACGTGGGACAGAACGCCGGACGGTAAGGAAGAAGAAAACGTGTTGTGCCGACAGCAAGTGACATGGGACAAGGGCAGGAAGATGATAAAGATTCTCTCATTTTGTACAATCTTGACTCCCTTAGGATTAGGTATACAAAAAACAAATCATATTATGATTCGTAGGTACCTAACTAACCTGTGAATAATGAAAAACACAAACAACAAGATATTTTGTTCAATTGATACAGATTTAATCTTTTTTAATTCTGTTTTTTTTTGTGACGTCATGTTATGGTAGTGAGTCAGGTCGTTGATCCCCCTAAGATAGGATTGAGTGAGGTGTTGAGTTCACGCATTTGTGTTAGTAATTTTTTTAATTACCAGTCCCTCCATCAGATTTTATTTGGGAAAACGTTTGATTATTCTAATTTTATCCGAACGACACTTAAATAAACCTCTTAACGTTTTCCAGGCGAGCCCCTTCCCCGCGAGAAGCCCCGGTCCCACCCTGGCTCATCCTCCGAGACCGCTAGTTCCTCCAGCAGTTCTCAAGGTTACAACATGAAACCAGGTGCCATCGCGCAGGCGCCACTACCCGCGCCGCCCACCTTCGCGCCAGACACTTATGAGGAGCGGCCGCAGGAACATCCTTACTCCATGGAATGCGAAAGAGGTAAATCATGAAGATTTCCTTATTTAAACAGGGAAAGAGGAGTTTTTAGCTGCTGCCAACGTGCTGTAACAGAGTTTTGGTGATGATATTGGATACTTGCAGGTAAAAATGTTTCTTTTATCAGCCGGATGTAAAAGCCGGTGACTGAAGCAGAACCAACGTCTTGTAGATTGTCTAGACGCGCCGACGGGGGTAATGATCGAGGCAATCTAATTTTTTTATCGCCGTAGTGTTGATAAAGCACAAATATTTATATTTTTAGTTTTATTGCTTTAGGTTCAAGAATATTTGCCGTCAGGCGAAGGCTGTGCAGAATAAGACAGGTGCGTTTGCTAAATCGACAGATGCGAATCTCCATTTTACAATCTGTTACAGTACGACGACGTCGAGTATCAAGACGAATTTGCAAGTATGAATAGCTAGGACTGAGATCACGGCAGAGAATAATTGCTACCTTATCGCAATTTGTAACTCGACAGTTCGATGACCTTTGTCACAGTAATTTTTATCGCAAATCCTAATGTTTCTACAATTTCTCTCTACAGTATCAGTGGCGCAGACCCTAATGGCGGGCGAGGGCGAAGGCTTACCTGAGACAGAACCCGTGCCCCTGGACGGGCGACGCAAGAGGGGGGAGCCCACACTGCGAGCAGTGAGGAAGCCCGATCACAACGAAGACTACCTGCATTCCTACAAGTTCAAGAACTCCATTGAAAGGAGGTTCTCACGATCCCAAGACACGGAGGTAACTAAATACATTTTGATAAAAAGAATATTTGATGTAAATAAATCTAGGAAAATCTCAAATCTCTCTAGTCCAGGCACTAGGCAGCATGGAATGGACGAGTCAAGCAGGTCACATTCTTTGCCCTCCTTGTCATTCGGAAGTTAATTTCACCTTGAGTATTGGCCAAGTATGTTAATGTTGTGATTTATTAACGTAGGTAGTAGGATAATACAATGAATACATCCTCTACTGACGCGACACCTGAATCTGTTGTTTGTCTATTGTTTCGCTAATTATTACAGATGAGTGATGTGATGATTTAAGGGCAGGTATTCTCACTTTTACAGCTCTTTGATTCATTATTAAACAAACAAATAGTGATTGTTTAAATGCAAAAAATATATATTTTAGTTTACTAAATGTACCTACTTTTCATTTCTGAGATTCAAAACATGATATCGAAAACTTTGCTCGATCAAAAAAATCTGAAAAGGACTCTAAAATGTGTTTTTATTTATCATATTCTTATTTTCCTAGAAGATTATGAAATATTCACTACCCAAAACACATATCTAAAAAAAGCTAACGACCTATAGAACTTAAAATAGTTTAATTGTAGTAATAATAAAATTATATATAACACACCTGCCGCCGTACGGCTCGTCAGTCGCCCGCGCCGACCGTTTCTGAAGTTTTCGTTATGGGTGTCATTTTCATGGTTTTTGGGGCCGCTAGATACGAATTTGGAGCCAAAATGAAATTCCAAAATGGCGCCGACCGAAAAAAGTTCCCATATTTGTAAAAAGCTACCCCAAAAACCACAAAAAAGACACCCATTACGAAAATTTCGGCAATTTTGATCTTGGATTTTGATTTTATCTAAAACAAAACACTTAAAAATTTTGTTATTACTACGCATTGTAATACAAGAAACGGTTTGGCATCAACTCTCTTATTTTATTAACTTTTAAAAACAATAGTAAAATAAGCCTTCTCTACAAACCTTTACTGTGACACTTTTGTCGGCTTTACTTGCGGTAACCACAGAACAGAAAAACGTCTTTCTCTGTTCTGTGGCGGTTACAGTGGCGCGTTAAATACCTACTTCGCCGGAACAAGCAAGCCTTAAGAAGGCTAAGCAGACAAAAGAACACAGCTTGATGCCTATCCCTGTTCCAAAATTCCGTCGCCATGTCAAACAGGGTCCGCCAACTATTGCAATGTTGCAAACTATGATACGCTAAAAGGGTCATATATGTTAATTAAAACGATTGTTGATCCATTGTGTCTGCTAATTAGCGCTCAAGGGGCTAATAACATTTACATAGGTAGGTAAGTACTTGTAATGTAGGTAGAAATCAGTACCAAAGAAATTAGATTAAGTAAAGCACAAGGTATAGATAAGAATATTTTTGAACGAGTCATATATCTTATTATTATAGCGATATTTCTTAGGTAATTTTAATAACTATCCGGTACGCCGACCGTAAATAAATATCGCTCAAAGAAATAAAAAGAAAATGTTCCTGTTGGAACGAAGTTCCTTATTTTATTCTAAATCGCGAGCATTGTGTATCATTATTTTCGTTACCCTATAATAAGATGAATAGATAATCCCCATCCAGGCTGCCGACATGTTGGCCCGCACGGCTCACGCACACGGCAAGGTGTACTCACATAAGCGCCGCCGCGCGACCAAGCCTGCACCTTCCACCTCCACCTCCAACTCCGGATCTACTGAAGACGCTAGGGACACCTCACCGCAGGTACCTATAGTACATTATTTCACACGACTTTCCTCAAAAAATGATGCATTTATTTTGTAAACACGTGCTGGTTGTATTTCTAAACACATAAATATCTTTGCAGGATACATCAAGCGAATCACCTCATCACCATCACTATGACAAACCACCTCCTCAAGCGCAGTATGTCCCTGTTTTCGCGTTGAATTCTATCGGTAAGTTTATGAACGCATTTACGACAAGATGCACTGCTTTAAAAAAATACTAGTCTATAAACCAATAAACACTGCTAACCTTTCAACTTTATTTTTTTTGCAGGAAAATACTATGTCCCGCTAAGTATCGACTATGCTTGCCTGCAAAGGCATCTGGGCCCCTACGATGTGCTTGACGCAAGGGCTATTCACCTAGCGGCACCATTACATCCTGTGACGATCCACGTGAATTTTCAGCCGTGTCTCAACTACCACGTCAAGAGGGAACCAAACGAGCGAGACCAATGGCGGGCTGTATAAGCAAAAAGACACGTATCCAGTGCCTGAAAATGAGCTAGGTCGCCATTTTGGCGCGAACATTTGAATGTGACAGCTATTATTTCTGAAATATTTTATGGAGACGATGGAAAGTGATAAGATTTACGAGACTTCAATAGCCAAGCTATTTCGTGTCTAAAATGTCATAATATATTTTTGTAATATACACAGCTGAATATTTTTGAGATCACTTCTTACCTAAACAAAAACATTACTATTGTAGTGGAACTCAAGATTTATGATTACCATTACTCAATTATCTACAAAGAAGGAATAACCACATACCTTTCCTGAAAAGTTTTCTCATAAAGTTCAAATTAGTTCAGCTGTGAAAACATTTAATTGAACTTAAAACTGGCATAATCTTCAGCTGTTCTAGTCAAATGTGAGTCAGATTGAAGTGCAATGTAGAACGTTGCAAATGTGAATTCTTGCATTAAATTGTACCATAACGAAACATCATTGTTTCGTTTAAAATAATTTATTATGTGGGCATAGTAATGAAAAGGACATTATTAATAGTAAGTTTTTAGCTAGGCAGTGAAACCGTATTGTTTGAAGGACTTATGAAGTGTGGACAATGTTTTCAGTGTTCAGGTTACGGCTGTGATAAGAGTAGTAGAAGATATACTGACCGCTGCGGTAATTTATTAACAGTTCGTTCAATATTTGATACTTGCTATATTAGTAACAACAGTACAATATAAATTAGAATAAGAAAATGTAAGTGTCAGCAAGTTGGAAAATCATTCTAGCTTTTGTTTTGCGTGTGTATGTGTTTTAATATTGTGCTGATATAGTATCAACAAAAAACAGCCTTATACAAACTGATAATAAATGCCCTCAGAAATCATTATTTTAAAGCCGATTTAAAATTTTATTTTTAAGACATTTTTTGCCCACCAAAATTCCACAGCCCTAATATGCGCTTTATTCAATTGAATACGGATTTCGCATAAAGGAAGCTGCTGAATATTGTTTATTTTGTTTTTTTTTTGTGGTGGCGAAAAATAAGGTGTAAGACTGAGGTTTTTATTTAGTGGTTTTAAACTTTTGTTTCTATGATTGTTTCAACATTGGATTCTCACTCAAAATATTATATATCGCAGGTTAGAGTTCAATGTGCAAAGTGTCAAATTTTACGTAATACCATTTAAAAATAGTCTGTTAAATGTATAAGTACTTTATATTTTGTAAATAAACATGTTAAAGAAATAAATGTTAAATATTTTATGGAGCCGCGTGTCTTATTTATCATATTTATGCTAGAGTTAAAGGGTAGATACCAAAGAAAGACCCGTTTAAGAATTTCAATAATAAGTTTAATTACCCTTTATTATATGACCGAAGGTGTCACTGATATTAGGAATCTCAGTCAAATCGTTGACACGTGCTCCCCCTTGGTGATACGTGGTGGGGTTCAAGACTCTCTTTCAACTCCCCTTCCCGCCCCCACCCAAAATCACGTGTATTTTTAGAACCTACAAAGAATCTTTAATTTTTTAGAATAGTATCTTTAAATAGTTAGTAGAATAATTTAATTTTATTCTGCATTAAAGACCATGACAAAAATCTCTAGACAGGAAGGTTGCGGGTTGTTTTAAAAAAAAATATATTACACGCGCAATATACACACCGCTTTTCGGTTTAGAAATCGAGCGTTTGACGAAGAAATTAGTAAATGAGTTTTCTTCCTACACCCCCCTCCGCCCTTGCGATATTTCGTGATTTTTGCTAAACTCCCTCTCCCCCTTTCAAGCCTCATGTGATTAATGGACGGTCCCTTAGATAGAGAAAGAATATAGTGTTGAAGTAAGATAGATTTGTTTTTGTAAAACTCGAACACGCCTCCTCAATAAATCCCTTGCTTTTTAATTACGACATACTTCACCCTTTCCTGGACTAAACAACTGCAGGAGGTCAGTCGTAAACTGTTTGCGTCTGCGGGCTCCCTGAGACGCCTTCGTAACTTTCTTCCCATCACCACTAAAATTGCGATAGCACAATCTCTTCTTCTCCCTATCATGGACTATGCTGATGCCAGCTATCTCGATCTCACCCAAGACCAATTGGACAAGCTTGAGCGACTTCAAAATCTCTGTATCAGGTTCATATTTGGCTTGCGCAAGTATGACCATGTTTCTGAATTTCGAACCAAGCTCAAATGGCTTCCTATTCGCCATACTTTCATTGCTATATAATGTGCTCTTTAATCCTTCTAGTCCTTTTTATCTTAAAGAACGGTTTCAGTTCCTCTGTGACACACATTCTCGGTCTTTGAGATCATCGGAAAACCATTCAAATTAAGCAAAAAAAATAATTAAGCATTCGTATGCATTCCACATCCTTCTTCAACAAATTTTTCTCGGTACAAGCAGCTCGTTTGTGGAATGCATTACCTATTGAGGTAAGGCGTGCGCCAACATTACCTACATTTTAAAAAATGGTGAAGGAGCATTTCCTTTCTCTATAACTATTCTTCTCCTATCTCTGTTCTTCATTTGATATTTATTAGTATATTATTTTATTTGTATGTATGTATTTTATGTTTTATCTAAGTAATATTATTTAATATAGTTTTTGTACACTGACAGCCCTAATGTCTATCTCCTCTCGTTCAGTCCATCCAATGGTTGTCTGTAAGAGATTGCCCTGTGCGATAAGACCGCCCATTGTACACTTATCTTTATAAATGTTTTGTCCTGTAATTTTTAAGTGGTGTACAATAAAGTATATAATAAATAAATAAATACTCGTAATAATACATATCTCAAACCATCTCTTAACAATAATACAATCACGCCTTCCTTCCTTCCATAGAGAGAAACTCTGGGAAAACAATATCATCATGGTCCAACATTCGTTGCGCAGGATTAGTGAAACCCAGAAAAGCCTAATCAGACCAAACAATCTTATGTTATACATTACTTATTATAACCAAGATCTTATATTATAAATATAATTTTAATCAATCTTTTATAATTAACATAACCATATCATTATTACCAAGCTATATTATGTAACCTAAATCCTTGTAATAATAACTAAGCTCTTATAAGAAACTTATCCTTATTATTATAACTAAGCTCTTATAATTAACATAATATCCTTATTATCCACGGCAACGTCACATTTCAAACACATTTCTCCCAATTTGATACATAATTTTAATGTGTTCAGATCTATTGTGACTGGCATGATTGTTTGCGGTGCTTTTGCATCCATCAACAGATTTATTTGCAGTTATGTCAGGATTTAAATGTAGGAGACTCAGTGTTCCCAAATGATAACAATCAGATATCTTGTAAACACTTTTTATTACTCACACCAAACCAACAATGAGTCTTTAACTTCATTTTATAACGAGATGTGCACAATTCAAAATACAATTCAGAAATTAACGAAATCCATAGGAGAATTCACCTACGGTTTATTCAATTACAATTAATTAACCTAAGGTTGACTTCACGTAGTCTTTTGGCTATAGCAGCATTGGTGTAGGTATCTAAAAACCGGACGCGCGAAGAGAGAGCAACCCCCGCCCGCTGTGACAAAGCATGGGTGCCTATCCTTTGTTACGTAAGGTCGAAGGGTTTGCACTTCCCGTAGCGCCGGAGACGAAGCAGAAATGACTTTAAAGTGAAACAATACCGTTATGATCACTTTGTGACTGGGTGGACCATAACCTCCATGGTCACTCGATCTTGACCCTCAAGGTATCGACCTCCAGGATCACTTGACCTTGACCTAAAAGTCACTTGTCCTTGAATGGTCGTGACATTAGGGAATGTCACTTGAACTTGACCTCAAGGTCACGAACCATTGACTGAAATGAAACATTGACCTGTTACTACTCCTCAGAATCACGGCATCACCCATGAGGTCAAGGTCAGTGACCTTAGAAAATAGCAGTTCTTAGTATCGGAAATTTACCTTGGCCTCAAGATCAATGACCCCATGGTGTTCTCCCACCCTACTTACTCCCACATTCCACCGAATCCCGAAGGCTTGAATAGGCGATGGTTTTGGTGAAATTTTGTTTGTCTTTTTTTCATAGAACAGAAACTTTTCCTATTACGCGAAAATTTGGCAATACTATCAATTATATAAGAAAGATACAAACTGTTTGTAGTTGACTTCCCGTCGTGAAGGTGGTGGTGCAGCAGTTGAAGCAGAAGTTGTCTCGGAATGTTCTTCGTTTTTCTTTGTATACCAGCAGTGCTCAATGGGTGAACAGCAGCCTAATTGCGGAACTGAATTGGGCAAGGCACAGGGCTTGACCGCTATCAATCGACCAATATCATAGACGGAAATCCACATCGCATGTCTTTCATCTCGCATGTGATTGGTCGATTGATGGCGGTCAGACCCTGTGCTTTGCCGAATTCACTTGCGCAATTAGGCTGCTGGTTTCTTGCACATTTCACAAACAATGTACCTGCAATCACAAGAAATATGTGTTTTAATACAATTGTAACACGTCGCAGATGATGAAAGCGATCCTTGTTTGATTAGCACGGGCACAGATAATATAATACTAGCATACAGATGCCTCATCCAAAGACCTTATACGTATTTCTTACTATAAACTGTGCACCGAAAATTTTTGTTTAGCTAAAATGAAATCTATTATCATACGCCTAGGTTAGCTATTTCCTCATAAGCGGTAGCTAACCAAAAGCGGTCCTGGCGAGAGTTTTCTCTGTCTACGTGGCGAGAGGGTTCCCGCTGGTAGTGTTTCCTTGTCTGACATCTTGCTAGCCAGTTGCTAGCTCAACTAATCATTCGATTTGGTAGAAATGGTAGATAATTTTATATTTTTCATTTTTATGTTATACCAAAACGAACGAATAAAAAAATATATTTAAATACGTTTCAGTCTATGAAACTTTGAAATGTATTTAAATATTTTTACAGTTCCTTTATTTAATCAATTCATTGTATTTAAAAAAAAAAAACATTAATACTGAGTAAGAGTAGTACTTTTAAATGTTTGGGCCTGGTAATACTAAATGTAAGACCACCAGGTTGGAGTTTTTGGCGGGCTTTTTTCGAGTGAAGTTCAGCGGCTGTTAATATTATTTGCAAATTGATTCCTAGTGGATATTGTGATATAAAATTGGTGTAGTTTTGTGTCTCAACTGTCTACGCAACTGGACAATATGTGAAATCATTGACAGAAGCGATCTCAGGATGGTGGAGCGCAGAATTTATTGTAGTATTGACTACCTCCGCAAAGCTTACTGGGAAGACTGACTCGATACAATTTGCTGCCAAATACTCCAAAAACCATTAGAATCTGTTACACCCGTATTCTAATGCATACTAAAGAATGTTAAAATTGCACTGAAGACGAGGCGGTATGGTCCAAGGCCTTAGCCTGCCCGTAAAGGGCGAACAAAAACAAAAAAAGACCACCAGGTTTGCGGCGTTTTTGGCGGGTTTTGTTCGAGTAAAATTCAGCGGCTGTTAATATTATTCGCAAATTGTTTCCTAGTGGAATAAAATTGGTGTAGTTTTGTTTCTCAACTGGACAATATGTGAAATCATTGAGTGCTTTGGGGTATTTCAAAGCATCGTCTGAAGACTGCAGGATCATCTAACGCCTCTCCTTCATGAGCTTGTGAATAAGATCAGAGAGTTTTTTTCCTATCTATACGATGGGTCTTGAAGAATAAGACTTATGCAGACTTGGGATTTGAGGATTATCGAGTCCTCCCCGAATACACCATCGTAAACTGCTCAATTCCTCTTCGAGTTCGGTCATCTTATCGTCGGTCCGGAGTCCGGAGTGTGCGCGTGTTGTACGTTGCCAGGTCCTGTCGTCGGTATTTGTTGGGGTAGCCGGATCTCGTCCGGGATTCTTTGCACCCCTTGCCATACCGTAACCTAGACCGCTACCGTAGTCGAGGTTAGGCAGGCTGCCGGGCACTAGGGGCTATGTTTTATTTGTGCTATTCATGGGGAGTGCTTTGCAGGCGGGTTGGCGATCCCAGTATGGTTGTTACAAATGCACAGAGAACGCTGCTGATCATTCTCTGGTTTGTCCCTTAGTCGCCTCTTACAACACCAATGGAAAAACATGGGATGTCGAAATTCTGTACGCTCGTCACCGACTCGGTAAGTGACGTAGATTCCAAAAAATATACACTTTTTTTTTTCAATGTATTTGGTAGGTTTAGGTAGCATAAATACATCTATTGGGATACATACACTATTGTTTTTACAATCAATTTGTCCCGTGTTATGTTTGGTCATGGTCACCTCATTAGAAAGAGACACACT
The DNA here is from genome assembly GCA_949775005.1 of Orthosia gothica. Taxonomy (NCBI): domain Eukaryota; kingdom Metazoa; phylum Arthropoda; class Insecta; order Lepidoptera; family Noctuidae; genus Orthosia; species Orthosia gothica. The sequence goes on along the minus strand of OX459042.1, from coordinate 30,803,824 downwards.
ACCAACGGGAGCCCTCTCGCTCGGACCGGTTTTTGCGCCATAGTGCACAGTCTAGTAGTAAGAAGTATCTGTAGGTTATTTTTGTAGTAGGTATTAATTAAACTCGTATCGGTTTCTGTGGTCATATGGTCCCTTTCCTAGTAAGGCTGACAGGATACAGTAACTGTGACCAGCTATAGGTATTTGTTCTGGAGAAATTGGTAGACAGGTACCTAAGAGAGGTACCACTCAAAGTATTCCCTCTACATAAACTACAGTGCGCCTACAGCCCTGGCAAATCTACAGAAACGGCACTACACTATGTTGCGAGTCGAGCCTTAGGCTGCGCTAGAAGGACAAAAGATTTGTCTCGGGGCTTTCCTCGACATAGTAGATCCATATATATTTGAGTCCATACGCATTGCTGCAAAGGAACATGGCATCAATGATACTACGTGCAACTGGATTAACTATATGCTGAGAAGCAGAATAGTCAAATCGGAACTGATGGGAGACAGACTTAGCGCAAAAACAACAAGAGGTTGTCCGCAAGGCGGAGTGCTGTCACCATTATTGTGGTGCTTGGTAGTAGACTCGCTGCTTACCAAACTCAATACCGTAGCATTCTATAGGTCTACCAGAATCTCATGGCAAATGTGGAAATAAAAATTTGTGGTGTGCAATACTGGGGAAATTGGATTAAACGATCTTGATACTGTTTAATTTTTATTTATGTCTTTAGTATTAATGAACATGAGGTACATAAATTATAGTAGTCACAGCGGATCTTTGTGTCTTTGAACTTGGTCCTACCTACCATTGCGTAAGAAACAGTTTGTCATCGAGTATACTGCATAGAGTAAGCGAGATAGGACGACGTGACATACATAAGCGAGTGAAAGAGACAGTTATAAAATGCTATCTTCACCTTCAACATTGACACAAAAATAGCTACTGCGCGGGGTCTTGCAACCAATTCAGAGACACAAAGATCCACTTTGAGTATTATAGGTATGTGTATGAATAATGTTGTTATACATCGGGTTCTTAACATAGGAAAAATAAATCAATTGAATATTAATTTATGTACTAATTTATTATATATCATTTAAATCATACTAATAACTTAAAACCTCATTCAGAACTAGAAAACTAGAATACGATTCCATGAACTCCTCTGGCATTTCAAAAACTTGTATCTTTGTAGTTTTATGTCATCTCTCTCCATCAAAATGGTTCTTTTTCTTTGGCATTTAACATATTCAAAACCAATCTCTTTATGTAGAAAGTCTGTAAAAAATAAATAATAATGTTACTTATAGTCATTCATCATCATCAGTCTATATATACTTTTTTTATGTAAGTTTTATGGCCTGGTTGCTAGGGCCTTTTAGCCACGTCTTTTAATAGAAGCTGTAAGACCAAAACCCTACCCTAACCCTAGGGTTTTGGTCTTACAGCTCCTGAAATATTAACCTAGGATATTTTTGTGTATTTTTACAAGTTTTGACAAATTCAAATCTAGGTATTACAAAAAACTTCAGAACTCTGCGATGCTTTTTCAGCGAGATATCGGCGATATCGTGTTTTCACCGTTTCAATGGCGCGGCCATGGAGTTTTAGCACGGAACAGAAAAAACAGTGGGTGGAAGTGCAATGCAGCAAAATTACTATGGGAACCGTTGTCGCCAAACTCACACATATAAACTGATAATCATATAATGCACTACAAATAAGCCGATCGTTTGATTTGTCGTTATAATTTTAGTTAAAACTAGCTTAAGTCAGAGATCCTACATTTGAAAAACAATCTTCACATTATTTAATTAGGATTTATTTTGCGTGATTGTAGAAAGTATTTACGTTTTGTAATCTAAAGTCAAACTAGATTCGATTGCCAAGTAAATTCCGCTACCCACGCATAGATGGCGGTATTCTCAGTGGTTGCAATTATAAACTTTATTTCTTTTATCGTAAGGTTTACTTTCGTGTGATAGATCCATATCAACTGCTACTCAATCATGTCCGTGACTACCGCAGGACCCCGACAGCAACCGCTTCCATATTTGGTAAATAATTACTACTCAATTAGTACCCGAACAAGAAAATTGGTACCTTAGGAGTTTTCGAGAAAATCGACTTTGAAGGTGGTCCTGCGGTAGTCACGCTCGCACGCATCCATAAACTTTTGTGCACGAGTGTACAGCTCAATACCATTGACAACTTAATATGGTCGGGTTATACGCGAAGATTTAGTATGGAAAAGTAATGAAAGCTAATTTCTCTTAAAATACAACACTTAGGTATCTGATTTTTTGGTCGCTTTATCTTCTGTAGGAGTAGTAATTTTTGTATACATTTGGGCAGAATTCACTAAGTTTTTAATAGAGAAATCTTGAAATGAAAATTTAACACCGTGACTACCGCCACCCCACCAATGGTATGGTATATCTCGTAAACTACTGGAGTACTAGTCGTGAATTCTGGGTATAGGTGTACCAGAATCTCATGGCATTTTTTATTTTTTTTAAATTGTGATTTTCATATGGCAATGTCAATTGTCACCTGTCGAATCAAAGTACTTGATGTGTCAACCGCTGCTGAAATTTTTTGGTATTATCTGGAAAGTTTGTTATTTTTGTGAAAATGTCGAAAAACCCACTTCGATCTCATGCGAGACATATTGTTTTCAATGTGTATCATAAAATAAGGGAAGAAGAAGGCGTAAATCAAACTCAATCTTTGATTTTAAAGTGCGTCGTAGAGTGGATCGGTAAGTTGAACTGACTTGTTTTGATACTTTTAGTTTAATTTATATTTTTCTTACTTAATTTTAATTTAATTCCATTACTATTATATGGTAAATCGTAGGTCAGGGCACATCGAATGATGGCCGGAAGGAAATGGCAACAGTAATGTAACTGTTACTAATTATTCGACAAGATATTGATTTTAACGGAGATTGAGAATCTTTAACGTAAGAAAAATATTAAGTAATAATCTGCGCCCTGCAGTGGGACGTGTATATAGACGGGAGTTTTTGGCGGGATTTTGTCGAGTGAAGTTCAGTGGCTGTTAATATTATTTGCAAATTGCTTCCTAGTGGATATTGTGATATATTATTGGTGTAGTTTTGTATCTCAACTCTCTCCGCAACTGGACAATTTGTAAAATCATTGACAAAAGCGATCTCGGGATAGTGGAGCGGTGTATTTTATTGTAGTATTGACTGCGTCTGCAAAGCTTACTGGGAAGACTGACTCGATACAATTTGCTGCCAAATACTCCAAAAAACTTTAGAACCTGTTACATCCACATTCTAATGCATACTAAAGAATAAATATAAGATCCAAAACTCTTTCCAAAGACGTGGCTAAAAGGTCCTAGCAACCAGGCCATAAAACTAACATAAAAAAAAAATATATACTGATGATGATGAATGAATTTAAGTAACATGATACATTTTATTATTTTTTACAGACTTTATACATAAAGAGATTGGTTTTGAATATGTTAAATGCCAATGAAAAAGAACCATTTTGATGGAGAGAGATGACATAAAACTACAAAGATACAAGTTTTTGAAATGCCAGTGTCATGGAATCGTATTCTAGTTTTCTAGTTCTGAATGAGGTTTTAAGTTATTAGTATGATTTAAATGCTAAATAATAAATTAGTACATAAATTAATATTCAATTGATTTATTTTTCCTATGTTAAGAACACGATGTATAACAACATTATTCATACACATACCTATAATACTCACAGTGGATCTTTGTGTCTCTGAATTGGTTGCAAGACCCCGCGCAGTAGCTATTTTTGTGTCAATGCTGAAGGTGAAGATAGCATTGTATAACTGTCTCTTTCACTCGCTTATGTATGTCACATAAGCTTACGGAGTTTCTTGTGCATTCTTCTCTATAACAAGCTACTTTCCGAATGCACGGTAGAATCAACTTTTATTCCATGTAAATTTAAATTGTGACATTCAAAAGTGCCGCTTGGTGGCCCAGTTGAAATAAATATCTTTTGTCTTTTTTGTCATCGTCCTATCTCGCTTACTCTATGCAGTATACTCGATGACAAACTGTTTCTTACGCAATGGTTGGCAGGACCAAGTTCAAAGACACAAAGATCCGTTGTGACTACTATAATATAGGTACCTCATGTTCATTAATACTAAAGACATAAATAAAAATTAAACAGTATCAAGATCGATTGATCCAATTTCCCCAGTATTGCATACAACAAATTTTTATTTCCCTTTTTGCCATGAGATTCTGGTAGACCTATACCAATTTTATCTTATAGGGTAGTAATTTTCTATGTAGGTTTGAGGAAAGTCGCAGGCTCCTCCAACTTGGAATCAACATTCAAAGTCGTGGTCCTGCTGAACAAGCGAGCGAATGTTATCATCGTTGATTTCTCGATAAATAAAAATGATTCAGTTCTGTTTTTTTTACGAAATGGATCACATTTATGGGTAGTAATTATTTGTATACTTAGAATAGCTGTAGCGAGATTTTCTCGAAAACTACTAAGGTACCAATTTTGTTGTTCGGGTACTAATTGGTACCAATTGAGTAGTAATTATTTACCAAATATGGAAGCGGTTGCTGTCGGGGTCCTGCGGTAGTCACGGACATTACTCAATCAAGGAAGTAACATTGCATTTTTCTTTACATTATCGATATCGATGGATACCCGATATCTTAATTCGAAAAAAATACAGGGTGTCCCAGAAATCGACGTCAAGCCGTAAATGGGTGATAGACCAAGTTACAACAGTTCTCAGAAAAATACGAAAAAAAATCTATCTCATGTTTTAAAAAAATTATGTTCACTTTAAAAATTTACTAAAAAAAATCAGTCCCTGTAATGGTTCTTTAACTCCAATTGCTACAAATCCCATAATTTATCAATTTTTTTTATTATTATGTAATCTTGAATAATGCTTGTGTAGATTTTTGCCTAAAATTTAAAGCCAACTCCTCCTACTTAGAAGAAAATTAAACTTTTTCAAAACCAAATTATTCAAATTTACTGTTTCGCCCAACTTTAACTGACTGTACTGAAAAAAAAATGTACTACGCTAGTTTGGCAAGTAACATGAAAAATTGGCGCATTTAATAAGGATTCAAAAATGGTGTAACACTTGCTAGATTACGTTTTCCATAATTGGTCAAATTTTTTTTTGTAAATAGTATCGGTTTTTACCCAAAATGTCCATACTTCCTTAAAATGACTTTAGCTTACCTAAAGCTTTGCTAAACTCCGTTTCTAGTTCGATAGAGACGGAGAGAGTCATTTTACGAAGTGTGCGAGATAAGAAATCGAAATTTTACGTAATTTAAGAGCAAAGTTATGATAGTGACTCAACCTTTTTACTTTAAGTCAGGACCAGATTTCTCATCTTAGAAAAAAAAAAACAAATTATCAGATTTAATTTTTTTTTATTACAATAAATGTTCAAACTGCCTTCCTTCGACGGCAATGCAAGCACGACATCTTCTTAAAAAAGATCTGGTTATTTTCCGGGCAAATCGTATATCGGTTCTTTTTTAAGATTCGGTGGGCGGTACTCTTAGATACACCTGTGCTTGTTTCGATTCCACGTACAGAAGCACTTGGGTCTTCTTGGACTGCTTGTAGTACGACGTCTTCGTACGGATTACGATGTCTTCCTTCACCATGTACTTGGTTAGGGAATCGTCCCTCTGATAGTGAACGGTGCACATTAATAAAAACTCGATGATCTGGGTGACGATTGTTCGGGACCTCTCACGATAAAGTCTAGCGGCTGCATTGGCATTGCATCTGCATTCCCCATAAACGAGGTGCATGTTCGCATATTCCAATGCAGTGTACACAGCCATGGTAGTACTACACAATCACAGGATCAGCAACAGTCCAGAGTAAAGCACAGGTCGTCAGAAAGAGGAATTAAACAGTCCAAATCACAAGCAATTAAGTCCAGAAAACAACGCAAAAAGTGGTAAGTACGGAATCAACATGAACGAATACGGAGCTGCGCAGTAAACAAAGCAGCGTAACGTACTGATTTGTAATTGTGTGTGCGTCTGCGCTTACAAAACAGAACAATAACTACTGCTGTCTCATTCGCACTCATCGGTAAATTGTATCTCCGTTTCATGATAAAGGTTGTGTCACTGATAAAGGTGGCGTCACTCTCTGTCTCGCTCACACTTCGTAAAATGACTCTCTCCGTCTCTATCGAACTAGAAACGGAGTTTAGCAAAGCTTTAGGTAAGCTAAAGTCATTTTAAGGAAGTATGGACATTTTGTGTAAAAACTGAGACTATTTACCAAAAAAAAACTTGACCAATTATTGAAAACGTAATCTAGCAAGTGTTACACCATTTTTGAATCCTTATTAAATGCGCCAATTTTTCATGTTACTTGCCAAACTAGCGTAGTACATTTTTTTTTCAGTACAGTCAGTTAAAGTTGGGCGAAATAGTAAATTTGAATAATTTGGTTTTGAAAAAGTTTAATTTTCTTCCAAGTAGGAGGAGTTGGCTTTGAATTTTAGGCAAAAATCTACACAAGCTTACATAATAATAAAAAAATTAGATAAATTATGGGATTTGTAGCAATTGGAGTTAAAGAACCATTACAGGGATTGATTTTTTTAGTAAATTATTAAAGTGACCATAAATTTTTAAAAACATGAGATAGATTTTTTTTCGTATTTTTCTGAGAACTGTTATAACTTGGTCTATCACCCATTTACGGCTTGACGTCGATTTCTGGGACACCCTGTATACTATTTTGTAGATCAGTAAAACTGTAGGATGAATGCTGTAGTATTATTTAAAAATAAAATTATATATGTATAAAAATGAATTACTGTTCGCCTACCCTAGTGGGTAGGTAGGTAAGCAGCCGGTTTAATCATTGCAATAATAATTATGTATGCAATACAACATACTTCCAATTATTTTGGAAATATTCATTCCACCTAATATAAAAGAAAATATAGGTTCCTATTTTCTTTTATCGATATCTACAAAATCAATACCCGATACGACTACATCCCTAATTGAGTAGCGAAGAACTTTCGAGAACGAAATAGTGAGAACGTTCAATCCAAAATAAACTATATGTTAATCGGGTAAGGTTGATTTTAACTAACATTCTATTATATTATTAGTAAATTTAAATTTACTAATATTTTCTTAGAAAACAAATAAAATCATTCTAACCGATGATACGAAACACCTCCATTTTAAGTTTCTTTCTCCTACTATAATTTTTTTGCACTCCTAAATGGAACGAAACGGCATAGTTACGGAAATATAAATTTGTCGCGAGACTAGCAACTCGACGCCATGTTAGAACACGACTGGAATCAAGTTTGCGTGGAAGCGCCTATTAGTGACACACGTGCCACGCCTACTTTGCATTTCCACTGTTTTTTCTGTTCCGTGGGTACGAATGGGTCCTGCGCGCCTACATCCCTAGAGGCGTCAGCGTGGTTTGCTATGCTGACGACACGCTGGTCCTGGCGCTAGGGTTGCGACAGTCGTCGAGATTCCGGCAATTGGAACTCGAGGTAGCCCTGCACAAGTTCGAGGCTATGTGGCCATGTTCCTTGGAACGCGCCACCGCCAAGGCTCCAAAATAACGGAGGGGTACACATCAGAAGTACCTGGGTCTTGTCCTCGACAGCCGGTGGAATTTCGTGGAGGTCTGCCCGGCTTGGACGGAGCAACGCCGTGTTGTAGAGGCAGTCGGCGATAGCAACCTCTCACGTCCAGCCCTGGTTCAGACCATGGTAAGGGGCATGAGGGCATGGGAAGCTGTCACTTCCTGCGAAGAAGGCGGGAGGCGAGAGGCAGACGCCCTCAAGCCCCTAGCCACCGCAGGAGACGCCCTGGGCTTCACAAGCAGATTCCCAGATCACCGTAGGCGCAGGTTTGCGGACGTCGATTAATGGGTAGCTCTCCGATAAGGACCAGGCCTGACTCGACGGCGCGTAGTGTTCCACGCGCGGGCCTCAAAGAGATGTCAGCAAAAATTGACGGGGTCCGCCAGGGTCGATGCCTGTCTGGGTCGCGGATAAATTTGAGTTACCGCGGCCCTGGCTCAACCAACTGAAGGAACACAGGTGTGTTTTAGCCAGTAAAAGTTTGACACGCCCTCACCCGCTTCACCCAGAGCGGGAGAAGTCATCGACTGATTTACCAAAAAAACATTGTAGGAGTGTTCATGGAGAAGCGATTTCACTCGCGTTTGCTTGAGTTGCAGGTAGAGACCACGGCGTCGCACGCGCTAATACGAACATACAGCGGCGGCAATACCCGCTACTGCGCCCAAACCGGCGCTGGAGGCGGAACCTTCTGCCAGTTTTGCTTGGAAATCGCACAACGCAGATGTGAGCCACCGTCAGCCGTGCAGTACGGCATCATCGATTCCGCCGCGGACAACGCTACTCACAGCTCCGCACGCGCCACCTCTCCGTGACAGTCAAAACGTCGGACGCGCCGCGTCTCCAGTATGAGGCCTTAGGAATAAAGGAAAGGCACTACATTCAAACGAAGATTTTATGTAATTAATTATCATAACATCTTTTATTCTCTAGTATTATTTTAAATTTTACATGCTTAGTTCAAACATTGAGAAGAAATAATAATATTTAACATCTGGATAATATACAGCTTTTCTATTTACGATCCACTTAGCGTTAAAAAATTATATTAATATATATTGCAAAATATTCCATTGTTACATCGAATACCTTACATAAAAACATATCCGACGGGGGAGCGGGACAAGCCAAGGTGGGTGCGATCACAAGGAGTCGGAACTAGCTTCATAATATGGCAAACGATAGAGTGCGCTTTTTGTTCACCATAACAAAATATAGCTTTCACTTACATTACCTATTATAATATATACACAGACGCTTCTCTACGGGTTGATATAATTATTACGAAATTTTTATCACAAAGATTTTTTCATCTAATATTCTACAGAAACATTAAAACGTTGGAGTGCGTTTTGTTGTACTGTAAATCCTGTATTTACATTTTCAAGGCTGCCATAATGTGAATTTTAAATCTACAACTATTTGAAATCCTATATTAAGGTACTATTTCATATTTCTATTTTGAGAAGAAGACTAGTTGCAAGTATTGTTTTCTACAAAATGCACATCAAAACGCATTCCAACAGAAAGATATTAAGCAATTAATTTACAGTTTATTAAGACCAGATCGAAATATTTACATAATCTATTTGACAAGAGACCGACACTGTCGCTCTAGTCGGGCTGCGAATATGATTAATATTTCATACTAATCTACATTTGATTCAATAGAAAAAATCATAAAAATCTTCCTACAGTTTCTTTTATACAATAAAAAAATAATAAAATCATGGATTAAATAAAGCTGTTAAAATATATTTTTATGTGTGTTAATAACTAAGTGTATTTGCCTTGAAGGCCTATTATTGCAACGTATTGACTATAATCTAACTTTTAAAGATTATGCGAAAGACTTAAATTTTTAAGTAGATCAGTGACAATCCGAACTTAGGGTAAGCAAAGCTTTAATGCGACTACTTAACTAAACGGCTGCACGAAATAGGAAACTAAGACATTAAAGATCAAGTTAATTGAAACGACTCTTCGATATGTACTTGTGAGCCTCACAGCTCACTTGGATTCAATAAAAAATAAACATTTTATATTTGAAAAATAAATGACTCATCATTAAAAGTGCAATATAAATGTTAATCATCGAGACTGTAATTGACACGTAATATGCAGCGAACGTTGTCAGAACATCACATTTTAACAGACCGCAAAAAGCACACAATCTTATTAAAAACGGGTTCCAAATAAAACACCAAATTTTCTGGAACCCCCATGTTAGAAAATTTGAGCAATAATTTGGATGAAACAGACACTGGGCATTTTAAACGTAGTTTAACTACAAAAATTTACTCTAAAATTGCAACAATATTCACAGATTGATTTACCTAAAAATATGCCCCAAATTCCAATACTAAAGACACCGGTAGAATAGTTACCAGCTACCTACATATCAGCGCCTTTTAGACAGAAGAAAAAGAAATAAGAAAATTTATTTTAGGTACTTTAAAAATATATTCCCTTTTGAAAGAGGTATTGCATAAAAGCTTATTACTGCGATCAAAATCACACAGAAATTCATGGAAGTAAGTAATTATTCACTGAAGCGCATCATTGGACACCAAATACAAATATAACACGCAATACTTGTTTGATACTCGCTGAGTATAAAACCACTAGAAGATATTTTGTAATGAATTAAGACTACATAATCTGTAATAGCGATTTAAGGCAACTATCGCACTGGGTATATTACACAGCAACTCCTGAGTGTGCACTCTGTCGCTTATAAGTAGAGCTGTAAACTAAAACTAGAATTCCTACAGAAGCCTACCTAAATATAACAAACAGAATATTTTGCAAGTGCCTGCATATAGCTTCCTTAGATCACTGGGTGCTTCGGTGATAAAACACTATTTTAGCCCAAGGTTATTCACAACATTGATTCGTTGTTAGATAGAAGGTATAAATATTTACATTCGGCAGTTTATTAACAATTGCAAATATTAGTACATAACATTCAACTTGTAATTATTATAAATAATATTAATTACAAAATAAAATGGCAGAATGTTATAATACAACTGCATTTTGAACTCTGCATTTTAGCTTACAAATAATGTAAGGTTAATAGCTGTAAAGCTCTAAAGTGCAGAGTTTAAAATGTATATTTTGTTACAACTTTACATTTGTTAACATTATGCTGCGTAAACAATGTGTTACAAAAACAATTAGTTAAATAACAACCAATTTAAATACCGACACTTAACGACTAAGTCGTAATTTGCAATGAGTCATCATTGCAAATACCAAACGCCTGCACACAATGTACACAGTACACATTTCTTAAATCCCATTACAGAAATTGATTTGTAACACATTGCAAATTCGGGTACAAACAAATAATTCATTAACAAATAGTAAACACTAAACAATTAATCAGTGCTTATTTAGAATCTGCTTTAATTTTTTTGTCGTGTCAAACCAAACGGTTATTTTATTAGTACTAATGTGATTGCAATTCATATCAGTCATATTATAATCACGTCCTCGTTACTCCAATTTGGATGCAAAAGCCGCACTAAACTAAGTCTGCACCCGCGACACCACTTTGCAGCTGCAATTAAAACAATTTATATTTTTTAATGAACAATTCAGTCCACATATAATACTTGAAACATAACCAATAAATATTCACTTTCGAACTCTGCAGAGTGGTGTCGCGGGCATGTTTCAGAACACTATTACCCAGCTGCCTCATCATTCGTCCTTGTGATGTTGGACCAAAGAAAAAATCTTTGCACAATACGCTCCACTTAAAATATAACACAGATTTAACCTCTAGTATTGGCTAATGCGACAATGCGTATCTGTTTTGAAAATACTCTAAAGTACACGTGAAACGTCTAACACTAACAAGAGACCTAGAACTAGGACGAGCCCTCGGACCCCCTATGTATGCTAGAAAAAACAAATAATAAAAACAACTATAATTTACTTAAAAATTATGCGTACAAAAATTCTAACCATCGTTCCCTAAACGCATTAATCGATAATAAATAAATATATCAATCAGATACATAAAGATTGTACATATATAAAAATCTTTCATACCATTATACATATATACTTTACCGAGTAGGTTCCCTATATTATATTATCTTAACTCTCCTATATACAATATGTACAAAGGGAAATAAAAACAATTTGTACTTGCAGAAAAACCGTGGAAAATAAAAACGTACAAGTGAAACGGAAATATACAATATGCACGCGTCGCACCTAAACGTACACTCATAGAAAAGTTCCTTTAACCTAATTATTATATAATACAGGCGACGGGTATGAGTCCGTCTGAGATTTACAAAAATAATGTGTTAGTGTGCCGAGTGCGACCCCAGACACCAGACACCAGTGGTAGTGCTGGTAGTGCTAGTAGTGCTGGTAGTGCTAGTAGTGCTGCTAGTGCCGGCACCACTAGCACTGCACTACCTGTCGCCCCGCTGTGCACCGCCCGCGCCATCTGCCGGACAAAGCATAGCAGCGGTTAGAAATGACAACACTATACTTGGGAAATAAAGTTTATTCAATGTGCCAACATAATATCTCTATGTATTATGTACAATATTAATATAAACGTAGTGATTTCATTATTTCTACAAGAAAACAGTAACATACCACACAATATCCTAAGCTTCAAGCTTAACTACAGTTAGTATGATTACACAAACCAAATAAATACTTTTTCTACAAGCAACAACCTTTATAAGGAATCATACAGTTAAAAAAATGTAGCAATATCTGGCCATCACCTAAAATCTGTTACTATATTATTCCTAATTGATTACATTTTATTTATAATTGAATTCAAACACCCCTTCTGCCCCACTTTAGCCCTTTCACTCCTGTTTTATACCCATAAGCTGTACTATACATGTTACTATTCCATTGGTCATCAACAGGGTGTCCTATTTGCTCCAAGGCTTTTATATTTTGTCCCCAAGGATCTTCATGACAGTTTGATGGGGCAGGAGCTGGTCCCACATGACCAATGTGTGTTGGTCTGTTATGTCTCACTGGGGCTTCTAAAACGTGTTGGGTCACACTGCCAGCACCATGTCCCATAATGTCGTTATGTCTCCAAGTAGACATACCGGTGTTTTCGGTAGGCGGTCTCGCCTCTTCGTCGTCGGGTAAGGCAAGACCGAACTCCCGCCGTAACCGCGAGCTGAGGTTCTCCCGCTGGCGCTCCGAGGCTGTCGGCTGGGCGTCGAACACACCTGCACAAACAACAATATGTTTTAAACAATAGCTCAAATTATAATTTATTAATACAATTCTATTTTTGGAGGTCACATACAGCATATAAGTGTTGAAATAAAATAGCATAAATGTTAAAAGCGTGGGTTCTGCCTTGTCTTGAAAAAATCTGCATCTGATTTAAATAAAACTCCATACTGCGAACACCAATCAAGCTTACTGCGTAGGTTATATAAGTACCTATTCACTCACGCCCATACATTGCAGCGATGAGAAGGCCCATTGTAGGTCAGTTACAATTAGAATTTTATGGGACAATATAAAGCTTAGAAATTAAATGTAAAATATTCCTAAGATTTCGTCATAAGTAGTTGCATTACAACGTAATATTCCACTAAACCTAATCTAAAATTACTAAAAACGAGAACAGTGACCCCATTCTACGATCGTCACGTTTACCGCGATCGTGGGCTAAAAATAATGCGCTGTTGCAGTTTGCGGACCAATTTGCCGCCGCCATTATTATAATCAAGTGAGTGCAATAAGATGCTGTAAATTACACAAGTAGATATAATGTAGGTGTCGGATTATCTCAGCGCGCTGGCGTGAAGGCGTGAAGTAAAAAAACCTCGTATGAATATTAGTTAGAATTCTGTGCGGCGCAGTATTGTGTTTACACTCGTCAAGGTCGTGGCGGTAATGATTTTAGTCTTTATTGCTGAGCTCCTCGCTCGTATATGCGCCGCTAAAGTTTTTGCTTTGTCTAAATCATTTAAACAGAGCTTCTGTTAGTTTTATTGGGATGCTTGGCTGCTTTAGTTGATGTACTATTTTATGTGAATCGTTTAGATACTTTTATTGTATTGGGGTCATAAAATTTTAAACAATATTAGCATACATAGTTTTGAAGAGCATCATAAATTTTGCTGAACTTATTGGTGCGGATCGTTCGCCCTTGAAAATAAAAAATTTAATTTTGCCAGCTTCTTTTTTTGCCTTTACACTGCGGAATAAAGCAAAAAAACAAAAGGTCTAACCCTAATAAGCCTCTTATACACCGGTGGCGCCCTCAACGCTATATGAATACACCCGTCCTCGCGATTTTTACAGCCTATGGTTGCAACTGAACTTTCAGCAAATACCACTTCAGATTGCTACTCTCTAACAATACACGTGCATATAGCAGGTATAGATAAGGCTGACACGCGTCAAGTTGCTATGGAAATACTTGACATAACAACAGCAATGTTTGTGTGAAACTCTGTTATCAAATGAATTTAACACAAAACATATTCGAAGCATCGATAAACTGGGGTCGATTATTGCATAACGCCTTCGCAACCTACACGAGTATGTTTTCAGTATAAAGGTACATAAATGAACAATAAGTGGTCCATTTGTGTAGCAAAAAGTACAACATTAAAATTTCTGAAGCATATATCTGCGCAACTGCCACTAAAGTATGCAAATGCGTTATTGAATGGACTAGTAACCCATGTACTTACAGTCCATTATAAACTAGTTAGATAAATATACATACTTTACTATATACTCAGAGGAAGTACCACCATACTAGACAGAGTTTGTTATATTTAATGGTCCGTAACTACCATTGAATACCGTCATAACGGCAGTATAACTTGCAAACTGATTGATGAACTAAGTTGGAAGTACAAAGGAGACTAAAACTGCTGATCCCCTTGATATAATCCCTTAGTCACTTCTCATCACACGTATTCCAAGATGTTCTATGATAGTAAAAAAACTATTTACAAGGTTCAAAACACGTTTTCATAAAACATTTTGACAAATCTAGACCAGATACAGTTCTGTGGTCGACAGTCCACATTTCCTTTCGAAAGCGCATTCACGAGGGAAGCATATCAAGGCACTACGCTAATTGTCTATGACAGCACGTAACCGGTGCGCGGGCGCGCATCGACCAATTGAATCAATTGCTAGCGTGCTCCACTTGACTATATAATTGTCGACAATGCAATGATGCACTTCCATAATCATATTGTGACTTTTACTGACTTGATTATTATATTGAGAAGAGGATTTTTATTGCTATTCATACATGATGTGTCATTCTTTGCAGTTTATTCTCATGATCTGTAAAATTAAATTACAGGAAGTCCATAACAATGAAGACCTGCACCCTAATTGCGTATCTGTTTTAACAGCACAAAACACACAGCGGTTTATTTAAACTTTTCCACCTTTAGAAGTCAGCTTTGCTAGCAACTTGCTGACTGCTGCAAACCGTTTCGCCTTCTGGACGTTGTCTAAAGCTTAAGTTCAATAAATGATGAAAAGCATATCTCACCTTTAGGCGCTTGTGAGGCGACGAGCTCCCGGTGCAGGCGCTGCTCCAGCTCGTCGGCGGCGGCCTGCGCGGCCAGGTCCAGGCGCTGCGGCGACAGCGAGGCGGCGCCCGACGACTCGCTGGACCACTCGGGCGCCGCCTCGCCGCCCGAGCCAGCCTCGCCCGGCTCCCCCGCGTCGCCCGCCTCCGACGACGAACCTGCACCTTCCTCGGTGCCCCCGCCTTTGAGTCGTTTGCGGTACTCCGTTATAGAGAGCTGGGTACAAAATACTAACTTACAATTTGTCGTACTTTTACTGGACGGTGACTAATCTACACTCGCCGGAGGGTTGCGGTGAGTTTCAGACTTTTTTTTTTTTTTTCTTTCGCCTGCAAATGTCTGAAACTCACCGAAACCCTCTCCTCCCCCACTGCGAAGCTAGCTAGCGCACTATCTGAGTTTAGCTGTAGGAGTAACGGGCTATGTCCATCAGAATGGAAGAAGGAACAAAAGGGTATTTAATTAAAGAATCCAGAAGAAACATTCCAAATAAAGGTCTCAAAAGTGTGTTTGGGACTTTCTGCATCAGTACATGCCTAATTTATGTAAAAACATTGACATGTCAGACAGTTATTATTCCGCCCACAAGTTATTGTTATCTTTAGGAGGTGCCCCCGCTTTGCTGCAGAGTGTTGAGTAAAACTTTTTGTTTTTATCATCTATTCTGGTACATTTCAGTTCAGGCATCCAATCCTGGCTAAGTTCCAAATAAAAACTTACCAGCCTACTTACCATAATAGAGTGTGTGACCAGCATAATACTAATATCGGTTTATCGCGAAATTTTGAATCTCCGTCGAGCCCCGATAACTGTGCTCTAACGTTAGAATAACATCCGTCGCCATATCGGTCGTTGCACTGTTTTGAAACGCTCGAGATCGTCACTTGGCTTGAGTGGAGATTCTATATTATGTATACTCTGTGGTAGATAAAATATGTCGAGTTCGGATACGCCGCACAAGCGAAAGTCTAACCTCTAACTTTTACAGCAGATAAGAATGATTCAAATATGTAAATAACTTGATATAAATGATATAATTTCTCTGTATACAAACACATATTTAGAAAACTCCTCGTTAGCACGAACATCACGTGGACATCATTTTTACTATTATCTAATCTGTGACCTTGATCTGGTTTTACATGCTCTGACACAACAGTTTTGTTCAGTTTGTAGGTAGGTAAATAAAAATTCATTCATTGCTTTCTGTTCTAGTAATGGAAACGATTAGCCTTGTAAAACAATCGTGCAGATTGGTTTTTAAAGATAATAAATAATCCTTGGTAGTCTAGTCTATATTGGTGATAGGTAAACAAGGGGTTTTGCCCAATCTAGTGATGGGACTTGTTTGAGAGAAATATTAATAACGTAAAATAAAGATATTATGAATATTACAAGTGCACTCACCTTCCTTCTTACTGGTTTAGGTTTTTCTACAGGCGGAGGGTTCAGTCTAGGGTCGTTGGTCCGATGGCAGTACGGCTTGGCGAGCGGCTTCGGCGAGGGCGCCAACAAGCCCACTTTACTCGTACTGCTCAGCACCCCGGATAATATCACACTGTTATTTGAGTCCATATTGTTCACTCGCGTTAATATCTCCTGGACACTCTTGAGTTCGTCCACAGGCGTAATACTGTCCTTGTCAAACAAACTACTATCTAAACTTGTAGTCCTATCTATTGCACTCTTTATTATAGACATGTTTGGTACATTCTCGTTTATTGAACTGTCCCGGTCCATGTTAAAGGATTGGGACATGTTGCTGAAGATACCAGAGAATAGTCCCGTTGAACTAAAACGCGACGAGAAGGGCAGAGTCGAGTTCTCTAAAACGGACGGCCTATCAATTGAAAACGGCTTTTCAATTTTCTCGGGCTTTTCTACTACGGGCGATGCAGGACATGTTGTCTTCACTGGTTTCATAGGTTCTTGAGGCAGGGGTATGGTTTCCGGCGGCGGTATCACAGGCATAGGACTCGGCTCTTCGGGCAGTGGTATATTTTCTGGGTTAGGTAACGGTATTGACTCGACAGGTGGCAGAGGTATGTTCTCAGGAGAAACATGAACATCATTGAGTTCGTCGTGATCACCATTTATCTCTATTGGTTTCGACGTGTCGGTCTCAGTCCTCAACTGAACACTGATCTGATCGTCAACCATGTTAAGATCGAAGTTTAAATTCACTTTCTTCCGTTTCTCTTTTGGTTTCTTATTTCTGCTTTTCAATATTTGTATGTTCTCTGTGTGGAATGAGTGTATTTTCTTCTGTATGTCGTCCATCTCGTCCCGCTGTGGCGACGAGTTCCCGCTCGTGTCAGCTGACTGGCAACTGTTTAGTTTGTCGTTTGGACTTTCAATTCCTTTCACCTCTAAATTACTGTCGACTGACTCCTGTATTTTTGGTTGTGCAGGTATCGTAGTATCAATTTCCATTGGCACCACTTTGTTGTAATTACTTTCATCTATCTCAACATTATTATTATTAGTTTTAATGTCGTCAAGTTTGGGTATTTCAGGCGGAAGTTCTTCTTCAGGCGTGGGTACTCCTATTATCCTTCTTATATTTTCACTGTCATGAGGGTTTTTAATGTTCATATTTAACACGTCATTGTCTATATTGCACTGGTCGTCGGAGCCCTGGCCGCTGTCCGAGCGTGTTCTGTCCCTACCGTATATACTATCCATAATGTTTCTCACTTTTTGCCTCGTCAATGCTTGCGCGTCATCTTTGACCGGCGAGTCTTCTGACGTTAAAATAGGCGAAGTTTCGTCATTACACTGCGTAAATAAAGTTTTTGGGTTAGTAACTTTAATGACAATAATCTCTAGAAGACAATTGTAAAGCTACTTACAGGCACAATATTGTTCTGTTCGCAAGATAGCGATTCTCTCGCTAACCGCCTCTTCTTCAATGGTGTCACCATTTCATTGGGGGGTGATTCTGGAACAAACACATCTAAAATTCAACATAGTAACAGAATGTTCAAAAACGATAAAATAAATTAAATTGAGATTTTAAAACAAACCTGCAACAGGCGAGTCACTCTCCTCACTGATGGCTTGTCTCAACCATCTCTTCTTGGCACTGTGTTGCTGTATGATTGGCTGCACGACCTCGGGTACCTCAGGTACCGTACTCCTTGTTATTCGCCTGGCTTTCTTCGGAGGCTTATTTCGATCTCTCCCGGGAGTTCTGGGAGGAGACGCTCTAGCGTCATCATCGTGATCTAAATCATGTGTACCACTTAAATCACCTATCATCGTCGACGCAACTCTGACTAAGCTTTCTAGGGATGGCGCGGACACCAAGGGTGGTCTGTAAGGGGACCTATAAGGCGATGGCGTCCTTTCAGGCGACCTCCCTATCCATTCTGTAGCCATTGTTTTCTTAGTTTTTGGTAGTTTAAAGGCGGATTCCACTGATCCAACTGCTGCTTCGACTAATAGGCATGCAGAGCTTAGACCAATATCCTGAAAATAAAAAGTTTGATGTAGACCACTATTACACAATTTTCTTATTATGTCTTCATGATATTTGGTAATTTGAATATATTTGTGTAACTGTTTCATTGTTACTAAAGTCCGACACATAATCGTATTGAATAACTTGACAGTTCTAAGCAACTAATGTTGCCAAGCTAAAACGAATAGTGTTGGAGTAGTGAATGAATTGCGAAAAGAATTATGCATTATAAGAACTTCATTCAATTTTGCCTATTCTTTTTTTCAGCTCATGACCTTTTTTTGTCACTCTCCCATTGTCACTGAATATGACAATGGGTCGGGCCTTAGTTTCGAGTCCTATAGGAATCCTATAGGATTTATCAACTCATCGGTCAAATTTTTTTTTCACATAACAATCCTAAGAAGACAGATAAGAATCCTTTGGATTGTCGTAAGAATTCTTATACAGTTTCTTAAGATTGTTATGTGAAAAACGGTTTTTGTCGTAGAATGAAACCATAAATAACAAGATGGCCAGCACATACCTGTCGACAGACCTCATGGGGCGCTTCATGGGTCCTGTCGTGGTCGAGGCTGGGCGGCGCCAGCGCACTGTCGCGGCGCGGCGGGGCGGCGCGCGGCGGCGACAGCGGCGTGGGCGCCTCGTCGCCCGACGTCACCATGTCGCTGTCAGCAGAGTTCAGGCGGCGCCGGTTAGACTGCGATGTCGTACGCGCGCGACCCTTGCGCCTACACACAATTTAACATAAGTACCTATTTCAAAATTTTTAATGGTGAAGGAGAGAAGCAAGAGATGGTTTTATGAATAGAAGTTATGAGTAAGATTTCTAGAAAATTCTCTAGTTACTAGTATGGTAATAGGCATTTATCCAAGTGGCATATAAAATGATTTAACAAGTATATAAAGTAATGACAAGTTTGATAAATTAGATTAGCTAATATTAAAGAAACATGTTATATTTCTCGTATTTTCCCTCCTTATAGGAAAAAAAATACCTTAAGATTTTTAAATAACATTACATTAAGAAATCTAGAGGGCTATGTCGACTACCTAACTGTACAAAAGAATGTATCATCAATATCTGATTATTGCGATTATTAATGCAACAATCTTTTGTTATTAAACAATTACCTACAGTCAAATATATCATGAAGTAAAAATCTTTATTGCTTATGCACCCTAATCAAGTTTCAATCTACTGATTTTATATCAAGCACCTGCACAACATCACTTTTTCATTTGAATACAGAATGAAATCTCAGTACATTTACCTCCTAATAGTTGTTTAAAATTGGCATCTTGCCAGTTATTTAAAAAAAAAAATGTTTTCAAGGTGGTAGTTACATTACAGCAAGCGGGGTATGAAACTAACTATAGACAATGTGAACTTACTTTTTCCTTTTTTTCGAAGCGTTGTGTATTTCTTCGTCTTCATCCTTATCGTTAGCATTGGGATGGGGATCAGACTCTCGTCTCTTCTGTCTTTCTTTGACTTCCTGTTTGCGCTGTTCAGCTTTTTCCATGCGTTCAAACGCCTTCATAATAGCTTCCATCTTACGTTCCTCGCGCGTCTGTAATTTAGATACAGGTTTAGAATTTTGTCTGGTCCCAAGGCTAGGAGGTTGAGTTTCGATTGCGTTTTTCGAACTAACCAGCTTTCTCTTTTCTTTTTCTTTGTTATTGTTCTGTATTTTATCTTGAGAATCATCTGTTTTATCATCTAGAGAGTCTTGGTTCACGCAAGTCGTTCGACTAGATCTAGATGATCTGTCGTAGCAAGCTGATTTGGCCATGAACTCTCTAGTCACTGGTCTGTCTTCTTCTATTTTCGGTTCCTCTTTAGGTTTCTTCTCTTCAAAAGTAGTTTTTTCCGGTTTCTCCTCATCAGAATACACAGGTTCTTTCTCTTGTTTTATTTCCTTTATCTCCTTTAATTCTATTTTCGGTATGTCGATAGGCTTTGGTTCCTCTGCAACTGGAAGCGGAATAAGCTCATGTTTTATTTCTTCGTATTTTTCTTCAATAGGTTCTGCTGGACAGAAGTCTGGTTCATCTATTTCTTCAGGTTTCATTTCTTCTTTGGCTATCAGATCAATTTCAGGTTTTATGTCCTCTATTGGCTCAGTTTTAGGCGGTTCATCAAAGTTCAAGGCCATCACAGCTGTTTTGACAGGTGAAAGTGGCGCATACTCTTGTTTAATTATCTGTTGTGGTGATTTCTTTTCAGATTTTATTGCAACAATTTCTGGCACAAATTCTTTGATTGGCGTGGTGACGAGAGGGGCGAGCGGTGGTGACACTGGAGATGAAGAACTGAAGCATCTGTTCCTACTTCTCTTTTCCCTCGGTGGGTAGTCGACACTTTTTCTCGACGCTAACGTGTTGAGGCCGTTCACTTTGCAGTGTTTTGGATTACCGCAAGCGCACGGCTGTTTGCTGCCATCAGCATCGTGACCGACGGTTATTTCAGTGTTAGACTGGACAACTCCAATACACACCAAATAAACATGTAATGTGCCTTTTACAATACAATGTTGTAATTCGGCATTGGGTTTACAAGATCTTCGAACGAACCTGGCTTCGTTCCCGTACGTTCTCGTGTCTATACATATTTGCGTGTTGTCTTTCGGCAGTCTGTAGAAGAAAACGAACGGTCCAGGTTTTTGGCTTCCTGCTCTGGCAGAATTTTGTAGTTGTGGCCGGTGCTGGTTAGACAACATGTACTTGCCGCGTAATTCTATTACTGGCGTGTTTTCTTTCAAGTCCTTTGTCGCAATCAGAATCTTACCACCAGCGTGGGGCACAGTGGTACATAAATGCGCGTTCATAGCAAACGCCATATTAGGAGTATTGCCTAATTTACTGCTGTATTTCATTATTTTAGCCCTCAACTCTGGGCTATAATGGTTTGTAACAGCCAATTCATACGAGTCTTGGAAGTGTGATTGATTCGACAGTGAGGAGCTATATTTACTCCTATTCAGCAACATTTCTTTTTTGCGTTTCACTCGTTTTTCTGACAGTTTTCTCTTCGTTCCTTTCCGTACAACTTCTGGTTTCTTCGGCCTTTTGGGTCCTCGTTTGGGTAACGCTAATGATGGTTGCGGCAGTGGTGGAAGCACTGGGACGTTGGAGTTGTAAGTAGTGACGCATGTCCCACTCGTGTTGGTATATGTGGTAACGGTCAGTAATCGTTTTCTTCTCTGTCCAGGAGCGCGAGTGCTTTCAGAAGAGTCCGTATCTGAAGCGCCTAGAGCGCTCAGTTCCTCTCTCTTTCTCATCTGTATGGAGCGAGCGTGGCGCCGGTCGATGGGCCGCGGCATGCACAGCTCACACATGTACGCGTCGGGGATGTTCCCCCGGTCAATGCCCATGCAGTCGACGTGCTGCCACTCGCCGCAGCGGTCGCAGCATATCATGTAGCCGTCATCGTGTGTGAAGTCACAGATGCATCGGGTCTTACCCTCCTCCTCGCCTTCAGGAGCAGTTTCCGTGTCGCTACCACCTCTGTCAGCTTTCCTGTCCCCATCTATAGAGGAAATCACAGAGGCAGTGTCGTCGTCCGGTGGGGGGGGCGGCTGCGGCTTGTAAGTTACAGGCGCCATTTGTATAGAAGAAACAGGTATAGGTGATCCAATAACACTGGTAGGCACTGTCAAAGGCATTTCGTAAGAAGCAGTGGACATGATTACAGGTGAATTACGTTTTAAAGGACTCATTGGTGATGTAGTTAATGGGGGTGAAATGACAGTGGGAGGTGGGCCAGTGGACACTGGCGTTGTGGGCGGCGTGGCTGTAGGCTGCTTCTGGGCAGGCTGGGCGTACGTGTGGTCCAACATCACGAATGCTAAGGGCTGGAAGGAATACCTCCTTAGTTCTTCTGAAAGGTTTGGTCTTTCCTCCATGCCGATTATGTCGTCCTCAGTAAGTAGTGTCGTTTTGTCGCCCCTGAAACAAAGTAAACAAAAATTAAGTACCTATATTGTTAATTTTCAAAATAGAGTATTTGATATAATTACGCCAAGATTCATTGCTTAATGGATTAATATTATATATTCCAAATACTCACACAACAATCCTTTTTTGATTTACAGGTTTGATCTCTACCGGTTCTTCAGGCAAAGGAGGTAGAGTTGTTATGTGATTGATAGGTGCTTGACTTGGTTGCAACATCAACTTGGGTTGTGATAGTGACTGCAGTATCTGGGCAGTCAACTGCTGGTTTGCAAGCTGCTGGTTCGCAGACACTTGTGACACTGTGGATATTGGATTATCTGCAGGCCCATATGTCTGTACATATCGTAAATTTGGAGTAGACCCTGATTGCACATAGTGGGGACCCTTTGCTAAACTCGTACTTATTGGAGCAGTTGAAATCAAAACAGGACCACATGGTGACTGTAATACTAAACGCTCCCCTTTAGGCGGGAACTTTGACAGAGACAATGGTTGGCTCTTATGTGTAGGACTCCCGACTTTCTGAATAATTTTCGATGCGTTCGAGTCCACTACTCCATAGCTTGGCTGCTGGCTCTTATACGTGACGCTGGCGACAGGCCAAGACTTCGCCTCGGACTTGTTAACTGACCCAGTCTGTTGTATTATTTTAATTGGCCTTGACTGATTCTTCTGATTAGAAACTTGACCCGAGCTCTTTGATCCCTTAAAAGTATTGACAGATTTTCTTCCAGAATGCACAGACATCTTATTAGGTCCCGAGACAACACGAGATAAAATATGGCATTGTGTGTTGCCTGAGGAGGCAGCAACCATAGCATTTAGATTAGCACCATTGTTTACCTTATTCAAAGTTTTACTTAAGTTTGCGCTTTTGGTAAATGTATGATTGTAGGGCACATTCTTGATAGGGCTATTGTTCACAACATTTGAGGATAAGGTGGAGCACCCGATCAAAGATTGACTCTTCTGGGGTTTGGTGCAAAGTACTGAATTGCTTAGTTTGTAAACATGATTTTGTGTTCCATATACTGGAGCCATTTCTTTCCCAGTTAAGTATTGCTGATTATAGTTTGGATTCTTCGGAATAGATATGTTACTTAAAATCTGAACTTTGGATGTCTTGGGTCGGCCCATAAAGTTAGTCTCTGTCACAATGTTTGCTCTTCTTGTTTGTGTTGTGTCATTAACATAACTCTCACTGGTAATAATGATTTGTGACACGCCAGCTTGTGATCTATCATCTTCCATCTTCGGGTCATTTGTAGCAGCACTGGTTGCAAGTATTGTAGGCAGCCATAAAGTCTGGTTTCCAGATACATCTTGTACATTCTGTATAGATGTAATGTTTCCAACAGCTGCATCAACATTGATTGTAAAGTTCTGAGGCAATTTAGTAACATTTTGAACAATTGCAGTGCTCAGTGGCGCTTGTATGAGGGTTGTGGAGTTATCTACATAATTGCCATCATTAGAATCTTCTGTTTCTTGTAATATGGGGTACGCTATGCGCCCTACATTATCTATGGCTTCCTCAAGCCTCACAATGCCTGAGAGGGAGTCCACAGACATATCTGTATCACAGTGTTTCTCAGCAATGTGATATTCTACTTCTTTGTCTATTTTGTGCACAGATTGAATGATACTTTCGGGATGTGTGGAATCAGGTTCAGGATCACCTTCAGTAGGAGACAAGGGCAAGGCCCTTAACACAGGAGTTCTCACACTAGATACATTCATATTTGTTAATTGGTGATCCAATACATGTTCGTAAACATTTTCACTGGAGGTGGTCGGCCCGTAATCCTATAACAAAATACAAAAACAAATTAATCTTTGTGGAATTCAGTTAATGCACACAATGCAAATAATTTCAAAATTGTATTTAAATGTGACACTCCTGCTTAATGTGCATGAATAAACATTTCAAATTATAAATACAAACTGTATTGCTGGTGACTTGTTTTCTAAGCACTGTGATTTACCTAAGGCATTCCAGTTTTGACAATGCACTTTTATTATAGGAAAACAAACAATTTGAACATGAGACTAAATCTACTAGATCTTTTGGTTTAAAACTGATATAATGTCCCCCAAACAATGAATATATGGATATATACCTAACCAACATACTCTGCAGACTATCAACAGGAATCACAGAATGACAATCATATCAAATGCCCTCATTCATAAAACTTGTGATAACTTGCTCGGAACATATATTTAAAAGAATCTCACATTACTCACCTAAAAGCTGTAAAACTAAAACTTAAAAGGATATGAATGAATACACCTTTCTTTTAAAAACTTTATTTATTACAGTGTCAAGGTCCTGAAAATGAGTAGGCTGTAGTATTAATTATATTACTATCTTTAAAACACAGCTATATAAATAGTTTAGCAATGATTATAAAAACTGCACACCTCTCTAATATTTATATCAAATAGTCTTATGCACTGTGAGGGTAATAAGTTGATGCAAATAGGATTTATGACATTGTGTAACATAATAGTGGTGAAGAAAATAGGAAAGCAGTGTAGGAACATGATGTTATTGCTTACAAAATCATAATATTTACAAATATAGTGCTAAGTGACTGGCTAAGTGTCCATGTCAGCAGGATTGGTCAGGGACCTTGGTGGTGGGTTTTATGTTAGTAAATATGGTCTACTCACTTGCCGGGCCGTTGTTTCGTATTCTGGTGTAGCAGACATGCTGTATATACTATCATCTTGGGTCAAACCCGAGATGACGCCTTGGAGTGCAACTCGGCCCCCAAATTTTATTTCATGTGACTGCAACCGAAAATCTATCCTTTACCCATATATCCTCAAAATGATCAGGTGTACGTGCGTTGTACACCATAATGTTCTTGGTAAAATATTTTTAGTCCACAAATAGGATACGACCGCCGAGGTCATTGTTCCACAAAACTATTTGAAAGTCACTTTATTTTGTTCCCTAAGAGAAAATATAAAGAAAAACAGTAAAATAATGCATAGTAAACGTAACAGCAATGGAATAAATGCGTAAAATAAGCGAATAGGTTAATCCACTGCCGCCATTATTGTAGCACGGAAACTGAAATGTCTCAGTAATAAACATCAAAAAAAGTAAACACTATCTTCATATGAGAAATTTAACTTAAATATATCTGTAGTTTATTGATATAATCGAAAGGTTTAACCATGTAACGCCACTAAATCCCCTTAGTAACAAAGACATGAGAAATGTAAGTACATACGAAAATGAGGTTTGTATATTTATATCACCTCAGTAAAATAATTATGACTTAATTGCATCGATATCTTGTGTAATTGCGGCTTATTATGAAGAATAAACTAAATATTTATAGAAAATGACAACATCACAATAGTTAGGCAGTATGAAATCCAGATGTAAACACTTTTCGAGAAAATACTGAAGGAAACTTGTACTGACCTGTATATGAGCGAATTTACAACACCTAGGACGTAGCGAAACTATTTCCATCAAATAATTGCATAGCACGTAATAAATAGGCCTCAAAGTCCGTAACTACGACCAAAACATTCACAAGAGTCGAAGATGGCGGCCATTGCATTTTCTTGATACAAAACAACGGGGGTTTCATGAAACATGTCGAACTACTAAGTACTTCCGGTCAAATAGATGAAAATTAAACAAAATATTTGATTTTAAAAGACAGAAAGGCAAATTGTGATATGCGAATTAATTATTATTTAAAATAATAATTTTGTATTGAACTAACTAATCTTTGAAAATTGGAATTATAAAATTTTGCTACAAAAAGTAATTCAATATAGTAATGTTTTGTTTATGGATAGAGTTAAAAGACATTTTTTTGTTTTTTTTTACTCCATCCTAATAATAGACAAAATGATTCTAATTACAAATGCGTTCCAAAATAAGAACGTACTATATAGTCTATGGATACCAAATACAAACTTTGGTTGTTTTCTGGTTTTCAGAAACTAATACTCGCTCACACAGAATATAAAGCAAAACTATCCATTTTAAAAGTCACGAGTAAGTCTCTGTCTCTCACTTTGAGAGGCCAGTTTTACTCCGTAACGTATGTTTCGACAATCCAAGTAGCCACTGCCTGGCCACACATTATGTTGTGCCACACTTGGCCCGTTTCTTGGACCAGTGCTGATGCATCGTCTATACTCCTAATTTCGCGAACGATGTCCAATGGGGATATACTGCCATTCAGTGACATTTTTTCACGATAGGTGGCACATCGTCGCTATGGCTATTGAAAGCTGTCAAATCCATACATTTTGTAAGTGTAACCTATAGCCTGCTCTACACTACTCGCGAAGTTGCCTCGACGAAGTACTCGTCGAAGTTGATCAAAGTCCGAAGTATGTGACTACACACTCGTGCAACCTCGCGAAGAGCTCAGTCGCCCGGCGCCCGCACGATAGGCATCATGGATAGCGTTCAAGTGGCAGCTGCCGTTGCAATGTGTACTCTCGCGTATTATAACTACGTGCGTATTTATCATGCAACGAAAATGTGTTGACGTCTCGATGCGAACTGAAGTGAGCCGAGTAGTGTAGTAAGACGCTTCGTGTTCGCAACTTCGGGTCACTTCGAGTCCTTTGAGTCGGGCGCAAAAACCGACAACGACTGGAAGTCGCCCGATGCGAGCCGAGGTTGCACGAAGCGAAGCGAAGTGCCCTTCTACACTATCCTATTCGCTCAACTTCGACCAACTTCGCGAGTAGTGTAGAGCAGGCTTTACATTCTGTTTTTTTTTTTTTGCGAAATATGCCTGTGTGCTTTTACCAGGATGTACAAACCCCGGTTTTCACTTGTTGCTTGGTAATATTATGGTCAAATAGTGGACTATAATAACGTATTGATAAAGTTCTATAGCAGGCATGTCATTTACTTTTCTCTACTCGTTACAGCAAAAAACTGGCCAATTGCGAGTCGGACTCGCGCACGAAGGTTTCGTTCCATTATCGCAAAAAATGGCAAAAAAATGACGTTTGTTGCATAGGAGCCCCATTTAAATATTTATTTTATTCTGTTTTTAGTATACAACAAGCGGCGACAGAAATACATCAAATGTGAAAATTTCAACTGTCTACTTAGCACAGTTCATGAGATACAGGCTAGTGACAAACGGACAGACAGACAGACAGACAGACGGATCGTGGAGTAGGTATTGCGCAGAAAGGGCGGATTAAAATTCGCGCGAATTTAAATCACAGTGCGTGCTAAGCCTAACACGCACTGCGAATGAAATACCGTGCGATTTTTGCTTGTTTCTACCTGTTCCTATCGATACCAATATTATAAAGAGGAAAGATTTTTTTGTTTGTTTGTACCGAATAGGCTCCGAAACTACAGATACAGATAGCTACATTATACCTGAGTAACATAGGCTAATTTTTAATCACAAAAAGGGTCCTGTGGGTTAGTCCACGGGAGCGAAGCCGCGGGCAACAGCTAGTAGCTCATAATTTGCTAAAAACCGCAATGCGTGCTAAGCCTAAGTTGTGAGATGAAATCAAATGAGTTCTAAAGGCAGGTATACACACCACAGCGACTGTACAGCTTGGCCAGAAAGAGTAGAAATTAAATAAATTGGAACTTCTACACATGGCAACTAAAAAGAAATGTCAAACAACACTCAAACTACCAAAACAAAAAAAGTTTATTGTGAATCAAGGTGGAAACATACTATTGAAACCCCACCCGACGCCACGCCACCCGACGCCTTCTGACGCATTGAAGTACTTATCCATCCCATACATTTAGTATGGTCAGAAACACATAGTCAACACCCCATGTGATCACACGCATTCCCACGCGTCAACACGCAGTCGGTTTGGATCAGCGTGTTGCCGAGAGAGGGGGAACACACGCCAACCGACACTTCGCACACAGTGTGTTTCTAGTTAACATCCGACGCCACGCGTCAGTCAGTCGAGAGCATTCCTGGCATAAAGACATTTTTTTATGTTTTTAATTAAAATGTCGGATGAACAATTTATAGAAATAGTAAAATTGTTGTCGGCCAATAAAGTGATCATAGTATTAGAAATAATACTAGAAACGAAGCTAATATATAATGAAGATTATACTAATTACTACGTAGGGTTGCCAAGTTGCCATTTCTAAAATCTGCCATCCAGGACAAGGAGCGTGAAAACGCCGGTTTTTGGAGCTTAAAACCGGGATAATTACTGATTTTATTTTCATAAATTTCTTAAACTAAAGTTAGTTGTAAAATATTTTTTTGTACAAAAAAAATGGTTAGCCGTTGGGGCAGAAAGATTCTGGAGTGGCGACCGCGAACCGGAAGACGTTGTGACGAGGCCTCCCAGCCTCCCACCAGGTGGACCGATGATCTGGTGAAGGTTGCGGGAATCTGCTGGTTGCGGAACGCACGGGACCAGTCAGTGTGGCGACGCTTGTGGGAGGCCTATGCCCAGCAGTGGACTTCTTTCGGCTGATATGATGATGATGAACAAAAAAATACAACCGACTTTCAATTTAAACGCTACAAAGTGAAAAATAATTTAAATTTCGGAAGTTGGTCTTCATGGTTTCGTTTCTTTGTTTTTTGACACCGACTTCCAAAATCTGAAGTTATTTTTCACTTTGAAATGTTTTAATTGGAAGTCGGTTGTATTTTTTGTAAAAAGTTTTAATTTTCACTTTTTTGTGTGGTACATTATGGTACGGCACAGTTAGTGGGCAATTTCTATAGTAATCTTACTAATCTTACTTCTTCGATGTATGCTTGTCAATCACGCCAGAACGGCTAAATGGATCTAGATGAAATATGGCAGACAGATGGATTACAGTCAGGAATAGCACATAGGCTACTTTTTATCCCGGTATAATGTTCCATTGGGTGCAGAAGCTAGTGTACAATAAATAGACATGCAAGCCCGCGTGATTAGCTATAATATTTTGAAGAGTTCCGTTGAATATCTCTGAATTCGGGTACATAAATTTCTAAAAAAAAAACATTTTCGGTCATCAATTGACGGAGAAATCGGTGAAAAATTGCTGTTGGTGATTTGAAGACCCCGGACTACAAATGAAACCCCGCCCAGAAGCATTCTTAACTAGGACAAATCGGGGGAAACCCGGCCGGATGGCAACCCTATACTAACAAAGCGTGTTGTAGCATCACGTGGGGTGTTGTATATGTGCACGGTACGCAATCGCATCGGGTGTCGACACGTCGGGTGGCGTGGCGTCGGGTGGGGTTTCAATAGTATGTTTCCACCTTTATTGTGATTTTTGGTAGTTATTAATATTTGACCCGGTTTTGGGCAAGGGTATATCAGTCTCTTCTGCAGGAGTCAAGTTTATCCTGCCATCTTCGCCTATGTCTGCCACGATGTCACCGCTAACTGTCACCGTATAAATTACTTAAAGTGGTAGCTTTGGCCCATGAATCGTTCGACATACGATAAACGTGGCCAGCCCAGTCGGTGATTTGGTTTTGTACCGACGCTGTATTCCGACAACGCAATATCCACACTCCTTATATACAGTTGCTGTTGGAGGCTGTTAGCCATGACCCAAAGACTAATTCTTTGACATATTCATTCAGTCAAGTCTAATATTTATAGGCTTGCCCTATAACCACCACTAGCCACTTATCATTTCGCCTAATTTAGCTACTGAAGATAAAAATAGGACGGTGTCGTTGGTGATACGCAGGTTGGTTAATCTTTTTTTAACCGACGACTACAATCGGCCCAGATGTGGGACAGGCTTTTAAAGATCACTTCGAGAGCGCAACGCAGTGATCAGCTTGAGGGTTCCCTTTCTTGGGTCTCCTTGCTTGACACCTCTTTCAGTAGGTAAGTATGATCCTGTGGTCAGGGCCGTCTTAAGAATATTCGGCGCCAGGGTGCGAAAGTCAGCCTGCGTGTTTTTCACCATTTATTTTGCGAAGAATTGCTCTTCAATCGCGAATCCGCATTGTTTATGAGCGATAGCCACACCATAATAATTTTACGACAGCACTGCTAACAATAAAAATCTGCTAACTGAAATGTACATCTACCGCAAGGTGATCGAGATCATTTCGTATTATGTTTTTTGACAGCAGAGCGACAGCCATCGGCGAGCGGCTGTCAATGTCAAATCTGTAGTCTATGTGTCAAACTGCGATTACCTACTTTTCCCTTTTTCCCTCCCAAATGCCAATCACTCGCTGATTCATTTAACCTAAATTTTAATTAATTAATTTATATTTTTTATTTTTAGGTTAAATGCTCTAAGCTCGCTGATGGCTGAGTAGGTAGAGTGCGCGCAAGATAAGTCAGCGCGCGGCCAAAATCGGAACTAATCGTTTGTCAAGAGAGTGTGTTGTATTCCATGTTTTTATTCTTTTCCGAAGTAAATAATCGCTATCATTATGCTTTAAGTAATTTAAAGTGCTGGCAGAGATGTTTTCTTGAAGTGAAAAAGACAATAACGGGCCTACGGTACCGTTTTACAAAGACAGAGCCCGCGTTGCTTATTTGACAGGTAACTTTTAGGGATACCAGAATACTAAAATTTCCCTAAATTTTCGTACTACCGGTGCCCGACAATATTGGGTTTTGGGTGGTACATAAATATACCAGCAGGACAGGACCGGCATCATGTAATATAATGCATCATTGTTATTTTGTTTTAGGCGTTTCTGAACGCACCGTTACCCAAATAACTTACCTACGAGGGTTATGTGACAGCTGCTTCTTCAAAAATTGTTGATGTCTAAAGTAAATTGGAAAAAAGTGTGTTTGATTTAATGTTTCATATCTCAAATACGAGATGTAGTAATCTTTGGAGATGATGTAGTCTATTTAGTGATGTCCTAATGCGTCATCGATTAGATTTATTATAATAATCCAGAGCAGACCTTATGACTGCGTCACCGGATGGTGTTGCCGTGGCTGAATTCTGGGCCAATCAGAATATTTAAATTTTTATATTTGCCATCGACACGCTAAGAAGAAGATTATAACAATCGACTACGATCGACTATTACGAAGAAATTTTAATCGATTTTACAAATTGGCATTTTAGTCATCCAATTTTTCAAATATGTAGTTTCAATAAATTTTTAAAATTTATAATTTAAATTAATAATAAATTTTTGTGTGAATAAAATGAAAATATCCAATATTCACTGCCATATTTACTTTAACACAAAAACCATAAAATAGTAAGTATACAGAAGGGCCACTCGCGCCGTTTAGAAAATCGACAGCTAAACTTGACAGATTCACTAGGGTTGCTACTATATTACATGCCTTAGAGGGTAGACAGGGTATCAAATACCTATTTAATATCACGAAAAATTTAATATTATGCGACATACGACGAGGATTGGAGAATAACGACGAATAAATAAGACGTAGTAATAGTGTAATAATGATTCCACTTAAAACATTAAATTGTGAAAAGCACCAAGCTCGACAAAAATATAAATATGGAAAAACAGGTACGTACAGCGAGAACAGCGTAACAGGTACAGCAAGAAGAAAATTATGCTATGCAGTCGGAGGAAACATATTTGTAAGCTGAACCTTATTATTATGACAAGTTCCCAATTTCGTCTATGGACTTAAAATAATTTAATGTAATCCTAGATAATGAATTTCTGATTTGTCATCTTGAAAGATTTAATGACCTTTATAACTTAAAATTATTGAAAGAAATAATTAAAACAAAAAAGTAAATTCGGTCTGTAACAAATAATAAAGGTATAAATCTCATGGCATTTTATATTTTTTTTAAATTGTGATTTTCATATGGCAATGTCAATTGTCACCTGTCAAATCAAAGTACTTGATGTGTCAACCGCTGATGAATTTTTTTGATATTGTCTTGAAAATTTGTTATTTTTGTGAAAATTTCGAAAAACCCACTTCGATCTCAAGCGAGACATATTGTTTTCAATGTGTATCATAAAATAAGGGAAGAAGAAGGCGTAAATCAAACTCAATCTTTGATTTTAAAGTGCGTCGTAGAGTGGACCGGTAAGTTGGACTGACTTGTTTTGATACTTTTAGTTTATTTTATATTTTTCTTACTTAATTTTTATTTATTTCCATTACTATTATATGATTAATACACAGGGCACATCGAATGATGGCCGGAAGGAAATGGCAACAGTAATGTAACTGTTACTAATTCTTCGACAAGATATTGATTTTAACGGCGATTGAGAATCTTTGACGTAAGAAAAAATATTAAGTAATAATCTGCGCCCTGCAGTGGGACGTGTATATAGACGTGAGTTTTTGGCGGGATTTTGTCGAGTGAAGTTCAGTGGTTGTTAATATTATTTGCAAATTGATTCCTAGTGGATATTGTATTATTGGTGTAGTTTTGTGTCTCAACTGTCTACGCAACTGGACAATTTGTAAAATCAAAGAGAGAAGCGATCTCGGGATAGTGGAGCGGAGTATTTTATTGTAGTATTGACTGCCTCTGCAAAGCTTACTGGGAAGACTGACTCGATACAATTTGCTGCCAAATACTCCAAAAAACATTAGAATCTGTTACATCCGCATTCTAATGCATACTAAAGAATAAATATAAGATCCAAAACTCTTTCCAAAGACGTGGCTAACAGTTCCTAGCAACCAGGCCATAAAACGTACATAACAAAAAGTATATATAGACTGATGATGATGAATGACTATTAGTAACATGATACATTTTATTATTTTTTACAGACTTTATACATAAAGAGATTGGTTTTGAATATGTTAAATGCCAATGAAAAAGAACCATTTTGATGGAGAGAGATGACATAAAACTACAAAGATACAAGTTTTTGAAATGCCAGTGGAGTTCATGGAATCGTATTCTAGTTTTCTAGTTCTGAATGAGGTTTTAAGTTATTAGTATGATTTAAATGATATATAATAAATTAGTACATAAATTAATATTCAATTGATTTATTTTTCCTATGTTAAGAACCCGATGTATAACAACATTATTCATACACATATAATACTCACAGTGGATCTTTGTGTACCTATCTGAATTGGTTGCAAGACCCCGCGCAGTAGCTATTTTTGTGTCAATGTTGAAGGTGAAGATAGCATTGTATAACTGTCTCTTTCACTCGCTTATGTATGTCACATCGTCTTATCTCGCTTACTCTATGCGGTATACTCGATGACAAACTGTTTCTTACGCAATGCTAGGCAGGACCAAGTTCAAAGACACAAAGATCCGCTGTGACTACTATAATATAGGTACCTCATGTTCATTAATACTAAAGACATAAATAAAAATTAAACAGTATCAAGATCGTTTAATCCAATTTCCCCAGTATTGCACACAACAAATTTTTATTTCCACATATGCCATGAGATTCTGGTAGACCTATAACCCATCCAATGCAACCAACCTCGTTACAGTACTTAATGTATGAATGACGTGACAAACGCCCGCACAAAGCTCTCATGACAGCCGCGACTGAGCTCGGTCCAATATTGCCCGATATTCCCTGTAAATCCGCAATGTCAAAGTGTGTGTGCAAAATGACACTTTGTTCGTAGTGGCCCCTCTGTCTGTGGCGCGCGCCGCTTATGTACTTTGTGCAAATACTTTACATCTGTCAATATTAATTTATCAGAATATTGGAGCTAAATAGTAATCAAATTGAATTTTGTAAAAAAACAGCCTCCACGAAGTGTTGCTCTTTCATAAGCTGGTTACTTCATCAAACGATACATTTTATGAATCTTTGGACAAGTAAAATAGCTTCTGTTAGATTTGGTTTCTGTTGGATTCGGATTGATAGATACATAATATCTAAAGTATTGCCTATATCTTAAGTAGTACCTATAGTATTTTTATTCAGACGAAGTAAAATTAATAATTCTAAAGTATCAAATTTGATTATTCCAGGTATTTCATACTAGTTTTGGGGTTGCTATGCTGATATTTTTTAAATTTGCCGCGCTTTTTCAGTCTCTACTTTCTTTGGCCAGACTCTAAAAGTTACTCTCAAAAAAAGACTTGTCTTAAAGGCCTCCATAGCCAAGACACTAAATTGATCGCGCACAATAAAGACGGAACCACACTTACGTGGCGTGGCGTGTCGTGGCGCCTTCTGACGCAGCTGATTGGCCACAAAACACGTTGCGTTATGACGTAGGCTGGAACAGAGTCGTTTGATTGGTGGATCCTCCGCCACGCCACGCCACGACAAGTAAGTGTGGTTCTGACTTAAGCCCGCTGGTTTTCAGGGCCCTGCATACCGTGTAGTGTAATAAGGCCTTTATTACACATCACGTTTTTCAGAGCCTTAAAATCTAATTTAGGGTGGTGTAATAACTGTTAGGCAATTAAGGGCTAATTACAGTACACGGTATTCAGGAGGGGTCCTGAATACCGTGTACTGTAATTATTATGTATATTTCAGGGTATTATAGTTATCTGTTAGGAATTTAGGGTCCCCAAAGTAGCGACCGTAGCGTTCAGGGAAACGGTATTCAGGTCTTGAATTCCGTGTAGTGTAATAAGCGCTTTACCCAACTACTTTAATTGCATTAACCCCATAGACATACTATATATTTCCTATCTCAATGATTATAAAGTCGGAAACACATTACTGTGGCGTGGCGTGGCGTGGCGCATACTGGCGTGGCGCTGAGTGTGCACACTAAGCTGGCGTGTCGTGGCGCGCCATGGCGCTATTTCTGAATTAGTATACATCGAACCTTTGCAACGTGTAGACGTACATAATATTAACTTCGGATTCGGATGATGATTTCGATGAAGACCATCAATTTATTTCTATGCACCAGCCATGTTATATCTCCACCACCCTTCCACCATCTTGGTTGACTGGTAGAGAATACCTTAAGCTTTAAGTCTACCTATGTACCTTTAAGTTGCATGAAAAGTTAATAAATAAATAAATTTCTCCTAGCAATTAAACTACTTTAGAGCAAAATTAAAAAAAAAACCGGCTAAGTGCGAGTCAGACTCGCGCACGAAGGGTTCCGTACCATTATCGCAAAAAAGGGCAAAAAAATCACGTTTGTTGTATGGGAGCCCCCCTTAAATATTAATTTTATTCTGTTTTCAGTATTTGTTGTTATAGCGGCAATAGAAATACATCATCTGTGAAAATTTCAACTGTCTAGCTATTACGGTTCATGAGATACAGCCTGGTGACAGACAGACAGACGGACCGCGGAGTCTTAGTAATAGGGTCCCGTTTTTACCCTTTGGGTACGGAACCCTAAAAAAGAAGGCAAGGTCATTCCAAATTTAAAAGTTTTTAGGACAAAAACATAAAAAATCGGTTTGTTTACATTTTGATTATAATGATAAGCGATTATCTCGGCAACGTTTGGACCGATTTACATGATTCAAACGGATAAAATGGTTTTAGACAAAGACCTTTCATTTGACGCTAACTTCATCATATAATCTCCACAAACAAAAATTTACGTTTTCAAGTTCCTCGCGTAATTATTAATGTATGATATCTCTTATCAATTCTTTAAAATCTATATTATATCAACTTTTAATGTTCAAATTAGGATTCTATATGATTGTACATGCTAGTTGGGCATAAAACAAAACAAATACAACAATAATTAATATCTAACAAGAAAACTGTACGTTGACGTACAAGTTCAATAAGCTCGTTGGTAATTTTCAACACGCAGCATACAAGCGTCCGCTACGAGTTCACGTCATTGAATGGCGCGCCACGAGCCACGCGGTGTAGAAACACATTTGCCTGGCGTGTCGTGTCGCGCCAGAGCGGTGGTGGGGGCTGTGGCGCAATCGGTCGCGGGCAGTCCGCGCCACGCCAGGTCGCGCCACGCTGGGCCACGACACTCAAATGTGCCTCTAACCATACTAAATGTATGAAACCGATAGGCATCTGGCGCGACACGCCACGCCACGCCACAGTAATGTGTTTCCGCCTATAGGCATCTGGCGCGACACGCCACGCCACGCCACAGTAATGTGTTTCCGCCTTAACCCACTGATACTGAATCGTAGAAGTTCTACTCCAATGCACTTGGCTGTAGTGTGCGTGTGGAACTGTTGCACGCGTAGAATGGAATTATACAATGTCATTATTGTTATACGTAGTACGTACTATTACTGGAAACGGAACGTAAATGTCAAGCACACGTTTTTAAGTTGAGGTTATGTTGTTGTAGAGGTAGAAAATATTGATCAGTATTTTTGCTAATTCTCACTAATTATTCATCATGAGTGACTTTGTATTAAATGACACAGACTCTGAAGTAGATTCAGATGAAGAAGTAAGTATTTTGATGGAATTTGTAATGTGGGCTCCGGCGTAGGAAATTTTGATTAATTTGTGTACTTACTTCATTTTTGTGTTGTAGTTGCAAGAAGCGTTTGCTAAAGGCTTGCTGAAGCCTGGTCTTAATGAGGAAATAGAAAGAGTTGAGAAGAATTATGTTAATAACGTGGCCGATTTAAAAGTGAAACTGAAGGATATTCAGCTTAAATTACCATGGATCGAGACCTTAGACCTAGTCACCGCTGTAGCACCGATGGCACCAGACGTAGCCTTACAGATGCAGGAGACGGCACACAGAAGAAAGTATGTAAATCGCATATTTGCATGTAATTTCACAACATTGTACAGTGGGTGATGATTGTTGTTGCAAGTCCAGTTGTTTTTGAATATAAATACATGTGGTTTAATCCAGAAATGTTCTGCATGTGGCTAAAGTATTTTATGTCAGTATAGACTTAAGGAGGTAGCTAAAGAGCATAATAACTTGGTTAATAAGAGAGACATTTTGATATTAAGTAACTGCTGTCTACGAATAACCAAGTCAACATAATGTACTGCTATTCCGTAGGCACTGAGGCAATTAATATAGTGTCCCAGTGTGTGTTTTATTTTGTTGTTTGAGTTTCTTTATCGGTATGGCCAGCTGCCTGCTCACAACAGTAGTTAATGGATGATACTTATGGCACCAAAAGCTAAATTCAGGATCTCCACCACACATTTTGATTGCAATCAACACATTAAGTTTTTGACTAAAAGCTACGACTAAAAGCTCTTGACTGAAAAGTGACGTTAGTCACATGAAACAATTGTTTTTCTATTGTACCTGGTAATTAGCTCTCACAGGGTTTAAATTATATTTGAAAAAATATTTTTTTACATTTACAGGAATCTAAAAGAGAACAGCAAAGGTCATCAGAATTATGACCCAACCCAAGACCCGGTCCTCAATGAGTTCAAGAGGGAGAACCTCTTGCATAGACAAGCACAGGCCGCTGTTCTTGAAGGTATCAAGAAGCTGAAAGAACTTGGAGTTCCTACAAGAAGGTATGATAGAGTTAGTTTGGTATTTCTTTTCTTATTCAATGAGGTCTAGTGGCACATCTCATGGGGGCTAGTATCATACGTCATTTCTGTTCAACTGGACAGAGAAGGACTTTGCTGGCCTTCCATCTTTGACCATAGACAGAGAATGGACTAAACTAAAGAGTTCTGTTCAGTTATGAAGAGTGTGAGAATTCTGATTGAATCTAAGAGACAGGTATTGGCAGCAGAGTCTAAGTCTCTGTCCATTTTTGTGAGGGTTTTGTTCAGTTCATTCTATGCCTATGGGCTTGACCAACTCCTGAACATTTCTAGATGTGCCTCTGCTTGGACTAAGTTTTTATTATAAGTCAGCTCATCCTGCCATTTCTTTTGGGTCTGCCATGTTGTTGTTTCCTATTATTTGGGACTGATAATGCTGTTTTGGACAATGAGTTTGTGATCTTAATTTATTTATAAACTTTCATGATATGTGGAATTGTAAAGTGCCAAATCCACACTCTCATTGGTTGGAGTCTAATGTATCCTGATAAAGGCCTCAGTATCCTCAAAACTAATAATTTAGATAAAAATAACTGTCATTGCAGAGCAATGGTGGCCCAGTGGTTACGGCTGCGACTTACAAGTTGTAGGTTGTGGGTTCTAACCCAGGCTGGCACTTTATTTTGAGTATTTTATTATTGATAGGCTCGCGCTTGACCACTATCTCACCTGATGGTAAGCGATGATTGTGGTCGACGATGTAGCATGCTTACCTTGAAGAAACGTATTCACTGTTGACTTAAAGACTCACAGGTTGCTCTCAGGAAATACACACTCATGGAATTCCACTCCTTCGCTGTATGCATAATGAAAGTAACATTTCATCACCACTGTTCTCAAAACGGTGAAGGAAAACATTGTGAAGAGACCGGCATGCCCTAAAACCAAACATTTGAAGACATTTGACACCCACCAACCCCCACTGGGCCCGCGGATAATGGATTATGGCCCATTCTCTCACACAGAGAGAAGGCCTGTGTACAGTAAAAAGCTGATTATGATGATGATAAACTGTCATTGCGAAGTCTCTAACACATTTAATTACTCTTTTCCAGACCCGATGACTACTTCGCAGAGATGGCCAAGTCTGATGATCACATGCAAAAGGTCCGCAAGAACCTGATGGCCAAACAGGCAGCACAGGCTCGCACTGAGAAAGTTAGACAGCTCCGAGATCAGAAGAAGATTGCTAAGAGAGTACAGGTAATGTTTGAACCTTACGTATGGTGCTTTATTTTAGTTTGCGTCACTGCTGGACTAACTGGTGCTGCTAGAAAATTAAGTAGTTCTTGTTGACCCTACTTTTGGTGCCATCCTGGTTGTTGTGGTTTGTTACCTGATGATCTGAACAAAGTTTCCGCCTTCGCAACCACCTATTCGACCAAAACAGAAGCCACATCATCTCTATGAAAATAATAAGGAGTCATTCCTTACAGCATAAACTTTTTATAAAATTGGGGCAACTGGTAACTAATATCCACACATCTTTACAAAGTTATGGTAACTACCATTTTTTAAAGCGAGGATCACACTGAAAATGTATTTGTAGTTTATAGTAGAACAATTCACTATTTCAAAATCAGTAAGTAAAAAAACTTATTCACAAAAAAAAAAAAAACTTCGGATTAATAAATAATATCAGTAAAAAGATTTGAATAAATAAACGTAATCAAATCGTACATTAAACGCAGTAATGTTTTAGAAGTTGCCTTTTGTAAAATAACTCAAATATTAAAATGATAGTTAATTATTCAGAAATACATATAACACTAAATATAATCAAACTCATCATTATCAAACTGTTGCAATCCGCTGCTGGACTTAGGTATCTTATAATGCCCTGAATAGGTACAATCCTCATCTCAATCTACCTACTTAATGGTAAGTAAATAAAACACAAAAAGATAGCAAAAAACAATTTAGAACATTTACTTTACACATTATGTAACAATATGTAACATTTACCTATAGGTAACATTGGTACACTAGTACATAACCTTA
Source organism: Orthosia gothica (assembly GCA_949775005.1). NCBI lineage: Eukaryota > Metazoa > Arthropoda > Insecta > Lepidoptera > Noctuidae > Orthosia > Orthosia gothica. The sequence goes on along the minus strand of OX459042.1, from coordinate 30,763,790 downwards.
AAAAATAAAACTGGTTATAACTTATACGTCCCAAGTTCTAAAAATCTAAGAATTTAAAAAGGGATTATCTATCATATAAACTACCAATTAAAACAAAAAATATCCCAAAACACGAATTTTTATTAGCGGTACGAAATGCCCATACAAGCCTGCCATTCGCCTTTGGCACACGAATTTTGAAGCCCACATAGAGTAACATATGTGAATATTGTGCAATTCCAACAATATTATATACATACGTGTCGAATAGATAACCCCCGTTTTTTAATTCGGTAAAATCTTCTGAAGATTTGTCTTGAAAATTAATCTATTGTTTTGACATAAGCATTATCGCCTCTATATGACGCTAGCGGTCACATGTCACGCGCGTACACAATCAAACGTTAAAATAAAATTGATTTGATTTGGTTACAAAATCTTATTTATGATTAGAAATTGTGTAAGTTGTAATCACAATAATATGTTAAAAATTACCTACATTGAATATCGGCCTTTATTGTAATGCATGCATGCATGAATTTACGTTACACGACATCAATGATTTATTTCTAGTATGAAGAGAAAGTATGTAAATAACAGTTCCGTAAAAGGGGTTTTAACAGATGACTGATTGCACTTTCATTGGTATAATTATTTCTTGTCATGAAACCTGTTTGGCAGAAAGTCTTACTAAGGGGTGTTGTGAGGTAAGAAAGGCGGTTGCCCCATGTAATGTACCAGTACTAGCCTCCTGTTTTGTCCTCCGAAGGGAACATTTCACCAGGATAAAAAGTAGCTTATGTGCTATTCCATTCTATAATCTATCTCTGGGCCAAATTTCATCCAGATCGGTTTAGCTGTTCTGGCGTGATTGAGCAACAAACATCCATCCACATAAACTTTCACATTTATAAGGTATACTAGCTACTGCTAGCGGCTTCGCACGCGTGATTGTCGTAAATAATCCCACGGGACCATACCGAGATAAAAAGTAGGCTACTTGTGCTATTCCAGACTATAATCTATCTCTGTGCTCCGTTCAGCCGTTCTGGCATCATTGAGTAACAAACTTCAACATTTATAATATTAGTAGGCTAGGGATTATATTAAGTAAGATTATATATACTTGAGATTATACTAGAGAGTAGTAGTGGCCCAGTGGTTACGGCCTCGGCTTACGAGTTGTAGGTCGTGGGTTCGAATCCGAGCAGGCGTGTTACTTTGTGTAATATATTTCATCACCAATGCTCTCAAAACGGTGAAAGAAAACATCGTGAGGAAACCAGCATGTCCTAGAACCAAAAATTCAAAGACATGTGACATCTACCAACCACACTGGGCCCGCGTGGTGGATTATATCCCACTCCCGCTATGAGAGAAGGCTTGTCCCAGCAGTGGGAAAATTAAAAGGCTGATGATGAAGATTATGTTTCATCTGTTCAGACTGTAAACCAACCTCAACATAGTTTGGAATAAGCTAGGCAGATATTGATGTTTTTTTTTCTGTGGCTATTTGGCGTTCGTTTACCAACCAAACTTCTCATTTTCCAGACGGACGCAAGGGTAAAGCAAGCCGCCGACAAGAAAGATATGTTGGATCAACTCAAACGCGTAAGAAAAGGCAAATCATCAGATCTAGGATTCCTGGATGACCACAAGGGCAGCAACAAAGACAATGACAAAGGCAAAGGGCCTCAGAACAAGGTCAACAAAAGGCGAGTTGCGAAAGACAAGAAATTCGGTTTTGGCGGCAAAAAGAAAGGCGGGAAACTAAACACAAGGGAGTCTTCGAACAATTTCGAAGGTTTCAATGGCGCTGCTCCTCAGAAAAGAGCGACTAACTTCAAAACTAAATCGTTTAATGTTAAAAGCAAGAAGGGAGCTAAGCCTGGCAAGGCTCAGAGGCCAGGCAAGTCTAAAAGAAAGAATAGGAAATAAGGATTGATTTAGTTTTATGTTTTAGAATAAATATTTTACTTATAAGGATGGTTTGTTTTATTTCGAAATTATTAAAATCTGTAATACGTACATACTATTCATGAAGGAAAACACATTCTACAGGTGAGTTTAGACTAGAGCATTTACTTGTAACAGAACACCGAGCATTCGTTCTTTTTTAACCGAACACGGCCAATGCTCGATGTTCTGTTACATGTAAATCTTGAGGGTCAAAGCACACTCGGACATTGTCGAACCGACGCGGCTCTCTAAAAATGTACGTAGAAAATTGACCCCTATATCTACAACGTAATGCAGCACATTCCTATCAAGATAAACAAAAAACGTGCACGTTCGATTATAATTTTCACGGACATGTGCGTAGTACATTATTACCTCAATGCGGACATCCTACAGAATTTAACACGTCGCTACGACTCGGCTTCATATTGTGGAGTTAGGGATCACTATGATAAGTACATTTTGGATCGGCACGTCGCTTCGTTTCGATCGGACCCCATGTATTTGAACCTGAGACCCAATATTCTTTTCTGGTTTCTAGGCATAACAGAACGGGTTCTTAATTACACCTCTCAATTAAACGAATATTGTTTTACCGTGTTATTTGTAAGTATAACGGCATTAAACTATTTCGCCTAAAACTATAGAGTCCACTCATTTCATCCACGAGCTAACATTGGTCCTTCGAGCCGGATCAGTCCATCTAGGACAGGGATGGCGAACCTTTATTGGTAATCGTGCTACTTTATAAAAAATAATAATATTGTGACCATCGCCCCTTGAGTGCAAATTAGCAGACACAATAGAAACTCAGTGATTTAATGTCAAAAAAATACTTGTAGAAAGTAGGCTTATACTTTTGTCAGTCCACCAAAAGTATGAGCCTACTTTCTACAAGATATTCAGCATCTAAATTGCAACAGCAGAAATCATATATTCTTTTATTTTGGCATTCGTAATGCAAGCAGAACTGGAGTCATTTGGCAATGGATTCCTAATTTAGCGTGCCCGAATTATATTATGCGTGCCATCACCAGCACGCGTGCCGTTGGTTTGCCATCCCTGGTCTAGGACCTTATTGCGTCTTTTTGATAACTGATTCTGTTTCTTGAGGCTTTGATCAGAGGCCTTAGTGCGAGTTTTTACTCACGCTCACTCGTGATGATGTAAACGATCTCTTATGTCAAAATGTATACAAAAAAGAGGTTTGTCCTTACCGTCCCCAGACGGCGCTTACCCAGTTTCAATACAAATTGACGTTTACGTTAACGCGATTGACCGTAAGTAAAAACTCGCACTAAGGCCTCAGTGGCCTTAGTGCGAGTTTTTACTCACGCGTGACTCACGCTCACTCGTGTTACGTAAACGATCTCTTATGTCAAAATGTATACAAAAAAAGAGGTTTCTCCTTACCGTCCCCAGACGGCGCTTACCCAGTTTCAATACAAATTGAAGTTTACGTTAACGCGATTGACCGTGAGTAAAAACTCGCACTAAGGCCTCAGATCACCGAAACAACAAGACAATAGTATATTATGCAACTAGTGAATAAAAGACGGATTTAAAGCGAGGGCCATAGATGAATCACGAGCAAGTGAAGGATTCAAGTGTTAGAATCATGAGCGACGCGAGTGATTCATGGCCCTCGATATAAATCCGTTTTATTCAAGAGTTGCATACTATATTTTATACCATGACATCGAGAAAAAGAAAGATCTAAGCGAAAAGCACAAGGAATATTACGAGTAATAAATAAATGGTTTATTTCCTTCAAAATTTACAAAAAATGTGAAACTCTGACCCCTGACCTAGGTATCAGCACCTGTGTTTCAGGGGCCAGTGTCCACCTCCGTTACGTTACATAAATATAATAAATTAAACACCATTGCAATTAATATTAGAATTACAATCCAAATAAATATCCTACACTAAAATCAAAATCATTATTAAAATCCTACATAAAAAAAAAAAAAATAGAGAGAGTTTAAAAGTCGAATATTCTCTGCACAAGTAGTTTGTATCGAGTATTTTTTGCGCAAGGAGGCGCAAGGAGGTTACATACATAGCATTGAGATGGACGTCTAATACATTGGTGTGTTCCAAATTCAAACTCCAAAACAGTGATTAAAAGTTCTTTTTATTCACTGTTTTCAGTGAATAAAATAAGCTTTTTTGAGGGGGAATGGTATAAAGTAAGTTTGTAGTCGACACAAACTGAGTTGCCGAGTAAATCCCAGTCTACTTATTAAAAATCACATGTTCGAGGACAAAAGTGAGGTTAAGTTAGTCAATAAAACACCTTATAGCTGATATATAAAACATATATTATCTTGTTCTACCACTTGCGTCCCTTGCCCTTCTTCTTCTGCTGCTGCTTGCGCGACCACGCGCTGTCGGCTTGCTTGTCCACGCGCGGGGACTTGGCGGCCGACGCTGCGGCCGTCGGGGTGGCTTGCTGCTTGCTCATGTCACTGGGGAATTGGAAGAAAACCATTAGTAGAAGATCAAAAATGTATTTTTAAAACAAGCTTTTCAGATTCCCCTAGTCAACGGCACGAACTATTATAATATTTTGTGCGCGAGGTTAAAATGCATGCCATCTCATCCGACAACACGTGCGAAAGAGATAGATGTTGTGATGAGCAGTAAGAAGCTTGTTCACGTACGAATTAGCACTTTGACAATACAAAATGCGAAATTTTATAAACAGACCTTTGGGAGTCTAGATATCATAAAAAAACGACTAAATGTATATTTTCAAAATACAATTATTTGCATTGTTGAATTACTAATCTATCCCTGTATGGAGGCCGTTTTGTAATTTTCCTTCTTATGGTATTTATTTCCGCCCAAAGATGCGTAAAAATTAGTGTTGAAATATGAAACTTTCGACGCTCATAACATTTTTTTTTTGCTTCTTTGTTTCCATACAGGGCTAGATAATTATGAGACAAATTGATATAATTTTTTATTTTGAACGTACATCAAACAGTGCAGTAAACGCTAGACTACGTTTGTATGGAAGAATTATCGACAAGTGTAACCTTAATCGTAGGATGCCAGGAAGTGCTTGAAAAATACCTATATTACTTTTTGTCGGACACATACGAAAGCTTGTAAAACTAGTACGAGTAAAACTCTGTACTATGAGGGCAACACTGTCTTGTGTATTTGTTTATGATTGACAGCAATTTGACAATAGCCTTGTTCGTTCACCTATGGAATTCGGGCTACTGGCCAAGTATTAACGACCGATATTGAATACGCTCATTTAGTTTCCAGTTTCATCGCGCAAACGGCCGAATCCTTCAAGGCTGCGAGTTAAATGGTGTGTGGTATACCCTAATTTGTAATTATTCGAATACTCTAATGCGGGCAACGATCAAGAAGTATATGTCTTTCGTTTCGAATGTAATTTGGACGGTTACGTGTATTTAATTTTGTTTTTATGAAGTACTAGCTTCCACCCGCGTTCAAAGTTAAAAAAATGCTCCGATCGCCACCAAACTTTACAGGATCATCAGCTGGATCAATCTAAAGATTGTCTGTAAATTTCATTAAAATCGGTCCAGCCGTTTCGGAGTCTATAAGGATCATACATACATACTTTCTCTTATATATATAGAAGAAGATAGATTGGACAGTGTGGAGAAGTTTACTAATACGTTATATCCATCGGATTTCTGTCACCTTCCCAGGTTAAAAATATTACTATTAACTTACTATTGATCAGTAGCAGTGGTGGACATGCCCTGGCTGCCCTTGATGACGTCACGCCGCACACCGCGACGTTTCCGGTACGCGGTACGCTCGTACTTGGGTAGCCATCTGTTGAATACAAAAAAAATGGATTAGCAGGGCTACTGGAAAGTGATTGAATTGAACAATGGCGACTGAAGTTTTTTTTTACTTTTTGCTGCTTTAGATGGGATTCATTTTTAGGGTTCCGTACCTATAGGGTAATAACGGGACCCTATTGCTAAGACTCCACTGTCTGTCTGTCACCAGGCTGTAACTCATGAACCGTGATAGCTAGACAGTTGAAATTTTCACAGATGATTTATTTCTATTGCCGCTATAACAACAAATACTAAAAACAGAATAAAATAGTTTCTTAAGTGGGGTTTCCATACAACAAACGTGTTTTTTTTGGAGTTTCTTGCGATGATGGTACGGAACCCACACACTTGGCCGGTTTTTTAGATGTTTAGTACTCGCCAAACTTCTGGGCCGCCCTGAAGTTGGATTTCCGATGCGCAAGGCACGAAACGGTGCTGTTTTTGTATGAGATTTAGTACTAAGCAGCCATTGTAGCCAACGGCGAACCAAATGGGCGGCCATGAAATTTGGCGAGAACTATAAGAGTTTTAGAAGTACTTTTTATTGTAATTTTCATGTTTTGGGAAAAAAGTCTTTTCATCATCTGCCTAGCCTTTTTCCCAATTATTGTTGGGGTCGGCTTCCAGTCTTACCGGATTCAGCCGCGTACCAGTGTTTTACATGGAGCGACTGCCTATCTGACCTCCACAACCCAGTAACTGAGTAACACGAAACCTCTTGGTAAGACTAGTGTCAGATCTCAGGCTTCTGACAACCCGTAACGACTGTCAAAGATCTTCAAATGACAGCCGGGACCAACGGCTTAACGTGCTTTCCGAGGCACGGAGGAAACCCAGTATGTTGAAATGGTCACCCATCCACGGACCGACCTCGGCAAGCATTGCTTAACCTTGAAGATCGACCCGTGCGGCTGTTATTATTTAGCCACGAGCTCCTCAGGAAAAAAGTCTAGTAATCCTGCAAAAATCTATTTCGTAGCCGAAAAGGTAACTGCTTCCTAATAACTAGAAAAATGAAAATAACTAAGATTATGGTGATAAGGTGTTAAAACATTGTTACCTCTCTGGGTCCGGAGGTCTGGACAGGTCGGCGTTGGGAGGCAGCTTGGTCTTGCGCTTGCGTTTCTGTTTCTTCTTGCTGCCCAGTTCCGAACCAGGCGTTCTGAAAATAGAAGAAATAAATAAATAAGCCAAAAGACGCTTTTGAAAGGTCTGCTGAAAATAGTTTTGATAATAGTTACCCAGGCGATTGCTCCTGTTTGCTTTGTACGGTCTTCTTCACAACCTTGGCTCCCATCATCCATTTTGATGATTCTAAGGCGTCTATGTCGATCTTGGTCTGAAATAATCGCAAATAAGTTTCATGTATTGTATGTTTTTAACCCCGACGGAAAAAGAGTGGTGATATAAATTTGACGTATTTTTAATACTCACAACGGATCTTTGTGTCTCTGAATTGTCTGCAAGACCCTGCGCAGTAGCTATTTTTGTGTCAATTTTAGAGGTGAATAGCATTATACATATAACTGTCTCTTTCACTCGCTTATGTTTGTCGCATCGTGCTATCTCGCTTACTCTATTCAGTATACTCGATGAAAAACTGTTTCTTGCACAATGGTTAGCAGAGTCAATTTCAGAGACACAAAGATCCGTTGTGACTATTTTACCTGTGTGTTTGTGTACCTGTCTGTGGCATCATAGCTTCTAAACGGATGAACCGATTTTCATTTAGTTTTTTTTTGTTTGAAAGGTGACATTATCGAGAGTATTAGTTAGTGAAAATCAAAAGTTATGGGCGTTTTACTTTTTTTTGAATCGAGTTAGTTTCGCAAGATATTGTGTCATAGTTACATGTTTAATAGATTGTCGATTGAAGCGTGTCTAATACTAGTTATAAATTATGTAGCATGAAATAAATATATCGGGTATTTTTTTTTTTTTTTGTGTTTGTATATATGAAGCCTTCAAAGAATTTATGTGGCACGGAACCTAGGTTAGGTTAAAATGGGCTGGTTTCCGCAACTCCACGACCAAGCGCGTATTTTGCGCACGGTATCTAATACAAACATTCAAATAAATCATGGAAATGAAAATAAGTAGTCTTCAATTCTAAATTGTTATTAACTGAGTTTTATGTAACTTTTCATGAGTGCGTGTCAAGTTTCATTAAAATTGGTTCATTCAGTTCCAGGTTTAGGACAAGATTTACTCTCAGTTTCTCACCTCAAAATTATCGTGACAAATTGTCAAGTACACGTTGTCTGCTGTGATTGGTTGAAAGGCTTTTAAATAGTCAATCACCGCAGATAACGTGTGCTTGACAATTTGACACATTCATTTTGAGGTGAGAAACTCGATCAGTAATTCCAGAGATAACCACCTACAAACAAAGAATTTTATGTACCTCTACAGTCAAGAAGAGTTAGTGTCACGTAAATAAATGTTCTTTCAGTAGTTTAGTTTCTTAATGCATATTTTTGGGCAATCACACGTTATAGTTTTTTTTGTTCTTGCTGCTTCTGAGGAAACTCTCCTTCAGGGGTAGTGGGATCAATGTATCTTAAATATCTTTAGACCCGGTTGTGTACCACCAAGGGTTATCTTAGCAATTTAAGAGTTAGAGCTAACTCAACTTGTGTATGACATATTTGTAATTAAATCTCGTGTTAGCAACTAACTCTGAGTTAAGTCTTTGGTGCAAGTGGCCCTTACACATTTACCGTTATTAGCTTGAAAAAACTATAGTTCCTCTCACCTCAAGCTGGTGCAGCGGCGGCAGACTCTCGGCCAGCTGCCTGGCTCTCTTGGGGTCAGGCTGCGCCAGCGCCTTCACCAGGCGCGCGAGGCTCTTCTTGTCGTTGGGCGCGGCGCGCGCCACCGCCTCGTGCGCGGCCGCGGCGGACAGCGGGGCGCCGGCGCGCGCGTGCACCGCCGCCGCCGCACGCCATACGTTGATGAGGGACGCGAAGCGCTGCGGAGAAATAATGGTGTGTTAGAGGATGTGAAACAATGGTGGCCCTGTGGTAACGGCCGCGACTTACAAATTGTAGGTTGTGGCCGTAACCCAGGCAGGAACTTTACTTTGTGTAAATTATTTAATCACCACTGCTCTCAAAACGGTGAAGGCAAACATCGTGAGGAAACCGGCATGTCCTCTAGAACTATGATTTAAAACATGTGACAGCCACCAACTGGCACTGGACCCGCGTGGTGGATTACGGCCCATTCCACGACCAAAATGGGAGTCAAAGTACGGAAAAGGGTGTCCTATCCTATCCTAGACGATATTTTTCGATGGCAGCTACGGGAGTCTACTATTATAATCATTGATAAAGCAGATCAAAATAAAAATTATTATATTTGCTATGGAGCATTTGTTTTCATTTTCCTTGTTTTTTATACTTCACGAACAATTAAGAAATATTGCTTTTATATAATTAAGTAGCTGACCCGGCAAACTTTGATTTGCCATAAAAACACCAAACATTCATCTACCCTACCTACCTACCCTACCACCGCCTATCGCCATCTGTCAGATATCGCCATCTGTTAAAATCGTTTGATGTTAACAGATAATTGTGAATGTCAAATAATAGACAAATAATTTGCAATAAAATAATATTGCGCCTATAAATTAAAATGTAAGTCATCCTATCTTTCAAGTTGGATCAAACTGCACACGGTGTGCAAATTTAATTTAAAATCGGTTAAATAGTTTAGGAGTCCATCGCGGACAAACAACGTGACACGTGATTTATATATATTAAGATATTTAAGACTTTAAGTCGCTCATAAAAATTAAAAATCATAAACACAAAATTGATTTATCTCATATATACAGTAAGTACAAACATCTTCTTAATGTCCCTCGGCAAACTTCGTGTTTCGTCAGTCGTCGAATTTCTATCAGTTGCCCTTTGCACCATAGACTGATATATAATAAACTTTGCACTTGGTCCAGACCAGACACTCTCAAACAACTTGGAAGTAAATAAATAGAGTTTTTAATATTCTTTTAACATAATGTATAAAAAAAAAAATAGGAGGAAAGCTGCTATTTTTACCCGACTGCCGAAGGAGGGTAATGTGTTTATCAGTCTATGTATGTATGTATATATGTATGTATATATGTATGTATGTTTGTTCCTATGTGGCGTTCCAGAGACCAAACGCGTTGGCCGATTTTGATGATTCATACGTCAATCGATTCGTCTTAACCCTGCGAGTGTCATAGGCTACGTTAAAATTGGACAATAGAAAAATGGCGGATTTTGGGCGCCATATTGTGGGGTCCAAAATTTTTTTTTTCTTCCAAGCCCAGTGTGTGGGGTATCAAAATAAAGGGTTTTAAGAGGTGATTTCAAAAATATATAACACTTATATGTTTAAATGTATCTAATTCGAAAAAAACTTAACTAAAAACTTATAAATAAAAAAAGGTAAATCAAAAAATCAAAAAACCCGACTGCTTCAAAAGTGAACTAAAAAGACGTAAACAAGGAAAAAATCATGCTGTGCAGGCGGAGGATACACCAGATTTTGGTCAGCCAGCCCGCGAATATGTTTCCTCCGACTGCACAGCATGATTTTTTCCTTGTTTACGTCTTTTTAGTTCACTTTTGAAGCAGTCGGGTTTTTTGATTTTTTGATTTACCTTTTTTTTTACAGCTCTATTTATTTCACACGGAAATCAAAACAAAACAACTATAAAATACTTGTTCTGAATTCAAATTGTTACGAGCTGGGGTTCAGGGATAAATTATTTAAACAGCTGACCTCAATTAATCACTGTTTATTACAAAAACACTTCTTAAACAATTCTATTACGTCGCACTATTTTCCGCTTTGATCGCTCTGTATCGCTTCTCAATCGAAACTGACCCACGACGAACCCGACCGCTCTTTATGTAGCCCGGAAGATGTTTCTAGAACGTTCCATACTGTTCTAGGTACTTCGAGAATCTTCCAGAACAATCGACTTTTGAACTCATTCGTCCCGAAGCGACTAGAAACTTCCAGAATGTTCGGTTCGAACATTCTGGAAAATTCTACTCGACACGAACTTTCGAGAACATTAGTTCCGCTATTCGATACTAGATGGCGCCACTAGTTACTACTTAGTTCTTCTACTCGTCACTAGATGGCGCTGCCCTATCTTGTAACAAAATTATTATAGACGATAAATCTAATTAGAATTTATGGACACGGAAATAAGCATTCGTTTGTATTCGTAAATGCGATGATTGCCGAGGGGCATAAAGAAAATAGTTATACTGTACATGCTATTCCACTGCCACTCAAATAAAAACATGCATTACAAAATTAAAAAAAAAACCACAAAGATTAGAGAAGAATAGTGGCATTTTATAGATGTTTACTTATCTACAAAAAAACGCTTACCTCATCATTGTTATAATGCTCATAGACATCGGTGAACAGCTGGGAAGCCTTCTCGAACTCGTTGTCAGCACACAACAACGTGCACAGCACACCTATGACACCGGGACGGTATTTGAACTCGCTCTCTTCTAAGAGTTTCACGGCACCCTTGCGGTCTCCCTGTAACAATAAAATCAGTTTATATCATATTCATATTATATTAATCATATTTCCATGTTCATATTATTTTTTTCTGGCTCCTGGGTTCTTGGTCCATATATCGAATAGGCACGAATGTCACTAATACCCGAAAGCAGGAAGTCTTAATACTCCTACGATTTAGATTTATTTAGTGCAGAGTATTGTCGTTTCTGGAAAATGGCACCAACTCAGCATTACACAGAGGAAATTCCTAGTTGACATGTAGTGTATACTACTGATGGATTTACCGTTATAGATGCCTTTGCCCAGTCGTAGGATATAGGTTGGTAAATGTGAAGTAGCGAATTCATGTGACAGCTGGATTGAGGAGTAGGGTACTGCGCAGTGAAAAGAGAAATTCACAGGCACCTTTAAGTTTGAATCGATCTGTAAGTTGGCGGCTATATAGAGCATAAATCTTCATCTGTGCCAACAACACAGCTTGTTGCTTCTTGCCGTCGTTCATGAGTGACGACGCCTCCACCAGCGCCGCTCTCCGTTGAACTATCTATCCTCACCTGTGCCAACAACACTTGCGCGGCCGCTATGGTGAGGTTCCCCCCCTGCTTGAGCAGCAGAGCCACAGCTTGTTGCTTCTTGCCGTCCTTCATGAGTGACGACGCCTCCACCAGCGCCGCTCTCCGTTGAACTATCTATCCTCACCTGTGCCAACAACACTTGCGCGGCCGCTATGGTGAGGTTCCCCCCCTGCTTGAGCAGCAGAGCCACAGCTTGTTGCTTCTTGCCGTCCTTCATGAGTGACGACGCCTCCACCAGCGCCGCTCTCCGTTGAACTATCTATCCTCACCTGTGCCAACAACACTTGCGCGGCCGCTATGGTGAGGTTCCCCCCCTGCTTGAGCAGCAGAGCCACAGCTTGTTGCTTCTTGCCGTCCTTCATGAGTGACGACGCCTCCACCAGCGCCGCTCTCCGTTGAACTATCTATCCTCACCTGTGCCAACAACACTTGCGCGGCCGCTATGGTGAGGTTCCCCCCCTGCTTGAGCAGCAGAGCCACAGCTTGTTGCTTCTTGCCGTCCTTCATGAGTGACGACGCCTCCACCAGCGCCGCTCTCCGTTGAACTATCTATCCTCACCTGTGCCAACAACACTTGCGCGGCCGCTATGGTGAGGTTCCCCCCCTGCTTGAGCAGCAGAGCCACAGCTTGTTGCTTCTTGCCGTCCTTCATGAGTGACGACGCCTCCACCAGCGCCGCTCTCCGTTGAACTATCTATCCTCACCTGTGCCAACAACACTTGCGCGGCCGCTATGGTGAGGTTCCCCCCCTGCTTGAGCAGCAGAGCCACAGCTTGTTGCTTCTTGCCGTCCTTCATGAGTGACGACGCCTCCACCAGCGCCGCTCTCCGTTGAACTATCTATCCTCACCTGTGCCAACAACACTTGCGCGGCCGCTATGGTGAGGTTCCCCCCCTGCTTGAGCAGCAGAGCCACAGCTTGTTGCTTCTTGCCGTCCTTCATGAGTGACGACGCCTCCACCAGCGCCGCGCGACGCTCTCCGTTGAACTCACGGACGAGCTTCACGCAGCATTGCTTGCAGAAGTCGGGCTGGAATTTCAGAAAAATATATGAAGAGGTTTATTTTTTATGAAATGGATGTGGTGTGATCTATCTAGAGCATTGCATCGTTTGCATGGCGTCTGTATCGCAACACACGCGCGTTTGCATCGCGTCTGTATCGCTACACACGCGCGTTTGCATCGCGTCTGTATCGATTCAAACGCGTATTTGAATTTATACAGGTGTGCAAAGGTCTACAGGCTGCGTCTGACTTACGTGCGTATCGCGTCTGATTAAACGCGGGTCAACGGCGCGTTTAGAAAACGTGGTGTGCACAGGCCCTAAGTCGTTTCGGTACAGATTCTTTACCGAGCATAATATAAGTACAACATACGAAAACGCACCGACAGCGGATTAAGGGAAATAACAGCATTGGCGACCTCTCCGTCATAAAAAAAATTAATATATGTACTATCTTTTTTCATAGTACTACTAGCTGACACGGCAAACATTGTTTTGCTATATGAAGTAAGCAGATTCTTCGCTGGCAGATAGGACCTCACAAGTCAATGTTCGCACAAAAGATCTGCTAAAGGTTTTCAACCGATTGCAAGATAAGCAAGGGAAAAAAAGAAACCTTTGTTGATATATTATAAATCAACTCTAAATAAATAACAAGGACCAATACAGGTCGACAGATATTTTTCTGATATTATACTAATCTCCTGCAGATACATGTTGCTAGTATGTAATAATTCATTAACAAAACTTTTTTAAACAAGCTTTTTTCGTATGCTTCTCAACAAACCCTTTCATTTGATACCCATATCATGGCAGTGCACAAAAATTACTAGTCCGCCATCTTGGGCCGTCCGCCATATTGGATTTAGAATGATGTCACATAGCTAACCATGCATTGTCATCCAAACTAAACATGTATGCAAAATTTCATCCTAATCGGTGGCGGATAACTGCTTTAAAATTCAGTTGCAAGATTTGACCCGCGGGCTTATTACGTAAGGAACAGCAAGTAGCAATAATTGTACAATTATTGCGCGATCAATTTAGTGACCTGGCTACTGAGGCCTTTAAGTCAAGTCTTTTTTTTTGACAGTCACTTTTAACAGAAGCTATTTTATCTGTCCGATGTTTTATAAAATGTATCGTTTGATGAATTAACCAGCTTATGAAAGAGCAACACTTCGTGGAGGCTGTTTTTTTACAATAGTCAATTTGATTACTATTTAGCTCCAATATTCCGATAAATTAATATTCACATATGTAAAGTATTTGTGTAAAGTAAATATGGCAGTGAAAATTTGATATTTGCATTTTATTTACATGTATGTCAATGTGTAAAATCAATTAAAATTTCTTCGAATTGTCGATTGTTTTAAAAAATTAATCGATAACGCCTAATGCGTTAACATCACTTAGTAGACTACATTATCTCGTATTTGAGCTATGAAACGTAAAAAAGATTTTTCAAATTTAATTTAGACATTGGCAGAATAGTCGACCTCGGTGTTTGCCATATAAAAAAAAAATGTAGTAGAACATACTTATTGCGGACTTATCACATTCTCATGTGTTTGTAAGTATTTAGTATTAAACATAATAAGCTTCGCTGAGGTAGCCAACACAGGTTTTCTTATATTATTATTCTAATTTGCGGATACTTAAAGTAGCCACAAAATAACATACGAAAAAAGCCGCCAAAAACACAAAAACTTCTGTACCTACTCAGCCATCAGCGAGCGATTGGCAATCGACCAACAACAAGGGAAAAAGTAATCGCAATTTGACAGCCACATTTGCTCGCCGATCGCTGTCGCTCTGCTGTCAAAAACCATACGTAATACGAAATTATCGCGATCACCTTGCGATAAATGCACATTTCAGTTAACAGATTTTTATTGTTAGCAGTGCTGTCGTAAAATTATTATGGTGTGGCTATAGCTCATATATAATGCGGATTAGCGATTAAAGAGCAATTATTTCGCAAAAATAAGCCTTCCAATTTTTTGACGTAAAGCGATATTCGCGCGATGATTGTACAAGCTCTGCGCAAATATTGTTAATTGCTGTTTCATACGTAATAAGCCTTCCGAACACAAGTGATTGCAAGTTAGATAAAATCTTGTAAAAAAAAACTTAATTCAAAAAATCAAAAAACCCGACAGCTTCAAAAGCGAACTAAAAAGTCGGAAACAAGGAAAAAATCATGCTGTGCAGGCGGAGGATACACCAGATTTTGGTCAGCCAGCCGGCGAATATGTATCCTCCGACTGCACAGTGTAAGATAAGTAAGTTTATTTTATTTATAACTTTTTAGTTAGTTTTTTTTTCGAATTAGATACATTTAAACTTATAAGTGTATTATATTTTTGGAATCACCTCTTAAAACCCTTTATTTTGATACCCCACACAAAGGGTTTGGAAGAAAAAAAAATTTGGGCCCCCACAATATGGCACCTAAAATCCGCCATTTTCTATTGTCCAATTTTAATGTAGCCTATGACACTCGCAGGGTTAAGACCATAGAAATATAAAATACAGGAGAAGTGCCAAGGGGGCGTGTCGGTGTCCGCGCGACCTGCACAACGTGAGCATGTCACAGGCAAATGGCCGCGAAACATTGCTCTTTCGACCGTCGTCGTGATAAGTTACAAGAATACCGTGTTGTTCAGTGGTTTCTTGTAAAAACCGAAGACTAAACCAAAACTTTGTAAATCGTGGCATCACTTACCATATGTAATTACAAGTATTTAACTATATTTGTCTTTAAAATCATGAAAAATAACAAATCGTAAAATATTTCGTGCTTCTACTATGCCAAGTTATATTTTTTATTTCAAAGTGCACAGCGACTGTACTATTTTTGCATGAAATACATTGCTTGTTTACCACTACCTAAGTTTTTCGCTGAGTGACTGAACAAGCAATGTAAAAATCGCAAAACGATACTTTATTAAGCGGATGCATCGCGTAGTACGGCCGCTGCTTCTTGCGACGAGTTAGTGATGTGCTTGTGCAGATCCACTAACTTAGGCTATCGACAGCAACGTCGATTGACGAATGAAATATTGCTTTTATACTTTATCTTTCAATTTGTCGACAGTTTTAACCCGGTTGGAAGGTCGATGTGAAATAATGTTTATTACTTATTTTGATTATTTTACAGCGTAGTAGAGAAATGCGTAACCAACATTTTGACAAAAAAAGCTACCCCAGTAATACTAAAGTGCCAAGTGCTGCACAAATACCTCCACTTTACAGGTCATTGAGTAAACACTATAGCAGGGTTCAACAATATCTCCTGTTTCAATACGCTATGACAGCCTAAACCAACGTAACCGGATTTTTGACTGTTTGAAATTTTTGATTTACTTAATAGTATATATTTTTATGAACATATTGTTTATTTTTATTATTATATTTTTTGGACATGCTGTTTTTATGGATTTTATTTACAGGATCTCCCAAAAAATGTATACTATAATAAATGGGAGACTCGATAATTTTCCGATTTTGTCAATCACTAGCGTATATGTAAAATAAATTGCTTTTGCACAGCACAACGATAACAACCGATGTTTTTGTGTGGGTAAGTTGTACGGTGCATGGTAAATACACGCTGTGTTTGATGAGATAAGGTTTATAATTGATTGTGTTGTACGTTCTGATTTAAGAAATGCGAGTGTTTGCGCGACTGCGTATCTATTGCCTTTACTGAACTGCATATGTAGTAGTTGCCGTGTGGTAGGGGCAAACTGGAGACACAGGTTGCCGATATATTTTCGTGTACCGGGCATATCTCCTTGTTTATTATATCTATGATTAAGACGCATCGATTGACGTATGAGTCATAAAAATCGGCCAACGCGTTTGGTCTCTGGAACGCCATATAGGAACAAACATACATACATAGACTAATAAACACATTACCCTCCTTCGGCAGTCGGGTAAAAATAGATGGGGTATTTATAAATTCCTAATATAATCAACACTTACCTGGTTAGAATAAATAGCGAGTATGGCCTGGTTGTAAGTGATGGATGCGCGCTGTCTGGAGTTCAGTTTGTGTTCTAGCCCGTCAGCCGTCGCCGCCTTCATTCGCTTACGGGAGTCAAACACGTTTGTGTCCCTTAAAACGAATGATGGTGTTATTTACTATGACTTTTTAAACTCGTGCTGGGTTAACCCGACACTCTGATATTATGATAACTAAGCAATTTTCTCTTTTAGGGTTCCATACCCAAAGGGTAAAAAAAGAACCCTATTATAAGACTCCGCGGTCAGTCTGTCTGTAACGGTGATAGCTAGACAGTTGAAAATTTCACAGATGATGTATTACAATTCAATTTATTGCATCCATAATGTTCATACAGGTGGTAAATATAAGTTACAGAAATAATTATGGACCCAGTCGGGCACAGCAACTTTGTAGATATAGACGGTGTCTAGGAAAGAGGAATAGCTCAATATTTTTCTAATCTATTAAGATTTTAGTTATCTATTCCCTTTCTATCTGTCTGTTTTTATTTCTGTTGCCGCTATAACAACAAATACTAAAAACAGAATAAAATAAATATTTAAGTGGGGCTCCCATAAAGCAAACGTGATTTTTGTGACGTTTTTTGCGATAATGGTAGGGAACCCTTTGTGCGCGAGTCCGACTCGCACTTGGCCGGTTTTTTTTAACTTGATCCTTATGCGAGTAAGGATCAAGTTACAAAAAGACATAGATATTTAGTATTATTAAACTAGTGTCAAACTGATAAAACATTGCTAATATCGGGTTCAATTCTTTTTAAATGCTGTTGTTTCTTCACAAATCTAATAAAAACTAACTGATTTTAATTGTCCCTGAAATTGAGGCTATGAATCCTTTTGGTTTTCGTCTGCACATATTTATCATGGTTCCAGTTAACATCACGTCATCAGTCCCTTTAAAAATTACCACTTTTCAACTCTCTTGTTGTTTACCTGTTGATTACAACAATATTGTTGCTAGCAATAGCGACCAGCGCCTGGTCACTCGGCTTGTCCTTCAACACATTCTGGTAGATGGACACAGCTTCTTTCTCCTTGCCCATTTGTTGCAGGCAGTAGGCTTGTTGGACCCTGGTGAGAAAAGAGAAGAGATTAAAACACTACTGAAACCAAGTAGGAATAAACATTGCTTTGTTCCAGCTGGAAGGGTTTGTATAATAGGGATTGAATAAGCAGTTCGCACATTGAAAAACACATTTATATCTTCTCAACAATAGTGTTTATCACTTTATCCTAAATTATTATTAAATACAGATGCCAGACATTAAAAATATAGCTGCTGATTATAAGACAAACTGTGTGGCATTGTTGGACTTTATTGATTCACTTTTAGGCAACTTTTTCATAATTTCAATAATTTCTGCATCGCCATATCAAATCTTCAGTCATTTTTTTTTTATTTTTTTATTTTTTTTATTTATTACGATGTAACTGAATAGTTACTTCATAACAGTCACAATCTAGCCTTGAGGCTAATAAGTAAGTTAAATTTAACCTAATTTGCTAATAATTTATACGGTAAAGAATGTGTCCATTGGCACTTTTCTTATTGTCTCTATTATGATGGGAAGACACTTAGTTCATGTGTTCTTAAAAGGTAGCACTCACTGCACTCCGTAACACTAATTTCACTCTAAACTAACTCAAAAGGCTTAGTCCTTTTCAGTCTCCTTATTATGTCCGTGGTGTCAAGGAGCTGGATAGCCTCGACATTCACATGTTTATGAAGTCTCTCTTCATGAGCTTCGGCGTATTTTTTTATAACTTTGGCGACGAGGTCCACTCCTAAGTCCCGGTGGATGTCCTCGTTTCTAATATACCAGGGAGCGTTTACTATGCTCCGCAGTACCTTGTTTTGAATTCTTTGTATAATTTCAACATTGGTACGTTTTGTACAGCCCCAAAGCTGTATACCGTATGCCCATACAGGCATAAGTACTTGTTTGTACAGAAGTACTTTGTTGTACACTGACAATGATGAATGTCTGCCAAGTAGCCAGTACATATTCCTGTAGCGGATATCTAACTCCAGGCGTTTCTTTTTGACATGAGCCTTCCAGCGAAGCTTGGCGTCAAGCGTCATACCCAGGTATTTTGCAGTATTTTCGTAAGGTATTATGCAACCGTTGATATAAACCGGTGTATAATTAGGGCTTCGGTTTGTGAAGTCTATATGGGTCGATTTGGACTCATTTAACTTAATTCGCCATTTTTTTGTCCAGTTGGTGATGGAGTTCACAGCAATTTGTACTTTATCTACGGCTTCTTTGTGAGTGACATCTATAGCCATGATGGCTGTGTCATCTGCGAAGGTTGCAATAAAGTTGTTTTTCATTTCTGGGATATCACAGGTGTACAATAGGTACAAGATAGGTCCAAGAACACTTCCTTGTGGTACACCAGCTTTTATTTGCTTGAGATCTGAGTAAGCATCTTCATGTCGGACTCTAAACGTCCTCTCTGTTAGGTAAGATTCTAAAATGTCTGCAAATTGTTTAGGAAGCATTTTCCTTAACTTATAAATGAGACCTTTATGCCAAACCTTATCAAATGCCTGTGCTACATCTAGAAAAACTGTAGAACAGACTTTTTTTTCTTCTAGGGTTCTTTCTATAATGTTGGTAATTCTATGTACTTGGTCTATCGTGGAGTGTTTTTCTCTGAAACCGAATTGGTAATTGGGAATCAGTTTTCTGTCTTCTATTATTGGTTTTATGCGTCTTATAAGTAGTTTTTCAAATAATTTTGAAATGATTGGTAAAAGAGATATAGGTCTGTATGATGTTACTTCCTGAGGCGATTTTCCGGGTTTGGGGATCATTATTACTTCAGCAACTTTCCAGATATCAGGCACGTGTTTCAATCGGAATGTTGCATTTATAAGGGTTGTAAGTTTTACTATGGCTTTTCGTGGCAGATTTTGAAGCAGTTCTCCAGTGATAAGGTCGTATCCAGGCGATTTCTTTTTGGCTAAGTTTTTGATCATATTAAATTTTCAGTCATAATTATTCAATTACCTGATAATAGCAGCTTCCTCCTTCGCCTCCTCCTCCGTCCCTCCATCCTCAAGCACACTCTCAGAGCAGGCATGCTCAGCCTTCTTCAGTATGGGCAGTGCTTCGTTGTATTTGCCACGCATAGCTAGCGTGCTGCCCGCATTGTAGGAGAGCTCGTACGTGGAGTCTTCGAATTGAGGGAGGTCGGAAGACTGGAATAGAAGATGGTAGTTTAAGTTTTGAGAGGCTTGTGATTGAAATTCTAACATACATGTTATTTCGGGTGTTGTGATTTGTTTTATAAAACAGTATCCATTAGGGTCAGCTCACGTGGTGATGTATGAAGGTGTCTGGCGCTTTGTGAGGTCATGGGGCGTATTCAAATACGCGAGGCGCAGCACGGCGCATCTAACGGAATAAATATTCGAATTCTGTCACAGTAATATGTTATTGTGTAGTAAATAAAGTTCTATAGTATTGCCATCCTAAGAAGATCAGTGTCTCTCTCAGTGAGAGCTCTTTTTAGTTTTCCACCAGATAAAATTGAGTAAGCATTACCAAATCCAAACTGGAGGTACAAGGCCTTGGAAGGTTATTACTTATTAAATGTGCCTTGATTTCTGACTGTCTTCTAAAATTCGGAAAAATAATGGTGAAAATTACAATAATAAGGAAACTCACTGGATTAAGTGCAGCAAGGTTAGCCACCACAGCAGACATATTGGCCTTCCTCTCATCTTCATACTCATCAGTGGTATTCTTCACGATGTCACGGTACAAGTTGTAACAGTCCTGGTACTGTTCCAGACGGTACAGGATTTGAGCCCTGAAAGGTTAAATGTTAATCAGTTTGAATAGAGAACAAACCATAGGTAAGTTCTTAATTTAGTAATAATATCAGAACACTTTCAGAAATAAGCAATTACCTTCAGTTAGACATTTTTGACAGCATTACTGAAAGATGCAGGGATAATACCTATTTTGTGAGGACATGTGAATAACGAAGTATGCAAATACCTGACTGTGGTCAGTAGGCCAACTCTTTGCCTAAAATTGGTCCCAGCTTGTTAACACTAGTTAACAGTAACATGTGAGGCCATAGTGCGAGTTTTTTAACATACTTGATAGTGTAAACATTCTTTTATATCAATTTGTATACAGAAAAATGAGTTTTCCCAGACTGTCACCACCAGCACTTATATAGATTAAAATAACATAAAAAATACCTTTATGTTAACGTGATCAAGCACACGTAAAAACTCTGACTAAACCCAATGATTTCCTATACATTTTGTGAATTTATTATTCATGGATGTGTTTTGTCCAAGTACCCCAAGAAATTTATTTAACTTTTTTATCTTACCTCAGTTCCTTTAAAGCTGTAGTCAACTCCGGAGCATTATCAACAGTTTGCAACGCATCCTTGGGGCAGTTGAGACGATACTGAGTGTATGCCTTCTCAAAGTGCAGGTCGGAGGCCAGGGCAGCATTCTTAGAGTTGTTGAGTATGGCCAGAGCCTCCTTGAAGTTGTGCAGTTGGATGAGGCACACGATCTTACACTGGAATGCCTTCTGCTCATTTGGAGCTATTTGAAGGACTGAAATGGTGGAAGGTTTTGGTTATAATAATGCTTAGAATTTTGATATGAACCATCATCTTAATAACATCTTCAGTTACTGCTTGCTGAACATTGATCTTTCCAATAAGAGTTCTAGTAGAAATGTAGAGTAACTTATTCATTGGAACCTTTGATTTTAAAGCAGGAAGACCTGCTCAGGAAGCAACACATGTAGGTAGTCAAAGTATATTTAAATAAGAAATAAGAGGGTATTTTCACAATGTGTCTAACATTACCTTACAGACTGATTAAAGAGAGCTAGAATACAGATGTTAAAGAAAAATAATCCAAACAGATAGTTTAGTTATTGATAGAATGAAAATATCAAAACCTAAGTATGCTACACAAATATATAATACTGCATATATAATAACATATGGATAGATTACGTAGTTTGCAAAGAAGACAAACTAGTTTAACACTATAACTATTATGTAGCTGGATTCATTCCATCAGTAGTTGAATAAAAAAGCCTAAGATACGAGGAAAATGTAGACGTTTATTTAGTATCAATAGGATTCTTATCTTTGAATATTAAGTAGCTTGAAAGTATGACATGAACTTTTGGAAACACCCAAATTTTAATTATTTACAAACATTCTTATAAGAAATATCGATCAAATATCACTTTCAAATCAACATGACAAGAAATTTAAGTTTGATTTATATAATCTCGATGAGAAATATAAAAGAAATCAAGAGATATGCGAGGAGATAGCGCTAGAAAGTGTGGTGATCTTCTTTAGTCATTTATAAATGAATAGTGCAAAATTTATGGAAAATATTATACGGGTAGATTCCTTACCTTTTCCCGTTGCTTTTAACGCTCTATCATAGTCACCACTTTGGCAGAATTTATTTAATTCAATATAAGCCTGAACAAGGTTATTCTCCTTGTTGGCTGACATTTTTTTGACAACTTGGCATGACAAACGTCAAATCGTCATCGCCTAGCTACGCTTCGTTCTGTTCTATGCAGCAAATAATCGAAAATAATAGTGTGAGAAATTGAAATTGAGTGATAACGGGCTTTTTGCACACTGCAAAATATTTATAACTATCACATGGACGGATTGGATGCTGTTACAAGGACGTCCTGGATATAAAATTATGTTGCCCCGGTTCCATCCCATAGCTATTCATTAAAGTTTTTTTTTGGGGCAATCCCACCACACTATTCCCAAACCACTGCAACTTCTGAAAGACAGAATCAATAGTGGCGACCACCAGAAAAGCGCCGAGGATATGAATCTCGACGAAGTCACGGAAAATGAATTTAACTATATTGGATCCCGCAACGAATTTAATCAGAAAAGAATAACCGAGGAATAGGAATAAATACAAATTGTCACTTCTCTTCATAACAAGCAGGAGACAGAACATACAAGACTAATAGGCACAAAGGGTCCTTTACAACTGGGATAAGCCCAGTTGCCTAACACCACGAATAAAAAATATCATTATGAATGGGTAATACCATTGTGAGCTGTTATATTTGATTCCATTAATAGGTATGGTATGGCAAAAACGTTTGAACGCACGGAAATCTGTTCTAGTTTCTAAAAGATCCGTAGGTATTGTAAAAAACTCTAGATGCAGCTTGTACATTACCCAACATAATATTGCGATCATCCTGCAAAGAGTACACTATGATGTGCAGATTGTACATAATTGCTGATTTACAAACAGATTTAGAACACTGACATAAATGCAAGGCGACGACCTTGAAGAAAAATAATTTACTTTTAAAGTTACCATGAGAATTGGTGCGTTGTGAGTTGGTGAGAAATTGGGCAACACAGCCACCTCCAGCCAGCCGCCGCGAATGGATGGAAAAAAAGGTGGATGTGTCGGCTCTTGATGGAATTAGCCCACGTACGTTGCCATTCGGATAAAAGTTCTTCCCAGATGTCAATATGTGTTTTAAATAATCTTCACATCCCTACACTTCAACGTAAGGTTCAGTTGAAAACCAGCGTCAGGCAACTCCCAGTTGTATGGCATTTTGCTGAACTGGACCTTTTTGGCGCAGCCGTGGGGCACATTATTATACGTAATTGTTTTAAAATTAAATTCCCTTTTATGTGTACCTACATTGTGTGTATCTGTGTGTGCCAAATAAAATAGTTTTCTTTCTTCTTCTTTCTAGAGATTTCCTCACAGTCTGCACTCCGCGTTAAAAAAGTAAATGGGAAATCCAGGACCGGCCTTAACGCCTAAGCGCTACCTGCCATGGAGCGCGGCCTTCTTTAGGCCCCGACACCTTGGCCAGCCATCCGGGTAGCTGCCCCCCGAAAACCTGCAGCCTAATTGTGTAAGATTCAACTTTTTTGTGTATGTGTGTGTTTTTGGGAAAAAACAGATTGTTTCGTTTGCCGAATTTACTTACACAATTAGGCTGCCGGTCCTGGGTATGTTGATCTATACCAATATTATAAAGAGCAAAGATTTTTTTGTTTGTTTGTTTGTACCGAATAGGCTCGGAAACCACTGGACCAATTTCAAAAATTCTTTCACCATTAGAAAGCTACATTATTCCTGAGTGACATAGGCTATTTTTTAATCCCAAAAACGGGTGCTGGGGGTAGTCCACAAGAGCGAAGCCGCGGGGAACAGCTAGTCTTCTATATAACACCGAAGAAGAACCGGAGAAGGCCAATATTCTCGCAGCTGATCTTCCACAAAATGGAAAGACCTCATTCAATCGTCTTCGAAATGTTCCCTGCCTGAATGGAGACCCTGTGCCACGAATAGGGCGAGATGGAGTAGTCCCGCAAAAGCTGCAACTAACCTGTCAGACGATCCATGACCACGATCACTCCGAGACTAAGAAGAAGAACGTAACTGAGAAGAGGGCGAAATCGACACGTGGTGTTATACACCACGTCTGTAATCCCCGCAAGGGTAAGCAGACGTGATTAAGTAGTTGTATTTAAGTCCCATGGAACAGGATTATTGCCCAGTGCTCTGAATGTCAACGTGAAGAAATTAAAGCAAGCTCGGGTAAACGGCGGGAGTAACGATGACTCTCTTAATCGAGTTTGGAAATAACTTGGGCGTGTCCGTTTTCTGTCTTACATGCATGATAATATAAGTTTGCTTTCCACGTAGACGTAAGGATATCAAGAGACCCCAAAAAAGCACACTTGTGTAATGCGTTGACTAATTTAATTAAAACATGTTTTTAGGGACCTACCAACTTAAAACATTGTATTCCAAAAACTTTGTCGAAAAAAACACAGAATTTAAAACACATAAACGTCGAACGAACAAAGCGATGACAAAGTAAATTCGGCCGAGAGTTTTATTCAAAAGTATAAAAAGAATGTAAAGGAAGCATTGTGCAAGTTGGGGCGCTTACGCGGGCGTCGGCGTCGTGTGTCGAACTCATCAAAGTTAGACTGGCGGAAGTTCCAAGACCAGCCAGTTTGTTGCTAGTTTTTGAACGTCGAAAAATTGAAAATTGTTGCTACAAGTTCTGGGAATGGGGTCATAACGTGTTTGATATGCGGATGGGATTGGCAGGAATAGATACCTATTTAGAAACACGATCTGAGACTCAGACCAGTATGTAGGTACTAGTTGTAGGTACACCGCTGATTGCGAAATGGCATTTACCTTGTTTGACAAAAAAGGTAATTTAAGACGGCCAAATACCTCTCCAAATCGATAGACAGTGGAGTTATATGCTTTGTTTGGGTTTCATTGGAGTATTGGAGTCTATCATAGTTTCATATACTCTAATGCATTATAAACATGAAATGCTGCATCCTATCTAGAAATTGGCCTGACGAATCTGTTTAGCTAGGTGGTCTCTTCTATAATTTGTCAGTGTTGTTTTTCATCCGTAGACGGTCAGCAGTATTTATTTTTTGGAGATGGGATATCTTCCAATAACGACTGCCGCTCTGAGAGGAGCGGGAGGGCTTGACAGATTTTTACTGACTAAAACCCATCCCTGTTCCTTCAGTTGCTTCTGCCAGAGCCGCGGTAACTCTCTTTTAAATAAATCCGCGACCCTGTCAGTTTTTGCTGACAAATCTTTGAGGCACGCGTGGAACACTACGCGTCATCGACTCGGGCCTGGATTCTTATCGGACGGCGAGCTCCCCATTACTCGCCGTCTGCAAGCCCGCGCTTACGGTGGCCGGGAATCGGATTTCGACTCCCGACGTACAGAGCACCTCATGCGACGGCTAGAGGCGTCCCACCTCCTTCTTTGCGAGGAGAAGGAGATACAGAAGGAGGTGGCAGATTCCCATGCTCTCTCACTCCATACCATGGCCTGGGCTAGGGCCGGACGTGAAAGGTCGCTAACGCCGATCGCACGAGGACACGGCGGTGCGCCACCCAAGCGGGGCTGACCTCCACCGTATGCTTCACCGTATCCCCCGTGTAATCCAAACAACGGTGACATCCAGGCGTTTCTTCCTGCCTTATCCGTGTCAGGTGAGGGCATGCGTCAGGTGGAAGGTGAGGATGCCGTGGCACCTCTCAAGCCACTCTTCAAAGAGGGGCCTTATCGCCGCAACTGTGACAGCGCTAGTTGCGTCAGTCACTCTCTCCATGTAGCCATAGGATCCTGCCGTAGCCCTGTCCGTCGAGCCACGATTTGTCGCAGCAACGGAGTTTCTCGCCGGCGTTTCGCCTCCTCGCGCTACTCTCATATGTGCGCGAAGAGTTCTGCCTCCAGAACCCATGGTAGCCGTCCAACAAGGAGACTCGCTGTCTCATCAGAGACCGTGCAGTATCCTCGGACCAGCCGGATGACCATGAGCCTTTAAGACGCGTTCAACCGGCGGGCTGGTCGCCGCCTCAGGGGACGTGCTCACACCGGTGCCGCGTAAAGGGCCATGGACCGCATGACCCTCGCATAGAGCCTTCGGCAGGGTTTGGGCAGGTGCTGCTTCCGGGCTGCCCCAGCCCTCTCCAGTCAGGGAGCCAAACTTCGGAGCCAAAATGCTCCATGGAATTCCACCGGCTGTCGAGTCCCAGATACTTCATCGTCGACCCGACGCCGATGTAAACCCCTCCTACCGTTATTTGGTAATCCGACACGGTGACGGTGGCGCGTTGCGAGGACCATGAAATCGCCTGGCCTCGGACTTGTGCAGGGCCACTTCGAGACCCAATAGATGGATCTGGCCTCTCGACGATTGTCACAACCCCACGTGTCACTATTTCGGCCGCCGCCTGGCGCGACCTCCCTTCTGCCACAATCAGCGTGTCGTCAGCGTAGCAAACTACGCTGGCGCCGCTAGGGAACTCGGCGCGCAAGACTCACTAGTACCAGTTATGGTGTTGAAGGCATTGGCGATGTCTTGAGAAAGTACCAAGACGACCTCACTCCGAGCCACGGCATCCCCCGTCGTGAGGGCTCGCACGCGCATGACGGCGTCCACCAAATCTCCGACAGATCCGGCCCAACGCGCACCAGCTTCCCGACTAGGCGGTCTGCATTGACTCTTTCAAAGAGCTTGCCCACCTTGGCGAGCACGATGGGTCGGTAAGCGGACGGAGAGTCCACGGGGTAGACTGTCAGCCTAAACATCTAAATAGATAAGTATCTATGACTTGAATTCAATTCGAAAGCGGAAGCTGTGAGAGTGCAATCAAAATATACTTTTATGTAGATCCTTAGGATCCTACTTAAAAACAAACGCCTTTAGTGGGGGTCAAATCCAAACACAACCAAAAATTATCACCCTGTTACACGATCCTAATTAATCACCCCAAACAAAAACACAGCGAAAACTTCACCATAATAACGGCTTCAATGTCGCAGTCTCGCAGTCCGAGGATGTCGCAAGACAAACAACGTTAAAGTAACATCTATTGTCGCGGCGTCCGACGACCAACTCGGCTTTTAATCGCATTACTGAAAGTTGCCGCGAACTTCAGCGCGAAGTTTCGTATTGCGATCCAGACGAAGTCGGCGCGATTGTGGTTTCTAAAGTAATTTCTATTAGGTGGAAGCTAGTAATGTTTAATCTAGCTGTCTTTAGTGGTTGGTGTGTGAATTGGTGTTTTATTTAACCAGTTATCAACTTCTGATCGATGTACCATTTTTTCACTGAAAGTAATAGTTTTCTTGTAACGGAGCCATAAATAACCGTTATCGATTTACGTGAACGAAGCACAGCGCTGGAGTCTAATTGAGGATCGACATACATTAATCATAATTCTTCAGCGACAGACTTTCAGTTCAGCGACAATCAGCCAATGATTTACTACTGGGCACACAGGTCTTATTTCTGACAATGCGAGGACTTACTTGACTTAAGATCCTACCAGGGGCAGAGGGCTTCCACAGTAGTCCTCCATCGAGACCGGTCTTGAGCTTCGCGCTTCACCTCACTCCAAGTCATTTCGATACTCGTCGCTTCAGCCAATACGGTGCGTCGCCAGGTTTGACGGGGACGGCCTCGCTTCCCTTTTCCTTGAGGATTCCAATCCATGGCCTGTTTGGGAATGTGATCGGAATCCATCCGCCGGAGCGTGTGACCAATCCAACACCATTTACGCCGCTTGATCTGGTGGTCGATCGGGGTCTCGTGGCATCTCTCCAATATCAGAGATGAACTCGGGCCAGTAAATTCCGAGTATGCAACGAAGACATCGGTTGACAAAGACCTGGATTTGGCGTGAGATGTCCTTTGTTATCTGCCACGTTTTGCACCCGTAGAGCAGCACGGATTTGACATTGGACGCGAAGATTTTGAGTTTAACCCTTCGGGTCAGTTTCCCACATTTTTACAGATTGCCACACACGTCTAAAACCGCGCCACGAAGGTAGCGTAGTGCAAGTCCCATAACATGTGTCCGAGTTTAATTTTTTTGTACAAGACAGTTTCCACGCAATATTTTTCTTCAACATTCACCTATACAGCATACTTTACTTAATTCCCAACCAGCAACTTTGGCCATACCATCTTATTTCACTGCCTCACCAAAAATCCATAACCATTTACCTAACAGCGCATCACTTACTAAATGACTCCACGCATACTCTTGTAGAATTAAATCGTTTCAAGTTGGAAGGGGGCCGTATTTTATCGAAGCCCGTCTGATAAATTGCGCGAAATTCAATTTAAAACGGGTAATGTTTGTGTCCGTATTACACTGTGAACGTCACTCGACACTGGCCTATAAACTCTGCCAGTCCACTGAACAATTGAAATATTGTACCTTCAGGTACCTTAAGCCATAAAAATATTGGAGTAACTGTGCGGGTCGTGGCCTTGCGTCGTAAAATCTGTTAGAGTAATGGGGGGAGGTTTCGAGGATGTTTAATGATTTGTAGATTGTGCATAGTCGGTTGGTAACTTTTTGGATTGATGATGGGAACTGTGTTCTAAAGACAATCGGGATCTACAAGGGCAAAAGGGATACTTAGCCAGTTTTGTCAACAGATTCCTATCGCATTGATCTTCATGGAAGAAGTAAGATGAGCCTCCAACAATCAATCATTCTTGCTACGCAAGATGTACCGACTACCTAAGTACAGTTCGCTACCTGGAGAATTTTTCAAGGGAAGAAATCCTCATGACTACATGTGGCCAGTCAGTCGGGTGAGAAAGACAAGACTATGCTGTTCCTCTCTGTCAGTTAAGGCGTGCTTGACGATGAAAGGACGATGCTGGACTCCATTTACTGCTTGACCCAAAAAGTACAATCTCAATAAAATAGGTACGCTTCAACTAATCGCTTACAGTGCATTACACACAACAACAAAACAACAACATTATCATATTTTGGAAATACAATTTCAATTAAAAATAAAGCACAGGGCCGAACTAGGACGGATTTAGTTGGACTAAATTATTTCGTTAATTGAAAATGAACTAATATATAACTTTGAATGAGCGAAAACAAACCTAAAAACTCAAGATAAGTTTTACCGACGTAAAATGTACTTAGGTATTCAAATTACCCACCATTTACTATACGAGTGTCCCCTGGACAATCTAATGGATTAATGTACAAAGTTTTGTGGTCTAGTCGGCTTAAATTTCTTCATGACGCGCTATTAAGGTTTATTTATGTTCTCATAAAAATTGTAACCAAGGGACCAATGTACAACAACTGTCATCCAACTTTACATGTAATTTGTCAATATAAATCCTCCTTGTACCGACTAATTTTCGTGCAATACGCAAAGGGATAACAGATTAGAAAATTCCGTTAGTCTAAAAAAGGTTGACCCATTTGTTACCACGCGGGACACTTTTTTTCCTGACAAATTGCCTGAAAGTAATTTTAAGCCCAAGACCAGTTATTTATGTATATTACCTACTTTAGCTTTATGTTCGCTCAGCAGCGTGTAGATATTCATTTGTGTTCTCTAACAGATCGTTTGTTTTATATCTACGAAGAGGAATATGTACTTACTTCCTAAGTATGAGCAAATTAATATTGAAAGCCTTGATTTAGGAGTGTACTGGTGGAGTGTACCTACTTAGGATGCCTGAGATAAATTAATATCTGTTTAAATTATAACGAGGTGAATATTATTAATTCAGTCTGATTATCCTCCGTATTGCTAGAGTGAAACAATGAATTTACAGGCATAGCAATTAACATAAGTATCTAATTACTTCTAACTCCAGCTAGATAGAAACAGCGACGAGTAACTTGTAAAGACACACATAAGTTAATTTGAAGCAATAACCACCCAACATGGTTAGGGTATGGGAGGCGTACAATGCGAACTAAATAAGTCTTATTGTGCAGAGCACTCAGGTAAACAAAGGTTCAAATGGATAGAGAATTTTATCCAAAGTTCCTCAACAACATATAGTTGTCGGCTGCCCTAAAACAATTCAGACACAAATTATTATTCTAATCTAAAGTTTTCAGTTTTCCATTCCTAACACCGTTCAAAATCCATTTTCCAAAGCACAGCAAAGTATTTTGCTCAGAATTCCAGTATTTAATTTCATGTGCGACATTTCTCGTCTCATTACAGTAAATGAAACGACATCAGATGCATGTGGATGATGATTTGACGCAAATTGGACAGGTGTCAGGAATGCCTGGCGGCGCAGAGACGAGGCTGCGATCCTTAGATTCTACTCGTCGTTAGTAGTATACTAGACTTAACGAGTTTGGTTCTCGAGGTGGGTTAGGGTTGCCAAGAAAAAATTGAGTTTTCGCGTTATTTGAAACGAGATCCTCTAAATTCTATGGCACGCACTAGCTAAAGCTGTCCCATTAGTTGGACTATTGGGAAGTTCACTTATGTATTTGGATTTAGTCGAGAATCCTGTTCGGGTAGTCTCTAAGCATACAAAAACCAAGATGCAATGGCCACACTAAAACTTTTCATCAAAGTTGGTTTCGACTTTTTATTTGCTCTGAGGTTTCATCATTAAAAACTTAATTGCGTAGTTAGTTAGTGTACATGTTTTTTTGGTTTAAATATACGAAACGTGAAAATGCTCAGCGTTTAACTGCTTTAGCCCACACCACATGCATATTAACTTATAAACGTACGAGCCGTACTCGCAACGCAGATTACTAGCAGGTCAATTCCCGAACTTCACCCGTTGGCGTTAAACTCGTTCGAGGTTCCCCTGTGTTTGAATTGTGAAACAAACCAATCCGAATTGCCAATGCAGTTACAATATTGTCCATTAGTTCCGTTCATTAAAGCTGATATGTTATGGTAGTGCTGCAGTCCAAATGCACAAGCCAGTGGTTGTTTTGTTAGTAAGAGTTAGGATGCCTGCTGAATCTGCCTTGTGAGTTTCATAGTCTAGCAATAATATAGTTTTCGTATTGTTTGAAAGAAAGAAAGAAAACATTTCTTTGGCACAAACTTAAAGGCCTTAGTAAAGGTAAGGCGTTTGCTACGGTGTTCAACGATCTTATGTGCGTCCTTAAATCTATAGAATGACTTCATTGATGAGTCGGTTTGGGTAACTTTCTCTTCAACTATAAGTCTCTTTAAAATCTTAAAGTGGCGATAATCCCACCGCACTATTCCCAAACCACTGCAACTCCTGAAAGCCAGAATCAACAGTGGCGACCACCAGAAAAGCGCCGAGGCAATGAAGCTCGACGAAGTCCCGGAGAATGAATTTACCTGTCTTGGATCCCGCAACGAAATTAATCAGAAAAGAATAACGGAGGAGTAGGAAAAATGTAAATTTCCACTTCCCTCCATATCAAGCAGGAGACAGAACAAACAAGGCCAATAGGCACAAAGGGTCATATACAACTGGGATAAGCCCAGTTGCCTAGCACCACGGATAAAAAAAAAATAGCATTAATACATATTAATGGGTCCTAACATTGTGAGCTGTTATATTTGGTTTCAATAATAGGTATGGCAAAAACGCTTGAACGCACGGAAATTTGTTCTAGTTTCCACAAGGTCCGTATAGTAAACAACTCCTGATGCAGCCTGTACATTATTCAACATAATATTACGTTCATTCTGCCAAAGAACAGTACACTCCCGTATGATATGATGTGCAAAGTGGCGATAGCAATAACACAAAGTTTATAAGGGAAAACATGGTATTTTCTTTTAAAAAGTATGCAAACCCTATCGAGAATGGGATGTCAGTAAACCACCTCTAGAGTCGAGTCGACAACGATCGCTCGCTATTGCCTAATAAAGGCCGTGGTATGAGATTTCAATTTGGCGGCTCAACTGGGCTTCATTTTGCGAAGCACGACACGTTTCGAATATTATTAATGGGGTGGAAAGGGAAAGTACGAATAAGCGGCGTTAGATAAATTTTGTGTTAACAGAAGTGCATGGGCGTGATTGGAATTTAACGTAGTTTCTCACGTCGGCTGTTATTACCATCTGTTGAATATTGGTTCGTTTCGGTTAGTATCGGTTCTGGCGAAGTGCCTGAAATAAGGCTGTGCAGTAGAGACTGAGGCTTTGGTTGCGAAGCATTGTCGGTCCCATCAAAATTTCCATCGCAATTATCAATGAAAATGGTCTTGGGTATCCTTTATCTTCTTTAGCCGACCCTTAATCTCGAAGGAGGCACGTTAAGCCGATGTTGCGGTCTTTTAGAATTCTTTCTTATATTTGTCAAAGGTCACGGCCACAAAATTTTAATTTGCATCGTGCATCAATATGTAAAGAAGATAAATCTTATTGTCGAGTCTAAAACGAACTGCTCACGTAGTAAAGCCAAGATAAAGTATTGCTAGGATTTTGATTTAGGTAGACTATTTCAATTTCGGCCAAGTTGACTTTCAACCCTCCATAAATCTTCATAAAGTATTAGAAAAAGTATCAGGCTATTTTATTTTCTATCTAATTTATTGTGCGGCTTACTTAAACCTACAAAAAAAATTGTTACTAGTTCACTCATGCCCACAAATATTTAACAATTGATACATGAACGTAAACAAATAAGAAATACCTTAAGGCGGTACCCCGAGCAAAACGCCACGCGAGCCGTTTTTTGTGCTGTTTTTAGGAGCTATCTACTCGTTATTTAAAAAGAAATATCAATTAATAAAAATATATTAAATTTCTACATAATATTGATTCTAAAATGGTAGATTTAGTTTTTTTTTATATGTTGTATATATTTCACTAATCTCCTTCCAAAAAAACATAAAAATGAGAAATAATTATTGATATTATGCATCTCCTCGTAAAGTGTTCATTAATTATTTTTTGTACTAACACTAATGGATAGACAATTTAATAACGAACATTTTTGTAGATTTTTTTTTCAAAAGGCCTAAATTCGATTTATAAAGATTTTATTCTAAAATCTGGGCGTATTCACTACTGTAATTCATGCGCCACCAGTGCCGCTAGACCAATAGGAATGCTCATATCTCATGCCGATTTATTGGTCAGGGTACCGTCTTAAGAATGCAGGATATGTTCTGTAGTTTTTGCTTAGCACCATAGATATAAGAAGAAATTGTATTAATTCATGTAGCTATAAATAAGCTAATAATTTTATATATATGAAAAGGAAACCTCATTTTCAAATCACATATCGTAAATACATGAATAATTCAAGAATACAATCCAGCTCATTGAGTGAGTAGTGCCCGAAGACAGCACTATTGTCTCGTGCTCACACAATCCGTCGTTGTGAAGTAGGTAATACATCAAAACGCGACGCTTGACGCTCCAGCCCGCGGATTCTAATCAGCAGGAGATAATGAATCCCTACCAGTGCAGTGTGAACTGTGAGGTATGATGTAATTTGTGGCTGTAGGTACTCATGAAAGGTTTTATTGTGTTTTAGAACGAGATTTTAGAATAAAGGATTTCTGCTATTTTACTTGTTATGTTAGGATGTTCTAAGATAAGGTAAGGTCTTAACAAAAAGTTCCTTTCAAGACAAACTTGAGTAATGACTGGTTAGTTATCTATATTTCGGGATCTTATATGTGACGACAGATCTTCAATGTTGTCATTGTTCTAAACTTCTCAAATTTGATCTTCGACCTGATTTATATCAAACTCTAATAAGGAAGTCTCTCATTGTCTCGAATGACTTGATGTGGTCCCCACGCCCAGGTAAAAATCCTCATTAAAAAATTCTGATGATATTCTCATCCTCTTTATTAACACGTTCCTAGCAATCTCATCCCAAAACGATTCGCTACATCGATTTAGAACAGACGTTTTCGCGAGCTCAACGAAAAACCTCTTGAATATTCGAATAGCGCGCATTAAAGCACAAATCCTCATTGGAATCGAGCCTAACAGTTCAATTATAGAGAGCGGCGCAGAGCTAGGTTCTTGATCGCCTACATCTAGATTTGATTCGTTCTAACTAGACATCACAATCCGTTTACCGCATCCGACTATTGAAAAGTTTTCTACAATGTGCTCACATTTTTTTATTAGGTCCTAGTATTTTTTACATTTTTTTTTTGTTGCAAATGTTGCTAAAATAATTAAGTTTAAGGATTACGCGTTATTAGGTACTTGAAGCAACGAGCTATTGAATTATGTATTAGTGTATAACACCAATGTTGGCCGTTTCCATAAAGGAAAATTGTTTCAGAATTGAAAGCTAAAAGTCTAAAACCAGCAAGAAATAAATACATTTAAGTAAACATTCAGCAAAATAAAATAAAGATAATGTAAAGCACCACATATTCTTTTAAACCGTATGCAATTTTTGCATCTACTGTAGAGGTAGCTCAGTGGGTTAATTTGGCCGATATCGGTGGTGCGCGGTGCACGGCGTTCAGTGGGCGATCGCACGGAAAATTGGTCTCCTTCGCCATTTGATTATGTACCAAGATCCCTTGCGAGAATTCAGACGATTCCCCGTGAAAAATAAATTGGACAATATGAGAGTCAGGTGGGGCGTTTTTTAAAAGTTGTTTTTCGAATCAAAATTCTGTACACGAACCTGTTTTACGCTACAGTGAGTTGACTCGATGATTAAAAAATTGATAGAATCGGGAACCATTTTATTCTTATATTGCTAACTGTAGCTAAATGCAATCGTACCTTTAGTTGATAAAGGCAGCTATAGATTGACTGTAATTTGTAACTGAACAAAATTAAGTTGGTAATTACATAGTAATTTTCCTATTTTTTTTTTAATCATTAAAATATTAAGTTACCGACGACCAAGCTAAAACCATAATCAATCCATATCTAACTAGGTAAACTAACCTAAAAAACCGGCCAAATGCGAGTCGGACTCGCGCACGAAGGGTTCCGTACCATTATCGCAAAAACGGCTAAAAATCACGTTTGTTGTATGGAAGCCCCACTTAAATATGTATTTTATTATGTTTGTTTTTAGTATTTGTTGTTATAGCGGCAATAGAAATACATCATCTGTGAAAATTTCAACTGTCTAGCTATTACGGTTCATGAGATACAGCCTGGTGACAGACAGACAGACAGACGGACCGCGGAGTCTTAGTAATAGGGTCCCGTTTTTACCCTTTGGGTACGGAACCCTAAAAACGACACCCCTCAAATTCATTACCCATCAATCAATTCAGTGTTAAAACATTTACGCCCTCCAAAAGTAGGTACATCACAGTCACAGAATCCAGTACTAAAACGCATAAAGTTAATAAACAGCCGAATCCCCATTAATTCATCAACTGCCGGATAGTTACGGCTCCGAATGTATTTTTAAACTGGGTTTTAATTAAATGAAATGTCGAACCTTTTCGCGCTGTGAGATCGCGTCCAATCAATTACAGGGCATACTATTAGTCCTGCTCACACGCTTTGGCGGGGACCTGTGGGATAGATCTTGGCAACTAAGGTTTTAAGTGCTTGTAGCTGCAATCTACGTGTGTTCGTCGGAATAAACAAGACTGCGGATTGATTGCCTAGTAGAGTTCAGGGATTTTTATCATTGGTAGTATGGTAGATATGCGAGTTACCTAGATACAGTTTAAGTTTAAATCAAAACTTTACTTAAAATACGTGTATTCATTATTAAAACTTAAAATATTGTGACATTATTTATTCATTAATTTTTATTGTGGCCCGGAAAATGCACCCAGGTGCATCCCTAATTCGGCCCTGGTTAAAATTAACGCATTATAATTCGATGTCATTCTTTTTGTATTAAAATTAACTATCAGAAAAGAAAACATGATTGAGATTCATACCTAAGTATCAAATGTATCAAATAATTGGTTGATAAAATAAAATCATAATGTTATTTACGATGAAAATACTTTGAAAAATTAAAAACATTCAAAGAATACAACAGACAATTCCTTGATAAATGCATAGTAAAGCCTAATACTAATAAAGTTCTGTCTGTGATCTAATACGACTGCATGAAAGATCGGTTAGTAAACCATAAAAAAAAATAAAAAAGTTTCACACAGAAGTGTTCCATTCTTTACAAATACTCTTGTTGTAGTACCCTATTTAGTTCCGGAAAACTTTATTCCCGTTTATTTTATTTCATAACTGCTCTGTTTTCCGGTTCTATTCCGTCTCAACAACAATAGTGGAGTAGCACAAAGCTAGCAGCTAGGAAACAGACAGGTAACACGGTAAACAATGACTTTTGGACAGTGTTGCCAGTGAAAGATAGTCAAATGTTACATGAGACCTATCAAAAAGTTACATTTTCATGAGAAAAGTTACGTTACCTTATTTTATGTGGAAACGACACTAAAATTATAAAATACTACAATTTGACTTTTTTTACTACTTTGTAGAAAGCGGAACAAGCCCAAGTATTTGAATTTTCGCGCGAGCAGGCCCTCTTCCACGTCTACCACGGGTAAATCCATTGTGTTTAGTTTAGAACATTCAAATTACAACAAGAAACAACAATGTAGCTAGGTACCTACTTGGTCGCATTAGCGAAAAGATCGATAAACATAATCAAATCTAGGTTACGCCGGCCGGTAAGTACTCAGCCCACTCTAGTTCTTGTACACGAAACCAAAGTTACTTAACAATGAGTAATAAATAGCTAAATGAACTTCTTGAAGCTATGTGCAGTGCATGTCACACATAGATTATGCTATTTGACTTGATAATCTTGATATTTAGTTGACGATTGATATAAAAATAAATATTTCAGTTGCAAATACGATTTTGTTGTTGATTAACTGATTCCCTAAATAAAATTATTAAATTAAAACTACATTATATATAACATTTACTAACCAAGTATTGTTAGCACAAACAATTCGAAAACAAACCAATCACTACACTATTGACGAAAAAATTAATAAAATTACATCCACAGATAATAACTTTCTTATTTATTTACTGTTCTTTGGAGATAATAAAAATTTAGCAAACAAAACACGACGCTCACTCGCTCGCCGGAGTAAGCGGGATGGAAGATTTAGATATACACGTGAGTGAGTGAATAAAGTCACGGCACAGGTGCGACAACACGACGAACAAAAACTTTCTTAGATGCGTTACGTTTCACGATTATTTTTTGTTTGTGGGCAAATATTTTAATATTTTTAGTAAGTCCTAAAAGTTACGTAAAAGTTACATTTTCAGTCGTGTTACATGGAGGTTACGTGAGACGGTCAAAAGTTACGTAAAATGTAACAAAAGTTACGTTCTGGCAACGCTGCTTTTGGAACAGTCACAGTTGGGTAAGTTTCCCAATTAGCGGCCGCATGATTATGACGAGCGCGACTTAGTGCCACGTGATAAATTGTTTTCACTACAATTGTGTCTGTGAGGAAAATTAACTTGTCTCTGATATATTTTGGAGTAATGAGGAGTTTGTTTGCACTCTGTTTTGTTTGTGGCAAGTCCACCATCTATGCCAGTTTTGTGTGCCGCGGAAAGCAGTCACAGGGGAAAAAGTTCCCCCCCGGTGGGTTCCCGCATTGTCGATGCGGCGGGGCTCAGTAAGGCCTCTGCCTCGAATAAGAGCTAATGGTCACCCTCCCCCCCCCCCCTCCTCTGAATTATATGAAATGTCAATGCAATCATGATCACAGAACATATTCAATGAGTCCAGACTTGTAGTAATAAAACTTTCATGCCGTAAAAACACTTAATTTTATCAATAAAAACACCCCACTTAAGGCGCTATATACGCCCCAATGTTAACGCAGTTCTGGCCGTGCGCCCGCTCGATGCCAAAAAATCAATATTGAACCTCCTTTTGAACAGTTTTGTTTGTAAAATATTATTTGATATACATTTTTGTTATCATGTTAGTTATGAAGAAATTCCAGCTATCAATTTTCCTAGAAAAATATTTTTAAACATCCAAGTCATTTTGGAGGAGTTTCCAAAAGTTGCGAAAAAATATCGTGTGTAATTATTTTTTTAAAGCAAAACTATTCGTTACACAAAAAAACCTTGTGTTCAAAATTATGTACATGAATCAATTATTTTTTTCAAACCTTTTAACCTAGCCATTACTAACGAGTACCTATGCTTTAGAAAGTTACCGTTTTACGGCACTAAAGGGTATGTAGGCCCTTAAGGGTTTTAAACCTCACACGACTTTGTTGCATTTCCTAAAATTCTGCAAAAAATATAAAGCAAAAATGCGTAGTGGTTATTTTTAGGCAATAATAAAATTAAAAGTAATTGGCTTAAAGCTGTGATTATTTTGTCAGTGTATAGACCAACTGAAAGACTATCAAAAAATCCCGTAAAAGACATGTGTTACTCCCTAAAAAAAATGCAGAATTTTAGGAAATGCAATAAAATCTTGTCAAATTACTTTTAAAATTGTCTTTTATGGCTCAATACAAAAATATCTTATCTTTTGAGTGTTGAATATTTATTAGATTATCTATGATATGGCCGTAAAAATAACAAAATTACGCCTCTGCTAGACCTAGCTTCAAAGCTATGATTGTTAGACTATGTGGATATCGTAATAAAAAAGTCAGGCATTAAAATTGCTCTATCTTTGTGGGTGTGGTGATTGCACCGCATATACGGGGTGTTTTTATCGATAAAATTAAGTGCATTTTACGGCTTTAAAGTTTTAATACTACAAGATCTCATAATCATGTCTGCATTGTGACAAAGGAAGAGTGTTTGTTTGTGTTTAGCTTCGTCTCTCGCTAACAATCGAACACAAAACAACAACTGTACGGCCGCAGTTTGGCATGGATGCTTGCATACATTCCAAAGGATTTAGGACAAGGGGCATGAAGGATGATTTTCGGGATAAAACTCTCCTATGTCCTTCCCAGGCGCAGGGTCTCAAACTATCTACATACCAAATTTCATCAAAATTGGTTCAGCGGTTTAAGCATGAAAAGGTAACAGACAGACAGAGTTACTTTCGCATTTATAATATAACTAGCACTTCGCCCACGACTTCGTTCGTGTGGTCCGTATTTTATCCTATAGATCACTTTTTAGTTTCACCTCATTTCCAAAAATCCCTTCTTAGTGTGCACTTAAGTCACTTAGGGATCCTCGCTGCGAAATTTCATTTTATACGTCAAGTGGTTTTCGATATTTCGTGAGGAGTGATTGAGTGACCTTTCGCTTTAATAAATATATATTATAGTTTTTCATACAGCCAGCATAGAAACTTAGTCCCACAAAACTTCTCAGTCCTTCCTTACCTAGATTCATGAACCAAACTAGGTTGTTTACATACAAAATCTTATTCTCCCTCGCTAAGACGTCGTGTGGAGCACCGGAGCACCGGAGCACCGGAGCACCGGCTTACCTAATAAAGGACTGCTACTCGGTTCCGGCATGACGTTTCCGGATCACATTATAACCTCGAGATTCCGGCTCGCTTGCAAACAAACTCTCATCTCCTGTTTGTAACTAGGATCCCTTACTATGTGTTGGAAAACTCGAAGTTTGGATACAAAGTAGATAAAAGGTGATTTTACATATGGATGATGATAAAATCACCTTTTGTCATCATTTTTGCTGAAAGACGTCCAGTGACCACAGCTGGACATAGGCCATCTCCAAGTGACGTCACACATCCAGCTGATTCTCGTTGCCTAAACCAGGTCATCGGTCCAACTAGAGAGGGAGGCTTTCCAACACTACATACAACGTATTGGATTGCAACAAGTAAAATTTAAAAAAACTCCGTATTTTTTTTATTTCATGCTAGATAATTTATCTAGAAGTAGACACGCTTCGATCGACAATCTAATGAACACGTAATTATGACACGATATCTTGCGGGAGCAGCTGGATTCACAGTAAAACGCCAATAACTTTTCGATTTTCATCAAACATAGCTAAGAACTCTCTCGATAAGTCAACTTTAAAAAAAAAAAAAAACAAAATCGGTTCATCCGTTTAAGAGCTATGAAGCACAGACAGATACACAAACACACATGAAACTTATAAAACCCCACTTTATCCGTCGGAGGTTAAAATAGTACATTGTTCACCGAGAGGAGAAAGTGACCGATTACCGTCGAGGGTGTCGTTTGAAGCCCGAGCCGTAGGCGAGGGCTTTAAAACACCCGAGATCGGGAATCGCACTTTCTCTCGAGTGATACATAGTGCTTTATACTACACCTACGAGGAAAATAAAAAAACTAAATCTTTACTAATTGAAATTTATATTGAAATTGTTGCAGTTAGTGAAGCTTAATGTAACACTTTTTCACATGTTCTTTTTTCAAATTCTTTGACACCATCCAACACACAGCTAGTGGCCAGTGTCATTTTGCGAACTTGGAGATAAAAACTCACTGTAAAAACTTTTTGGCTTTTGATATTTAGGTTACCAGCGCATAGTCTTACCCAAAATTAAAAAAGAAAAACCACGTAAGAAATGGATTTTCATACACTTTTCTCTCCCGCTCAGATGCGTTTTCTCGCCGCATATTTGTTCGATATGCAATGACGTACTTTCTACCGTAAATTTGATAAAGTATCAAGGTACTTTCCGAGCAGGTGTAGTATAAATAAAATGGAATGTTAAGACCGAAGTTTCCTCTATTAGTTATAAAAAAAATTACTAATAATAAGTAGAATATACTGACAGAACGATCGGCAAGAAGAGTAGACTAGCACAGTCGAAGAGTAGACAGACATTCTGAGATAGAGAAGTTATACGGCTCTATCTTTTTCAATACAGTTGTTAAACATGGCTCACTTTCAGAGGCTATAATTATGATTCGAAAATCAAATCTTTTGCACAGGCATCTTTCTGTTACGCGGTCGTGAATTTTGCTTACGCGCTCGATCATTAGTTTTGCAGTTTAGTTTTAAATTTACAAGTCAATTTAAAAAAGTTTAGTAGCAAGGAGTTTTCATACATAGAATAAAATGGGATAGATTTTATACGAGGAAAAATGAATGAGTCCGTACGTCTTAGCATTGAATTCTCAAAAGTCTTTTAGATGGTTGTTTCAAATATTTAATATTAAACGTGTTACGGACACTCGCATACGCATACTCTCCGACAGCGCTTCAGTCCTCCAATCTTTACGGAAAAAATATATTACATCGAAACTAATACTAGAATGCCACAACGCACTAGAACAAATAACTGTATTCGTACTCTAGTCGTAACACGGTAACACTGCAATGGATAAAGGGACACAGTGGATCGCTGGGTAACGACGCGGCTGACGAGCATGCGAGACGCGGATCTAGCACGGCGGTCTATGGACCCGAGCCTGTTGTACCCATCCCCTTCAACCACATACGCAGGTGGCTACAGGAATTCACCCAGACACAGGCAGAATACTGGTGGACCTCGGCACCTGGCTGCAGGTAGTCCAAAGAAGCTCTGCCCTCTTTGGACAGTAGGCTTACCAGACGTTTGCTACGCCTGGACAGGAATGGCCTGCGCCTGATGACGGGGACCATCACGGGACACTGCTCACTTAACAAACACTTCCACACAATAGGCATAACGGACAGTCCTCTGTGCAGGGCATGCATGGAGACTGAGGAAACCGTTGCGCACGTTCTCTTCGAATGCACAGGGGTCACCAAGATAAGAACACAAACCCTCGGGTCGCCCAGAACTTACACGGACGTTCTAAGAAAACCAGGAGCCCTAATCAGCTTCTGGAGGGAGGTGGGCTGGCTGGAATAATCCACCCAACGGCCGCCATGGCCCACGCACAATGGTCCAGCTGAAGGACTAAGTGCGGAAACCAAACCCCCATAACATAGAACATAGAATATATTTAATTAACAGTTTTAATTTAATTATTTTCACATCAACATTTGTCAAAAATCGTATATGCTGTATAGGCTGTTTTCGTTGTAAAAAAATTATGTCCACTTTTATTATGCGTACAGCTAAGGAGTGGAATTCCCTGCCGGAGTCTGTGTTTCCCGATAGCTACAATCTAGGGGTCTTTAAGTCAAGAGTAAATAGGTTACTTCTAAGCAAGCGTGCTTCACCGTCGACCACATCATCGCTTACCATCAGGTGAGATAGTGGTCAAGCGCGAGCCTATAACGAATAAAAAAAAAAATGACCAGTTGCAAAAACGCGCCATTTTCTGAAAATTTTAATTTCATGTGTGATAAATTGTTTTTTTTTTTATAATGAGTTCAAGTACAAGTAATGAAATAGAAATAACTTTGCCCGATATTTTAGCTGAGGCAAAAACTGCGCAGGATGAAATTTTGCTCCAAAAATCTCGAGAAAGATATATGGCGACTTACGATAATTTTATTTTATGGATAAAACAAATTTATTTCTTTGATTTGTTTTTACTATTTCCCACAACTGTATTGAAAAACGTCGTGTGATACACGGGTGTGTAGGTTATTGCAAACTCGTGTCATTAAAAACGCTCGCCTTCGGCTCGGGCTTGTTAGTGACAGCTCGTTTGCAATAACCTACTTTCCACCCTTGTATCACAATGTACTATTTTAACATCAGAGCATCTGGATTAGACTTTCAGTCCACATGCAAAGCGATTGATTGTTATACACTGAAACTGAAAGAAATACCGGTAAGAGTGGTGTGTGGTCTATAACTTGTTCACTTCACGTTAACTTTAGAGTTGCGCGTGAAGTTAATTTAGGTAAATGGCAATACATTCGCAGACATGCGTCGAGAAAGTGGCAATATACAATACTTACTCAATACAATATTTACTGATTTCAGAGATAGTCTGCGTAAAGGACATTTTATCCTCTTGAGAACAAAACAAGTGACTCCACTAACAGAATGCTGGGGCATTTATTCAATTACTTCTCCCGCTCTAGGTGCAGCGCGAGGACGTTTCAGATTTTTACTGAGTAAAGAACCATACGGGTTCCTTCAATTTAATTTTCAAAAAGTTTTCTTGAGCCAGGGCGACTCTCTTTCAAATTTATCCGCGACCCATGGTAGTGGTACTGGCATTTCACATAACATTACAATGCATAGTCTTTTGTCACTTTGGTGGGGGAGTTACCCGAGAATTTGTACAAGTCGAGCGAAGTATTTGCGCTCAAATTATGCGAGCACAACAAGAAATCTGGGTTTATACTGAATCGAAACTGAGGGGCAATTGGAAGCACACGGAGTTCTTGGGAAGAAGATGAGGGATAATCATATTTTTGGTGATCTATGGCTTTATGTACGCTACGTAATGCAAAAACCTTTATGTTGTTATGTTGTCCTTCTCAGGCTCACTGGTGTACAACAGGACCAAAGATTTTTCAAATTCGGCCAAAACATCTTAATTTAGGAAAAGTTGTAAAGGGAGACAGAGTTAATCCAAAAAAAATAATACGTCTCCTAAATTTATATTTACTTACCTTTTCATGGACCCTTGTTTTGCCGCCAAAATCAGGTGGACATGTACGGAGAATTTTCTGGAAAATGCCAGGATTTTTTCGAATATCGTATCCACTATAACAAACGGCTTTACAACATTCGGTTTTCTTAAATTGCCGTATTCTAAGAAATCGAAACAGGGAAAACAAAATAAGCCAAAGAATTCAGGTCATTTGCATTTCTTCTTTTAGTTTGGAAGTCCATAACATCTATCTGTGCTATAGGCAATGGGCCGGTGAAATGGTGAAATTAAAAAAAAAACAGCGCTGAACTGGACCTTCGTCAGCTGTCACCGGCGTGGACTCTTGTTCGAAATTTAATTTGCCGCCATATTACTTAGAGGAGTTGCCATATATAGGTTATACCTGGTGTGGCAGAAAATCGGTAGGTATTCGTAAATAAATGTTGTGCAAGATTTAATAGAATGAGGGAGGAGTGTTTTGGGTACCTACCTATCAAGGAGTTTTCTGAAAACGACTTAAGTTTTTAGTTAATTTATCTACAAAAAATACTTCCTGTGCCCAAGTATCTTTCGGTAATTTACTAAAAGCAGGTAGAAAGGTAGCTTTGTGTGTAAATTCTGCGAATTATTTATTTGATTTGAAAAGGTATAGGTACGTAGTTATACGATCTCAGCTGTAATATATTAATAAACATGGTTTCTAGATATTTTCCGTGTCACCCAAACAAAATTATGAGTAAACTGAAAGTTATAATACCGTTTTGTTAAATAAAGTCAAAGTCAAATATATTTATTCAATTAGGCCAATAAACGGCACTTTTGAACGTCACATAAATTTAAATTTAAATTTACAAGTAATAAAAAAAAAAAAATGATTCTACCGTGCATTCGGAAAGTAGATTGTTATGGAGAAGAACGCACAAGAAACTCCATACTTAAACTTTAAAAAAAAAAAAATAGGTGTTTTACAATATTTACAATGTTTACGTACATACATTAATACATGTGAGGACGATGTACCCAGAATAGCTCTACACGCTATACTACGTACAGGTATAAAGT
This sequence comes from Orthosia gothica, assembly GCA_949775005.1. Taxonomy (NCBI): domain Eukaryota; kingdom Metazoa; phylum Arthropoda; class Insecta; order Lepidoptera; family Noctuidae; genus Orthosia; species Orthosia gothica. Next base: position 30,719,052 of record OX459042.1, on the reverse strand, counting down.
ATTAAAAAGCATTAACAGGAAAATTAATTAATTTGATAAGTAGGAACATGGTTCTTACATACTTACAAATATTAAAAACCTAATTCAACAACAACGGAACAGTGTGTGAGTCAATTTCAAAAAAAAAATAATGAAATGTTAAGGAATAATGTACATTTCATAGTTCTAGGAACCGGGAAGAATAGATTTGGTATTCTTCTTTTACACGGTATTTTAATTACGTTCGTATTTCACATCAAACTTTATTACATAACTTTAGACATGTGATTTGTAACCGACATCAAAGGAAAAAAAAAATAGTTCAGTAAAATAAGGAACTCCGTAGATGCTACGCCGTAGGCATTGTCGCCGCTGCTACGCCAGAAGAATCGTAGCAATTGTAGCTCGGAACGATATTGGCCGCTACGGATGTTCTACGAAGGAATTAAATTGAAAAAGAAAATGGTTTTGTTAAATCTGGGAGTATGGTAGAGCTGAGGGCCAAGACTATGCAATCATTATGCGTAATATTACAGAATATTTTGTCAACAATAACTTAAAAAAAAAAACTTATATTATAACTTATTTAACCAGCGAACTTGATAATTATTTAGATCAAGAATTTCGTGTATAATTATGTCTACACATAAATTCTTCTCACTCTTCACTCATCAACTTATTGATTCTAGAATAAATCACCAGTTAAACAGCTTTACCAATCTCAGTAAACCACCTGCTAAACGTTAGAGTCTATAAGTTCTACTCAGAACTAATTCGATATATTTTAGCATACCTAGTCCTACGCCGAAGGTAGAGTAAATTAGGCTATTTATCTACGGTGTAGGTGCCAACGGAGTTAAATTACGTCAACAGCTAATCCCGAACTAAGCCAATCTAGTCGTTTCCAGGAATTTACAAAATACTCAACTCCTTTATTGAATTTGGGATTTTCGAGTGATCTGGGTAACTTGATGTTTAAACACATAAAATTCTGTGAGGGACAGGGGTTAAGTGATAAGCGATTTAGCGATAGGGATTTTAAATAATTTTGAGACCTTTTGCTTCGGTACCTGAATAAATATTTAGTTTAAGTAAGTGTTTTCCTCGGTTATTTAAGTCCAATTCTGCCATTGACTATATAAATGTGTATAATAAAATTCTTAAAAATCAAAAGTTTACTTTGTGTTTATTGAATGAAATGTGCATAGCCAAGTTAATAATGTAATAATATTATGTTAATAATGTAATGCAGCATTTAGATATTTTTTATAGATGTGTTTTTGTTGTCGTTTAATTATTTTCCATAACTTTCTCTAGTTCATTATCAACTTAATGTAATATATGAATCCCATTGCGAATTCAAAAGTTGAGCAAACTAGGAGTAGCAGTGGAGCGAATTTCACGATTTACAAACATTGAGTAAAATCGATTAAAACCAGTCTACAGAGTCAAATACATTCTACGACTAGTGAAAGTTGTGTTGGCAACCCAGTTGACAGCCCTTTTGGGAGCTGAAGTGTATTAAAGTTTAAATTGTGAGTGTTTTTGAGTTTTATTTATTTCTTGGGCTGCCGCCACGGAAAGTTGTACTCCTTTGGATCTTCTAAAGTTTAGATAAAGCAAGTTACGCGTCAAGTTAAGCAACTAAGTAACAGTTTTAATTGAATCCAAACAATTGCATCAGCTAATTTTACGAGTTTGGAAGGAAATGTAAACAAAATGTGAAAGCTGAAAAGCCCTTGTGAGTTGTGGATCTTTATTTTCAGCAGAAACGTCTTTTGTTTTTCTATACCAATATTATAAAGAGGAAAGATTTTTTTGTTTGTTTGTACCGAATAGGCTCCGAAACTACTGAACCGATTTAAAAAATTCTTTCAACAATAGGAAGCTACAATTGTACAGTCTAAAACTGTACATATTTTGCTGACGCGGTGCCGTGCACCATACGTGCGTCATTCCAATAATATTATAAATACACATGAAACACTTTAAATCAATGAGTACGATAACTGCTACGCGGTGACTAACATTAGAGAAAGGAATCGTCAACAGTATTACTTGTAAACACAAAAATACGTAATAAATCTAACGAAAACTGAGTGATCTTTTCTCTTCGTGCTTCAACCTCAACAACAACAACTCTGCAAGTGTACGAACCGTACATTTTTTGGTCCTTCGAGCCGGATATTTGGTGCCACTGTGTCTCTTTACGGTAGCGAATCGGTTTAGCTGGTCTCCCAGAAGCGGGTCGCCCCAGCTAGATTGAGAAGTCGCATAATATCGTGACAGAGGTGCAAGGGTGCTGAGTTCCACTGACCATTTCAAATCAAGTAAGTCAACGATTTCAAGATTTGAAACGGAGAAGACTACAAGCAACGCAGTAGCCTTCGCAATACAACGCAACGCTCTCCTGCCACAGTCAACGACGTGTCAGCAAGCATCAACATGGATATGCTAGAATTGCAGTCAACGTGCTTCGATAACATCAAAGCATTATGTGTCAACTATCGCAAGGATTCATCATCACGAAAATCTGTGGAATACCTGAAGAAACGCTTGTCGTCGCTAGAAAACCAATGGCAAGACTTCGAAGGCAGGCATGCCCAACTGTTGCTCGAACTAGAAGATAAGAACATAGCATATTTCAAGGACGACATCTACGAAAAAACTAAAGAAATGTTCTTATCAACTAAAACAGACATAACTAGCAAACTGACGACTTTGAGCAAACAAAACGTGAAGTTCGACCTAGGTGGGACTTCAGAAGATGACGACAGCAACATACAACTCTTGCTTAACAAGCAAGAATGCAATTTCAACGCGATTCACCGTGTCATCTCCAAGATTGACTTAATCACTATATCGGAAAGATGGGAACTGGAAGACCACTTCGCAACCTTGAAATCGAAATGGGAACCCATCGATAAACTTCATTGGGAAATAGACTTTCAACTGAAAGGATCCAACGAACATTACTACAAAATGTTCACGGACATTGAACAACAATATGATGAGCTAAAGAGGAAAATCCATGCCAAAATCTGGTCCACCGTCCACTACCAGAAATCGACACCTAAGATCGAAATCCCTGAGTTCTCCGGCAACTACAGTCAGTGGATCTCCTTCAAAGACCTATTTCTGGAAGCTATTCACAAAAACCCTATGATCAACAACGCGCAGAAAATGCAACACTTAAAGACCAAGCTGCGAGGAGAAGCTGAACGCTTAGTGCAGCATCTGACCATTAGCACTGAAAACTATAACTCATGCTGGGATATATTAATTCAGCGCTACGACAATCGTCGCCTCCAGTTTACTTCATTTATGAACAACATGCTAAATCTGCCGATCATACAACATGCAGACTCATACAATTTGAAGAAGATGCATGACGTCATTACCGAATGCCTGAACGGCATCTCTAACATCGGTATTGATACTTCAACTTGGGACCCGATCATTGTGCACATCATGTCACAAAAACTGGACTCCAGTACTTTGAGTGACTACATGAAAGAACTTCAAGATCACAGAGAACTACAGAACCTCCACGACTTCCTGTATTTCCTCGAAACACAGTTCATGGCATACGAAACGATGAAATCAGCTAAAAGGGCGAACCCTACAGCCACAGAAAAATCATCCAACTGGAAAACATTCAACAAGCAAACCCAGATGAAGAAACATAACTATAACTTCAATCAAAATAAAACAAACAACTATCATGCTATTTACGGTAAATGCCCATTCTGCAACGGAAGTCACGTTCTGCGCCAATGTGACAAATTCCTACAAATGGACTTTGGCAAGCGAAATGACACCGTGTCGAAACTGCAGCTGTGCAAAAACTGTTTATTCAGCCACGGAAATGACGAGTGCAAATCCACGAAAATGTGCAAAGAATGTAACTTGAAACACAACACACTATTGCACAATCCGGACAACCAAACCATAACGTCAGCGACTAGAAAAAACAATGTTGAACAACGCCCTTCATCTCAACAACCAACATCTAACCATTTGTCTAAAGACAACATGGAGGTTCTACTGACTACGGTCCAGCTGAGAATAAAATCTGCAGATGGGATTTATGTAACACTACGTGCGTTGCTCGATCAAGGCTCACAGGTGAACTTGATAACAGAAAACGCTGCACAAATATTACGTCTTCCTCGGCGCGGGATCAACGCATCAGTATCGGGAATCGGCTCTGTTTCCAGAGAATGCAGGGGAAAACTGAAACTTACCTGCCAATCGATTCACTCCGATTATAACTTTGAAACTCAAGCACTTATTATGACGAAGCTAACAAACAACCTGCCTATGAAAACGTTCGAGAAAGGTGCATGGAGTCACTTGAAAAACTTGAAACTTGCAGATCCTGACTTCAACGTATCTCGGCAAATCGACCTATTACTAGGAGCCGACGTATACTCCGAAATTATCCTAGGAGGTGTATTGAAAGGCAATAACAGCTCCCCAGTTGCACAACAAACGCAAATTGGGTGGATTTTATGCGGAAAGATGAAACAAACGTTTAACTGCCACGTTACTGTAGTCAACTTAGAGGATTTAACAAAATTTTGGGAGAATGAAGAAATTCAAAAAACTAAAGATATCCCCAAAGATGACCAGTGTGAACAATTTTATAACGAAACTGTAAGAAGATCATTTGACGGAAAGTACATCGTCAAAATGCCTCTAGTTCCAGACTACAAAGAGAAACTAGGCAAGTCTAGAACAATTGCGGTTTCGCAGTTTCTACAGTTGGAAAAACGGCTAGAGAAGAACGAAAAGCTTTCCTCCATGTACAAAAAATTCATGGAAGAGTACGCGGATCTGGGTCACATGAAATTAGCACCTCAGATACCTACTGACGTCTACTTCTTACCGCACCACGGGGTCTTGAGAGAAAACTCGACAACAACAAAGTTGAGGGTCGTATTTAACGCCTCTCAAAAAACTACGACTGGCGTCAGCCTGAACAACGTCATGGAAAAAGGCGCCAACTTACAAAAGGACATTCAGGCCCTTATACTGAAATGGCGAACGTATAAATACGCATTTACGGCTGACATTGAAAAGATGTACCGCTGCATTTGGATTTCAAAAGAACAACAACATCTACAGAGAATTGTGTGGCGGGACTCACGAGATCAACATCTTCGCGATTACCAGCTCTGCACAGTAACCTACGGGACCAAATGCGCACCATGGCTAGCTATGCGAACATTGAAGCAACTAGCCATTGACGACGGTCACAAACATCCGGCAGCTGCCAAGACACTCATAGAAGAATGCTACGTAGATGACGTCATTAGCGGCCATAACAACCTCACAGAAGCGAAAAAACTGCAAAACTCCTTGATCCAACTGTTAAAAGGAGGAGGTATGAATTTACGGAAGTGGACAGCCAATGACCGCGCTATACTGGAAGACTTACGCAAGGATCAAATTTCAACTCAAACCATGTTTGATTTTAAAGGGGAAGAATCAAGCAAAACGTTAGGCCTCGGTTGGAATCCAAACAGCGACAACTTCCACTTTAACTGGCCTGTGGAAAACTCCAAACAACTAACAAAGAGATCTTTACTCTCAGCCATATCAAGATTTTACGACCCATTGGGTTGGCTCTCCCCAGTAACGGTCAAGGCCAAACTACTATTCCAGAAAGTCTGGATGAGTAAACTTAGCTGGGATGACATAGTGCCCAGCAACATTGAATCTGAGTGGCTGAACCTAAAAACAGAACTGCCGTTCATTAATAAAATAACGATAAATAGATGGATTGGCGACACACAACAATGTGTCGAATTGCTAGGCTTCTGCGACGCAAGTGTAAAGGCGTACGCTTGCGTTATTTACAGCAAGGCGTTCAACGAACATGGCCAACCCATCGTAACTCTACTTGCTGCTCGAACAAGGGTGGCTCCACTGACTCAGAAAACAACACTACCAAGACTGGAACTGTGTGGTGCTCAGCTACTAGCTGACTTGATGGAGAAAACCAAGGAAACATTCTGTGGATATAACATATCAACACGGGCTTGGTCGGATTCTCAAGTGGTCCTCGCGTGGATTCAAGGCGAAACATCAAGATGGGAAACTTACGTAGCCAACAGAGTTACAAAGATCAAAAACGTCATTCCTGCAGCTCAGTGGCATTATGTCAAATCAGAGCAAAATCCAGCAGACTGCGCCTCAAGAGGTCTTTTGCCAAGCAAACTAGTAAACTTCAACCTGTGGTGGCAAGGCCCAGAGTTCTTAACAAAACAAGATCCGCCGGCAGATATGCCTTGCACTTTCCAAACGAATTTTGGCGGCTTAAACCACGCTAAAATCACGCAAGAAAATATCGATCATAATATAATTATCAATTTACTGAGCAAATGCAGCTCATTGACACAAGCAAACAGGGTCATCGCATGGATATTACGCTTCATTACAAATGTGCGCAATAGGACGAAATCGGAAACTACGTACCTAACAACAAGTGAACTAAGCGCAGCGCGCATTAGTATCATAATTCAAGCGCAGCGATTGCAGTTCAATTCTGAATACAAACAAATCGTTAACAACGAAACAGTATCAAAGAAAAGCGCAATTTGCAAATTGAATCCTTATGTAAACAAAGCGGGCATCATCTGTGTCGGAGGTCGTCTTAAACACTCAAGATTAACTGGGGATATGAAGAATCCAATAATCGTACCACATAAAGGAAGATTTACACAACTTCTTATAGAACAAGCACATTCAGCCACATTACATGGAGGAGCTCGGCTAACGCTGACTTATATTAGACAGCGTTACTGGATCGTTGGCGGCAACCGGGCTGTCAAGAACCAACTTCGAAGATGTGTACGCTGCCATCGCTTCAACAAGACAGATAGCTATCAACTGATGGGTGACCTACCACCGCAAAGGATCACTCCGTGCCGCCCTTTCACGCACACAGGAGTAGACTTTACCGGTCATGTGGATGTTAAACACAACAAGGGTAGAGGCGTAAAAACTTCAAAGGGATACATAGCCATATTTATATGTATGGCGACGAAAGCTGTTCATATTGAACTCGTATCAGACCTTAGCACAGAAACGTTTATGGCGGCCTTCCAAAGACTATGTGCGAGACGCGGCACCCCGAAACACATGTACTCTGACTGTGGTACAAACTTTATCGGCGCTGCAAAGGTGCTTCGTCAGGAATTCGAAGAGTTCAAACAACTACTGAAACCAGATGTTTTCAACGAACTGGCCAAATTGGAGGTGGAGTGGCATTTCAACGCCCCCGCCTGGCCAACTGCTGGCGGTCTGTGGGAAGCTGCCGTCAAGTCTATGAAGCACCATCTGCGACGAGTACTGGGGGACCAAAAACTAACGTACGAGGAGTTCATAACGATTTTAGCAAAAATAGAAGCCTGCATGAATTCAAGACCTCTGTGCCCGCTAACTGAAGATCCAGAAGAGTTCTACAACTGCCTAACGCCTGGACATTTCCTTACAGGAAGCCCAATATTGTCCATGCCACTCTCGGATTACAGTGACGTAAAAAACATTGATTTACGCCGTAGATGGCAGCTTACCGAGCATATGTTTCAACAATATTGGAAAAGCTGGTCAAACGATTACCTTACCACTCTACAAACACGTAGTAAGTGGAACAAGCCTTCTAGAAACGTTAAAGAAGGCGATGTAGTACTGGTGAAAGAAAACAATCTACCGCCGGGAAAATGGGCCCTAGGTCGGATTCTGGAAACACATCCAGGATCTGATGGATATGTTCGAGTAACTACTGTTAAAACTCAAGCAGGAATCATAAAGCGCCCAATAACAAAACTGTCGCCATTACCATTGAACTCTGAAACTGAGGAAACCAAAGAAAACGAAATGAAAAATAAGCCTCCACAGAAATCGAAAAACGAACGGCGGAAGAAGTCAAAGAATCTTATCTCAACGTTACTAATAACAATGTTATCATTGTTTACATTTGTAACGGGATCTTATACCGCCACCGATGGCACGCGCGGAGCGCCGGCGGCGACCACTCAGATTACAAGTCTGGAACGCGAGCGGCCCATATACTATGACACCGTCGGCAAAATGCAAGTAGTGCACGATGAATGGATACTAATGATGTACTACAACCTAACAAACTATTGGGATGGGACTCGTCGTACTCAAACTTACTTCGAGAATATTCACAACTTATGCCAAAAAACGAATCTACAACACTGCAGATCAACCATGGAACAATTAAATCATGAACTAGAACTTCTAAACTACTACAACTCTATACTTATAAATCCCCACAAACACCTGAGCAACAGGAAGAAACGGGGTCTAATCGACGGAGTCGGCTACATAGCTAACAGTCTGTTTGGGATATTGGACCAACAATTCGCTAAGAAATATCAAAACGATATTCAATCTCTGCAAACCAATGAGAACTACTTACTTGAGTTATTAAAAAATCAAACAACGATTGTGGAGCTTGAGAATCAAGTATTGAAACAAACTGAAGACAATATTCAGCGTCAATTCAACTCCATTGATAACTTTATCAATCAGACCAATAAAAATATAGCATCCATCGAAACGGAAATGGAAATACTTTCGGCTACTACCTACCTCAACTCTGCTTCGTTAACGACGTACCTATTGATCAACAGCTTGAGGACGTTCCAGGAGATGCTGTTTAATACTCTAACTAACGTCTACCAAGGTCATGTAGATGTCCATCTGATAAGTCCGGTGCGTCTGATTCAAAAATTAACGGAAATATCCGGAAGCCTTCCGAAATCTTTATCGCTACCAGTTGAGAACTACAAAGAAAACATTAAAGATATCTACAAGCTGATCAATGTGAAAGCACGAGTTACTGAAAATTACTTTCTTTTCGAAGCACATATTCCACTTGTAGCTAACGAAGATTTCGTAATATACCAAGCGATACCTTTACCGGTTAACAATGCTAAGGAAACTACATATGTGCAGTTATCAAACGAGTACATCGCTGTCAACTTCAAGAAGAACATTTACGTGTCTATGTCCAAAGATGACTTGAAACACTGCATGCAACAAAAATCGCAGAATTTCTTATGCAAGAAAAACCTGCCATCATTTGACCTACACAGCAAAAACGCTCCTTGTGAGGCAAAACTGCTATCGCATCAAAACAATGAACCTTGTGACGTCGAACGCGCGTCATGCAAAGACACTTGGATAGAGTTACAAACTCAAAACAGCTGGCTGGCGATTTGCTGCGAAACGTGTGCATTACGAATCATATGTAGCAACGACGTCACATCACAAACCATTGCATTATCGAGCATAGTGACATTATCTCAGGGATGCGTACTGCAATCCAACGACTTAACCATCTACGCTCAACGCCGATACAGCAGTCATATGAAGATGGATTATGAGTTTACAGCTCCAACATTTGATACATCTATTAACAAGATAGTGAACTTAACATATCGTTATGCTCCAAATATCCTTCAGTCAAAGGCTACGGATCAGGAAATTGTAACAATTGATCAGAAAATTGCAACTCAACGGAAAAATGAAGCTTCACTACCAACACTAACAAGTCACGACATTCATCAATATGCCATAAGTTACTCTTTGCTGGCGATCGCCATCATAGTCGTACTTGTCGTGGTTGGGAGAAATCGTTGTCCACACTATTGCACACACAACGCTAAGAACAAAACTTCGAGTCAACCTGAAGATATTGAACTTCAAGTTTTCCGCAAAACAGAGTGCCAGCAGCATGAAACCGTCGCAGCACAAACAACAAAGGACTTGCGGCGGGAGCCTCAACCTGGGAACAGGAACATCGCCTTTCTATTTGATTGATTAATTACTTAACTAACTTTGTGATGACTTTTCCTTTCTCTTCTCGTTGGTTTCTTCTTTTTGGGTTGCCAAGATGTACAGTCTAAAACTGTACATATTTTGCTGACGCGGTGCCGTGCACCATACGTGCGTCATTCCAATAATATTATAAATACACATGAAACACTTTAAATCAATGAGTACGATAACTGCTACGCGGTGACTAACATTAGAGAAAGGAATCGTCAACAGTATTACTTGTAAACACAAAAATACGTAATAAATCTAACGAAAACTGAGTGATCTTTTCTCTTCGTGCTTCAACCTCAACAACAACAACTCTGCAAGTGTACGAACCGTACAACAATATTCCTGAGTCACATAGGCTATTTTTTCATCCCGAAAACCACCATGGGTGGTCCACGGAAGCGAAGCCGCGGGGAACAGCTAGTATTTTATGTAGGTGTAAGTGGTATTTAGTACAGTCTTGATCTATGCAATTAACTTAAATAAGTAAGTAAGAGCAGTGGTGGCCCAGTGGTATCGGCCGCGACTTACAAGTTGTAGGTCTTGGGTTCGAGCCTAGGCAGGCGCTTTACTTTGTGTCAATGATTTCATCACCACTGCTCTCAAAACGGTGCAGGAAAACATCATGAGGAAACCGGCATGTCCTAGAACCAAAAATTCGAAGACATGTGACATCCACCAACCCGCACTGGGCCCGCGAGGTGGATTACGGCCTATTCCCTCTCACAGAGAGGAGGCCTGTATCCCAGCAGTGGGAACATTAATAGGCTAATGATGGAGTTAGTAAGAGCTTACTTGCACAAAGCTTATGGGATCCATTCCATTGGGATTTCGAATTCCTAAAAGTCTCGTCGACAGCTTTTGAAATGCTTCTAATGTAGGTACCGTAAATTTTCCATGTCTTTAAAATTCGAAACCCCTCCTTATCTACAAAACAGAATAGGTACGCGACGACAGGGAGGTGGCTCCAAATGAAATATTCTCAGAATAATTACATTCACGGCGACGAGTTTCCGAAGTCTGTGTACTATTATACGCAGGGCACAGTTAACACAAAATTATGCGCTTAACGGCCTTTCTGTAACGGCGGTTCTTATAAACACATCAAGCTAATCTGACTAACAGATCTCGAGTCTTAACTCGTTAATTCCACTCAGATTTGTCTAACCGCACAATCAGGAATTCAACAACAAATCTTGAGTTATAGCAATTACCATGTAAATTTGCGAAGTTCGCGAAATAATTTAACGCGGTGTAGTCGCCGGATTCAAAACAATTTATATGTTAATTCTGTAGATATGGACTGGGTTCTGTACACAAACGAATTAGAGCCGAATGCTCCCGAACCACGAACAAGCCGGCACGTTGTCAATCGTAGAATCATCTTTATTGAGATGAGTAGGTACAACACGAGCTGTTTATCGCTATAAAATTTGTGTGAACGTTTAGTACAGACAGCTGCGGATGCCGACGGTGGCGAGTCATGAAAGTCCTTACCTTACTACTGTATACTAAACCCTAAACCATATCCACACAAAAAAAAAATACTCCTACCTAAACCAACTGCTACGTGTACAATACAACAGAAGATTTTGCAGTTGTGAAGTCAGTTAATTAATTTAGGAGCCTAAAATTAACCACAAGCTTCTTTACTTCGAAAAAAACCTTAAATCTAGTTTGAGTAATGCGCAATGCTACAAAAGAGAATAGAAGTCGTAACTACGTAAGTCAGCCCACAAAAAGGAAATTATCCATTTATAATATTGCACACGAAAATGTTTCCTATTTGTGTGACAGTGACTATTTATGTTTAAGTTTGGACTAGCTTGGTAGCACAAATTGTACTGGGTCAGCGAAGTTAGAAAATGTAGCTATGCAAGGTGCGTACTGTGTGTAGTGCCCGGATTAAATCCAGGCAAAACAATAATGTTGCACTAGACGGGGGAGGAAATTAACTTTAGACGTGTAATACGCTGTTTTTACCCGACTGCCGAAGGAGGGTAATGTGTTTATCAGTCTATGTATGTATGTATATATGTATGTATGTATGTTTGTTTCCTATATGGCGTTCCAGAGACCAAACGCTTTGGCCGATTTTGGTGATTTATACGTCAATCGATTCGTCTTAACCCTGCGAGTGCCATAGGCTACATTAAAATTGGACAATAGAAAAATGGCGGATTTTGGGTGGCATATTGTGGGGGCCCAATTTTTTTTTCTTCCAAACCCATCGTGTGGGGTATCAAAATAAAGGGTTTTAAGAGGTGTTTTCCAAAATATATAACACTTTTATGTTTAAATGTACCTAATTCCAAAAAAAATAACCAAAAAGTTATAAATAAAAAAAGTTAAATCAAAACATCAAAAAACCCGACTGCTTCAAAAGCGAACTAAAAAGTTGTAAACAAGGAAAAAATCATGCTGTGCAGGAGGAGGATACATCTGGTTTTGGTCAGCCAGCTCGCGCGTATGTATCCTCCTCCTGCACAGCATGATTTTTTCCTTGTTTACGACTTTTTAGTTCGCTTTTAATCATTTCTGTAGCGTAACTTTATAAAGTGTTATAATTATGCAAGAATTTCACAGAATACAAACACATTACTTACATACAATTTTAGAAGATAAAATCCGAACCTAACAAAATTTTATATCCTGGAAAACTACCACATTTAAGTTTAACAATATTGAACAAAGGAATATCGGTTCAGTGTCAACGAAACCGAGCTAAATCGACGAACATGAATATTTTCGAGCCATTTGCACACCGATCAGCACAATAGATTAGGTGGAACGTTGCGGGCATACCAGGCTATGCCACCAACGTTATTCGTCTCTGTTTGGTGAAAAGCTTTAGCGAGTAAGCTCATCAATTTGGACCGACAAAATCATGTTGGTAATTGAAAACACAGGCGCTGGGACACTGATAGCTCATACGAGGAACAAATATACTACAGCATTTAATCGAATTCAAATCTGCAACTGCATTGCAATCGAGAACACGCTGAATCAGAATCGATTAAGCTCGAAATTTCTCGTTAATCGATTTAGTCGGAATCTTGGGAGTTGTTGAAGTTCGCTGGCGTTAGTTAATATTCGTCTGATTGTATCGTATTGTGGGATATCCGGTCTATAGCTGATAGATTTCGATGATGACTTGTTCGGAAATGGTTTTCGAATTTTAAATATATAATGGGTGTCAATCAGAATGTCAGTTTCACCAAGATTGAGGAAGAAACAATTTATCTTTAGAATTTCGAATGAGCTCCATTTGTAGAACACGACGTTTTCAACTTAATGTTTCTTATTTCGATGGCAATATAAGCATATAAAGTATTAATTAAGCACTCCCAGTGGCTTGATATAAGAAACTATTACAACATCCGTTCTTCCGTTCCCCGTGGTGTTTTGGCCATACGCCAGTCCTATATACAATACATCAGGCCAGGCACATACAGTATGCTCCTTGTTGTGGGGGTTTGGCGGTCATGCCAGTTCTGATAAGCGTACCTAATCCTGGTCCAGGTCGGTCAAAGAAGGTTTTACGCCTTTTGAAATACTCACTACTAATGACACTTTTATCTGCAAACTGCTCCTGAAGAAGTCAACCTGCTTATTATGTGTTACCAATCTGTTTTGATTGATGAGGATGTGATTGTTTACGTAAGAAATAAAACATTGCAAATAATATCTTTCCCTTTCTTTTTAAACCTTTCTTAAGTTTCCAATTTGTTAAACCCTTTACATAAATCGTTATAAAAATTCCCCAAAGAAGACCTGGTTCCCAGTAATTACATTTATTTTGAATATTAAATGACCCTTTTCAGTTTTTTATTATTCTTTCATTAATATTTTTATCAACAGAATTCCCGAGAGAATTCGGCTATGTCCGTAAATACTGAAGGGCCAAATAACAAGGGATATGCGGGTGGAATTTTTTCATTGTCAATAAAGGAAATAAATTTAAAAAGGATTTTTTGTGCAATAACATCTATAAGTTGCTTTATTTTTTTGCTACCGTGAAAGATGCTACAGGTTGAAATCTTTGTTAGAACTTGGCAGTCACTCTACCGTGCTTGATTTTCTAATTCGTGCTATTCAATAGGGTGTAGAAGCTGTAGCTGGCTCGTAATATCTGCAACAATTAAATATTACTTATTTAAACTAATGTTATAAAGAGGAAATATTTGATTGTTTGTAAGTTTGTTTGTAATGGATAAACTTAAAAAAACGGGCCAAGTGCGAGTCGGACTCGCGCACGAAGGGTTCCGTACCATCATCGCAAAAAAAACGGCAAAAAAATCACGTTTGTTGTATGGCAGCCCCCCTTAAATATTTATTTTATTCTGCTTTTAGTATTTGTTGTTATAGCGGCAGCAGAAATACATCATCTGTGAAAATTTCAACTGTCTAGCTATTACGGTTCATGAGATACAGCCTGGTGACAGACAGACAGACAGACAGACAGACGGACCGCGGAGTCTCAGTAATAGGGTCCCGTTTTTATCCTTTGGGTACGGAACCCTAAAAAGTATTTAACCGATTTTTTTAATTATTTTATCAGTAGAAAGGTACAATAATCATACAGTGACAAAGGCAATATTTTTTATTTCGAAATCGGGTCCTGAGGGGTGGGCCATGGGGCTTTAAAATTAGTAACTGAGAATCGTTAAATACAAAGAACTAGCTAATGGAACACTACCATCATATCTTAAGGCAGTGGCGTAGCGTGCCTTGGCGGGGCCCAGTATAAAAAAATTGTTTGGGGGCCCTTATGAAGCGTGATTTCTCACAAAAGACAAAAAAAATATTGTTTAAAATTAAAAGAAATATTTATTCATCATAATTATCTATCTGTCACTTTTTTTTTTTTTTTTTTTTTTTTTTTTTATTCATTATAGGCTCGCGCTTGACCACTATCTCACCTGATGGTAAGCGATGATGTGGTCGACGGTGGAGCACGCTTGCCTAGAAGTAACCTATTCACTCTTGACTTAAAGACCCCTAGATTGTAGCTATCGGGAAACACAGACTCCGGCAGGGAATTCCACTCCTTAGCTGTACGCATAATAAAAGTATTCTCAAAACGTTTAGTGCGTATGGGTGGGATGTCTACCATGTACCGATGGCGCTTCGCCGTACGTCTGGTAGTCCGATGATGAAACGGGCTGGGCGGAATTAGATCATGCAATTCCATCGCACACTCCCCGAAATGTAACCGATAAAAAACCGACAAGCTGGCAACTCGGCGACGGTGTTCAAGGCTCTGGAGCTTTGACTTAACCAGTGCTTCATCGCCGATGAGCCTCCTGGCCCGCTTTTCGATCGACTCTAGTGCATCAAGCTGGTATTTGGCAGATCCGTCCCAGAGATGAGAACAGTACTCCATGCATGATCGAACTTGCGCTTTATATAAGCTGAGCAGCTGTTCTGGCGTGAAGTACCTCCTCACCTTCGCAAGGATCCCCAGCTTTTTGGCAGCCAGCTGAGCCTTTGCCTCAATGTATGAGCCAAAATTGAGAGTCGATGTCAACGTAACGCCAAGAAGCTCAAGATGGTCAGTTATTGGCACGGTCGCATCTCGGAAAGTTGGAGCCGGGTAAAATTGGCTCTTTTTAGCGGAAAAAAGACACGCCTGGGTTTTAGCAGCATTAAACCTGACCAGATTGGCATTGCCCCATTCGGAGACTGCCTGCAAGGAAAGGTTCAAGCGCTCCACCATGGCCTCCCGAAGAGACTGGATCTGAGGCCCGGTAGCTCGAGCGTTGGACAAGTATCTCTCAGCAACAGTGCTGTCGTCTGCATACCCAAAGGTGCCGGGTTTTAGCAGATCGTTAATGTGCAGCAAGAATAAAGTTGCCGAGAGTACCGACCCCTGAGGGACCCCGGCATTGATATCCAATTGGTCCGATGAGCAGCCATCGATAACCACTCGAATGGACCGATCTCTCAGGAAGTCTGCAATCCAATCACACAGACCACCGGGCAAACCGAATGAAGGAAGCTTACCAATAAGGCTTTCGTGCCAGACCCTATCAAAAGCCTTCGAGATGTCGAGGGAGACGGCAAGCGCTTCCCCGTGCCTCTCGATGGCCTCACTCCAGATGTGAATGGCATACGCTAGAAGATCCCCAGTAGACCGATTTCGGCGGAAACCATATTGGCGGTCACTAAGGATATCGTTTGCTTCTAGGTATGCCAGGAGCTTATTATTGAGTACACGTTCCATACTCTTACAGAGTATGGAGGTTACAGATATGGGTCTGTAGTTGGCCGGGTCAGCTCGACTGCCCTTCTTGGGCACGGGCTGTACGTTAGCTTGCTTCCAAGCATTCGGCACTTTTCCAGCCTCATACGAAAGGCGGAATAGGCGTGTCAAGATCGGAGACAGTTCAGGCGCACAGTTCTGTTGTCAGATCTGTTGTCAGCAGAAGGTCCAAGCAATTCGCTGTGTGCGAATCAACATCCGGTACCCTCGTTGCCCCCTGGACCAGCTGGGTGAGGTTTAGCGCTAGCGAAAGCTTACGCATCTCCCGTCCAGCATGAACAGTGCACTGGTATGGGAAGAGCCACTCCTGGTGGTGGGCATTAAAGTCCCCCAGTAACACTAATTGGGCTGAAGGGTACCGCTGCTGAGCCGCATCAGCCGCCTCACTGATGTACTCTGTGAGCCTAGTTGTCTCCTGATCTCCGCTGTGCGAACGGTAGACACAGGCGTAGATAATTTTATCAAGACCTGTGTCCACCAGAACCCAGAGCGTTGTAAATCGGGAGTCCTCAAGGTTACGGAGACGCCGATAGCAAATGTCGTCACGGGCGTACATACATACGCCCGCTCGTGGTCTAAAATTGTGCTCCAGGGTGAACCCTGGGTAAGACAGGTACGACACCTCTGACGGATTCCATATCTGCGTCTCCGTAAGGAAAAAGAGCGCTGGTTTCTCAGCCTCCAGGTGATAGTGGACTGCAGTGATATTTGAGTGCAGACCTCTAATATTGGTGAGGTGCACTTTGTGGGGGAGGGGGTGCAGCCGCTGTTTAACACTAGTATTCTTTTTCCTGCTCATAATTTAAAAGAGTGAACGGAGTAGAGGAGAAGGAAGTGAGACGAGGTTCCACGCTGCTAACCTACAAACACGCACTGAAAAGACGCCATCATTGGGGCACTAGTCTGGAGACTGCGGGGACGCCCGAGCCCCCCCGGAATGTCCATCGGGCCCTCCCGTCTGGTCGCCAACCAGCACGATGATGCATTCCGGGATTTTTCGACAGTTGGCGGGGCAGCCTTTCGTGTGTGGCTGGCACACTACTTGGGCCCCCAACTACCTGCGGTCGGCCAGCGGCGCACCGTGCCTCGGATCCCGCTACCCTCCGTGACTAGTCTCCCGATACATCCCTAACAGCGCGCGTCAGGCTGGTCAGCCTGCAGTGGAACAGCTATCTCGACCCAACTCCTCTAATTGGCTACACCGGGCATCGTACCGGAACACGGCTAGGCCGCTTGGCGGTACGTCTTTGCCCGGTGGGTGGTCACAAGCCTTCGGCCGAAGCCTACCACCAGTTAATGTCACCTGATTTGCACCACCCGGGGACCACGTGTAGGGAATCAAAAAGGGGTATACTCCTACGGACGTGGGTGACTCGGCCCCCATTTTTCCAAAATGTTTACAAACAATTCAAATTGAATATACACTCTCCTTGGCTTTTTTCGGCAAACTGATTTATTAAATCTTTTATAGCTGATGATGACTTTAGTTTTTATAAAGTTTCTGCCTCTATGGACAAAATAGAGACAGGTCTGACAGGCGTTCATGTCCCATCGACGTTCTTAGGTAATTTTTTATCAGTTGTAATTTTAATTTACGCACGTTGGGGGCCCCGTGGCCCGGGGGCCCCGTATAATTGATACGGCAGATACGGCGGTAGCTACGCCCCTGTCTTGAGGACAAATATCATCATCGGCCAGCTTTTTGACAAATGTTGGCGGTGGCTTTCAGTCTAAATATCTTGGTTACAGCTTAATATCGTGCATGACAAACAAGATGTGCATAGGCAGATGTCGCGGTGACCCAGTGGCTAAGACCTCGCCTCTCGTGATTGTGGTCGTGGGTTCAAATCGGTGTAAGTACCAATGTGGCTTTTTCAAATTCATATGTACTTTGTAATTTTATCTTGGACATCACAGGCAATGGTGAAGGAAAACATCGTGAGTAAACCTGCAGCCTTATTGCGTAATGAATTAGGTAAGTCAAAGGGCAAAGAATATGAACAATCGATCAACATCACCAACATGGCGAGATGAAATACGCCAAACGTGAATGTGGATTTTCGTCTATTTCTGGGGTTCCCAGAGACGGCTAAATTAACCAGAGGTGTATAAATTCACAAAAAAAAAAATACACTATTTTTACATTGGATGACTGCCTCTCTAACTTCCACAAACCTCATATTGGATAACTTAAAAGCGCTCGATCTTCTTCTTCTCGTGTGAGGTGTGGCCACCTCTGGTGTCAGAATTAATTAAGCCGCCTCTGGGAACCTCACAGGCCTCTGACTTGCCTATTTCAGACTTACATTAACTAAGTATATAAGCCTTTCCTCCCGAAGATTTCCTTCACCGTTGCCTGTTATGTCCAAGATGAACTTAGAAATGACATAAATGAAATTCAAAAAGTCACATTGGTCCTTGCCCGGATTTGATGCCACAACTTCAGGCACGAGAGGCGAGGTCCCACTGGGCCAACACGATACTTACAGACGCAGACAGATACAAACACGACACAGCGCTCGGTGAGACTGGTCGTTGAACTTACAGGCTTCTGATTACCGGCACTAAACGATTGTAAAAGATCTACAAATGATAGCCAAGAATGCCAGGATTATGTGATCAAGTGGACTCGCGGGTCCAGTAGCGAGCGGGTCCAGCTGACCAACTCCAAGACCAACAGCTTAACGTAGGTACTTTAGGAACCACACGGCACGGAGGAGTCTCGGTAGGTATCCAAAGGAAT
Source organism: Orthosia gothica (assembly GCA_949775005.1). Classification (NCBI taxonomy): domain Eukaryota; kingdom Metazoa; phylum Arthropoda; class Insecta; order Lepidoptera; family Noctuidae; genus Orthosia; species Orthosia gothica. The sequence continues at coordinate 30,700,198 of OX459042.1, read as the reverse complement.
GGTAAGATACTGATACTGAGGAGCTCGTAGCTAAATAATAACAGCCGCACTGGTCGATCATTCAGGTTAAGCAACGCTTGACGAGGTCAGGTTTTAAACGTTACTTGCAATCCATCTATTTCGCTCAGCTGTTCATGACATAATGGTTCATACCAAATTATTATACATACCTGTATATCTTATAAAAACACTAACATATATCTATTTACCTGTATTGAACACAAACGCATATCTATTTACCTGTATTGTAACCTCAAAATCAAAACTGATTCACATCCGTGCACTTCAACGTAAGGTTCAGTTGAAAACCAGCGTCAGACAACTCCCATTTGTCTGGCATTTTGCTGAACTGGACCTTTTTGGCGCAGCCGCGGGTACCGGGTACGCGGGCACACTATGTATGTAATTGTTTTTATTAAATTCTTTTTCCTTATATTTGTACATTGTGTGTATCTGTGTGTGCCAAATAAACAAGTTTTCTTTCTTTCTTTCTTTTCAGTCCGTGGTTGGGTGACCATTTCAACATACCGAGTTTCTTCCGTGCCTCGGCAAACACTACGCTAAGCCGTTGGTCCCGGCTGTCATTTGAAGATCATTGACAGTTGTTACGGTTAGTCAGAAGCTTGAGATCTGACACCAGTCTTGCCAAGGGATATTGTGTTACCCAGCTACTGGGTTGTGGAGGTCAGATAGGCAGTCGCTCCCTTAGAGCATAGGTTAAATGCTCTAAGGTCGCTCCATGTAAAACACTGGTATTCAGCTGAATCCGGTAAGACTGGAAGCCGACCCCAACAACAATTGGGAAAAGGCTAGGCAGATGATGATGACGGTAAGATACTGTCCACGGACGCGTAGCTTCATAGACGCGTATTCGTCATTGTACGTTTGGTCTACGCCTGCTTACAGCTTACATACAAATCTATGAAACTTTGTCGACGGAGCGTCAACGTCGCGTTCGCGTCGCTGCATGCACGCAGCACACTTCATGACGCCTGCCGTCTGCCGTACCTACGCCGCCGGGGCGTACAGAGTGGACGCACGTGTTAATTATTTGTAAAAATGGCGGGAATGGCAGCAGAATTTATTGAAATGATTGAAAACATACGCGTGCAATACGTTTGGTGATGGATACAGTTCACGAGCTGCTCGGCGTATTATGAAGCGTCTATGATGCTACCCGTCCGTGGACAGTAGGTCTAACTTGGCAAGATCTGTCTAGCGGCAGTATCTATGGTTCCCTGAATGAGCCTTTATGCTGTACACTCGCGTGCGAGAGCTCGGGGCAACGCTGTACATTGAATTTTTAAACAAAATACTGTGATGATTGAACTTAGTTCTGAGAGCAATTATGTACATCATCCTCGCGGGCTTTCACACGAGAGTGAACATTACAAAGAGCTCTATAAATTTCTTCTCAATGGTTATGTTTTATTAAACATGCAAATTTTCACTTACCGCAATAAAAGTGGCCAGCGACATTTCATTGAAAGGTCCGGCTCTGAAGATGAGTATTTTCTCAGTAGTGAGACCTAGTAGTGCCACTTCCCTTTGTATCTTCTTATTAGCTACTGGCCAGTTGCTCTCAAAAGTACTGTAGCTCACTAAGGTGCTCTAAAATAAAAATAAAATACATTTATTAAGTACAGACTAAAAGGCACACAACAAATTTTGCGAAAAAATGAAAGAAAAATGTTTTCTGAGCAGTATATACGTATAACGTAACTTATTTAAATAGGTTTAGAAGGTGTAATTAGAAAGATAGGATTTTAGGGTTCCGTATCCGAAGGGTCAAAACGGAGCTATATTGCTGTCAATCACGTGTCTGTCTGTCCGTCGTCTGTCACGCAGGTTTTACAGTTACACGGTTGGAGCTACACGTCTTCAAATTTTCACAGTATAAGTATCTTGTTGGCCCAAAGCCATACAAATTGTCAAAAAATATTTTAAATGTTTTTAAGGGGGGCTCAAATAAAGCAAAAGGGGGGCGCAAAAAAGAAATTGTATAGAACTCGAGTTATGTTTCGGCGGTCGGGGATTTGGTTAAAAAAATATTTATTTACTAGTTGATCCGGCAAACTTTGTTTTGCCATAAAAACACCAAACATTTATCTACCCTACCTACCCTACCCTACCCTACCCTACCCTACCCTACACTACCCTACGCTACACTACCCTATCCTACACTACTCTACCCTACACTACCCTACACTACCCTACCCTACCCTACCCTACCCTACACTACCCTACACGACCTTACCCTACCCTACACTACCCTACGCTACACTACCCTATCCTACACTACTCTACCCTACCCTACCCTACCCTACCCTACCTTACCCTACCCTACCTTACCCTACCCTACCCTACACTACCCTACACTACCCTACACTACCCTACCCTACCCTACACTACCCTACGCTACACTACCCTATCCTACACTACTCTACCCTACACTACCCTACCCTACCCTACCCTACACTTCCCTACACTACCCTACCCTACTCTACCTACCTACCCTATCTACCTACCTACCCTACCTACCTACCCTACCCTACCCTACCCGACCCTACACTACCCTACCCTACGCTACACTACCCTATCCTACACTACTCTACCCAACACTACCCTACACTACCCTACCCTACCCTACCCTACCCTACGCTACCCTACCCTACCCTACCCTACCCTACCCTACCCTACCCTACCTACCTACCTACCTACACTATACTACTCTACCTACCTACCCTATCCAACCAAACTTTTTTTTTTTTTTTTTTGCTTTTAAACCTTCCCTGTATTCTGTCGAATATAACAAAAAAAGAATTATTCAAATCGGTCCAGCCGTTCTCGAGTTTTAGCGAGACTAACGAACAGCATTTGATTTTTATATATATAGATTACACAATTACTTTAATTATAAAAATACAGGATATTTAGCTGGTGGCTGATGCAAGACTGAATATAATGCAAAGAAAAATAATTAACTCTAATTTCCAGTAAATGCATAGTTGCAATACGGCGCATGTTGACGGTGACTGCTAACTCAGCGTCAAAGTCTGTTACGATGAGTTAACTCCTCCCTTCATAAGATGGAAGCAACTCTTGCTTCTGGCGGCGTCCACGCTGCCCTTGGTGTCCTCCGGGATGTTCTTTGTTTTCCATTGATACAGCTTCCAGGATGCTGCTGCGACCAGTAGGATATATAGGATGATTGTGCTCCAGCTAGGTGTAGCTGCTACGATTGACCAATTATCTTCTTCTGGCACGGAGATGTCGCCTGCTCTGTTGATAAGTTCGTGGATGCTGTCTAGTGAGATGTCTTCTAATTGGAGTTCGTATTGTATTGATTGTTCTGAGACTTGATGCTGCTCCGGTAATGGTATGACCTCGTTGATGACGACCGAGTCGGTGTGAGACCGCAGTGTCTTGTTCATGATGTTCATCTGGCAGTCTTCGGTTAGTGTAACGAGATGAATGCCAGACAGCTTCTTATAATCTGTCTTGGTGTTGCATAGTGTTTTGGTGACTTCTTCTTCTCTCAGGACAAGTAGCCAGTTGTTGTCTCCGATCTTCTGAACTTTTCCTCTTCTTAAGTTCATCTTAGCGTGGGTGCAATTTGCTGGGCGATGCTGGATGAGTGATAGTATGCAGTCATCTGTGTCTTCAATTCTTCTGGTGTCGAGGAGCTTGCAGAGCTGGGTGTTGTCGGTCAGTGGCTGACAATCTTCTTCCAGGTAAGCGTACTCATCGTTACCAAGTGCCAGGTATTTGGATTTTGGGATGATAGTAAGGTTACTTTTATTTGGGATAGAATAGAGATGGATAAGGTCGTAGGTTTTTGAGGTTATTGAGGGGATTTCGAGAATAAAATTAACAAAGTGTTCTGTACTGTAAGCTTTAACTTTAATTGACTTCTCTATCCTGTATATTATTATGTTACTAATGCTAATACTAGCTACTGGTTTAAACATAAACATACTCTCTAAGTTTCTTAACTCTTCTATTAAATTCTGAGGGCTTATAATACTAGGATGCATGGTGCCTATCTGAGCAAAAGTCATGCCATCTTCTAATAACATTAACCTATCTAAAATTATCTGTAAACTAAAATCTATCTGTACGTAAATATCTAGGAAATGTAAATGGTTAGACAGGTCGTTGGAATTATTAGTAATATTTTGTAATAAACTAGCCAAATGTTTATGATTATTATTTAATTTTGTTATCTGTTTACTGAACTCATCGATTGTATTATGTGCTAATACTAAAGATTTCCTTTGTGAATCCTGAATATTTCTAACTCTGTTTTTAATGTTTAAAATTTCTTCTTCAAACTTAACTGCGTCTTCATGGTCGAGATTACCTGTGATAGACTTAACGACAGTACCTAATCCATCTATAAGACCGCGTCGCTTTCTAACTTGCGGCGTTAAAAACTTAATCTTCTTTCCGATAATATTAAGGCTATATTCTATTTGATTCCTATAAGTTTTATGTAACTCTCCAGATGCTGTACTCTCGGCGTTTTTTGTGCTTGCATATAGGGACATCAATTGGATAGATGTAAAGTGCAGATTGCTAATGTTGTAAACGCAAGCAAGGCTAAAGTAGTTGTCTTCTTTAAGGAGTTGACCTTGTTTAAGGAGGAGGATACCATTGTCGTTACCTACTTGGGTAATGGTTACGGTTGCTGTTGTGTTGAGCACGACGGCTCCTGCGATGAAGGTCCTGCAACAAGATGAGGCCTCCGTAGTAGTTTGAAGTGAACCCTAATGGACTTAGAATTTGGATGGTTACCTATTATTTCAGCCACGTTATTTGGGTGAAGGTGTATGATCTTGTATGGTCCTTTGAAGACTGGCTTCGTTTTGTCACTGCGTGCTGACTTTGCTACCTGTTTATAGACAGTTTCATCTACCTTGAATTTAATTTCTTCTGCTTCTTGGTTACGTTTAGCAATAACCTGCTCCTTGTTTTTAGACATGTGTGCAGCGATGCACTCTTGAACTGCCTCAGCATTGGCACGATGCTTAATGACATAGTCCTGGTAAAATTCTTTTGGATAGAACAACTCTAGTGGATTTCTGGATGCTGTGTGTCCGAATAATAACTCATGAGGTGTATAATCTGTTGCCGAATGGATAGCGTTATTGTAAGCTATTATAGAGTACTTCATGATTAGCTGTATAGGGTCATCTTTGTTAGTCATTCTTTGTATCCTAATTATTTCGGCTAGGGTAGAGTGTAAACGTTCGATAGGGGAATTAGAGTTAGGGTTATAGGGTGTAGTGAAGTGTACGTGGATGTTATGTAGTGCACAAATTTCTTTAACAACATCGTTGTCAAATTTAGTGTCTGAATCTGTGGTTATCTTATTCGGTAAACCTAACACTGAGAAAACGTTTAGCAATGCTTCGGCTATATGGACACTACTGCATGCTGTTAGTTGGACTGCCTGGGCGTATTTAGAGAAATTATCAATGACTGTAAGGAATGTTGCGCCTCCGGTTGAGTATAGGTCCATAAATATATGTTCCATCGGTTTACGAGGGGTATCGGTTATAGCTAAAGGTGGTTTAAGAGGGTTTCGTTCGTATTTAGATTTCAAACAGGTGTCGCATTGATTAACGAATCTTTGAATGGTATGAAGCATGTTTGGCCAATAGTAATTTCTGTGCAACTGCTTATACGTCTCCTGAATACCACGATGAACAGTCTTACCTTCGTGATATTTCTTAATTAACTCTTGTTGTTCCGGTTTGTTTTCTACTAGAGTTACGCGTGTTGTGCATTTAAGTAGCTTAGGACCTCTGTCGTTAAATATTGTTGTGTAAACTCTAGAAAAGGCGTGGTATAATTCTTCATTATGAAAGTAACAATGGAATATACGATCAGCAATGGTGTGCTCTTTAAGGAATCTAATTATCTCGGACTCTGTATTATTTACTGGAATAAAGACATCTTTTATAACTACTTTTGAGTTAGTGGATCTGTTATCTACTCTATACACAGAACCGGGTGTTGACCTAATGTGGAACTGTTTTAACTGCCTATCAATAGCGTCTGCTATGATGGGTATACCTCTATTTTCGTTGTCAGGCTGTGTATGTCTTGTAGACACTAGTTCAGGTTCAGCTGACACTACACTCATGCTATCTGTACCTATATTGTATATTTTCATTGGGTGCTACTGTGTCTGTTTGATTTTCGGCTTCCCTGCGCGCGTTTTCAAATATTCTATTAATGATCTCATCGTCTTCGTTATCGTCTAAGTTAACAGCAAAAGAGTCTATGCTGCCGTGAAAGATTTTAATACGCGATAGAGCGTCTGCGTTAGTGTTTTGGCGGCCTTTCTTATATACAACTTTGTAATCATATTCTGAGAGTTTTAAACGCCATCTTGTTAATTTTGAATTAGGGTCTTTTAATGACATCAGCCAGGTGAGGCCTGTGGTCCGTGTAGATGATGAATTTTCTACCATAAAGATAGGGCCTAAAGTATTTGATTGACCATACTATGGCGAGTAGTTCCTTTTCTATTGTAGAGTAACGCGATTCGGTATCTGATAATGTCCGGGATGCAAATGCTACCGGTTTGTCGGATCCTACTATTCCTTGGGATAATACCGCACCTAATGCTACGTCTGAAGCATCAGTGGTGAGGTCGAAAGGCTCATCAAAGTTAGGGTACTGTAATATTGGTGCGTTAGTTAAAATTTGTTTGCACTTATTAAAAGCTTCTAAGAAAGCCGGGGAGTGTATGACTTTACTATTTTTCTTGAGGCAAAGGGTCATTGGTTTAGTAAGCTTGGCGAAATCTTTTACGAATTTTCTGTAATATCCGACTAAACCTAAGAAGGCTTTTATTTCCTTCTGGGTCTTGGGTATGGGGAAGTTAAGTACGGCTTTTATCTTGTCTTTGTTTGGTTTTAAACCTTCATCTGTTAGTTCATGCCCTAAGAAGTTAACCTGTTTTTGTAGGAACTGTGATTTATCTAACTGGATCCTTAGATTATGTGTTTTGAATCGATCGAATACTTGTTTTAATTTTTCTATGTGTTGTTGCAGTGACGTAGAAATTATTATTACGTCATCTAAGTATGTGTAAACATTATCTATGCCTCTTAATATATGATCCATTAGTCTTTGAAATGTACTTGGAGCATTTTTAAGTCCAAAGGGCATTCTAAGGAAATCATAGTGCCCTCGTTCAGTGGTGAATGCGGTTTTTTCAGTATCGTTAGGGTGCATTTCCACTTGGTGAAAACCGCTAGCAAGGTCTAGGGTTGTGAAGTATTTCGCTCGCCCTAATCTATCTAAAATGTCGTGTATATTTGGTAAAGGGTATTTATCTTCAATGATACGGTCATTGAGTCGTCTGTAATCAATTACGAGTCTCCATTTGACGTTGCCTGCGGAATCGGGCTTTTTGGGTACGATATGCACGGGACATGACCAAGGAGATATGCTCTCTCGCACGATACCTTGCTGAAGAAGCTTATCCACTTGTTTACGAATTTCTTCGCGTTGTTGGGGAGCTTGTCTGTAACTACGTACAAAAACTTGTGTATTATCGCTTAATCTGAGCTCGTGTTTAACAGCGTGTGTAAACGTGAGTGGTATATCTTCTGCATGGAACAAGTCTCTATACTGATAACATAACCGGGTTATTTCGCGCTTTTCTTCTTCGTTCATGTGATCTGTACGGATTTTCTGAAGGTTTTCGTTTAATATACGGTCAATGTTATTTTCTACCTGTATGGTATTAATATCGTGACTATCACTTTTATTGGCATTGGAAAATGTCTCTAATTCAACTGACGGGTTAAGCGGGATACACTTCTCTTGATAACTATGATTAATTAACGATGTTTTAAAAGAACCGTTTGTAACATTAACTATAGCTGCTGGGGACATTAAATCATCTGACCAGATTAAATCGTCGTGAAGGTATTGTCCATCTAAGTAGTTGGTTTTTACTTTGACTATCTTTTCGCATCTAGGTTCTATACGTATCTTTTGGGGTGGAGAACTAAAGTGTATTGGTATTTCTGCCGTAGATGTGCGTAATACATTGTTATTTAAATCAATGTTACTCTTTAATTTTTGCAGAAGGTCCATTCCGATAAGACCTTTATATTTAGGGTCAAAATCAAATATTAGAAACTTATGTGTTATATCACTATTAAACGCGGGAGGTAAGAGAAGGTACACTACCTTGTCGTGAACTGATGAACTGTGTGCCGTATTTATTTGAAAGGGTTCTGTTTCTACACAGTACTCAAATATGGTACCTGCAACTACGTCAGTTGCTATAATAGTTGAATGACTGGCCCCTGTGTCTAATAGAAACTTACCGTCAAACTCTGGTAGTATTATGTACGGTAAATATTTCTTGGCTTGGAAATTGATTGAAACTAAGTCTGGTTGTCTCGATTGGTGTCCAGGGTAACAACTTACCTCTTGTTCGTCCATGGTTACATTCGGCTCAAGTGCCGTTATGCCGTTACTGTCTGTGATGGTGTTGTAGAGATCCATGTCAATGGATCCTGGTTCTTGAGTGGCCATTTGAATTGGAATATAGAACAACTGCTGTGCGAACTGTGGGTTTTCTGGCTTACCTGCCGTACGCATTGTGACGTCCGATGATACTGGCGTGGGAACCGGTGGTTTTGGAATGTTTGGTTGGTTCCTAAAGTTATGTGAAGCGTTTGGTCTTGAGTTACCTGATGCTGGTTTGGTCTTCCAGGGCAATACAGATTGTACCCATTGTTGACGCTGTTCGGGGGTCCTATAATTTTGTTGAGGTGTAAAGTTTTGTGAAGGAATAATAAAGCCAGGTGGAAACGGGCTTACTGTATTACGGATGGGATTATTATTGCCTGGTTGTTTAGAAAACTCCTTTGGCTTTGCTTGTGACGTTGAAGGATTATTGCTGTAATTCGCTCTATTATATGAAAGCCTAGCTTCTTCTTCTCTAGCCGCTATGATGGCTGCTTCGAAGGTGTCCGGTTTGGCGATTCGAACGCCCAACGAGATGTGGAAGCCTAGCTGGTTAATATACTGTTCAATAACCATCTTTTCGTAATACGATTTGTTACCATGTTCTCCTACGGAATACAGGGTATCTAACAGCTCGCGGAGGCGTTTACCGAAGCTTTCAGCATCTTCTGTCTTAATCCTACGCACTCGCGTTAACTCCTGCATTACCTGTATTTCGTTTCGTGGTTCGCCAAGGCGCCTAATTAACGCGTTCTTAATTGTTAGCCATGAGTCTAAGTGACCTTCGTACGCTATTGCGTCTATGGCTAGACCACTGAGCCTACTTTTAATTAAACAGATGAATGCTGGGTGCGAACGATCTGCCTCGGAAGTTAACATTAATAAGTTTTCTACTTCTCTAATATAATAATTAAGTAATTTAGGATTGCCATCATATCTTGGCATTAAATCTGCGATTAGTTTGTAAGGTTCATAGTTGGCATCATAATCCCTGAGCGACATTGTTTTTCTGTAGCTTATCTACCTAGTGGCGCTCGACGCGAAACAATAGAGGTGTCAAATTAAACACTTCGAATTTACGCGTGGGATAGTTAACGCTACTTATTATAATTTTGTGGCTGACTACTGCGATTTTAGCTTAGAGACAGACACACATAGATTAACATAAAATACACAAATTAAAATAAGGCAGGAAATAGAGCAAGGACACTTGGTAAAACAAGAGCACTTACCAAAGCAGCCACTGCATCTCCTGTCGAGTCGAGTCTCCTCCAACGCAGCTTCCTCCAATTCTCCGGAGAATTATCCCGATGACCGTAGAGGTGTCCGACCGCGCGATAGGTTCTTTGTAGATCACGAAGGAACGATTTGAGAACCGTCGTTCTTAAGATGAAGAGTTGGATTCGATCTTAGAACGTCGCGATCCTACCGACTGCGCCAGTTATGTTTCGGCGGTCGGGGATTTGGTTAAAAAAATATTTATTTATTACACAATTACTTTAATTATAAAAATACAGGATATTTAGCTGGTGGCTGATGCAAGACTGAATATAATGCAAAGAAAAATAACTAACTCTAATTTCCAGTAAATGCACAGTTGCAATACGGCGCATGTTGACGGTGACTGCTAACTCAGCGTTAAAGTCTGTTACGATGAGTTAACTCTCGCTGAATAATTTTTGTTTTAAAAAATATTGGTAAACAAAGGAATAAGAAGCCACCAAAGTCAGCTTTTTTTTCGAAGAATTTTTTAACTTCCTATTTGGTGATAATGTTTATTTTACAAAAAAATACCAATATACTGATAAACCCTTTTTTTTTAAATTACTTCTTTTGTCCTATTAGTTACATTTAACATGATTTTGCGGTTTTGTACGGCACTTTAATGTGCGAAGTCCGACACGCACTTGGCCGGTTTTTACTAAAGCTGGCACAAGTAAGGGATTTCAGTAGCCACAAAGGACATAAGGGCCAATCCGAATGTATTTGACTCTAAAATCACTCAATCTCACTTCAATAGGTTATAGGTTCATAGGCTACTGAAACAAATCGATATTAATAAATCCGCAGGACCAGACAATATTCCGCCGTTATTTATAGTTAACTGCGCCAAGAGTCTATCTGTCCCGCTTTCCATCCTGTACAAAAGATCACTTGAAATTGGTGTGGTACCCACGATTTGGAAGTCGGCATATATAACACCGATACACAAAAAAGGACCTAAAACTTCTGTTGACAATTATAGGCCGATCTCTAAATTGTGTGTGTTTGCTAAAATACTGGAGAAAATAGTCCATAAACAAGTTTATTCGGCTCTTCAAAATAGTTTTAGCGAGCATCAGCACGGTTTCTTGAGGGGTCTGTCTACCACGTCTAATCTGATTCTATGCAGTGAATTCCTGTCGGAGTCTATGTCACATCGATCCCAGGTAGCTGTTATTTACACCGATTACAGTAAGTGTTTCGACAGAATCGATCATGTAATCTTAATGCGAAAACTCTTGGCGATGGGTATCAGGGATCATCTCTACAGATGGTTCATGTCATACGTTGAGGGTAGATGCCAGACTGTGGTGCTGAATGGTTACTCGTCTAGAGCTATGCGTATTCCCTCGGGAGTTCCCCAGGGATCGTTATTGGGGCCTCTCTTGTTCAATATTTTCATCAACGACGTGATTTCCTGTTTTCAGCACTGTAAAATATTGTTGTATGCAGACGACATGAAGATCATGAAACAGGTTACTACTCAGACGGATGCTCTCTTACTGCAGGCGGATCTAAACGCTTTTCAAACCTACTGCAAATTAAATAAGTTGGACTTAAACGTCTCCAAATGCTATGTCTGTACTTTCACCCGCAAACCACACCCTTTACATTTTCCCTACAAACTTTTGGATACCCCAATAGAAAGGGTCAATGTAATCAGAGACCTCGGGGTTACTTTTGACTCGAAGCTTATTTTCGACACCCATTTTAATAATATTGTTAGCAAAGCGTCTAAAGCTCTAGGTTTCATTTGCAGGGTCGCATCAGAGTTCAGTAGCATCAAAACTATCAAAATTTTATACTGCTCATTCGTTCGTAGTCACCTCGAGTATGCCTCTCAAGTCTGGAACCCTAAATACAATATCTATATCGCACGATTAGAGGGCATACAGAGAAAGTTCTTAAGGTACATTCAATTTCGTTCAAAAATTTATCTACCAAATTACTTTAAACGATGCAAAAGGTTTCATATTCTTCCTTTATACGAACGGAGAAAGATCTCCGACTTAGCCTTTCTAATTAAACTTGCGAACGGATCCAGTGATATTCCTGAGTTGCTGAGCAGGATAGGGCTGCGTGTACCTTGTTCGTTTCTTCGTAAATCTCGTTTTTTGCACATACCAACGACAAGGACTAATTACAGGCAAAACTCGTACATGATTAGGGCGAGCCGTATGTACAATGCTGCTTGCCGGGAGGTTGAGATCGACATGTTTAATACAAGCGTGTCTAAATTGAAGAAGACTCTTTGCAACCACTTCTTCGACAATGCATAACCATTGTACTGTGTCAATATTTGTTATTTTTTTTACTGATCCTTACCACTGTCTTTTGGTTTAAGTCCTTTTTTATTATTATTTGAAGATTCATTAGCTATTTGTGAAAACTTGTAATTGGCCATATTATTGTTGTTAACGAAATTATTGTGTCTGTCTAGCTGTAAGTTTTCCGAAAATAATAAAATAAAATAAATAAAATAAATATCATCATTATCAACTCGGCAACTTCTAAGCTATACTTATTCTATTAAGTAAACTATAAGTATAGCAACTCTTTTACTTATATAAACGGGTACAAAGGCTGTCTTATCACGGTAAAAATATATACAGTATTCTATCTTCAAACGGCAAACGGTCGGAACGCGAGTAATGCCTACGTGACTCGAGCTCAGCATACACTCGTTATACTACCAGTCGCGGACGCGCCGCTGTGACAAACGAACGGAGTGCTGGTTTTGAAAGTAAGCGTGCGATTTGTGAATATTTTATTCAAATACGTACAAGTACTGGATCAATAAATATAAATAATTGGATAGGGTGATAAAGTCACACATGAGTCACCTACCTACGCTCAGGCACAGGCTCGGTTTAAAAAAAAGCTAGTAGGTAGTTTCCCAGGCTAAAGCAGCTTAAATCTTTCTAGGCTATCTACTTACTTATGTACTTAGCTACTTACATAAATTATTTAATTAGAAAAAACATCATTATGAAATGATTACTTATGAGATTAATAATTAGTAGGTACCTACCTAGTAAGATTTAAAATAAGTTTAGTACAAAAATATAATATTTACCTCAGATTAGAGAAAATAATCTGAAATATTTACAATCACAAAACTAAAAAGAAACTCAAGTAAGTAGATGCGGGCGGCCCTAACGCGTGTTTAGGTGCCGAGCGCTTGTAGGCACTTATTTCAAGGTCAGGGCCGAATCACAATACTGTTAGATATCTTTACCGTGGTCTTATCGCTGACAGCGATATCTACCAGACAGTCTTTGGATGGACTGAAACTGAAAGATCTTTGAATAAAAAAGGGGTAGTCTGTGGTGTACTGCTATTACATTAAAACATAAATGTAAGAGCGGGCGTACTCAGGATTCTCAAATGATAACGATCAGACATCTTGTTTACACTTTTTATTACTCACACCAACAGTAAGTCTCACAACTTAATTTTATGAAGATATGTGCACAGTTCAATACAATTCAATACTGAGTTCTTTCGACTAGAACCAGCCTATTTATACGTTTAAACAAATGACAAGACGTCACACAGCAACAACATCCGGTGACATTCGTTTATCAATTAATTATAGATTTAGGTTTGTAAAAATACAGTAATTGTGTACATTATTTGTTTAGTAATTAATAATACTTTTTACAAATATTTTGAACGAATATAGTTACCAATTATTTTATTGAAATAAACTAACAGTCGGTGAATCTACCTTCCATTTTTGACTTTAAAATATTACTCAAATAAAAACAAATCTTTACAATAACAATACATAATTCGTGTTTCCGTTATGTCATCTGCCTTTTTGACGTTTTGATTTCGTCTCTGCTGCTAGTTTCATTTACCAGCGCTATCACGGCCATACTGACGAGCGGGCCTTGCTAGGCCCAGCGAATCTCTAAAAATCATAAAAAAAATTAAAATACGTGGGACACTCAGAAAGTTTTGCGAAACTAAAAAAAATTGTTCTATTCGTACATATATTTTTATTAAATCTTTTCAAAGTACTTTCCACCAGCCTCTATACAAAGATTCATGCGCCTAAACCAGTTTTCAAAACACTTTTTCCAGTCCGCCGCAGACACCTCGTTTACAGCCTGCTCGAACGCAGCCAGCGCATCTTCCGGCGACGAAAATTGTATCCCTTTGAGCTGATTTTTTATTTTTGGGAATAAAAAGAAGTCACACGGTGCTAGATCAGGGCTGTAAGGAGGGTGACCCAGGAGTTTGACTGGCGTGCTGTCCAGGAAGTCCCTCGTTTTGAGTGCGGTGTGCGCAAGTGCATTGTCGTGGTGGAGCAGTAGCCCGCGGAGCCCTGTGTTTGGTCGCTTGTTGCTTATAACAGAGAAAACTTCTGGCAAACATTTGGTAGTATACCATTCGGCATTAATGCTTCTTTGATCCCGTAAGGGAATTGATACCAAGTGGCCAGTCAAATTAAAAAAGCTAGCGATCAAAATCTTACCCCCGCTTCTAGATCGCTTCACTTTGGTAGGCGTTGGCTCATTTTGAAACACCCAAACAGTCGACTGGCGCTTGGTTTCTGGGTCGTATTGATAAATCCAGGACTCATCACCTGTAACGATGTCGTAAACACGCCGAGACGAGCCTGCTTCAAATTTGTTAAGCATATCACGGCACCATTCCACCCGGGCCTGCTTCTGAGCATCGGTGAGGTTGTGCGGCACCCAGCGTGATACTATCCTCCTCACGCGAAGATGGCTGTGTAGAATCTCGTGAACGCTTCCCGATCCAATCTTCAATATGTGTTGAATCTCCTGATATGTAATTCGCCTATTGTCTTGGATTAAATTTTTCACTGCTAGCACGTTTTCTTCGGTAACAGCCGTCAAAGGGCGACCGCTTCTTTCGTCATCCCCCAAAGTTGGTCGACCGCGCTTGAATTCGTTATACCAACGATACACGGTTGCCTTGGAAGGGCCTTCATCCATGAATGCCATTTGAAGTCTATCGTACGATTCATCCGGTTTCAGGCGACACTTGAAATCGTATAAAATCATAGCTCTAAAATGTTCCCGGCGCAGATCCATATTTCAGTGAGACACAATACTTTGAATTAACTCGCAAAAAATGTGGAGGGAAATTTTGAAATTGGAACTTACTTATTTTTACTTATAAATAATCATATTTTCGAAAAACATTATAACTGGCCAGTCTCCCATATATAAAAACTTTTTTTCGCAATACTTTCTGAGGGGCCTGGTATGAGTGAGTGAATGAGTCAAACTCAGAGATCGCAGATAGTGGCTTGTCCATTAAGATTCAGAGGCCCATCTTTGACTTGTTTTGACTTAAATTTTATTGAATCATCCAACTTAAACCATAGCCATGACCAAGGCCTTTTTACACATCCATTTTGCTAACTCAAATCAAATTCAGAGGTATCAGATCGTAGCTTGATCATAAAGATTCAGAGGCTAGTCTTACGACTTGTTTTGACTGAGTTTTATTTAACTATCAAACTCAGAGGTCGCAGATCGTTGCTTGATCATAAAGATTCAGAGGCCCCGTCTTTGACTTGTTTTGACAGAATTTTATTTAACCAACTAATTCTGAAACTCAGAGGTCGTAGTTCGTTGCTTGATCATAAAGATTCAGAGGCCAGTCTTTGACTTTTTATTCTTGCTATCACGGTCTAGTCGTTCAAAGTTCATTGAGTGACCAAAGTCTTTTTCTAAAACCAAAACCTTTTTTTTATTATTTTTTTTTTGCTTCCGTTTCGGCCATTCTATGCTTAGGGTCTAAACGGATATGGTATTTTCAATTGCAGGGGAGGGGCTATTTTTTTTACCTAGTTAATCAAAAGGGCCATTCAGTAGCCTTAGATTTCGTATATTTTAATGCCAATTACAATTCACCTATTTTATTAACCCAAACCCATTCAGTTTGACTGTTAGCTCTAGATGTACCGCGAGTAATAGCATGATGTATGAAGAAAAAGAAAAGAAAAATGGCTGTAATCTGTGCCATTGTAGCGGATTCCCCATTTGTAATAATTCTACATGAGGTACCAAAAGATTAATTGAAATGATCATCAATAGGGTGAAGTTCGGAACGCAAAAGCTTCTAATCTTCGTGATTACAAAGTCCAAGTACCACTGATAGTCACTAATGTCACATTAAATGAAACAAGAAAAAGACACCAGGTATCTTATTCACGACCTTTAGCCATCACATAGCTCTCTTCTCAATTGCTCTACTCGCACATCCCTACGTTGTCGAGTCAACTCAACTCTCTGAACTCAGAACCTGTTCACACAGAGATTAAGTCTGTCCTATGTTACGTCTATTCATCATCTACAATCTCAATTGGTACTTCAGCTTTGTATATCTTACTAACACAATCTACGCATAGTAATAAAAATTAGAAAACCAAAATTATTTCAATTTTCGTAACGAAGGCTTGTCGATTCGAACGTCATCAACATTAACATGGTGACCTCACCTCTCGCGTGACTATGCGAGTTTACTTTATCTTAACCTCATAACTCTACAGGAATCCTCTGTAAGGTTCCTTACACAAACGTGTTTATTTTAAACCAACTTACAGGACCACAGTTGCTACAAAGACCTCCAGTTGCCACACTGGCCTACAGTTGCCATAAAGGCCTCCAGTTGGCACACTGGCGTTTAGTTGGCACACTGGCCTTTAGTTGCCACACAGGCCAACAGTTGCCGCACAGGCCAACACGCAACGCTCGGCTACTCCTGACCAAACTAGATCATTGGGTTCGTGACAATAGGGAAATTTTAGAACTTTGATCTTTAACTAAATCATTACCCTGGGCCATGTACCACCAGTCGCTCAAATCAAACTTTAAAACTTCTTCTGCAGCGAAAACTGCCAAGCTTACAGAAACCCTCGAGTAAAACCTCTAACGCCACGGCTCTGTAGCCGAACAGCAATTATATTGCTCTCACACAACGGTTTCTCAAGACCCCGACCTCCGCCAGAATCCACTGGTACGGTCAAACATAATACGGCTGATAGACTCAATTACTCGACATTTTGAGCTTGTTCATCATCATTAAAATCCTTTTAACATCAACATCGACTGGTACATGACCCGCTGGCATCTTCCTTAACCTACCGTGTCCATACTTGTAGGTTTAAGCGTATCTATTTAAAGCTTTCGGTGTATAACGATCACTATCCTGTCATAATCACCTATCGCGGACTTAATACCGGGCCTCTTCAGTTTTCGTACTAAAGTTTCCCACACAACACTATTCATTAGAAAAAGGTCCGACGATCAACAAGTTAAACTAAACAAAGTAAAGGCAATGCATACTCAACTCATAAACCCACTTTAAAAAAACCCATCGCCACATGGTACGCATGAGGTGCGGTCCAGAATTGGTCTTATGAGTAGACATGTTAATCAGATTTGGTTTCACTACCACAGTCATCAACTATGACGTCTAATTCTCAAAGAACTTGGCGATCGGGTATCTTTCCAACATGATTCGCGTTTTCTACTTAAAGATTTTGGAACATACTGATGGCTTATAAAAGGGAAACAACTAACCCTGATACTATTAAGGAGCTTCACGAATTAACTCTGATCAATATCATAAATATCAGATTATCAACAGTAACCCTTTACTGTCGGTCACTAACTCAGTTTTCATGTAAGAAAAACAATCGCGTGATCTACTGTTATCATAATATTACTTTGAAAGTAAGCAAGTGAATTCAGATCTGAAGACGGTGGTTGTACATCGTTACGCAACAAGATCCGTCCTGAATACACGCAAATGACCAGTACCGTTACTAACTCG
Source organism: Orthosia gothica (assembly GCA_949775005.1). Lineage (NCBI taxonomy): Eukaryota > Metazoa > Arthropoda > Insecta > Lepidoptera > Noctuidae > Orthosia > Orthosia gothica. The sequence continues at coordinate 30,682,612 of OX459042.1, read as the reverse complement.
ATACAATTACGATAGCCCAACGACATTACTAACTCGCTTTGCCACTGAAAACGACTAGTTATTCAGTCATTTTGGATATCTCATCCTAAAGTTCGTACTGAACCAAATGTTGAAACTAGGAAAGTACTAACAACCCAATAGGTAACTTATTAGCTACTTGCTTTTTACCAGGTGTGTCTTAATTACCTAGTGATAGTGCTAGGTATAACCACTACCAACCAATTCAGTGTTCCAACATGAACACTTAAAACTCGAAATAGCATCTCATCACTAGAGAATATTTGACTTCACTATCAAAATAAAATGGAAGCGACTCACCGAGTATTCCATTCCAAACTTGCGCACGTTCGTACCGTTCGGCTAAGACCAGCGAACTGCTTGCATGCTGTTCTTCTTAACCTCTCAGATGTTGACACGTCAACCTTCGCGCTCAGCATCTGAATCGCTAGCCTTCAGCAGAGGCTTCAGGCTGCGACACAATATGGTATCTGAAACATGAAAAATATTACGAGAGTATAATGTTCACACGGTTATCTTAACCATACACAGCTTTGATGGAAATTAATCTGTGCACCGGTGTAGTAACCTAAACCAATCAATCTGCCTATCTGACCTCCACAACTCAGTAACTGGGTAACACAGTACCCTTTGGCAAGACTGGTGTCAGATCTCAAGCTTCGGACTACCCGTAAAGACTGTCAAAGATCTTCAAATGACAGCCGGGACCAACGGCTTAACGTGCTTTCCGAGGCACGAAGGAAACTCGGTATGTTGAAATGGTCACACATCCATGGACCGACATCGTCAAGCGTTGCATAACTTAAGTTATTATTTAGCCACGAGCTCCTCTATTAAGGGATATGAAAATAATGGGCATAACCGAAAGTTTTATTTGTATGTGTATCATATTTAGTGGCATCTAATGAAGTATTTTGATATCCAAAGTCAAAGTTTCGCGCAAATCATGTTTGTTTTGTGTTCTTGATGCTTGAACCGAGGGGTTCAGCTTGGTAAAACTATGATTTTATGCCACTGGAGCATTAGGAAAAATACTTGAAAGTAAACTTTATGACTTGGTACCATATTCAAAAAAAGATTTAGCTTGATTTGAAGTCTATTCAATACACACACAATTCCAATACACAATATAATATCTAGTTAAGCTACTTAATATTGTGCTACGAGTGCAAAAGAATGAGCATTAGTGTCTACCAATTGCTTGGCGCGTCTTAGCAAGCATGAAAATCCCTTCATCCTAGCAATAGACTGAACTACCTCGCACGGTGGATAGACAGGTAACTTGTTCACTCAATTGTTATTTTATGCTGGTCAAGATCATAATTAGGTAAATAAATTTTACTTAGCTTGTGGGTATTGGTGTTTTGTTTTTTAAAAAACATCCTTTTCTGCAACTTGATCTGGCAACGAAGTAAATTCAGCTCATCCGAATGTCCTGGTCGAGTGGTCGGTAGGCTAGGCAAGGCGACTGTGTTGATGGGTCCAGTTGAGGCTCGGGTTGATCCCTTTCTTCTGATGTAAGAGCGGGCGTACTCAGGATTCTCAAATGATAACGATCAGACATCTTGTTTACACTTTTTATTACTCACACCAACAGTAAGTCTCACAACTTAATTTTATGAAGATATGTGCACAGTTCAATACAATTCAATACTGAGTTCTTTCGACTAGAACCAGCCTATTTATACGTTTAAACAAATGACAAGACGTCACACAGCAACAACATCCGGTGACATTCGTTTATCAATTAATTATAGATTTAGGTTTGTAAAAATACAGTAATTGTGTACATTATTTGTTTAGTAATTAATAATACTTTTTACAAATATTTTGAACGAATATAGTTACCAATTATTTTATTGAAATAAACTAACAGTCGGTGAATCTACCTTCCATTTTTGACTTTAAAATATTACTCAAATAAAAACAAATCTTTACAATAACAATACCAAAGACCTTATACGTATTTCTTACTACTAGACTGTGCACCAAAAATTTTTGTATCGCTAAAATGAAATCTATTACCATACATCTAGGTTAGCTATTCCCTTATAAGCGGTAGCTAACCAAAAGCGGTCCTGAGCGAGAGGGTGCCCGCTGGTAGTGTGTCCTTGTCTGACATCTTGCCAGCTCAACTAATCATTGGGTTTGGTAGAAATGGTAGAAATTTTTATATTTTCTTTTTTATTTAATACCAAAACGAACGAATAAAAAATATATTTAAATACGTTTCAAAGTCTATGAAACTTTGAAGCGTATTCAAATATTTTTACAGTTCCTTTAATTCATCAATTCATTGTATTTAAAAAATAATTCATTAATACAGAGTAAGAGTAGTACTTTTAAATGTTTGGGCCTGGTAATACTAAATGTAGGACCACCAGGTTTGTGGAGTTTTTGGCGGGTTTTGTTCGAGTAAAATTCAGCGGCTGTTAATTTTATTCGCAAATTGATTCCTAGTGGAATAAAATTGGTGAAGTTAAGTTTCTCAACTGTCTACGCAACTGGACATTAAGTGAAATCATTGAGATCCTTTGGGGTATATCAAAGCATCGTCTGAAGACTGCAGGATCATCTCACGCATCTCCTTCACGAGCTTCAGAGTAAGAAGAGCTTTTTGTTCCTATCTATACGGTGGGTCTTGAAGAACAAGACTTATCCAGACTTGGGATTTGAGGGTTATCGAGTCCCCCCCCTCTCTTCGAACTTCAGATAACCTTATAATACTCCATCGTAAACTACTCAATTCCTCTTCGAGTTCGGTGATCTTATCGTCGGTCCGGAGTCCTAGTGTGCAGTGTTGTACGTTGCCAGTTCCTGTCGGTATTTGTTGGGGTAGCCGGATCTCGACCGGGATTCTTTGCAACCCCTTGCCATACCTTAACCTAGATCGCTACCGTAGCGAGGGTAGGCAGGCTGCCGGGCACTAAGGGCTTTGTTTTATTTGTGCTATTCATGGAGAGTGCTTTGCAGGCGGGTTGGCGATCCCAGTATGGTTGTTACAAATGCACAGAGAACGCTGCTGCCCATTCTCTGGTTTGTCCCTTAGTCGCCTCTTATGACACCAATGGAAAAACTTGGGCTGTTGAAATTCTTTATGCCCGACACCATACGGTAAGTGATGTAGATTCCAAAAAATATACACACGTTTCTTTTTTTTTCCTTGAATTTGGTAGGTTTAGGTAGCGTAGTTAGGTAGGATATTTACATATATCGGGATACTTACACCATTGTTTTTACAATCAATTTGTCCCGTGTTATGTTTGGTCATGGTCACCTCATTAGAAAGTGACACACTACCAACGGGAGCCCTCTCGCTCGGACCGTCTTTTGCACCATAGTACACAGTCTAGTAGTAAGAAGTATAAGGTCTTTGAACAATACATAATTCGTGTTTCCGTTATGTCATCTGCCTTTTTGACGTTTTGATTTCGTCTCTGCTGCTAGTTTCATTTACCAGCGCTATCATAAATATATACAAAATTATATTGCTGTAATAAATACTTTATATAAACTTATATAAACATACTTATATAATATTACATGTTAACAAATTCATAGAAGGTAAAAAGCAAAATGTTGAATAATGATGAAAGAATTTAGGTCGAAATAGAAAAGTGTTAGAGAGAAAGGACATGGGATTTTAATCAGGATAAAAAACATCATTATCATGTTATTCATTAATTAATAGGGAATTATGGGCTACTACTAATTCCATTTTATTACCCTACTACGGCGAAGCAAAAGGGAGAATTATGTTTTTGACCATAACCCTTCCTTTTATATAATGTGTGTATGTATGTTCATCTGTTCCCTCATAACTTCTAAACTGCTTATCATTATTTGGCAAATGAAGTGATGTTGGAAGCGTCTTGTTTGTCCGTTGGTTATAGGCTATGTGACGTCACATTAAATTAAATATGGCGTCCTCTAGGGGGCACGAAGTCAAGAACAATTATTTTTCTTGCTCCATATCCCGTCAAAGTCATGAAAACTATTTTTTTACCCGACTAAGGCGTCGCAAAGTGTTTGTTGATCAGTATGTAAGTATGTTTAAATGCATGTATGTTCATTTGTTCTCTGAGGCTCTGCAAAACCCCAAAATACTATAAAAAATAAGTTCAAAAACTAAAACCCGACTTCTTTAAAAATCATGCTTTAAAAGTATGAAACAAGAAAATATTCCCGTAAATTTACCGTGCCCGTTTGCTACTTTGCAGAATGTGTTGTTTTGTTGCGGTAGGTGGCATACAACCACGGTAAAACGGGAATACTTTCTTGTTATATAATTGCATGATTTTTCAGTAGTCGTGTTTTAATTTTAGAACTTATTTTTATTTGGGGTCGGTATTGCCTCTCGTTTTCTACTATAATTCTCTTTTACTCTTCAGTTCTCAGCGGTCATCCCTCGGAGAACTAACTAGATGTATCATATATCAAATAGTAGGTACATCAATAGTTTTTTGGTCTTACACTTCTCTTATAGAAGGATGGCTAAAGAGTAAAGGAAGACCAGCACCCTAATTGTGTAAGTTCAAAGAATAGCGTCCGATACGCTTTCCTTTCATTAATTGCATCATACCTTCAAAAATCCAGCATAAAACACGCAATTAATACTGTTGAGCTTGAGTTATAAAAACCGGCCAAGTGCGAGTCGGACTCGCGCACGAAGGGTTCCGTACCATTATCGCAAAAAAACGGCACAAAAATCACGTATGTTGTATGGGAGCCCAACTTACTTATTTATTTTATTCTGTGTTTAGTATTTGTTGTTTAACGGCAACAGAAATACATCATCTGTGAAAATTTCAACTGTCTAGCTATCACGGTTCATGAGATACAGCCTGGTGACAGATAAACAGACAGGCGGACCGCGGAGTCTCAGTAACAGGGTCCCGTTTTTACCCTTTGGGTACCCAACCCTAAAAACGAAAGGTCCACGATGCACACTCCTTGTGTGCATCGTGGTGTCAAAACAGAATACGCAATTAGGAAGCAGAAAGTACTCAAAAGATAAAATTAACAAACACAAAAACGATATAAAATCCGAGACGTCTTGACGATCCTGGGGGGTGACCATAAGCTCTTAGAGTAAGGTTATTTTGCGTAAGGGACAGATACATACAGTCATACCGCCCTGAGAATTACTGTACGAGAGAGACTGTAGGAAACAAAGTTACCTCAATAGTGACTTCATTGGCGTACCAGTAGAACAGCAGGAGTTGTATCAAGCAGGCAATTACGAAGAGTATACTCGACACCAGCGTCGCGAGGTCGTCGTGAATCTGAAAAGATAAGAATTAATTTGACACAGAATTGACTTGATACTTTAAATTATCAGTTTATCATTCATCACTCATCATTGTTTCGGCCGAAAGACGTCTACTGCTGAACATAAGCCTCCTCAAAGCGTTGCCAATCGACCAGTCTTATGCTTCTCGCGCATTCCACCTCATCTTTCCACCTTCTGGGAGGCCTTCCAACGCTGCATCTTTCCGTAAGCGGTCGCCAGTTCCTAAAATTTTTACCCTTTTGATAATGCACACAAATATTAGTTAGGTACTTAGATTTAAAACAGTTGGTACGTACAAAACCGCCCAAGTGCGTGTCGGAATTCGCATGTTTAGGGTACCGTACCAAGTGTTCGCAAAACGGATGGCCGATGGGGCCGAAAAGTTCTGGAATGGCGACCGCGAACCGAAAGACGATGCGTTGGAAGGCCTCCCACTAAGTGGACCGGTGACCTGGTTAAGGTTGCGGGAATACGCTGGATGCGAGACGCACGGGATTGGGGGAAGCCCGCAACCTTAACCAGGTCCGCAACCCATCGGCCATCCGTTCTGCGAGCAATGTGCACTGCCCACTACCATTTAGGTTTTGCAATTCTTCGGGCTATGTCGGTAACTTTGGTTCATCACGCAAGGAAGAAGAATCTCATTACGTATTAATAAAATTCATTTATCCCGGTCAGACTTTAATCCTTACCTTAACAATCTGAATGATATTGACACCCAGGTTTACTGAAATAACAACCAGGTAAACGAACATCACCGGTGAAATCAGAGAGTTGAAAAGACGAGTATATCTGAAAATATATACAAAAATTACAGTCAATTTGGAACGTCCACTAAAATAGTGCTTTATATTGCACTCTTTTAGTAACTCTGTAAGCAGTCATCTTCCTGCCCTTATCCCATGTTACTTGGGGTCGGCGCAACACGTTTTCTTCTTCCATACCATCCTGTCCCCCGTCACGCCATCACTTCACCATCACACCCTTTTCTTTCATATCACTCCTCACACAGTCCATCCATCTTTTCTTTGGCCGTCCCCTCCCTCTCCATCCATTCACAATTACATTCATAACTCTTTTAGTAACTTGCGTTTCACCCCTCCTCACCATATATATATTTTTTTAATTATCGATGGGCTCGCGTTTGACCACTACCTCACCTGATGGTAAGCAATGATGTGGCCTACGGTGAAGCACGCTTGCCTAGAAGTAACCTATTCACTCTTGACTTAATGACCCCAAATCAGGGAACAACGACCCCGGAAGGGATGATAAAGAATGCAGTATAACGTATTATATCTTGGTTCCAGTCGTTATCATAAACCGTCATAATTTTAGTCAAAATTCGTTTACTGCTGAACAATGCTCTCCCGTAAGCATCGACCGCTCCTGCGGTTCTTGTATCCAGCGGACTCCCACCTCCCTCAGTAGGTCATCGATCACCCTTATGGGAGTAATTCCAACGCTCGCGTCTTCAGACCAGAACCTCTCATCCTCATCGGCGAAGACCGATCATCATAAATACTGCAGTAACTTTCAACTCCACGAAATGCACAATTACACTACAACACAACAACACAACACTTACTCGATCAAAGTGGTATGGAACCGATGACACTCCGCGATATTACGATGGCTTCTGTCCAAATTTGCAGAGTTTATCATCATTCTACAATAATAACAAGTAATCTTTAACTGCCCCGCGAAGAAAATCATTATAGAAACCACGAGAGTATCCCACCCAACGACGTAAGCACTGACAATATGACCCAAGACAGTTTGGATCAACATCGAGATGTAGTATCCAGGAGGTTCGCTACTAAAAGGTGTGTAGCCGTCAAATATGTTCAAATAGATGCTGGTCCCATTCACATTAATCTGATTCTTCTGATAAGGCTCAGAGAAAATGCTGAAGTTGGAGAAGAAAGCCAGAGCCCAAAAGAAGTATGACACCTTCCGGTTCCTCTTGATATAACCATGGATTATTTCGTCGTGCTTCGGGTCATTTTTTGCTAACTGGCCCCGTTCTACTGAAGACATGTAGTTAATAAGAAGCTGCCACTTCTTATAGTCCTTCTGAAAGAAACAGGACTTAAGGATGCCCATATGAAATGGAGCATACTGCAGGATGAGTTTGAGGGAGTCAGAGTTGAAATTGATGAAGCACTTGACGTACTGGCTGAAGAAGAATATTATGGTCAAATAGAAAAGAATTTGTTTGAAACGTGCTATGAGGGATTTACGATTTGGGTGCCAAATACCAGTAAAACCTAGTAGTTTTAGATGTGGTCCTATGGAAGGATATTCAGGGTCTTCGAGAAATTTAAGAACATTTAGGATCGAAAAACCGTTGGACATTTTGAAAACTTCTGATCGGACTGAAATACAGGTATTAAATGATACTAAAATTCCGTATAATTGGCGTGAGAATTTAAATGTGAAATGCAGTTGTTACGAGTATTTAGTAGCGAATAATAACAGGGTGCTTTCGCTGTTCAGATTTTCTATTAAGAATTCAGCTCTTCGTCGTATGTAATTTTATATTGCTTAATTACAATGTATGAAATACGGAATTTCATTTCGTTGAAGACGTATGTTATTTTATTAAATTGTTTTGAATAAGTATTAATTTGTTTTGGGTGTTATTATGGCCAAATAAAAAAACCGGTCAGGTGCGAGTAGAACAGGTGCGCCGAGGATTCCGTACCTACCCATTATACCGCCATTATAAAATTGGTATCATTTTTATTGGTGGCTAAGTTTTAAAGATTCGGGCAAATTTAGATTTTTGCGAAAACTTTAAAGTACTAAAATTTATCTTTATTTTCTTTTTTTTTTTTCGGAATTTTCCCTTTACTTGTGGTGAGAGACCTTGATTTTTATACACCTAATAGGAACTATAGACCTAAGTATCTGGTATAAATTTCAACTTGGCAGGTCCACCCATTCCTGAGAAAATCGGTGGTGACACACGGACCGAGGTACAAGAAAGTGATCTTATAAGGGTTCCTTTTTTACCTTTTGAGGTACGGAACCATATAAGGTAAAAAATAAAAAACCCTAACTGGTAGTTATCATTATAAATAAAAAAAAAGATCATTCAAAAAATCTAATACCTCGACTGCTTAAAAAGCGAACTAAAAAGACGTAAACAAGAAGAAAATCATGCTGTGCAGTCGGAGGATACATATTTGCGAGCTGGCTGACCAAAACCAGATGTACCCTCCGACTGCTAAACACATTACCCTCCTTCGGCAGTCGGGTATAAATAATTCCATCGCAGGACATACCTCGCAAAGAAATTCTATCTAATCCGTGATTGCCGCTTTACTGGGACTAAATATTTTCTTAATAACACAACATATTATACTTTAAATTTGTGCCAAGGTAAACACATTCGATAATGTGCATAGCTGTTCATACACGTAAAGTACACAGTGGGTAGCTACTGCCAGAATAAACAGAAATAAAATATCAGATCGATGTAATACTGTGCTTGAATGCGATTCAATCATTATGGCAATGCGATGTCGTGATAAACTGCGGACACTAATAATTTGTGATGCAGATGGTTGACGTGACGTGACAAGTTTCCAGTTAAATGAAAGATAGTTAAGTAGGTACTTAGGTAGGTGTTACTTTCCCCAAGGAGGAACTCTAAAAAGCGTTGCACAGGGGGGAGTCCAGGGTGGTATTTTAAGAGGTAACAGGGCCCCCTTCTGTGTCTGATGGTGATCACCGTGTTTACTTTCCCCAGGGCTGAGCTCTAAAAAGCGTTGCACAGGGGGGAGTCCCCACGAGACAAATAAACACATTACCCTCCTTCGGCAGTCGGGTAAAAAGGGTAGGTGTTATTTTGTTCTCTCTTGAGCAGCTTCACAGACATAGAATCTTCCGCCACCAAGTCAGAAGCTAAAGATAGTTATTGGGGTGAAAAAGGCCAGGGAATGTAGGATTTTACCTCACTAAAACTAACACGGTGATCACCATCAGACACAGAAGGGGGCCCTGTTACCTTTTAAAAGACCACCCTGGACTCCCTCCTGTGCATCGCTTTTTAGAGCTCATCCCTGGGGAAAATAAACACGGTGATCACCATCAGACACGGAAGGGGGCCCTGTTACCTCTTAAAAGGCCACCCTGGACTCCCTCCTGTGCAACGCTTTTTAGAGCTCATCCCTGGGAAAAGTAAACACGGTGATCACTATCAGACACGGAAGGGGGCCCTGTTACCTCTTAAAAGGCCACCCTGGACTCCCTCCTGTGCAACGCTTTTTAGAGCTCATCCCTGGGGAAAATAAACACGGTGATCACCATCAGACACGGAAGGGGGCCCTGTTACCTCTTAAAAGACCACCCTGGACTCCCTCCTGTGCAACGCTTTTTAGAGCTCAGCCCTGGGGAAAGTAAACACGGTGATCACCATCAGACACGGAAGGAGGCCCTGTTACCTCTTAAAATACCACTCTGGACTCCCTCCTGTGCAACGCTTTTTAGAGCTCAGCCCTGGGGAAAGTAAACACGGTGATCACCATCAGACACGGAAGGAGGCCCTGTTACCTCTTAAAATACCACTCTGGACTCCCTCCTGTGCAACGCTTTTTAGAGCTCAGCCCTGGGGAAAGTAAACACGGTGATCACCATCAGACACGGAAGGGGGCCCTGTTACCTCTTAAAAGGCCACCCTGGACTCCCTCCTGTGCAACGCTTTTTAGAGCTCATCCCTGGGAAAAGTAAACACGGTGATCACTATCAGACACGGAAGGGGGCCCTGTTACCTCTTAAAAGGCCACCCTGGACTCCCTCCTGTGCAACGCTTTTTAGAGCTCATCCCTGGGGAAAATAAACACGGTGATCACCATCAGACACGGAAGGGGGCCCTGTTACCTCTTAAAAGACCACCCTGGACTCCCTCCTGTGCAACGCTTTTTAGAGCTCAGCCCTGGGGAAAGTAAACACGGTGATCACCATCAGACACGGAAGGAGGCCCTGTTACCTCTTAAAATACCACTCTGGACTCCCTCCTGTGCAACGCTTTTTAGAGCTCAGCCCTGGGGAAAGTAAACACGGTGATCACCATCAGACACGGAAGGAGGCCCTGTTACCTCTTAAAATACCACTCTGGACTCCCTCCTGTGCAACGCTTTTTAGAGCTCAGCCCTGGGGAAAGTAAACACGGTGATCACCATCAGACACGGAAGGGGGCCCTGTTACCTCATAAAAGACCACCCAGGACTCCCCCCTGTGCAACGCTTTTTAGAGTTCATCCTTGGGGAAAGTAACACCAACCTACTTAACTTTACTAATCTTTCATTTAACTGGAAACTTGTCACGTCACGTCAACCATCTGCATCACAAATTGTTAGTGTCCGCAGTTTATCACGACATCGCATTGCCATAATGATTGAATCGCATTCAAGCACAGTATTATCATGTTCTCACCGTGTTGGTTTTAGTGAGGTAAAATCCTACATTCCCTGGCCTTTTTCACCCCAATAACTATCTTTAGCTTCTGACTTGGTGGCGGTAGATTCTATGTCCGCGGAGCTGCTCACGAGACAAATAAACACATTACCCTCCTTCGGCAGTCGGGTAAAAAGGGTAGGTGTTATTTTGTTCTCTCTTGAGCAGCTTCACAGACGTAGAATCTTCCGCCACCAAGTCAGCAGTTTTAGCGTAGAGTCGCTTAGTCTTTAAGTTTTTTTTTAAACCGGTTTAGCAGGCGACAACCATTAGAGGCTGCTGGGATAGCCTCTCGCACGCCAAACTTTATAGGTGGCCACCCACACCAATGACCCACACTAAAAAAATAGGCAGTCATTGGGACTGCCAACAGTAGATAAAACTTAAAACTATGGAATTACCTAATTCCTTCACATGTCACATTAGCATGTCGATGACGCTATCAAGGTTATGGATGTAGTGAGAGCTTAGTTCCCACAAATTTAAATAACCAATAACACAGATATCTGTGGCCAATGAGATAATATTAACACGCGAGTGTTTTAATACCTAATTATATGCCGTTGATTACACTATTTTATCTTCACTCATACAGTTGAAATAAAATAAAAGTGGAAACGGAAAAAATATGCAGGATGGCGGGCAATTTAGATTCTCATTCATTGCAACATGACTGTCAATTTCAATGAGCCATTATGCGCCAATCGGCGCCAATAAATTAAAAAGTAAAAGTGTGCTATAAAATTAGAAAGTTATTTTCAAAGACCTATAATTAAGAAATACGTAGGTATAAGGTCTTTGGTTATTTTATGATGCAGTTGTTTGAAAATCGAAGGAAAATGTTGCACTGTAATGGTTTTTTTTTAATTTTACTTGTCCACGAATATAAAGTACGTGTTTAAACAATATTTTTTGAATTCATATTTAGAACATTACGTTGTGAGTGTAGATAAAATATTTTCCACCTAGATACTTTTGCTGTTTTAACGACCAAACAGTGTCCGCTCTCACAACATTTTAATGTGCATGCTATAAAATATCCGTAAGTCCGAGGAATAAAATTAAGCTCCATCGATAAAGTCCCGGCTGTCCGGAGGCCATTATTGCGATGACAAAGGGTATTGAAAGATTGAAATTATGATATTGAACCTGACCAGTTATTTATAGGTACTCTCGAAGGGGTGTTAAAAATAAAAGGGGAAGTAACTAACAAATCACACTAATATTATAAGGGCGACAGTTTGTATGTCTGTTACTTCTTCACGCTCAAACGGCTGGACGGATGTGGATGAAATTTGGCACCTATATAGATTATAGTCGCGAAGAGTAAATAGAAAGAAGAAAAGAAAGTAAGAAAAAGTGTTTATTTGTCACAACACGACATACATACATTAAAAGAACATACATATGCTAAACCTTTAAAAATAGTATTAGTAGTACTTAAATTATGTTAGTAAAGACGAGAAATAAATCAAACAATAATTACATATACTACCTACTTTTTAGGGTTCTGTAGCCAAATGGCAAAAAACGGAACCCTTATAGATTCGTCATGTCTGTCTGTCTGTCTGTCTGTCCGTCCGTATGTCACAGTCACTTTTTTCCGAAACTATAAGAACTATGCTGTTAAAACTTGGTAAGTAGATGTATTCTGTGAACCGCATCAAGATTTTTACACAAAAATAGAAAAAAAACAATACATTTTGGGGGTCCCCATACTTGAAACTGAAACAAAAATTTTATTTTTTTATCAAACCCATACTTGTGGGGTATCTATGGATAGGTCTACAAAAATGATATTGAGGTTTTTAATATCATTTTTGTCTAAACTGAATAGTTTGCGCGAGAGACAATTCCAAAGTGGTAAAATGTGTCCCCCCCCCCTGTAACTTCTAAAATAAGAGAATAATAAAACTAAAAAAAATACAGGATGTACATTACCATGCAAACTACCACCGAAAATTGGTTTGAACGAGATCTAGTAAGTAGTTTTTTTTTAATACGTCATAAATCGTTCACCGCAATTTACCAAGTACGGAACCCTTCGTGCGCGAGTCCGACTCGCACCGGGCCGGTTTTTTTTATGAAATAAAAGAAATAGGGTGAGGAATATGTCAGGCAGATGCATGTCGTGACTGTGGCAAGAAGGCTTCCACTCAGCATAATGCTGTGCCGTGGGGACCCACAGCACGGCGCTGATTTTCAGTGATCGCCTAGGATACTTTTCATTCCGGGAATATGTTCCCTCCGGATAATTTTCGGCTATCACGCGGGCGAAGCCGCTGGCGAAAGCTATAGTCTACATATAAAAATATTTGGCTGAATCTGTTGCTTTACTAAGCGCAAAACTCAAAAAAGGCTAGACCGATTTTGATGGCTTTTTAAGTGTGTCTGAATGGGTGGATCGCAGGATGGTTTAGATTCACAATAATTGGTACCGGTAGGTGGCGCTTCAATAGGGTTCGGGCCCGGACAGGACAACGTCTGTCAGGTTCGCTAGTAGATAAATAAACAAATTAAAGTATCTATAGGCGTATAGGTATCATAAGATCAATGAGTTAAATATTGGGCTAGTTTTTCATCGACTTCAAAAAGAGAGATGCACAATTGAACTAAATGTTTCTTTTTTTAACTAAGTGTTATTTTTTAAAAAAATACAAAATAAATATTTTTATTATCTGCAACTGTCTTTTATTTTATTCAACCTCAGGCTTATTACGTATGAAACAGCAATTAACAATATTTGCGCAGAGATTGTACAATCATCGCGCGAATATCGCTTTACGTCAAAAAATTGGAAGGCTTATTTTTGCGAAATAATTGCTCTTCAATCGCGAATCCGCATTATATATGAGCTATAGCCACACCATAATAATTTTACGACAGCACTGCTAACAATAAAAATCTATTAAATGAAATGTGCATTTATCGCAAGGTGATCGCGATAATTTCGTATTACGTATGGTTTTTGACAGCAGAGCGACAGCGATCGGCGAGCAAATGTGGCTGTCAAATTGCGATTACTTTTTCCCTTGTTGTTGGTCGATTGCCAATCGCTCGCTGATGGCTGAGTAGGTACAGAAGTTTTTGAGTTCTTGGCGGCTTTTTTCGTATGTTATTTTGTGGCTACTTTGAGTATCCGCAAATTATATAAGAATAAATATTGAAATAACAAATTCCTAGTGAATATTGTAAATGTAAATGACAAATTGGTGTTGTTTTGAGTCTCTAATGTCTACGCAACTGGACTATTTGTTGAATCATTGAAACAGAAGTGATCACGGTAAAGTGGAGATTTTTTTTTTTATATACAGTATAAAAAAAATCCTTTGTTGGCTACCTGAGCGAAGCTTATATGTTTACTACTAAATACTTACAAACACATGCGAATGTGATAAGTCCGCAATAAGTATCTTCTATTATATATTTTTTTATATGGCAATCACCGATGTCGACTATTCTGCCAATGTCTAAATTAAATTTGAAAAATATTTTTTACGTTTCATAGCTCAAATACGAGATAATGTAGTCTACTAAGTGATGTTCTTATGCGTTATCGATTCAATTTTTAAAACAATCGACAAATCGAAGAAATTTTAATTTATTTTACACATTAACATACATGTAAATAAAATGCAAATATCAAAGTTTCACTGCCATATTTACTTTACACAAATACTTTACATCTGCGAATATTAATTTATCGGAATATTGGAGCTAAATAGTAATCAAATTGACTATTGTAAAAAAACAGCCTCCACGAAGTGTTGCTCTTTCATAAGCTGGTTAATTCATCAAACGATACATCTGCGATACATTTTATAAATCATCGGACAGATAAAATAGCTTCTATTAAAAGTGACTGTCAAAAAAAAGAGAATTGACTTAAAGGCCTCAGTAGCCAGGTCACTAAAAGGATCGCGCAATAATTGTACAATTATTGCTACTTGCTGTTCCTTACGTAATAAGCCCGGAATGCCACATTTTTCTGTCGATTAAAATCTCTGCCGATTAGAATCTTAGGCAATCTTCAAATAGGATATTAATTACAAACACAGTTTCAAAGCCATGACTACATAAACAGTTTTATCTACTAAAGGGGAACAATGAAAGTGTGTCTATTTCCGAAGTTTTAGTGAGAATCCCGGTTGAATGTTAAGCCTGTCGTTATGTCCAGATAAGATCGCTGCCGGAAATTAAGAGGAAATTGTATTTGTTTCTTATACAGCGACGATGTCACAATAAAGACGATATCCTTGCGACACTGTATATAAATAAATGTTAATTTTCTATTACAATTAGTAGCACAGATGGCTAGATATTAGATCAAAGTCAAAGTCAAATATATTTATTCAATTAGGCCAATAAACGGCACTTTTGAACGTCACTTAAATTAAAATATACAAGTAATAAAAAAAAAAAATATTCTACCGTGCATTCGGAAAGTAGATTGCGCACAAGAAACTCCATACTTACTCTTTTTTTTTTAAATAGGTGTTTTACAATATTTACATACGTACATACATTAATATATGTGAGGACGATGCACCCAGAATAGCTCTACACACTATACTACGTACAGGTATAAAGTATTAAAAAGCATTAACAGGAAAATTAATTAATTTGATAAGTAGGAACATGGTTCTCACATACTTACAAATATTACAAACATAGGTAAAATACCTATGTTTAATGATGAGATAAATCTTTAATGGAGTCTTTATACTCATTTTACTTGTTAAGACGGTACCCTGACCAAAAAATCGGCATGCGATATGAGCATTCCTATTGGTCTAGCGGCACTGGTGGCGCATGAATTACAGTAGTGAATACGCCCGGATTTTAGAATAAAATCTTTATAAAATAAAATTTTGGTTTTTTGAAAATAATATTACTACAAAAATGTTCGTTATTAAATTGTCTATCCATTAGTGTTAGTACAAAAATAATTAATGAACACTTTACGAAGAGATGCATGCTATCAATAATTATTTCTCATTTTTATGTTTTTTTTTGGAAGGAGATTAGTGAAATATTTACAACATTAAAAAAAACAAAATCAACCATTTTAGAATCAATATTATCGCTACTTCGGGGAAGAAAGGGCGTAAAAGCCAAAATAGCAACTTTACAGGGCAGCGAAAAAACGTTTTTTTTTTTAAATTTTGGAAAATAACTTTTTTTGCAATAGAGTTAAATTCGAATGAATTGGTGATATTTACTTGCATTTAAGTGCTCTTTAATATCAAGAAGCTTAATTTTAAGTAGACCTTATGGTTTAGAAGATAGGATGGATTTACGACCCAAAATTTTAATAAAAATGGCTTTTACACCGTCTATAAATACGTACTTTAGGACGTAAATCCACAAATATCTATAATGCTAACATACATCGTGTCGTATAAACCATCTTTATACAGTGAAAAGGTCGTTGACTGCACCACTTATAACAATTATCGTGAGTAAACCTACAATTATTATAATTTTGTAAGATTTAATGTGGTGAATATTGAAATTAAGGTGCATAGAAGCTCAAAATAATAGCATAATAATTATTATTATCTGATTTATCATAGTTCTATATTACAAAATTTATTATAACGAATTAGGTTACCTACCTGTTAAGTTAAATGCACACGATTCATGAATAGTGAAACAAAAGAAAATATTTAATTGAATTGAACTTTGATTATTTTCATTAATTTAAATTTTAAGTTAACTGTGATAAATAATTACTATCATCTAATATTAATTAATTAAGAAATAAATTAACTAAAATTGATAAAATAGTATAAAATAATGGTATGTTTGTAATTTATTCTACTAGGTAGGTATTGGTGTATTAAATAAATAAATTTAGTTAAGATGCAAATCAGTTTTAATCATTCATAAATCAAATCAAATTGACAATAATTAGTAATCTTCTTTTTTTTCTATTTCCTTTTCTGTTTTTTGTTTCGTTTTCTTACTTTTTTAATTTTATTGCTTGTAATCGTATTCTTCTTTATTTTTTTTATCTTTTACTTTCTTTTTATTCATCTTCTTTCTCTTCTTATATTATTATGTTTCTACTTCGAATACATTTGCAATCTTCCCTAAATAATAAAGATTGACAGTAAATGATAAAGATTGACATTATTAGTTTTTCGAAACTACCCCCAAATGATGATTTAGGGGGTGTTGAAGTTTGTATGGAAAGATCAGATTTCTTTGATCAATAAACTTGAAACTTGCCACAAATACTTATCTAAATGCATAATAAAGGTTGCCACTATTATTTTTTGAAACTACCCCCAAAAGACGATTTCGGGGTGTTAATTTTTTTTTGAAGAATCTCAGTACTTCAGTTAATAAACTTGAAACTTTACGTAAATACCAATCTAAATAAACAATAAAGGCTTTCATTGTTGGTTTTTCGAAACTACCCCCAAAAGATGATTTAGGGAATGTAATTTTTTTTGTGACGCCATCACTGCTTGAATTAATTATGATTTTTTTGTGTGTTGCTTTTGATATTTTTATTGGTTGCATTTCTGTGTCGCTGTTTTCGATTATATCATTGCTTTGATCCGAACTACTATTTTGATCAAAACTCCTAGTCGACTGACTCGGCTCGTAGTCAGATCTGGAAATAAGATGATAATAGAATTACTTATACAAAAATTATACAAAAAAGTCGTCTTTATTTTTAATGCTAGTAAGAGTTAGGGCGTAAAAGCCATTGTAGTTTTAGTTCCCTGTAATATTGGGGTCGTAAAAGTCACGCACGGCATCGAAAAATCAGAAGACATTAGTCATTAGGGCGTAAAAGCCAGTCTAACAAATCAGTTTCATGGAGTTTATAACGGAATAAATAGAAATGCATGTAATTTGAATAAAGAAAATGATTAAACAAAATAACTGAATTAAAATATTGTGAATAATTAGATAGGTACCTACGTAACATGACCTTTGTGGTAAAGTTAGTTAGCACTTAGGTACGTAAGCACCCATCTATACAACTATACATACAACCATAATAAACCCGACCGTTTTTACACCGTGAGTACCTAATATTTTAAGTAGTAAAAAAATAGGTAAGTACCTATCTTCCTAGAAATTACTACGACGAATGCACTCTTAATATTTATTATAAAATAAATACGAATATCTCTAACTAAAGAAACATCACATTAGGTAAGCACGTCTAAACAGTTTGAGCCAAGAATAATAGATAGGTACTGTACTATTACTTAAAACTTACCTTTGTGATGAACGACGACGGCTTTGTAATAATGCAATAACGATATTCCTTCTTTTTAGCAAGGAATCCAAGGCTTTCGGCTTCGTATTATCCATTTTTTTAATTAAACAAGTAACTTATTCGCACTGTATTAATATTCAAACGGAACGTAAACAATAACAATCCGGTAAAGAAACTGCGATTGACAGACTGACAAGATTGGACACGTGGACTTCACTTGTGGTAAGACGTGTACATGCAGGTTGCGATTGTGTTTGTGCGTGTGTCGTCGGCAGCGCGCGCGCTTTATTGGCTAAATAAATTATGTTTCTATCTCACTCCATTGTAAGACTGTTTAACGTACGCATAAGAGACAACGATAAATGACATGATTATCCCTCCGATTTTTAGACTAAAGAAATTGTTATTGTTACGATTTGAATGCTGTAACTCCAAGTTTTTATTTTTGTGCAAGGGCGTAAAAGCCAAATCATATTTAAATTGCCAAGTAAAAATGTCGTAAAAGTCATTACGTAATAAATATTGTATTTACGACCAAATATTCTTTCATACTATGGTGATACGCCCTTATTAATTTGAAATAATTAAATAATGTCATATACGTCAATTTTTTTTAATAAAAATGGTTTTGGTGAGAAAAAAATCATGGGGGTAAAAGCCATTTTTTTGGGAATATTGAAATTTTAAATATACAGATCGATAGAGCGTCGAAAACTAAACAAAGTTGCATTATTAACTCATTTTGGCCAAAAGTGGCTTTTACGCCCTTTCTTCCCCGAAGTAGCGTTATGTAGAATTTTAATGTATTTTTATTAATTGATATTTAATTTCTTTTTAAATAACGAGTAGATAGCTCCTAAAAACAGCACGACGCTCGGGGTAGCGCCTTAAGGGCATATTTATGTTTATTATTTCAATTACTAAATTATAGGTGTACCAGAATCTCATGGCATTTTTTATTTTTTTTAAATTGTTATTTTCATATGGCAATGTCAATTGTCACCTGTCGAAACAAAGTACTTGATCTGTCAACCGCTGCTGAAATTTTTTGATATTACCTATCTGGAAAGTTTGTTATTTTTGTGAAAATGTCGAAAAACCCACTTCGATCTCATGCGAGACATATTGTTTTCAATGTGTATCATAAAATAAGGGAAGAAGAAGGCGTAAATCAAACACAATCTTTGATTTTAAAGTGCGTCGTAGAGTGGACCGGTAAGTTGGACTGACTTGTTTTGATACTTTTAGTTTAATTTATATTTTTCTTACTTAATTTTAATTTCTTTCCATTACTATTATATGGTAAATCGTAGGTCAGGGCACATCGAATGATGGCCGGAAGGAAATGGCAACAGTAATGTAACTCCACCACCGTAGGCCACATCATCGCTTACCATCAGGCGAGGTAGTGGTCAAACGCGAGCCTATCGATAATAAAAAAAAAAAAAAAAACTGTTACTAATTCTTCGACAAGATATTGATTTTAACGGAGATTGAGAATCTTTAACGTAAGAAAAATATTAAGTAATAATCTGCGCCCTGCAGTGGGACGTGTATATAGACGGGAGTTTTTGGCGGGATTTTGTCGAGTGAAGTTCAGTGGCTGTTAATATTATTTGCAAATTGATTCCTAGTGGATATTGTGATATATTATTGGTGTAGTTTTGTATCTCAACTGTCTCCGCAACTGGACAATTTGTAAAATCATTGACAAAAGCGATCTCGGGATAGTGGAGCGGTGTATTTTATTGTAGTATTGACTGCGTCTGCAAAGCTTACTGGGAAGACTGACTCGATACAATTTGCTGCCAAATACTCCAAAAAACATTAGAACCTGTTGCATCCGCATTCTAATGCATACTAAAGAATAAATATAAGATCCAAAACTCTTTCCAAAGACGTGGCTAAAAGGTCCTAGCAACCAGGCCATAAAACTTACATAAAAAAAATATATATAGACTGATGATGATGAATAACTTTAAGTAACATGATACATTTTATTATTTTTTACAGACTTTATACATAAAGAGATTGGTTTTGAATATGTTAAATGCCAATGAAAAAGAACCATTTTGATGGAGAGAGATGACATAAAACTACAAAGATACAAGTTTTTGAAATGCCAGTGGAGTTCATGGAATCGTATTCTAGTTTTCTAGTTCTGAATGAGGTTTTAAGTTATTAGTATGATTTAAATGCTAAATAAAAAAATTGTACATAAATTAATATTCAATTGATTTATTTTTCCTATGTTAAGAACACGATGTATAACAACATTATTCATACACATACCTATAATACTCACAGTGGATCTTTGTGTCTCTGAATTGGTTGCAAGACCCCGCGCAGTAGCTATTTTTGTGTCAATGTTGAAGGTGAAGATAGCATTGTATAACTGTCTCTTTCACTCGCTTATGTATGTCACTTAAGCTTACGGAGTTTCTTGTGCATTCTTCTCCATAACAAGCTACTTTCCGAATGCACGGTAAAATCAACTTTTATTCCATGTAAATTTAAATTGTGACATTCAAAAGTGCCGCTTGGTGGCCCAGTTGAAATAAATATCTTTTGTCTTTTTTGTCATCGTCCTATCTCGCTTACTCTATGCAGTATACTCGATGACAAACTGTTTCTTACGCAATGGTTGGCAGGACCAAGTTCAAAGACACAAAGATCCGTTGTGACTACTATAATATAGGTACCTCATGTTCATTAATACTAAAGACATAAATAAAAATTAAACAGTATCAAGATCGTTTGATCCAATTTCCCCAGTATTGCATACAACAAATTTTTATTTCCCTTTTTGCCATGAGATTCTGGTAGACCTATACAGGGTGTACTGACGCTATTGATATATTTTTGCTGTTATATTTTTGTGCAGCTTTCTGATTCTTATCTTTTTTCTAACCCTTATAATTCTTTAATGGTCTTTTTAGGGTTCTGTACCCAAACGGTAAAATAAAAACGGGACCCTATTACTAAGACTCCGCGGTCCGTCTGTCTGTCTGTCTTTCACCAGGCTGTATCTCATGAACCGTGATAGCTAGACAGTTGAAATTTTCACAGATGATGTATTTCTGGTGCCGCTATAACAACAAATACTAAAAACCGAATAAAATAAATATTTACGTGGGGCTCCCATACAACAAACGTAATTTTTGTGCCGTTTTTTGCAATAATAGTACGGAATCCTTCGTGCGTGAGTACGACTCGCACTTGGCCAGTTTTTATCACCAACGTCATTTTGAGGTTAAAGCGTAAGCGCCAAGGAAGATAAATTTTTGTCATTTGTATTTCAAACTCAAAGTCATGTTGTTCAAATTATGTGCGTGTGCGTATCATAAGTTCATAGAATAATAAAAAAAATTACATCAAAAAATGTCGAGTGGTTTGAATTTCGCTTCGCGGACTAATTTGGCGCATAATTTGGCATTTAGTTTTGTTTGGGTATCTCAACAACGTTTGCAAGATTGTATCTTTAATTGATGCTACTATTAATTAACATATAAAGTTATTTATTTAGTTAGTAATTAAACAAAAGTTTTGATCAGATAAATAAAATACCGAAAAAATATTTTTATTTTGTATTTTCCTTTTTCGTGCAACGAAACGTACTACTTCTGATGCAGGCGCCAACCGAAGCGTCTGTCAAATCAATTTTAAAATTTGACGGTTGGTTACTTTGACTGTTACGCGAAGGAACGAAAGATTTTCAAACACCGCTGTCGAGTTTTATTTATTTATAATTTAATTAGCAAGCCTTGTGATTCATGTGACGTGAAGGAACCGTTACAGTTATTGTTTTAAGTAGTGGGCAATTGTTGTGGTGATTTGCCAGTGGCGTGTTCATTCAATGAGATAGTTAAAGTTGGTGCGTCACTAAAAATGGTTAAAATTGAAAAAGCTCCAGGGCAGCCAGGATTGCGCAGGCCACAAACTGCGCCCAGTACCTTGGCACCGTCAAAAAGTGGATCAACACAGAAAATGGCTGCGAACGTCAAGGTAGTTGTGAGGGTCCGGCCTTTGAACGATAGGGAAGTGGAAACTAACACACGCATTGTTGTTGACGTTGTGGACGATATGATGCTGGTGTTCGACCCCAAAGAGGAGATCCGGCCTTTTTTCTACCAAGGAATTCAGCAACCGAACAAGAACTTTCTAAAGCGCGCCAATAAAGAGTTAAAGTTTGTGTTCGATAATGTTTGTGGGCAAAATGCGACCAACCAAGATGTCTTCGAGACTACAACGAAAGATATCCTAGCTTCTTTGATGGAGGGCTACAACTGTTCAGTGTTTGCATACGGAGCTACTGGCGCAGGGAAGACTTTTACTATGATTGGTACCAAAGAGCACCCGGGCATCACATATTTGACTATGGAACACCTTTTCTATACAATAAACTCTTTTGAAAAGGAGAGGGAGTTTGATATTGGAGTTTCTTACATTGAAGTAAGTAGTTCGATGTTATATTTATGGTTTCCCAAACTAATTAACATAGTAGGTAGTATAACAACATTTATAAGTAAAACTTGCAAGCTATTTGTTGTTGTTTTGTTTCCATTAGTTTGCTTGATAGTTTGACCTATAAACTGAATTGTTTGTTCTATACTGTGGAAATAATTAGCTAAAGAAGGACTTATATCTTCTGTATGTAAGTTAATTTTATATAAATAAAAATTTTGAGTTGTGTTTGTTAAGTATGAAACAATTTTTAAATGTTTAGGTACTTTAATTACCTAATACATCTTTTTATTTAAGTCTATTTTGAGTGTGGTATTTTTACTGTTTAAATAATTTATATCTAAAACATAAAAAATCAGCCATCTCTAACAAGAAAACAAAGATGATAACTTTTTAATTTAAACCATTGAATGTTCTTCTAAATTCCAGGTATACAATGAAAACGTATATGACTTGCTGAAACCGTCAAGCACCCCACTACAACTCCGAGAAGATTCCAAATATGGAGTTATGGTGGCTGGCCTGACGCTGAACAATATCAAGACTGCGAGAGAACTCCTAAACATGCTGGAGAATGGCAATAAGAACCGGACACAGCACCCCACTGATGCTAATGCTGAGAGCTCTAGGAGTCATGCTGTCTTTCAGGTTAATACCTCTTAGTATCATATCCATTTCAGCTGAAAGTCCACTGCTGAACATAGACGTCCCTCAAGTGTTGCCGTATTAAACGGTCCTGTGCGTCTCACATCCAATAGGCGCACGGTTGGCGCAGTGGTTGAGCGATTGACTGCTGCGCTGCGTGTCGCGGGTTCGATTCCCGCACGGAACAAATATTTGTATGACCTACATATAGTTGTTCCGGCTCTGGGTGTTTGTGTATGTGAGTTTATATGTTTGTAAACGCACCCACGATACAGGAAGAAATTCCTAGTGTGGGGCAACGTTTTTTAAAAAAAAAAAAAAAAAAAAATGATTTCTGTAACCTTAACCAAGTCATTGGTCCACTTAGTGTGAGGCCTTCCAATGCATTGTCTTTCTTCTCTTAGTATAGTTAATTCAAAATGAATAGATTCAGACCACGAGTCAAGTTGCAGTAGCAAATACATGTGACAGTAATGAAGGTTGGGGTATTGTAAAACAAGAAGGGGCCATCACAGCCACCATAAAGTTTGACCCGTACTGCACTTTTATCCTCTTGTGGTTGTTACATCACAAGGCTACTAAAGTTATATATTCACAAAAACTGATAGTACTTATGTCATACATTCATTTAGATTAGATAGGTCAATTCTGTAATGGATGTTAACCTGTTGTATGATTGCTTGAAATGTTGAAACATGCGTCTCCTGCATTTTAGTACTCTAATTTCGACGGGCTATTTCCGCAACTCCACGAGTTAGTGCGTATTTTGCGTACGGGTAGTATATTAGTACTCTATTATGGTGACATCTTTATTCAAGACATGGTCTTTAACTGAGGTTACCCTAATGATGATATGTATAATGATAATGTGGATACCGTGATGACTAAACCATAACTAGTGAAATGTGGATTTTCTATAAGTAAACCTCTGCCTCAACCAACCTTCAGGAGTTCAGGGAATACAGGGTGCATTATGTTATATTTCTTAAATAGTGATGATTCATAATCAGCTAGACGCATATCAATAAAATCCAA
Organism: Orthosia gothica; assembly: GCA_949775005.1. NCBI lineage: Eukaryota > Metazoa > Arthropoda > Insecta > Lepidoptera > Noctuidae > Orthosia > Orthosia gothica. Next base: position 30,658,451 of record OX459042.1, on the reverse strand, counting down.
TTCTACAAATGACTGCATCCCACAACTGTTTAAGATTTGGCTTGATGAATAAATAAATTATTGTTTCTATTATTTTCCAACAGGTTTACGTAAAAATGCGCTACAGGACAAGCAGTCAGCTCCGCATAGTGAAGCTGTCTATGATAGACTTGGCTGGCAGTGAGCGCGCGTCCGCCACCGGATGCGTCGGCGACCGCTTCAAGGAGGGCGCCAATATCAACAAGAGTCTACTGTCTTTGGGCAACTGTATTAATAGGCTTGCTGATGGCAGCAGTTATATTCCTTACAGGTAAATTTTTATGGGTGAAAGTGCTTATTTTAGTCTCCAGAGAAATATATGTAAAGATAGCAGTGCCTCCGGACTCAAACCTTTACATATATTTTTGTTGCCATACACCATTGCTGGAGAGAAAGCTCAATAAGGTTTTTTAATATGGCTCAAAAACCTCCATGCCTTCTTTTGTTTTGTTGCTATTGTTTTATTTGTGGAAATAATACCTTGACAAGCATATAAGACATTCCTGTCTATTGTCTACTCGGAGTAAAACTAGTATTTAATCCCGCCACTAAATATTTAATTACAAACAAACTTGATTTCCTTTGAAACTATTTATAACAAAAATCTTACATTTCCAGAGACTCAAAACTGACTCGTCTCCTGAAAGATAGTCTTGGCGGCAACTGCAAGACGGTTATGATTGCCAATGTCTCCCCTGCAAACGCCAGCTACGAAGATACTTACAACACGCTGAAATACGCAGCTAGGGCTAATAAAATACAGCTCAGTATTAAGAAAAATATTGTCGATGGAGATATGAGGGTGTCACAGTTAGTGAAGAATAATGCTGAGCTGATGAAGCAGGTGAAGGAATTGCAGGCGCAATTGTCGCTGAGTAGTGTTAAGGTGGTTTCGAGGGAGCCGGATATGGCTAAGGAGAAAGGTATGTTGTACAAGTATTTTTGTATCATTCTCTTTTTTTAATCGGCCAGATGATCAGCATTCTTATTCAATGTGGAAATAGTGCCATCGTTATGATCACTTTTCCCATTGACATCAATGTGGACGAATGACATAATGAGTCCGTTTCCGTTAACGTATTAAGTGTATTGTATAGAGTTTATACAATACTTCTTTTTTATGTTAGTCTTATGTTTTTGAATATTTTATTATATCTATTTCTTTTTCCAATTAAAAACTATGTTGTCTTCAAGTTTAGACTGTTATTTCATCTTTTCATTACAAAATAACAGCGACCACACAGCCCCTAGACGCCTAATAACAGGCGAGCGATGCCTGTCAACACATATGACTAAAAGATCATATATAGGTAATACAGGTCGCCATTCGACTATTTCGAATTAGTAGCGACCACTTCTGTGAGCCACACAACACTTCCGCGTCAGTCAATAAAAAAATGATTAATATTTTTAACATTTTATGTTATTACTAAACTAAGTAATAACATAAAATGTTAAAACTCCGTATATTATAATATAATAATAAAAAAGGTAATATTAATAAAACAATATAAGTACAAAAACTATTTATAAAAATAAAGATACCTTCCTGGTTTTATTTAAACCTGTCCCACCCTTAATGAGGCTTATGACCATGGTAAGGGACCAATTAGAGTGCAGTTGTCCCATTCCTCATACCTCAGCTAGTTGACATAATTGTTTTGATGTATTAGATCAAGCATTAGGCGTCTAGTGGCTATGTGGTCGATGCAAAATAATATTTTATATACATTATGGATCTATTTAAGTCAGTTAGTGCTCCATAACACAGTCAAAATTTTTTAACAAAAAAGTAGTGTTGTGTACACTACTTTTTTGTTAAAAAATTTTGACTGTTCATCACAAAAACTTAAAAAAAATACTTTTTCGTGTAGTAAAACAAGAATGGCGTAAACGCATCTCAGTAGAAGAGGCGGTCTACAGCGTACTGGAGTCCAAACTACTGACCTTAATGTCCCGCCAGCGCGTGCTGGCGCTACGTCAGAGGCTGCGCACGCGCGCCTTCTCGCACGTCGCTGATCTGGCGCATCGGTCCTCCTCGGAGGCTATGGAGCAGGTAATATTACTACGTCAGAGGCTGCGCACGCGCGCCTTCTCGCACGTCGCTGATCTGGCGCATCGGTCCTCCTCGGAGGCTATGGAGCAGGTAATATTACTACGTCAGAGGCTGCGCACGCGCGCCTTCTCGCACGTCGCTGATCTGGCGCATCGGTCCTCCTCGGAGGCTATGGAGCAGGTAATATTACTACGTCAGAGGCTGCGCACGCGCGCCTTCTCGCACGTCGCTGATCTGGCGCATCGGTCCTCCTCGGAGGCTATGGAGCAGGTAATATTACTACGTCAGAGGCTGCGCACGCGCGCCTTCTCGCACGTCGCTGATCTGGCGCATCGGTCCTCCTCGGAGGCTATGGAGCAGGTAATATTACTACGTCAGAGGCTGCGCACGCGCGCCTTCTCGCACGTCGCTGATCTGGCGCATCGGTCCTCCTCGGAGGCTATGGAGCAGGTAATATTACTACGTCAGAGGCTGCGCACGCGCGCCTTCTCGCACGTCGCTGATCTGGCGCATCGGTCCTCCTCGGAGGCTATGGAGCAGGTAATATTACTACGTCAGAGGCTGCGCACGCGCGCCTTCTCGCACGTCGCTGATCTGGCGCATCGGTCCTCCTCGGAGGCTATGGAGCAGGTAATATTACTACGTCAGAGGCTGCGCACGCGCGCCTTCTCGCACGTCGCTGATCTGGCGCATCGGTCCTCCTCGGAGGCTATGGAGCAGGTAATATTACTACGTCAGAGGCTGCGCACGCGCGCCTTCTCGCACGTCGCTGATCTGGCGCATCGGTCCTCCTCGGAGGCTATGGAGCAGGTAATATTACTACGTCAGAGGCTGCGCACGCGCGCCTTCTCGCACGTCGCTGATCTGGCGCATCGGTCCTCCTCGGAGGCTATGGAGCAGGTAATATTACTACGTCAGAGGCTGCGCACGCGCGCCTTCTCGCACGTCGCTGATCTGGCGCATCGGTCCTCCTCGGAGGCTATGGAGCAGGTAATATTACTACGTCAGAGGCTGCGCACGCGCGCCTTCTCGCACGTCGCTGATCTGGCGCATCGGTCCTCCTCGGAGGCTATGGAGCAGGTAATATTACTACGTCAGAGGCTGCGCACGCGCGCCTTCTCGCACGTCGCTGATCTGGCGCATCGGTCCTCCTCGGAGGCTATGGAGCAGGTAATATTACTACGTCAGAGGCTGCGCACGCGCGCCTTCTCGCACGTCGCTGATCTGGCGCATCGGTCCTCCTCGGAGGCTATGGAGCAGGTAATATTACTACGTCAGAGGCTGCGCACGCGCGCCTTCTCGCACGTCGCTGATCTGGCGCATCGGTCCTCCTCGGAGGCTATGGAGCAGGTAATATTACTACGTCAGAGGCTGCGCACGCGCGCCTTCTCGCACGTCGCTGATCTGGCGCATCGGTCCTCCTCGGAGGCTATGGAGCAGGTAATATTACTACGTCAGAGGCTGCGCACGCGCGCCTTCTCGCACGTCGCTGATCTGGCGCATCGGTCCTCCTCGGAGGCTATGGAGCAGGTAATATTACTACGTCAGAGGCTGCGCACGCGCGCCTTCTCGCACGTCGCTGATCTGGCGCATCGGTCCTCCTCGGAGGCTATGGAGCAGGTAATATTACTACGTCAGAGGCTGCGCACGCGCGCCTTCTCGCACGTCGCTGATCTGGCGCATCGGTCCTCCTCGGAGGCTATGGAGCAGGTAATATTACTACGTCAGAGGCTGCGCACGCGCGCCTTCTCGCACGTCGCTGATCTGGCGCATCGGTCCTCCTCGGAGGCTATGGAGCAGGTAATATTACTACGTCAGAGGCTGCGCACGCGCGCCTTCTCGCACGTCGCTGATCTGGCGCATCGGTCCTCCTCGGAGGCTATGGAGCAGGTAATATTACTACGTCAGAGGCTGCGCACGCGCGCCTTCTCGCACGTCGCTGATCTGGCGCATCGGTCCTCCTCGGAGGCTATGGAGCAGGTAATATTACTACGTCAGAGGCTGCGCACGCGCGCCTTCTCGCACGTCGCTGATCTGGCGCATCGGTCCTCCTCGGAGGCTATGGAGCAGGTAATATTACTACGTCAGAGGCTGCGCACGCGCGCCTTCTCGCACGTCGCTGATCTGGCGCATCAGTCCTCCTCGGAGGCTATGGAGCAGGTAATATTACTACGTCAGAGGCTGCGCACGCGCGCCTTCTCGCACGTCGCTGATCTGGCGCATCGGTCCTCCTCGGAGGTTATGGAGCACTATTACCATGTAATGTAGATGCTTAAAGAGGTTCGCGTAAAACTATGGTTATGAGTCTGATAAATGATCTCAGTATGATAGTATACTGGCTTTCTCCCAGCTAGACTTAAAATCAATTAATAAATATATTGATTTATATTTCATACATATACTATTTATTTTATAGCAATTTTTTTATAATTTATCTGTATCAATCTAGATGTGCACCGAAGAGATACCGCGACAAGAGCGCGCAGCCGAAAATTACATGAAACAATCTGTGCATTTAGACTCCAAAGTAATGACCGCATGGACGAAATGGGATGAAAGCAAGAAGAAACTACACGATGTTTGTGAACAGGCTCTTGCCGATTTCCCCGAATTAACCGACTTCGTTGAAAAAGTACAGTTGAACAGTGAACTACGACAGATCAAGGCCAGAGATAGTCTGAGACAGAAACTGTTGGCCATAGAAAATGAAGAAATCGAGGCCTTTACAGAATACATGAGTGACATGCCTTCTATGTTGAAGAAGCTGTACTTGACGCTAAAAGGGTACGACAAAGCCCCACCAGCATTGACCACTGAATACCTAGAGATAATGAAGAAAGCAAAGTTAGCCAAAGGCATAACGTGGTCAGACGACGGCAACGAAGGTGACTCACACTTCAAATTCATCTCGACTTTAGACTTACACAAACCTTCCACGACATTGGAATACAGTTTCTCCAAAAAAGGCGACGCAAATGCTACATTAGACATATTAAGCGACAGTGATGACCTAACTGACGTAGAAAATAAGAAGCCTAGACTATCGGCCAAAAAGCGCAAAGGAACGCCGATCAAACTGCCCAATAACGAAACTATAATTATAAATGATTCCTTCGAGAGCTTGGACACGACGAGGAACTTGAACTCGGCAAAGAAGATCAAGAGGGAATATGACATTGCAGCTGACGTAGAAAACTATGGTGTTATTGACCCTAAGGACTTGAATTCGACGTTTGTAATGACCGGGAAGCCGGAACGGACGGAATTTAAAATGGAACATGTTCCAGTACTTCAAGTGAAGAGGGGTCTGACAGATAGGACGAATACTATGGCGACGAGGACTATCAATTTTGGTGATAAAGGTATGTAAAACACGATCATATTTTACTTAGCTTCACTGCAAATATTTTATTCGAAAGAAATGCCTTTTTCCATTTTTACAGATGTGGCTAGAAATGTAGTGATGAGACGTATACTAATTATTATTATATGTCTCATCACTACATTATATTATAAAACAACTTAATTCAAAAAATCAAAAAACCCGACTGCTTCAAAAGCGAACTAAAAAGTCGTAAACAAGGAAAATATCATGCTGTGCAGGCGGAGGATACATATTCGCGGGCTGGCTGACCAAAATCTGGTGTATCCTCCGCCTGCACAGCATGATATTTTTCTTGTTTACGATTTTTTAGTTCGCTTTTGAAGCAGTCGGGTTTTTTGATTTTTTGAATTAAGTTTTTTAATTTATAACTTTTTAGTTAGTTTTCTTCGAATTAGATACATTTAAACATATAAGTGTTATGTATTTTTGAAATCACCTCTTAAAACCCTTTATTTTGATACCCCACACAATGGGTTTGGAAGAAAAAAAAAATTTGGGCCCCCACAATATGGCACCCAAAATCCGCCATTTTTCTATTATCCAATTTTAATGCAGCCTATGACACTCGCAGGGTTAAGACGCATAGATTGACGTATGCATCATCAAAATCGACCAACGCGTTTGGTCTCTGGAACGCCATATAGGAACAAACATACATACATACATATATACGTACATACATAGACTGATAAACACATTACCCTCCTTCGGCAGTCGGGTAATAAATTGATAATTATTATAATTATAATAATTTTCAATTTATCCTTTAATGTTCCCACTGCTGGGACACAGGCCTCCTCTCTAATAATATCGACTATTTAAAGAAGTATGGCAAAAGAAGAGAATACTGCGCCGGCCCTTCTTTTGTTGTTTCCCATCTTTTCCTCTCAATAGTTTGCACTCTTAGAATAGAAGTGAGCTAATACAAAATTGCTGTAATGTCCGATTAGTGATTACACTTACACTGAAACAGACCTTAAAATCCTACTCTAAAAGTAAAATTTAAAAAACCCCTGACACATTTATCTTGCGAAAACACCCCGATTCAAACAGTAAAACGCCCATAACTTTTGAACGGCTGAACCGATTTTATTCAAGCATAGCTAAGAACACTCGACAAAATCACCTTTCAAACAAAAAAACTAAATCAAAATCGGTTCATCCGTTTAGGCGCTATGATGCCACAGACAGACACACAGATACACACATACACAGCAACACACGTGAAACTTATAACACCCCTCTTTTTCCGGCGGGGGTTAAAAAGAGCCCAAATTATGAGTAAAAAAAGGGACATTAGTCACTTTATTAGGTACTCAACTCTAATTAATTTTTTTACTTTTTTTGAAGACCTAACACAAATTGGATTTTTTGAGTTAGGTCACTTTTATTCTGAGGGTGTGAATTATGCATCGTAAAATGTTGCCTCCCGCTACGTAATAGAACTTCTTTTATCTATTAATGATGACTAAAATTGTTTATACAGCAAAAATCGTGAAGCCAGTAGTCGGCAAAGCGATACCGTTCCGACGGCCGCCAGTACAGCCCAGCAACCTACCACAGACGAGGAGCTACGGCTTCGGGTCCAGTGTACCGCGGGATCAGACGCAAAGGAACGTGCAAGGTACATGTCAATAGCAATCTTATGCGTGTTACAATAAAGCCCTGTTTCATTTCTACCTGATGAAGTGACGAGTTGTTTTGAATTAGATATCGGACAACATATTTTAAATACTTCTTGTTGATGTTTACACCTTTCTATTATAATCTATTTTATTTTTTGTGAAATTCATGCAATGACTTCTCCCTGCTCTGGGTGGGTTAGGAGAATGTTTCAAACTTTTACTGACTAAAACCCACCCGTGTTACTTCAGTTGCTTGAGCAAAGACCGCGGCACAGATAATATAATACTAGCATACAGATGCCTCATCCCATACAAAGTAACCGTGCCGACGTATCTAGCGTTTTTCATCTGATTATACCGATTATTTTTTTGTAAATCCTAGCGTTCGGTTCAGTTCCACGGCGATAGATAGATCAACATCTATATCCGTGGAACGGACCGGAAGTCCGGAACGCAACCGAATGCGATCGATGTACAAAAAATAATCAGTATAGGACGTCAGCCGCGGTTACTCGTTTTTAATTCCGTTACACTCTAACTCCAAAGTATACTTTTGAAAAACTCGCGAAAAATGCGGCGTAGCAACTGTCCATGCTAGCTTTAATTGATTAAATGCTTATGGATATCATTTTCGTTTAAAATAAAGGTGTTTCTTTCAAATTTTCTATGTGAAATTCTATTATTACACCTTGTAAAACTTGATACTTTAAATTTCACCTGTCTGGATGAAGTGAAACAGGCCATGACGTTTTTGTTTGTCCCGTCTTTGTGTTCGTTGTAGTTTAAATATTCTATTAAGGCGGTACCCTGACCAAAAAATCAGCATGAGATATGAGCATTCCTATTGGCCTAGCGGCACTGGTGGCGCATGAATTACAGTAGTGAATACGCCCAGATTTTAGAATAAAATCGAATTTAAGTCTTTTGAAAAAAAAATTGCGACCAAAATTTTCGTTATTAAATTGTCTATCCATTAGTGTTAGTACAAAAAATAATTAATGAATACTTTATCTCTATCTCTATCAATAATTATTTCTCATTTTTATGGTTTTGTTGGAAGGAGATTAGTGAAACATATACCTCTTTAAAAAAAAAAGTATACGACCATTTTAGAATCAATAATATGAAGAAATTTAATGTATTTTTATTAGTTGATATTTCTTTTTAAATAACGTGTAGATAGCTCCTAAAAACAGCACGAAAAACAGCTAGCGTGGCGTTTTGCTCGGGGTACCGCCTTAAAATGTGTATGTAGGGGCAGTGGAATTTTCTATTAATATAAACATAACAGTTCCTAACACTGATGTGAAAAATACCGAATTTGCAATACCACAGGCGTTATCAAAATTATTTACGCTTTGTGCTATTCGCGCATGAGTTCTTACGAATCAATGATTGAAATAATTTCGGCAGAAAAATCTTAGTTCATATAATATTATTAGCATTAAAATTAATAAAAAGGTGCGCAGTACTCATAACCGGCGTGTGTGTATGACTAGATGTATGAATGTGTGTGAAACAAAAGAAGTATGTAAGAATCGTAGCAGGTGGCGTTCTGTAGTTTCTGCCTACCCCCATGGGAAAAAGGCGTGAGTTTATGCATGTATGTAATATGAATACTCCTCCTAATTCAGAAAAATCGGGCGTATGCATGCTATTTTAATATTTGCTAAATATAGCTACGATTTATTTTATAGTATTTTTTTTGCACGTTTTTACAGTTTCATTGTACCAAAATATGTTACAAAACAAATTAAAAAAATCGAGTGGATGCCTCAGAAATTTAAAACCGTGCCATCTATTCGAATAAATTTTAAACGATCCATTCAAATAATCTTTTATATGTGAATTTAGACCCCAATATTCCTTAATTTTGTGCTTAGTAGAGTTAATTAAACAAAAACATACATTTTTTATGATCGTCTCTAGAAAATCTTAATATTCACAAAACTCAATAACAAATCGAAGCTTATCACGCCATCTAGAGCAATTTATTTAAACCAAATTTTCTTTTTTCGTGTTGGGTGCCTGTGGGATGAATATAGTTGTTGGCACGTAACTTGGCAAGCGTCGTTAGATCACGCACAAGTCGTTTTTTACGTCTATTTGGTTACGAAGCGAGACGCAAGGAACGTTTAGCACCGTTCCGAGCGCGCGATTGGTTGGTCAATTGACACAAGGATCGACTGACCAATCGCATCGCGTCCACGTTCCGTTTGCTCTATCTGTCAGTTCACGCACTATGCGCGAACTTACACCCACTACGCCAAAACCTTGCCAAGTTACATGCCGGTGACTATAACATAATAATTAATTAGCATTATGAATGTGATTTTTCGTATACGCTCGTCGTACACAAAGTTAAAGCGGCATTTTATATGAAAAACATCATCTAAATTCATAGATTGTCACGATTATAGTTCATTCTACATAATTATACTTCAAAACTTGTTTATGTTAGTCCTACATAATATTATAATACATAGCATCTAATTCTAACATTGTGAACGTCCAAAACATTAACCCACTAACAATTCCCTTACATGTACGTGTTCGTGTGCCGTTTAACAAACTAATAGACTCAATGGCTCGTGGGAAGACGAATGTCACTCAAAAATCAGTCGGTCTCAAAGCAGTGCGAGCGCGCGACAGGTTCCAGTCACATCCCTACTCCAGACCACCGCCAGTCTCCAGGAAATGAAGGGACCAGAGACAAGAAGAGGACTGTACATAGTAGGCTAGACCACAAAGGTTTGTGCTATCGTTGAGTTTTTAATTAAGAATTTGTTTGATACTAAGCAATTTTTTTAGATATAGACTGATTGATTATAATCCTGTTGTTCTGTAAATTAAATTTTATAGAAGTAAAAATGTTTAATTTACTGCTGTTCAGGGTTGTAGAAAACGTTTACTTTAGTAGACATAGAGAATGCTCGTTTAGTATCTTTGAGAATGCCTAAGTTATGGCTCATTTACATTTGGTTGTTTTGACCGATTTGGTTGCATCCTGTATTCGGTCACCGACTAGTGTAAACAGGTTTTCGGTTAGCCGTATTAGACCACAGCCCGTATTCGGTCACCAACTAGTGTAAACAGGTTTTCGGTTAGCCGTATTAGACCACAGCCTTTATTCGGTCACCAACTAGTGTAAACAGGTATTCGGTTAGCCGTATTAGACCACAGCCCGTATTCGGTCACCGACTAGTGTAAACAGGTTTTCGGTTAGCCGTATTAGACCACAGCCCGTATTCGGTCACCAACTAGTGTAAACAGGTTTTCGGTTAGCCGTATTAGACCACAGCCTTTATTCGGTCACCAACTAGTGTAAACAGGTTTTCGGTTAGCCGTATTAGACCACAGCCCGTATTCGGTCACCGACTAGTGTAAACAGGTTTTCGGTTAGCCGTATACGGCCGCAGACCGTTTTCGGTGACCGAACACGGCTGACGTTTTGATACGCGCCACTCATAGAGAATAAATAAATGACTGAATGCAGTCGTCGAATCCGGTAAACCGACAACTTAATCGAATACGGTTGCCGTATTCGGTGACCGACGTAATGAAATGAGTCCCAATTCGGTTAACCGAATCGGTCCAAACGAAAATAGCCGCGGTATACGGTGGCCGAATTAATGTAAACGCGCCATCAAAAATTTACTAGGTAGCTAATTGATTTGACACAAAAATGTATCTGAAAACTTCGAAAAATACACGAAAGTTTTTTGTTAATTACTGTTTACACACAAAACAATTTCATATAGTGGTAGAAGTTACAAATTCAAATAACATTAGAAATAATACGAATCGGACTTTAAATATTACCTATGTACGCAGAACTAATCGTGTCTACATTCGCAAAGTTTGGACTAAAATTTAATCAAAATCGAAACTTCGATATTGGGTACGTCAGAATTATTGAGTGTGCCGGTTTGATTGGTCGCTCGTGTTAAACGCTCTATTTTGTCCACGCGGGATTGCTAACGCTTTGTGGGAATATACTCTCACATTCTAAAAAACATTCAAATAAATGTTGTTTTCCCAAATTGACTTTTGAAAAGTTGATTTTTTTGTCGGGAATATAGGAAATATTATCACTAGAATTATGTACCCTCAATTTGTAATGTATTAACTTTATTCGAATATTGACATTGAAATGAAAACAAACATGTGATATTTATAAGGGCTTCCATGTGTATGCTAATTTTTATACACAAAAATGTAGTATTACACGTTGCGCGTGTCGCTCAAATAAATAAACATGGGTTGTTTTTGGCCCGCATTTGTATTTCTTCACTCGTAACTATTCTTTACACGAAAACAATATTGATTTCTTTGGTCATAGACATTATTTAACTTGTTTAAGATAGCGATTATAATCTTATACTATAACAGATTAAAAATAACGAAAACAAAAAGCTATTCTATCTGATAATACTTAGTATTCTTTCGTTTTCTCGACGTCTTTAAAAAACATCGTTGCTATATTTTTTAAGTGTAGTTTTTTAACACTAGTTTTAAAGTATTGCTTTAATATTTTGTGATGATTAATTTTTTGTAAATGTATTGATGTATATCAAATGTATTGTATAGGAATTTTGCTTTTATATAACTTATTGTAATGTAACTAGACATTTTTGTGAAGACTTGATTAACTGGACTCAAAACTGAAAACTCAGGGCCCACTTGCATCATAAATCAATCTAGCGCTAAACGAATTTAAATCTTCGATCTATTTCTTTCAATCGTTTGAAGATGAACGAGACAGAATTATGTTTTACATACTTTTAGCGTTAAATTCATTAAGTGATTTGTGGTGCAAATGGCCCTAAATGTCGAATATGGTTTTGCTATTTCCATGGATTAAGCTAAGACTTAATTCGTGTGAGATATCCACACTACCATACGATTGACTGGCGTGGAATAAAAGTTAATTATATTATTTTCGTACTACATTTTGTATTACATTGAACTTCAACTGCTATTTCTATAACTTCATTTCCAAAGTATCCCAGCAACTCCGCAATGAAATCGAAACGAAAGTATTTCATACTTTAGCAGATTCCAATAACATTTTCGAATGACGTCAATGTAGGAAACGATTCTTGCTGATACTACTTTTGTATGAATATTGTACTAACTTAGATTACTTTTGATATATTAATTGTTTTTCTATATGTAGCTTTACATTTACTTTGCTTTTGTAAATGATAAATTTCTCAAACCTACCCACTATTTGATAATAATTCAAATAAAATTAAACAACTAAGTAACTGAAATGTAACTAATGATTAGAATTTGAATATATCATGTATAATTAATTATTACTAATGACTGAATTATTTTGTAGGTGTATTGTTTAATTAAAGAGATTTGAATATAAAGTGATCATTGTTTTATTTTTCACTATCCAATCATTTGGGTTGTATTTATCGTCCTTTGTGTTCTAATGCTGTTAGAAAGGTACAACCCATAGACTACATTTCATCTTCAAAGGGTTAGTTCACATAAGCTGAGTGAATCCGCTTTCCGCACAAAGACGAATAATATCATAAAAAATGTTATAAAACACAAAAAACAGTCAAATTATTTTTCTCTTTTCATTGATGCGCGACGGTTCAACAGACTGCCTCTTTAGAAGTGCAAAAAATCCTGTAACTGCGACTCGCGTCATGCCGACTTGTCGAGTACAGTGCTTTACCCCTTGAAACGTGAACCTAGTCAGTTCCTCTTCACGCAGTCTACACTCTACATGCGACACTACAGTCCCATGTTAATTTATTCCTATTTTTAGCGTTGCATTCCTCTCCACTGTGATCTGACCCGTATGCAGACCCCATTAGATCCGGGGTGCACTCCGGTACAGGAGTCTAATTACGACGGGTACAAATTGAAGGCTTTGAAATACACCCCGGCTTTCTACATGCCTCCTGTACCGTGCAGCTAAGTTCAAATGAGATATTCGATTCCAAAATTTGCACATACACAACTGAATTTAGTGGAGTGCTGCGCAAAAGGTGAGCGCTTTATAGTTTTCGTATTTCGATTGAATTGAAATTTTTGTGAATAGAATTTCGAAATACTCGTATTTCGAGCTTCCTAGTTCCCTTCTCAGTTTCATTCCATAATTTGGTATGCAGAGTTTATTGTTTATGATAGAGCTATTAGAAAGCGGGATTACATAAATAACCATCTAAATAAGTTACCTATGCATTTATTACATACTAAGGTTCGTGGGTCGTTTCTATATCTAATAATGTCTGTTTTCTCTTTGAGGTAAAACAGTTAATTTTCCCGAAAAAAAAAATCGCTACGCAACATGCGATTAATTAAAATCGATGTCACGTCTCGATTCATTCCGCGCCGGGTCCCGAAGGTAGGCGAAATAAAAAACCGGCCAAGTGCGAGTGGGCCTCGCGCACGTACCATTATCGCAAAAACGGCAAAAACAAACATTTGTTGTATGGGAGCCCCACTTATATATTAATTTTATTCTGTTTTTAGTAGGTATTTGTTGTTAGAGGACAACAAAAATACATCATCTGTGAAAATTTGTCTAGTTAAAGCTATCACGGTTCATGAGGTTCAGGCTGCCGGGCGAGCACGGCCTACTGTGACAGTGACAGGTTGAGTTACACATTTTTATTACAGTTTGGGAGCAACAACCGTGATAAGCCTATCACAGAATTCACACAGGCCATGCTCGCCGGGCAGGTTTTATCTCATGAACCGTGATAAGACTTAGTAATAGGGTCCCGTTTTTAACCTTTGCGTACGGAACCCTAAAATTCAGGCAAAGGTGTCAACAAAAACGCGTCGAACCCTGAACGAACCGCAAATGAATTGATTCGACGCAATCAATTTTTTCCCGCCCTTCTAACTTAGGGAGCTAGGGTACACACCGGCTCATTCACTCCCGCTCTGATTATCGGTCAATCATTCGGTCTCACCGTTCAGTTAACTGGAAAATTGGTAATTAGGTATAGGTGATAAAATGTGGAAAGTGTGCTGTTAGGAGATAAGAACGGTCAAGGGCGAATATCCAACAAGTCTTTGGATTAGAATAGTTTTTTACGTTAGGCGTTTAGAGGTTTTTTAACGCAAGCCTGTTATGATTATTTAGGTAGATACTTAAGTAACTAGGTTTATATAAATTTCCAATAAAAATATAGTTGTATTATTAAACAAGCTTTTTTAGCTTAACCATGCGTTGTCATCCAAACCAATTATTTAAGCAAAATTTCATCTTAATCGGTTTCGGATGCTTTAAAATTCAGTTGCAAGATTTGACCCAAACATACATTACAAGTTAAACAAAAGCTATTAACTAATTATAAAAATACTTAATTAATTAAAAACTCAAAAAACCCGACTGCTTAACAAGCGAACTAAAAAGACGTAAACAAGAAGAAAATCATGCTGTGCAGTCGGAGGATTGACAATCTTGATGGGGTATTCCTGTGAGGTGCTGTACCTATCTGATCAAACCAAAACATGAAATCTGAAGTTTAACATCGAAAAATTGTATTGAAACGTCGAGATCGGTGTATCCGACCACCGAAGGAGGGCAATGTGTTTATCAGTCCATGTATGAATGTTTGTTCCTAGAGACCAAACGCGTTGGCCGATTTTGATGATTCTTACGTCAATCGATTCGTCTTATCCCTGCGAGTGTCACTGGCTACATTAAATTTGGAAAAGAAAAAAATGGCGGGGATTTTGGGCACCATTTTGTGGGGGATTTTTTTTTTTCTTCTAAGTCCATCGTGTGGGGTACCAAAATAAAGGGTTTTAAGAGGTGATTTCCAGAAAATATTACACTTATAATATATGTTTATATGAAACTAATTCTAAAAAAAATACTAAAATTTTGTAATTAAAAAAAGTTAATTCATTAAATCCAAAAACCAGACTGCGTAAAAAGCGAACTAAAAATCATGCTGTGCAGTCGGAGAATACATTTGGTTTTGGTCAGCCAGCTCGAGAATATATATTCTCCGACTGCACAGCATGATTTTCTTCTTGTTTACGTATTTTTAGTTCGCTTTTTAAGCAGTCGGGTTTTTTGATTTTTTTACTAAACTTTTTTTGCCGTTATTATTTGACAGCAAAATCTTGAATTTGTATCACAACATTTGTACCTTTATGTAATTCGGAAGATACCTACAATAGGTCACTGCTAGAAAGCCGCATTTCTCGGACCTCGGCAGCTATTTGGATAAAACTAATTAACTATCTTGTGCCTTTATCTATACGTGGGTTTGCGATGCGGTGAGATGCCTAACCTCAGCGATCATAAAGCTGTGGCTACCTACTTACCTCGTGTTGAATTATAAGGTCACCTAAGCGTCGCCTAATGAGATTTAGATAAATCACTAATGAGAGGATTCTCTTGACTATGTCTTAATGTCCTATGTCCCCTAGATGGGGCAGAGGGCGTCTACAGATTTCCTCCATCACGATTGGTCTTGAGCTTCACGCTTCACCTCGCTCCACGTCATTCCGATGCTCGCCGCTTCTGCCAACAGGGTGCGACGCCGTGTTTGACGGGGACGGTCACGCCTTCTTTCCACTTGGGAATTCCGCAGTCCAAAGCTTGATTGGGAATGTGATCGGGACCCCTACGGAGCGTGTGGCCAATCCATCTCCAATTGCGACGTTTGATCTGGCGGTCGATCGGGCTCTCGTGGCATTTCTCCAACAGTTCTACTTTGGAGATGGTCTCGGGCCAGTAAATGCCGAGGATGCGACGAAGACAGCGGTTGACGAGTTGTGTGAAGGAGAAGAATCTCTTACCTAGTAGCTAAGATATTGTCATAGTCTGGAACAACAATAAAACAATAACATCATGCCTGTATTAATTCCCCGAAAGGCTAGAGAGGTGCATCTGAGTACAGTCACATTTTGCCAGTTAAGTGTAATAGGGGGGAGCCTATTGCCATCAACCGGCACAAGTCCAGACTCTGAGCTGTTACTGAGATAATCCAGATGGAAAAACCCAATAAAACTCCCCGACTCGGGAATCGAACCCAGGACCTCAGCAGTAGCGCTTGCGACCACACCCTCCTTTTGGGCTTCGCCGAAGTCGGGTAAAAATAACTTAAGTATCTCACTCATTTCAATAGATGGCTTTATAGGTCTTACAGAAGCTTTATATAATAGTTTAATGGGCTTTGGCCACCATGATGAGAACAACTGGATCTGATGTCGAACGCTTAAACGTAGAGTGCTGTTTCCTGTAAAATCTGCTTAGATTTCAGCAGACACATTCATCATCACACATTCGTCATCTGGTGATTGGTGTCTGCTGGCTGCAGACACCAATCACCAGATGACAATGTAATCGAAGAATCAGTTGCACACTGCAGAGCTCGAAATATCTTCGGTCGTGAAACTATCCCAACCAGACATGGACTTGTATTATAAAAATATTTGTAGGTAGGTATGTAAAAGCATTTTACAGGTAGGTACAGGCGGGTAAACATTGTCTAAGATTGTACCTAAGTCTACTTTTGTAAGTCTTGTGGCATTGTGAGTCGGACTTCCCGTGGGGACAGTTTCGTCGTTCACAGATCACTACCCCCATCTGAAAGTAAACTTCCCGAACTTCGGTTGTTTGGAGCCTTTTTTACACGTGTGGGTTTGTTGTTCTTTCCAACTCGGATAGAATATACGGGCTTAGGAGGAAGTATTAACTTTTAGTTTTTAACGTATACGTGTGATTTGTTGTAACAAAGGTAAAAGCATTGCATACTTTGCAAGTAGATATCTATCTATTATGTTACCGCTAATGACATCATGGCTCAGCGGTTTTGTTTTGGGCTATCGTTCGTTGGGATCACCCTGGAGTCAACACCATGACCAAGGACCAATCTAGTGCTAATAACTTCAGACTTGCTGACCGACCCTGATCGCCCGAATAGTGCTGAACAGGCTTAATTTTCCTTCATCATCATGCCAGTACGAGTGGAGAAGAAGCACTGAGGACGGTGCAGCAGCATTAACCCACAAGGGGCTTAAAAACCCGTACAGAATTTATTTAAGTTAATATTTTGTAAGTAGGTATGTTTGGACGAGAAAATATGTTCTGTGTTGGTTAAAATAAATGATTAGAGACGAATATTTCAATATTAATTAAAATAGTAATAATGAATAGTACAATAATTATGGTAACTATAACGATACGGAAAAGTCTTGACACTTCTATTCTATAGTAACAGGGAACAGTGAACTCTACACCATGATGTGTTTTAAGTGCCACGTTTGGCGTACGGATTGGTGATTGCATAGTTAACTACTGTTTTTCGTCGAGATAGCCACCACCAGCTGAACCACCTCGACATAATAAAATCCTCGTTCGCCGTTAATATTAACGCTTATCAAACTCCGTACCCATTACTATAGCAGAGGAGCGATCCATTCGCTTACATCTCAATAATTACCATCATTTAAATAAGTATTTTGCTATCGCTTCGTTTCTATCAATATTTATTTATTTATTATATACTTTATTGTACTAAGAAAAAAAACATAATACTTAAAAGACGTGAGTCCAAAGCAATAAAATTTACCGCACCGCACGCCGCTGACAGTTGACAATGTCAAATTGGACTTGTGTCAAAGTAGCACTGCATCGTGCTGATTCGTGCCGTTTTGTTTCTAAAACGCCGAATAGTCTACGTGTAAAGTGGTTTTTACGAAAATAAATTCCTTTTCGAGTATTTAATATAGGTAAGTGAGCCAGCAGCTAAGAAACAACAACGTTACCAAGTTCAATGTATTGATTTCAAGGTTGTGTTCTGTCAAATGTTAGGTTAAAATCGGAAAATGCCTAATTGCCTGCTGTTTACTACCAAATTATAAACGTGCAAAATCACAGTGATTTCTATAGCAAAGAAAATTAACTTGTTTTATCCCATTGTATAAATTTGGTTGTTCTCGATACAACTAGTGGCATCTATTAGATTTTTTCGTAACTACAGTTTTCCCGGTTTCCACGACCACTCGGTTTCGCTTTTCTACGAAAGGAAAAGAATTTTTGTATCAATTTATGCTCCGTTTCATTTAATTAATAAACCATAACTGATTAAATTTCACACTTTTTACTAAAAACATTTTTTTAATGATAGTCGTCGATGTTTATGTTCCTAATTTGATTTATGAAAAAAACATAACATTGTTGAGATTGTACTGTAGGAAAATTCAAATGTTCTTAGAAAATATTTTTATGGATTTTGAGTGTCGCGGCAAATATTTGAAATGGCCTGCATAGATTGCATCATGCAGCGTCGTTCTATACTTCGGTACTTCGTGGTACGAAGTACCGAAGTACCGATTCACTATTCCGGTCAGCAAACTAAATTACCATCCAACTTACACTGTGAAAAGTCTTAATTAGTTTTAGCAATCAATTTTTACGCCCTTTAGTCGCACTTATCATTTATAGTTTTACTTTGTGTGATGCTCAACATTTGCATATTGCATTCTATTTATCGGTCATTTCTATTCTAGTATCGGACTCGGTTATCTTTCATTATATAATTAAATAGATGGCGCTGATTGATACGGTATTTACCATAGATTTAGTTTTTTTTTTGTTTATGGTAATTTCATAGTCATTTTAGCGGGAAAATCTTTCTGACGTGACAGGTCACGTCACAAAGATTTACCCGCTAAAATACACGCTACATCTGGATGTAGGATAAACTGCCGCTGCTATAAACCTTGGAAATACATACAATATTAAGTAATTGATCCCTAACTGCATTGCCAGGTGCTATTTTGCTTCCTGGTTTTCCCTTTATTTATTTATTTATAGTTAATTAAAACGATACAAAGACCAATTACAATAATTAACATAGAATAATTGCAGGCAATAGGTTTTTTTTTTGCAATCTTTTTTATTTTTTATCATGCGAAAACGCACTTGCGTTATCGCGCGATTTCACACGTTGCAATTTGCATACACGAATTAATTCATGAAATATGCAATACTTTGTTGTTTGAAGCATATAGGTATTTACCAGCTGCGTTTATTTACAAATTACTGCAGTAAATTTATTTATTTATTTAAACTTCATGCACAAAGGTACAATGGCGGACTTAATGCCTTAGGCATTCTCTACCAGTCAACCAAGGGTTGTAAATACATTTATTCATTAAATAATTTGATTCCTATCGCGAATTGCCATACCTCTAGCGTGCTCGTGCTATGAGCATTTTGCCGACGCGACGGTGGGAAAGAAATCGTGTTATTTTGTACACGATGCATTTGTCAAGCTTCCTAGTAGCTGTCTCCCCGTACTTCGACTCCTTGGTTTAGAAATAAGAAGACATTCAGTGCAAGGATAACCGCAGGGGAAAGGTGTTTTGATGGTGTGTCACGTTTGGCGGCAAATTGCTCACTGCGCGTCGCGCGAGCATTTACCAACGTAAAATTTGTGTTTGGTTTCTATTGTTGTACTTGTAATATATGATTCAAGTTTTCATTGGATATAATGTTGTTTTGATGTAAATATCGTAACAATAGTAATTAATAAGTATTAGTTGGTTTTTATAAATTAATGGGCGATTTGGTTGCGACTGCCTATCTGACATCCATAACCTAGTAACTGGGTATAGTGCGGGACAAGTAAGTTGAACCAAAATGTATCATCGTTCTCTTGAAATTAGACGATTTAAACCGAAATGAAGCCTTTCGTTGTGACCTAACAGTTGGCAATTTGTATATTGTAAACGATTAGGTCGTAGAAAAGGGATTTATTTCAGTTTAAATTGTTTAATTTCAAGAGAACGATAATACATTTTGGTTCAACTTATGTGTCCCGCACTATAACACCCTGGGTAATACCCCTTGGAACGACTGAATATCCTAAGTAAAAAGTCATAATTCGAGGTTTGGCTCTCGCCTATTTCGACTTTCAATATTGGAAGAATTTAAAATAAATATTCCATAAACTGATAAAAAAATATATGTACTGTGCCCGTATGTTTTCCTTTTTGATGATACATTATCTTTAGAAGCACCCTTAAAAGATGCTCAAAATTGCGATGTCAACAGAGGCCTAGTGTACAAATTTTAAAACTATAAATGAAAAAAGGAAAACATAGGCGCTCAGTATAATCAATATATTGAAAAATGCTCCCTACGTACGCGGCCACTCACGTTTCATGGAAAGGCGCGACTACTCTAGAGTTAAAAAAAAAACCGCCAGAGGAAATTGGCGTTCTTTATTTAAAAAGATAAAGCCGGTACGTATTTTTTTATGCCATCACCAAACAACTGCTCTTCTTTATTTGACCAAATATATGTATAAAAACACACATCCTGGTTGAAATCGTGACGTTCTATAGAGACCGAACCACACGATCATCACTTAATGTCTTTGATATAAATTAATAAACTGTAGTACCCAATTGATTCAATGCCATTGACCGATAAAACTAGTTTGAGTTTGCACGCGTTACAATTTTGCAGACGAGACAGTCCAATAAAAACATACTTTGTTTTTGAACACGCTGCTAACGTTAATTTATTAGTTTCTAGTCGCTCTTTTGTGTCGTGATTTGGTACGTGTTGGTGTATATTTTAAAAGTTCTTGTGTGTTTGATTTTATAGTCTTCTTAAGTCCCAAATCATAGCTTCTACTGTGTATGTGTATTGTGTAGTGCATTTCTTAGTTCACAAATTGCTATATCTTCACGTTGAACAAATTCGTTGTTGCTATGGAAGCAATCCAAAAAATACACTCGTGTAATTTCGATAAACGCGGTTTCAAATTAGAATATTCAGCAGGAGTAGTTTTCTTGATTAGATTTGGTTAAACGATTTTCCGGGTTTGAAAAACTTTCGCTTTGTATTTGACTCGTACGGTAAAACGATAAGTATGACCACGCGGCGCTGAAGTTATTTTATTCTGTCTATTTAATGATGTGGATACAACACTCGTTGCATCAGCCGTTCAAGGGCTCTTCATAATGCACCTGGGAAGTCCCGAGCGTATCCGATGTATAGACTATATAGTTATAGACATAGACAACAGATTAGGTGTTGCTGCTGTTAAAATATTATGAAATACGAGTACTGGTATCAGGTAGAGCTTTTTATTGTTTTTAATTTCCAGATATAATTTAACAAACCACACAGTTTAACCACAGTGAAATATAAATGTGGTTTAAGAAACAAGCCATGGCAAAACCAATCGTGACACGATTAAAATACGTAATATTTAAATAAATATCTATCCACGAGTAGCTACGTACGGATTTATGGACAGAACACACCTGAATCAACTGTTTGAGCACAAATTTTACTCAATACTCATAGACGCTTATACTGATGCCGAATTATTGATAGTGCAAGGCCATCTAAGCCTGTATTATTTTTATCGAATTCGTTATCGCCACACGCGTAAAGTCAAGTTCATTGTCAATGCTTATGATAAAATAATTTATTTTTAGATTTGAAATAAATATAGCACGTCTAAATGTCTTTGAGACATCCGGGCCACGATGACCTAATTTCTTGTTAAAAAACAATGTGTTAATGACCTACTTTATATAAGTTCAGATATATTTATCTTGCTATTAGATAAAAGTGCAATTTTGTTATTGTGCCGTAAATATTAGGTACTCTTCGGAAGACGATAACACAACACAGACAGTATTAAACTGTTTGTTTGATAAGAAGGTTATCGCCTAACAACAACTGACAAAGCAGACGCTCTGTCTGAAATATTAATGATATTATGTAACGCAGTTTTGAATAATACGCCAGATAATTCGTCCATGAATCGGACCTTTGCACAGAGCTTTTCTTGCGCACCATCCCTGATTCAAATCAACGCCACTGGCCGAGTGTAACCCAATTTGATAATAGAATTTGGACGTATTTAACTCCCGAATCTAGTGGCCCAACCGACACTTCAATTCCACAAGTAATATTTGAATTAAACCGGAGACGATTCGACGCCCCTGGGGTACAGTGTCGCCAAAATAGGGTACTGGTCCCCGAAATGGGCTGGCGGCCTCAACACGGCCCGTCTTGTCAGGGTTAATTGATTTATGTATTCCACTCCCGTAGGCTCAGATTAATAGATTTGTTGCTTAAATAATAATCCGTGATGAATTTAGAATTGGCAATTTAAGTTAGTATGGGGATTCGACGTTATTGTTGTTCCAGATTTATTATCCGGGAATTGGACGAGATTTGTTGGTGAGCTAGTCTTTGTCAATTGCCTTTTTGATGGATTGGTTTATTTCATAATAATGGTTATTATGATTTTCATTGTAGCTCAAGCGGTGATAAAGTTATTCTATTAAGTATTCAATTGATGACAAAAAGGATGAATTGAGAACATTAAATATCAATAGCGTCTGTTTTATTGTGTCTTAAATGTATAGGACAATGTCTGAAACATTGTATTCTATTTATACATTGTTAGTTTAGCGTTACTATTTATTTATAGTTCGATATGTTGTTTACTTCAAACCCCTGATATAAATTAATAGCAAACAATCCACGTCCCACACTATTTTCAATTTGCGGTAACAAAACACACAGTTGGGCTCTTTGTTAAAGTGAATCAATGCTTTTAAAGTGAACGTTTAGTAAGTCTGAGTTAGCCGACTCATCCTTATCCTAATGCTCGTTAATGGTTCAAGTTTCAAGTTAAATTCGGTTGCTTAATTAACTCTGTAAGTTATCGGTTCTCGGTTCATTGTAAAACTAATGCAATCTTCGGCTTTTGCGGGAGAACGTTAGTAACTTCATCATTGACTATTTTGTCAAATTCTGGTATATTTTTTACGGATCTATTACCTTCATTTCGGCGTATTGTAAACGCGAAACCAAAATACGTAGTGCTGCTCAGTTGCGTTTTCACAGTCAGGAGCTGTACGACTGACTTTTTGTGTACTAGACTATTAACGGTAAAATCCATAAACTTGTTCTTTTACTCGTAGCAAAAAAACCTGGTTTCTTTATAACTTTGCCGAAGTTTGTTTATTAGCCTAGAACAGGACTTCATTAATACTTTCTTTAGCCTTTCCACTGAATAATCCGTCGTTAAAAACTAGATAATCGCCTTGAATAATTTCCTGTCCATTGACTTAGTAATTTGATAGCCGTTACCAGGTAGTCTCATCGTTTCGTGTTGACAGGATAATGACAGGGAATTTGCTTAATGATGTTTGTTCGCAAAAGCGAGGAGTTGACGCCGCCCGGTCGGACCCTCGGTTGTTTTGTGAACTTCAGTTTCTTTTTTTGTACGTGCTGTTAGAACTTGAGACCCAATTTACCGACAAGCGATTCGATTAATTTTGGAAATTTTCATCAGCATAATAAAGTTTCATTGTTTTTGCATTACAACTAGTTTGTTTTTGTTTCAGATCCAAAATGTGTGGAATTTGGGCGTTATTCGGCGTGAGCGAAGACTTATGTCCACTATGTACGGAGAGCTTTGTGAAAATCCGTCACCGCGGCCCCGACGCGTGGCGCTTCGAGGCCGACGCTCGGGAACCATTCGCGATATTCGGCTTCCGAAGACTGGCTATTGTTGACGGTCTTCACGGCATGCAGCCGATGAGATTGCATCTCTATCCTCGCACAAATCTCATTTGCAACGGAGAAATTTACAACTGCAAGCGGTTACAAACACAATACAAGTTCCCATATGAAACAGAATGTGATGTGGAGGCCATTACACATCTTTATCATAACTTTGGCTTCCAGAAAACCGTGAAGAACCTGGATGGTGTCTTTGCATTTTGTCTAATGGATGGTGAGAAGAAGAAAATCTGTGTCGCTCGTGATCCTTACGGCGTCCGCCCTCTCTTCGAGTACTGGGATGAGGAAAGAGGTGTCTTAGGACTCTCTTCTGAAGGCAAGGGTTTGATTAAGTTAAAAGAAAACGGCAACGGCAGTGCCACGCTAAGACAGTTCCCACCGGGTCATTACGCGCAATGGAGTATATTAGACGACGGTAAAGTTAAACTTGATTTCATCGAGCGATACACATCGCCTGGTAACCCACCGAACTTCCTGCCATACGTTTCAGAGAAAGATCTAGAAGGCAAAAGCATAGAAGAAACAACGGCTCAACTGTTAGAAGCCGCGTGTGAAAAGAGATTGATGTCAGACAGACGTATTGGCTGTTTACTTAGCGGTGGGTTAGATTCTTCGCTTATTGCGTCCTTAGTAGTGAAGCTGGCTAAAAAGAATAACTTGCCGTACAAGATACAAACATTCGCTATAGGTATGGGTGATTCGCCAGATCTGATAGCGGCGCGATCAGTCGCCGATTACCTGGGCACTGAGCATCATGAAGTACAGTTTGACGAGAACGACGTTAAAGAAGTGTTGGACAGTGTGATATATCATTTGGAATCTTATGACATAACTACGATACGCGCTAGTTTGCCCATGTATTTACTGTCGAAGTATATCAAAGAGAAGACAAACACGACTGTAGTGTTCAGCGGAGAGGGAGCAGATGAATTGGCGCAGGGCTATATTTACTTTAGGGATGCTCCTTCCGAGAATTTAGCACACGAAGAGAGCTTGCGTTTGCTCTCAGACATTTACTTATACGACGGTCTCCGAGCGGACAGGACTACTAGTGCATTCAGTTTGGAACTCCGTGTACCGTTCTTGGACATTCAATTTACTAGCCATTATCTTAGCGTTGATCCAAAATTGAGGCAGCCTCAGAACGGCATAGAGAAGCATTTGCTAAGGAATAGTTTCGCTAAGAGTGGATTACTGCCCGACACGATATTGTGGCGTCACAAAGAGGCCTTCAGTGACGGAGTTGCGTCTGTAAAGAAGTCATTGTTTACTATAATCGGGGAGGTAATCGCTGAAAGGTCGATTGAAGAGAATGCTGTTTATCCAGGAGTACAGCCAAAGACAGCCGAGTCTAAATATTATCGGTACGTGTTCGAGAAGTCGTACCCCGGCCAGCATGTATTTACTCCGTATTATTGGATGCCGAAGTGGGTCGCCGGGGTGTCCGATCCTTCTGCGAGGTTTATAAAGCATTACAAGAACAACTAAAGCAATTTCTTGGCTGTATAAAGTTGTTGAAAACTTAATTTGCGGCAACCGCTTATTTATGTTGAGCATAGCTCTTACGATTAGGTTTTTTTAGTCAATTGTACATTTGATTTGTACCTATTATGTTTTAACAACAAATTTCGATTCTGTTAGGTTACCCTCATAGATTTTATATAAATCTTCTTGCAAACCTTACGTAAGTTCAATTCTTCTACGAGTTATCGTTTTTAGTTACTTGCACTTACTTAAAGCATTTCAATATGTATGAGTTCTTAAGTTATTTCTGTGTGGTAAATTCCGTTAGACGTGTAACAAAGTGTGCTAACTGCCAATAATTGACTTGCGGCGTTCCGTACAACTTCGCTCTCATTATTCCCAGGACGATCTCGAGCCTCCCCACTTGGTCTTAGAGTAAAGATAATTTACTTTTCATGTTAATATAATCGTTTGGGCTGTTATTATATATATGATTGCTTTGAGCATTTTGTTTTGTTTTGTTGTTCGCATTTTATTTATGTCTACTTTTATCTGTGTTTGTATTTTGAAAATACCGCATTAGGAATTAAATGATGTTAAGGAAAAGTGAGAAAAATAACCTGCTGGGTGCAATCTTTGCGTAAAACGTTAAATAAGTATTAAAACTAAAGTTTTATTAGGCTAACTCAAATGTTAGGATGTTTGTAGCTTGTATTTAATTTCAAAATTGTGTGATCTGTTATTTATCTACCCTCTGAATTTAATTAAATTGATTAATTTGTCTTTAATGTGTTTCTCTGAATGATTTCACCACATTCATAACCTATATCTAACTACCCGCAGTCAAACTAACATTGTGAAATGACCGAAAAGCTATAAATGAAGCTTTTAGCAAGATTAAATGCTGTTATTGAACAGGGCATCTAACGTCCGTACAAGAAAATTTTGAGGCTGCAACTTTGGCCTGCAATCATCTAAAATATTTGACCTACTTCCCCAACGGGCAACATATTGTTGGATTCCTACAATTGATGGTAATGTAATGCCCATTTCTAAATAACATTATGTACAGACTGAGTACTTACTGATTATGATACAAGAGTGATGACATTCAGTTAGGTAGTTATGTACACCGTAGTAAAGTAGGTATCAATATTAAAAATATTGCTGGGACAGTTTGGATACCGAAGGCAGAGGACCGGCACGCTCATTACGTATCTTGCAAGAGCAAAACGCTAGCGATTTTTGCGCATTATTTGCTCTTCAATACAGAAATTTTTGAGATTTTTGCGGTTTTTTAG
Source organism: Orthosia gothica (assembly GCA_949775005.1). Lineage (NCBI taxonomy): Eukaryota > Metazoa > Arthropoda > Insecta > Lepidoptera > Noctuidae > Orthosia > Orthosia gothica. The sequence continues at coordinate 30,632,038 of OX459042.1, read as the reverse complement.
AAATATGTGCATTTGACAAACAGCTAGCGATTAACAAACTTTTTGCCAACAGTCGATTGGCCCATGAACCGATGATCAACAGAATCTTTAATCCATTTACTTTTCGAGTGCCTAGGGAGCTCCGTGGACGAATACAGCGATTGTGACGTGGAAGCTGTCCATACGGTCGGATCTAAGTTTTTCAAGACCCACCGTACAGATAGGAACAAAAAGCTCTCTGATCCTACTCTCAAGCTCATGAAGGAGAGGCGTGAGATGATCTTGCAGTCTTCAGACGATGCGTTGAAATACCGGCAGCTAAATAGACGGATCTCAAAGTTCTTGAAAAGCGACCGCCGCCGCTTTAATACCGAAAGTATTAAAGACGCACTTTAGCGGAACAAGGGCTCCAAGATCTTTGCAAGAGATCTGTGTATTGGGCACGGCCAGCTCACGAAACTGAAGACCGATAGCAGGATCGTGTCCGCCAAACCGGAGCTTCTGAGGGAGGTCGAGAGATTCTACGGGCAGGTGTACACGTCAACCATTAAACCCGTCGCGAATCTAGCGAATGACCCTAGAGCTAGATTGACCCGACACTAGGGCATGTAATATCGTAAGTTTTTCAATTCCGATATTGATTTCCGATATTATATCTGAATATCGGAATTTCGCACTTTTGTTAAATATCGCACATTTTTCTTGTTATTTGCACAAATTCGTTATTTTGGATTGAGTAAAATAAAAAAAACACTTTTATGCCGCGACATATAGGATTTTCTATTGTGTCTCTCTCTAATCACACGTGACTGGGTAATCTGGCGCTTATTTACCTGAATTGCACATTCGTCCCTAAGAAATATTAAAAGCCATGTCTTTCTTAAAAATGATAATCCAAAAAAAAAGAGAAAATAAATATTTATCGATCAATCTGAAAGTAGTACCGATAAGTGATATGAATTATGATTTCTAAATCCAGTATAAGTATTGGTCAGTGGGGCGACGCCTCCTGGGGGAGGCCTTTGTTCAGCAGTGGACATCTTATGGCTGAAATGATGATGAGAAACAGTGTATTCAAGTAGTGGAAGTTGATTTATCCAACAGATTAGTGATCGGATAGACTAATTTGTTGTATTCATTATTAGCAGAACACTGAAAAATATTAAGCTTTAATTTTTTGAGGTTTTCAAGTAAGTAACATATAATGAATTTGAAATAAAGTATAACAAGGTTATGTACTCGTTCCGAAACAGCCCTCTCAAAAGTATGAAAAACTATCTTTGCATTCATCATCATCATTATCGTCATCATCTCAGCCAAAAGACGTCCACTGCTGAACATAAGCTCCCCCAAGTGTTTTGGCCACATTGGCCGATCCCGTGCGTCTCACATCCAGCGGATTCCCGCAACCTAAGCATTATTCATTGAAAATATCATTGTAACAACGGGTTCTATGACACTGTATATTCACTTGTACTTTTAAACATAACATTTTTAGCAATCACGTGACTGTAAATCGGCATTCGTTATGGCACTTATTATTTTTTCATAAAGTGAAGTTTAAGTAAATAAGCGCCCGATTAATAAGCAGGTTATCCGACCACTGCTAATCACCATAGTCAACGGGCTTAACCACGCGTTCTCGCACGACGCTTCACAAGGAACTAAAACAAGGTTTTTTTCTGATTCCGAGATTCTGATATTAGATCACTCAGTATCGGAATTGAAATATCCGTAATTTCGTCCCGAGATACCGATATTACGAGATTCCGATATTCATGCCCTACCCGACACTAAACCGAAGACATTCCGGAAGTCAGCCTGTATGAGATTAGGATGGCTCTGAAACAACTTAAGAACAACAAGGCACCGGGTGATGACGGAATTACGGCCGAACTCTTGAAGGCGGGTGGAAAATCAGTACTTAAGGCACTTCAGAAGCTGTTTGATTTCGTCATACTCGAGGGGAAAACGCCACAGGGATGGTGCAGGGGTGTGGTGGTACTCTTCTTCAAGAAGGGTGACAATGCCCTGCTGAAGAACTATAGGCCCATCACACTTCTTAGCCATGTCTACAAGCTGTTTTCAAGAGTCATCACGAATCGTCTCGCGCGCAGGTTTGACGATTTCCAGCCTTCCGAACAAGCCGGATTCCGTAAAGGCTTCAGCACCGTAGATCACATACAAACGCTGCGGCAGGTTATACAGAAGACGGAAGAGTACAACCTGCCTCTCTGTTTAGCGTTTGTGGACTACGAGAAAGCCTTCGATTCGATCGAGACTTGGGCTGTACTGCAGTCTCTCCAACGGTGCCAAATTGAATACCTATACATCGAAGTGTTGAAGTGTTTATACAAAAACGCCACCATGTCAGTTCGACTTCAGGATCAGACCTCGGAACCCGTCCTTCTGCAGCGAGGTGTGAGACAGGGAGACGTCATATCTCCGAAGCTGTTTACCGCTGCACTGGAGGATGTCTTCAAGGTTCTGGACTGGAGAGGGCTAGGCATCAACGTCAATGGCGAGTACATCACTCACCTTCGGTTTGCCGACGATATAGTGGTTATGGCTGAGACCATGGAGGATCTCAGTACTATGCTCGATGATCTCATTAGAGCTTCCGAAAGAGTGGGTCTAAGGATGGACATGGAAAAACCAAGGTGATGTTGAATGCCCATGTTACACCCACTCCTATCAAGGTTGGAGACTCTACACTCGAAGTTGTGGGCGACTATGTCTACCTAGGAAAAACGATCCAATTGGGTAGGGCCAACTTCGAGAAAGAGGTCAACCGTCGAATCTATCTCGGCTGGGCAGCGTTCGGGAAGTTGCGCGGTATCTTCTCGTCCAACTTACCACAGTGTCTCAAGAAGAAAGTCTATGACCAGTGTGTGTTGCCGGTGATGACATATGGCTCTGAGACGTGGTCGCTTACAATGGGCCTTATCAGAAAGCTTACAGTCACTCAAAGGGCAATGGAGAGGGCTATGCTCGGCGTTTCCTTGCGTGATCGAATCAGAAATGTAGAGATCCGCAAGAGACCTAGGCTTACCGACATAGCCCGAAGAATTGCCAAACTTAAGTGGCAGTGAGCAGGGCCCATTGCTCGCAGAACGAATGGCCGATGAGGCAGAAAGGTTCTGGAGTGGCGACCGCGAACCGGAAGACTTTGCGTTGGAAGCCCTCCCACTAGGTGGACCGATGACCTGGTGAAGGTTACGGGGATTCGCTGGTTACGAGATGCACGGGACCGGTCAATATGTGGCGACGCTTGGAGGCCTTTGTCCAGCAGTGGACGTCTTTCGGCTGATATGATGATGATGAAACGAACAATTGGCCAACAGATACCGAGACAGGTGAAAGTGCGATGAATTAGTCCAAGAGCGAGCGAAGCGAGCTTGGGAGCTTAGGGCACCCCGACACGGATAGGTTAGGTTTGAAGGTATGACGGGAGTCATCCTCATCTCCTTCAGGTTAGGTTACTTTAGACCCTGCAGACAGAAATAGAAGCCCCGCATAGCGGGGCTCCGTCGACTTAGTTACTTAAAAACTATCATATTTTTTCTATTTACTTTCACCTATCTCGGTGTCTGTTGGCCGATTGTTCGTTGGGCGAAAAGTAATTGGTCACAACATTCTGTTGGTTAAGCTTTCACTGACGTAGAGTTATGTTGGCGAAACCTTCGTGGCTGAAGAGTTCTTTGGATGAAAAGTAAAAGGATTAAAGATTCTGTTGATCAACGGTTCATGGGCCAATCGACTATTGGCAAAACGTTATAGTTTTGGACCTACCATACCTGCACTGTAGGTAATTTCGACTTTTATGACATAAAGCGTTTGATCGCGCGATCATTGCTGATTGCTGTTTCTTACGTAATAAGCCTGCTGGTGTTGTGGCACACCTTGGGAGAGGCCTAGCTCCAGCTGTGGACTGTGAAATATTGATCTTGCTAGACCTAGCTACATTGAATGGAGCGCGCAAGTTTTTTTAGTTTACGGTAGGTAAAGATAAGATCAAATTAAAATAGATTAAGTACACTGAAATAGTTTAGCCGTTCAATCCTTTACGGGTTCAAAAAGTCAGGTTTTTTTAATCAGAATAGGCAGATCTTAGCCACCTAGAAAAAAATTGCGATCCACCAGCACCAGCACCACTACAATAGGTACTATCTAATCAATACCTGAGCTTGCCTAAGTACCTAACTAAGCAATTTCAAATAACCCAGTCATAATAAACCTGAAAACCACAGCTAATTAAAGAACACCTACCTACTTATAGCTAATCTCGAAAGAAATCATCGGACGACACGCAGACACGTTAATAAGAAAATGAACAGAATTCAACATGGAATCGCAGCTCGTAGACTTTCACTAAAGAATCCGGCAAGTTTGCCGGGCTAATGGAACGGATTCCTATAAAGGTCGGAAGCAATCCGGTGTCGGATGCCGACCGGAATGCCGATAGACCGGCGTAATTAAAACTGCCACGTATTTTAACTGATATCCCGCCACCTGGATTGTTAGACCGGGAGCTCTTTGTGAGATATTATTGTATTTGTGCTGTGAGTTTAACTAATAGCGATCGTATTCCTTAAATCAGGTAAGTAAGAGCATTACAATTAAGGAAGGTAAGTAAGTATACCTACCTTTATTGCATATTTCTATGTTGGCCATTTGAAATTAAATTCGTGTAGCTCGTTAGGCGTCGCAGTTTTTACTTAAAACTGCAAAAACTGTTGAAAACAAAATTGCTATAAAGTAAAGGAAATATAGTGTTTACACTTGCATTTAAATTAAGAGAGGGACGACTTCGGATAAAGAGCTCTTTGCGTCCCACGTCACAAACTCGCGACAACCTATCCTACCTATATATGTTTCCTAGAGCGTACCTACCTACCTACAGTATTTACCTACTTACTGTCAAAGCAAATATGTATGTCGTAGGCCAATCGTTGAACTGGGCCAATCGAGATCTGCCTGGGCACATCACGATTTGTCGGCATTTCGTTTTTTGGCCGATTATTTCATGATGTGCCCAACATAAAGTTGAACAGATCAATTGGCCACATCGAGATATGGCTGGGTCTTACGATGCGCCCATTCGCTGTGCGTATCATAACGTAGTTCCGTTTCACGACGCTGTTTGCGCTCTGTCAGCCGTGTTTTTGTGTGTTTACGTGCGATAAAGATGACGGCGTATTAAGAAATCGAAAACTGTGATCATAAAATCTATTTATCCAAGCATGACTCGGTAAATCTTTATAAATTAAATGTCTTTTTAATTGTTAGTAAAATAATTATTATCTAAACTTAATTTATAGTCACCTTACAGACTACTTATCCAAGCATGGCTGGGCAAATTTTCAAACGTTAATCTTCGAATGATATGGCGGGTATTATTCCGGAAAATAAAGACGATACTTTATTTTGATGTGCCCAGGCAGATCTCGATTGGCCCAGTTCAACGATTGGCCTACCACATGTATATGTACAAAAATGTGATACGGTTCTCAGTTTGCCAGTGAAGCGTATCAGTATTTTTGCAGAATCAATTTAAGTAATGTGCTGCTTAAATGCAGATAAAGAAACAAGTCGCTTTTACGACTATCTTAACATAAAAAGCATCATCAAAAAATTTGGGAAAGATCATAGCAGAAAAAAACCCCGGGAAATAAAATATCTTCGGAAAAACAATTCCAAGCTCCCGACCTACCGAAGACTTTTCTTCCTCTAGGAATTCGGCTCTATCGCGCTGCCGAATAGTTGTCGAACATTATTCCGAACAATTGGAACGGTAAAATAAATCATTGGGACAAGTATTTTTCTTGTTACATTCATAATTTTAATTAAGGACCGAGGATAGGTAGATACTCAAGCACTTTGGCAATTTGATTAATTTGCGTTAATACGTTTGAACGCATTAAATTATATCGTTGACTGAGTTTGCCGGGTTTTCGTTGCTTCAACGTGTTTTTGTGGATCCGTCATGGTAACCCACGGAAATATATAAAATTTTAATTTTATTTTTTTTCAAATTGATCAAATTCAACATGCGCCAATTATGATAGGTAATCTAACTACAATATTGATGAGAATAATATTGGGCTCTCTTGAGCTTCGTGTTCGTTTAATTGCGTTTCACAATGTAAATCAAAGATATTAACAAGCGGCTTGTAGCCAAGGACCATTATAGACCCTGTTAGGGCACAGCAGCTTGTCTAGAACTATTATATTAACTGTGTCTAGAAATAAGATCAGTTATGAGGATTTTTTCACACAGCCGATTCATCTCACAAAGGAATATAAAGCTAGATTCAAAGGTGATGCATATCCTATTATAACTCTAGTCCTTTGTGCCATAAAGCATTCACCAAAATAAGGATTTATATTCCAAGAAACACGTCTCTAAATACTAATAAGTATGACCTTAGCGTCCTATAAGATTTTACGCGAACGTTTCACCGCGTTACGAAGATTAGATCAATTTTATATCGCCACCGTTACCCGGGTGACACCTGGCGAGCTCGTAAACCATATGTCGTATTCACTGACCGACATTTTGAAACTGTTTTATGGTTCCAGCGGTGCCTTTTTTTTCGAGGCCGCGATATTGCGATATTCAGCCGAGAATTGTTTTCTTTTTTTTTCGGTTTTTCGGATTTGGTGCAGATGTTTTAATTTGACGCGTAACAGTTCCGTTTTTACAACTTTTATGTTTATTATTCCTTCAGATATCCATCCTTTACAGACTATTGGAGCCTGCAATAAAAAGGCGATCGACAGAAAACAAAATAAATGTCTTCACGCTATCTGCACTTTCGACAATCATTTTTAGATGACAAAAACGACTTTTTAAGCATCAAACAAACAACTGTCTAGACAAGTAAGTTTTCTACAAATACAGAATCCCAAATGTGCAAAAGAAAATGATACACGAACTAATCTGTCAAACGCACTCTAGATTGATGGTCGCTGAAACACCCCTTGTGGGTAGGGTGGAAAATTCGACAGAAAGTACCTACTGAAACCGATGTTTCGTCTTACACCTCCGGGACTTACAAACTTCTGAAATAAATGCGTGTAAAATAGTTTTTTCTCTTTCAAACTTCTTTACGAGCTTACGTAATAGTATAAACGCGTTATTATTCTGAAGCATAAACGTTTGTAAAGGTGTTTTTGTGAAACGGGTACGATTTTCTTCTCTATTTCTCGATGAAAATGTTTGGCAATAATTACTTTAGTGATTTGAGCTGATCACTGTGTGGCCAATCCATCTCCACTTGCGACGCTTGATCTGGTGGTCGATCGGGCTAGAGTAGATTTAGCAATGTCTTTATGTAATCTCGACATATCCGCTAAGATCCGCATTCCGCATATGCATGTTATCAGCCCTTTTTTGCCACATCTAAATAGGTATTAATCGTTTCTGCCTTGGTTCAGATACCTAAGTAGGTAAACTCAAATGCGACTATGTTTTTGTATGAGCGACATAGAAGGCGTTATTTTAATCGAACTAAGCTTGCTTTTCTCAAGATACTTATTTGTTTCTTTAGAAAAAATAAATCAACGAAATAGCTTCAAACTTTTCAAGTTCACCGCGATGCGGATGTAAAAAAAACTAATGTCTGAAATTCCACATTTGATTTTGCGAAAATAATTTACACATAAAAGACAATTGAAAACCGATCAACGAGTAGGTTTCATGAACAAACAATTACAATACCGATAAACGGCAGTAGGTATGATTTCAACGATTGCCAGTCAATTCCCTATCGGGTCCTGAATGAGGGTTCGGACCTGAAATATGTGAGGCATGGACGCTGAAAGTGATTTTAAATGGAGGCCATATTTTTTTTGTTATTTTGTCCCTTGCTGTAAAAAGTTGATGTTATTATTTGGTTTAGGGATTCTTCCTCTTAGTGGGCTCTAATAGGGTTGGCGATTATTTCCGAAAAAGATCGATTTTTAAATCGATTCGAATCGTGACCTAATGAATCGATCCACAAAAAAATCGAGGCCTATAAGATAGATTTCTTAAAAATCGATCTTTTTTTCAAGTTTTTGTTCATAATGTAACATAAATCAATTTTATTAAAAAACAAGATACATATTATAATTTAACGATCTCTTATCAGTAAAATTAGGTAATTCGATGATAAAAAATATTTTTATTACCATATCTAAATAAAAGATGATGATGATCAGGTATAAAACAAGACATTTATTTTTTAAATGTATTGGTTTACAAAGTTAAGAAACAAATGAAACAAAAACAAACAAATGAATGAATTAATTCATTTGTTTGTTGTTACAAGAAATGTCTGTCACAGATACAAAAAGTCAAAGATTACAAACAAACGTAACCTTTTTATTAAATAGAGGCGAAGGAATCCAAACATACAGCAATCTCACGAGTTTTTGAATAATTAACCCTTTAACCGGCAGCACTCTTATAATACGGGTACATTCAATTAATAGTAAATACTTATTTGGTTTATACCAAAAAATAAAATAAAATCGAATGTCGATTTTCAAGGGTGAAGTATCGATTCACTGGATCGATTCAGTACTACATAACGATTAAAAAAATCGATCTTTTTGGGTCCAAAAATCGATTCCTCGATTAATCGATCTCAGGTCGCCATCCCTAGGCTCTAAATATTGAGAACTAGCGTACGCCTCGCGATTTCACCCACGTAGTTCCCGTTCCCGTGGGAATACAGGTATAAACAGTAGCCTGTCACCCGGGGATAGTGTAGCTTCCCAACTATGAAATAATTTTTCTAAATGGTCCAGTAGTTTTTAAGTTTATTCGTAACATACAAACATACAAATCTTTCCTCTTTATAATATTAGTATAGAGTATGGATTGTGACTAGAGATGGGTCCAAATCAAATCGATCTTTTTCTAACTATGTTGGGGTTGGTTTTCACACTAAACTAATGCATCTAAGTACCACCAGTTTTCACCAGTATTTTATATGGAATTAGGACTAGCTTCTGCCAGCCGCTTCGCCTGCGAAAATGAAGAAAGTCGAAAATTATCCCGAGGGAAGATATTCCTGGGATAAAAAGTATCCTATGTGCTATTCCTAACTATGATCTATCTATGTGCCAAATTTCATCCAGATCCGTCTAGCTGTTTGAGCGTGAAGAAGTAACAAACATACAGACAAACACACACACAAACTTTCGGCTTTATAATATTAGTGAAAGAAAAAAGAAAGAAAGAAAAATATTTATTTGTGACCCGCACAGGAGGAGACACGAGAAATAAGCATAAAATTAAACAATAATAAAATAAAAACCCCGTGCGAGATCAAAAAGGCTCCTATCTCAGCATGTGCAGCGATAACCAAAAAAGGTAATAACGCTGCGCTGATATTCTGATAGGGCCACTGTTGATGCCACGGACACACTTATGGAAACGGGACTTATATAATAAAAAATAAAATAGAAGAATATATTTAAAATAACAAACAAAATCGAAAAAAAAAACACTTAAGGTGGGTCAAAATATGTGCAAGTATAATACAAATATATAAATAAAACATTAAATATAGGTAGACCTAGAAACCGACATATACCATCTTTACCGTGGAAATACTCAATGATCATTTGTCGAAACATAGACAAACGACAGAGCGCGCGTAGCAAAGACTTAGACTAGACTTATTAAATACGGAAGAAATCAACGAGTCGATGTGACTATCTATCTAACCCTTTGGTTCAAACAAAATAATCTGGTTAAAAGTCAGTCGATTTCTAGTCTATAGAGAAGAGCTAGAGGTGGGTTCAACCCCAATATACGGGATTAAAAACCCTTTGCGTTTTTTTTTTGTTTCGCCATATTGTACTAGTGCCAGAAATTTTCATTGGCTGTAAAATATCTCGAAATAAAACGATAATGCCCTTATTAACTAAGATTATATTTGTTTAAGATGTGAGTTTATAAATGTATGTATAATTGTTTATTTAAGAAAATATTTATCTGGTAATAAATGGTAATTGGGATTTTGCCTGACGTCTAGCGGTAAAGGTTTTTGGGCTATTTTCAATCAAAAGCAAAATTACTGGAGTGAATGAATATGAAAGGCGTAGCGGTGAAACGAAAGCCTTTTCATTAATATTAAATACTAACAAAACGCAGGCTTGTTTTGATATCTCTGGTCTTGTCGTAATTGTTTAAAACGTTCTCCCGTCTGCCATATGCCTCTTTTGTCCAAAAAATACACAAAGCGAACAAACACGCGTGACCTTAAATAGTTCGTCCTATATTTGGGCGACGATATTATTATCCACGAACCAATTTACTGATAAAGATATATATACTTACTTATAAAAATGTATGAATATATATAGGCCATTGAAGCGTGTTGTTTCCTTCCTAATGTTCTGACTTTGATAAGATAAGGTAGTGATTGATTCGTGATATCGTGATCAAAAGTAAATGTAAAAAAACCGGCCAAGTGCGAGTCGGACTCTCGCACGAAGGGTTCCGTACAATTATCGTAAAAAATGGCACAAAAATCACGTTTGTTGTATGGGAGCCCCACTTAAATATTTATTTTGTTCTGTGTTTAGTATGTTTTGTTATAGCGGCAACAGAAATACATCATCTGTGAAAATTTCGAATGTCTGGCTTTCACGGTTCATGAGATACAGCCTGGTGACAGACAGACAGACAGACGGACCGCGGAGTCTTAGTAATAGGGTCCCGTTTTTACCCTTTGGGTACGGAACCCTAAAAAATCAATATCGACAGTAACAAGTCGTCTTAACAATCTCTTAAATGAGCTTTATGAATTTTGTCGTTCGTCACTTACTCTCCTGAAAAGCGCATAGGGCTAATTTCACAACGCATTTCAGGCTAGCGATTGGCATCAATTGTCTAAAGATTGCCAATAATTGCCTTATTTAACGACTATGTTGTACCTACCTTGATGGAAATCAAATATTATTATTATATATTTTTTCAAGTTATTACATTATCCTACATATAAAATTGAGGCAGCTCCAGAAGTAATTAATAGTATACTTATATTGGCGTTGTCACGCTCTTTTTAATCTCAGCTCTCTCTTAATCAAAGTCAAATCATCATCATCATCAGTCTTTTAACGTTCCTACTGCTGGGACACAGGGCTCCTCTCTGTGAGAGGGATGGGCTATAATCTACCACTTGGGCCTAGTCCGGATTGGTAGATGTCACATGTCTTCGAATTTTTAGTTCTGGGACATCTATTTATTTATTTAAACTTCATGTACAATAGTGGTACATAGGCGGACTTAATGCCACAAGGCATTCTCTACCAGTCAACCTTTGGGTTAAAGAGGACAACGTTGTGAACGGGTACAAAATAATATTTAAAAAACAACTTGTATACGAAAAAGTATATACTTAAATATATATTGGCTAAATAATAACAGCCGCACGGGTCGATCTTGGTTAAGCAACGCTTGTCGAGGTCGGTCCGTGGATGTTTGACCATTTCAACATAGCGAGTTTCCTCCGTGCCTCGGAAAGCACGTTAAGCCGTTGGTCCCGGCTGTCATTTAAAGATCTTTGACAGTCGTTACGAATAGTCAGACGCTTGAGATCTGACACCAGTCTAGCCAAGGGGTACCGTGTTACCCATTTACTGGGTTGTGGAGGTCAGATAGGCAGTCGAAATACCAATAAAAAAACGAGAAACCTATTAATAATGATTATGACTAGACTTCTGTATCTAGATGAGAGCTATTTATTCTGACTCAAATAGTGGTCACGAACATTTCTCTTAAAAGTGAATTTGCTTTCAGCCTTTTTAATACCAAAAGGTTACATTCCGGTTTCCTCACGATGTTTTCCTTCACCGTTTTTAGAACAGTGGTGATGAAATAATTAACACGAAGTAAAGCGCTTGCCTGGATTCGACTTCGAACCAACGACCTACGACACATAAGACGGGGCCGTTACCACTGGGCCACCACTGTTTAGTCAAATCATTTATTTCAATTAATCCATCGGCACTTTTGAATGACAATTTTTTAAAATTAAAAACAATAATTGATTCTACTGTTGCAAGGGTAGTTTGTTATGGAGAAGAACAAAGAATAAACATCTCAAATAAAAAAAAATGCTTTACAGAATTGCATCATAGAAATGATTCCCATTTTGTGTCCAACAAATTACAAATGATCACTTTTGTGTCTATCAAATGTTCTCTTTCAGAAACCAAAGGAGTGAACGAAATATTGAAGCTCCCCATTACGAAAGAAGCATTCAGCTGATCAGTCGCTAAATACAGCGCTGTTGCGTTACAATCTCCTTGTTTGTAATCCTGTGGGAGCTGTAACACCCGGGAAGCCGATACGAAGCCACTGGGGTACCTTATGTCTATGTGTAGTTATATTGCACGTTGCGTTCCACATTGTTCCTAAGTACTTGTCTTCGATTAAGTATCTACACAATATGTTTTGCTGATATGTCGTGGTGACCCAGTGGGTAAGACCTCGCCTGTCTTTCTTGGACATCACAGACAACGGTGAAGGAAAACATCCTGAGAAAACCTGGACTTATATAGCAAATGTAAGTCTGAAATAGCCATGTCAGATACCCGTGGGGTTCCCAAAGGCGGCTTAGTTAATTAACTCTGACATTAGAGTACACGAAAAGAAGAAGAATTATGTTAACTTTGGGGTTTTCAGCAGTTAAGTTTGGAGATAATGATGGTCTTTTAGAAAATGGGTAACAGAAATAGCTACAACATTGCCGCCACAATGTATACTGTCAAAATAAAAACGGTCCCATCTAAAGCTTTACTTTACTGTTTGTCAAATTAGTGAATTTTGCCACTTCTGTATTTCCTTGCAGATCTTATATCAGCTTAATGGAAACGTGCCCGAATCATTTTCACAGTTTCCTAGATATTGCATTTTACCGTTTGAATTAACAAATCTTTTACAACCACCAGCTTTATTTATAAATCTTGACCCAGCAAAATAAATAACGAACACCTCTACACTTAAAAACCGTATGCGCGGAATATACGTAAAATGTAACTCCCACCGCGAGACGTAACACAGTCGCTAAATCTAATAATTTATTTTCCGTGTAGCCACAATCCGTTATTTTATTAGCTTGCAACACTGCCGCCGTGAGGAATTAAAATATTTATGTTCATTGCCTCGGGCCCGTTTAGGGGAACATGGCCATTGGAATTATTTTACGGTTTTAAGTGGCTCTTCCCTTTTAGTATTCAGTGCGTTCGGGTTATGATTAGCTGTTCCCCTCACTGGCTCTCTTGAGGTTTGATTAAAGGAGTTTCTGTCTTTATCAAAAGAGGATTTAAATTGCAAGGAGGTTGACATTAATTTTGTTTTAAGTTTCGTCCTTTCCAAATGATGCCTCATCATCAGTGGCGAATTGATAAGCAAACTTTCGTCGTACTAGTTAAACAAAGAACTCAGAACAACAGTAAGTCCTTCAGTTTACTCTTCTGAAAACAAAACTGGCTGATATCTTCTAGTGCAAGTTTCAAGAGCTTAGTGTCAGTCGTCGCGAGTGCTTACGAAAGAGTTATAACTGCGCTTCTCAAGACCGTACGGTCAACAACTTCTCTGTGTTTACTCTGTTGGGTTTTTTTTTTTAAGAATAAATAAATTGGATTTTTACGGTCCTTTCTCCATTAATAATAGGGAACTATCCGCAAAGCTGAGCTCAGATGGCGCCACTTAAAACAAAGATAACCAGAGAATATATATACCCTAAGCCCGGAGGTTAACAACAAAGAGTATGTAACACTACGTTTAGTTAACAAACTAAACTGACAAATTCGAGTGGCAATATTTCGCAGTTTAAGCATACAAAATATAAAACTAATAGTGAAAGAAAAATGGAGCTAACTAATAATTGAGGAAATCAGACCATACTGTACCTAAAAACCCAGCTTCAAGAGCGCGGTGCATCAGTAAAAGGAAAAAGAAAACGGATTTAGTTGAAAGGTACGAATATGAATGCGAACATTGAAAATCTTGTGTAACTTGTAGATATGATGTCAATTTACTATGTAATGAGATATGAACTTCCAATTAATATTCAAAATAATACTTCCAGGCAATGATATTCAAATAAACAGATACGTTATACACTCACAAAACAATTGAAAAAAGTGTGCCGCGCAGCAGCGGCAGCACACATACACACTTTTCATTCATCTGACATTTCACTACAATGTCGAAAGGGATGGCTTGATAAAACAAACAAGAAAAAAGAGACAGCTAGTGTTTGTCACTTGCGTGTGAATGTAAACAGACATTATTCTGACAACCAATGTTTTTTCTTTTTGTAACCTCCAAATATCATAAAATTAGGAAAAAAATTGAAATAAATTAGTAAATTGAGGTGTATTGCGTATTTACATATGGTATGAGATCCCTTCTGTTTTATGTAATTTGGTATTATAATTGGTACACTTTCTAAATACACACGATGGCATTTTTTTAATTTTGTTTTTTTTTCAACAAATCGTATCGCTCTTCGCCATGCGTGACATAAACTAAAGACTAAATCATACAATTGTCTACTATACGAGTCTTCACAATGCGCGCGCTTATAACATATCTGTTTATTTGAATATCATTGCTTCCAGGTTGATTTTATATGACTTACATAATTACTGCAGTGGAACCGTCTTGCACACGGTCACATTTTGATGGTGGACAGCAGTCCAATGCACTATTTATGCCAAAAGCCTTTCCAAAGACCTAAACCCTGACTTCCTTACCACCCTTAATCATTTCGAATAAATATATATTCTTTTAGGAAGGTGATTTGTAAAAGCATAAATTAAATATCTTTGTTTTGATAGTTCTTACTCAAAAATTAGAAATCTTGTTATTGAATCATAAATAAGTTTATTGGCACTTGATATTATTACATTTCATTTACATCCTACTGTCTTCATTCTTTCAGGTTTGATCCAAACATAGAAAAAGAACTGAAAATGTATCTGCGTATCTGCTGCACGTTAGAATGGCATTTGCAGTTAATGCTTCTTATTATGTTTTATTACACCACCCAGTCTAAGGCCTCCGTGAAAATATCAGTACCTATTTTTACAACAACAAAATAGAATATATTATTATTTTTTATGTGTCATCTGGATGAAAACTCAAATATATCTAGAACAGACACAAAACTTGTTTTTCCATTGTCATAACATAGTATCACACCTATTTTCAAGAAGGGTCTAGGGCTAGATAGTTGTGTATAAAATAAGTACCTACATTTACCTAAATTTCAGTGCTGTGCTATTAAAATGTACCTACTGTGTGTTACTTAATTATAACAAGAAATAAATGTTATTTCTTTGTACTTGTATGTTATTTATTTTCCTTAGGATTACTAATAAAATTCATATACAATGTTGTCTGCCAATATAATCGGAGAAATCCTGGTCAACCTGAGTAATGTGTCAAAATCATTAAAAATAGACCAACTGTTAAAGAAGACCACAATAGATCCCAATGGGTCGAAGTGTCTGAGCTGCTTCTCGGCCCCTCCATAAGATTAGATAACCGTTAAAGTAAGTAACCGGTGAAACTTATTATTTCTGAGAGTAGGTACTGAATCTATATTATTGTCCAAGTATCAAATTAAGTTAAAAATAAATATAGTTCTTTATTTACAATATTTCACATCAATTAACAAGAGCTTTAGAAGGGATTGTCACAAAACTTAGGTCCAGAGTTGAGTCTAAATCTGGGCTATATGGGTAAATTACATTTTTAAGGGCCCATGTTATTCTACTTACAAACTGTTGTTTTACTCATTGTTTTACCACAAAAGAAATTTAGCTTTTTGAGCACTAATTTTAAGACATTATTGTGACACTTATTCCAACAGCACCGGCAATTTAAAGTGCTGATTGTTTCTCCTCAATTTGTTCAAAGTTTCCTTCTCTGTTTATCTTTCATCGACTCTCTTTTCTCCAAACAATGGTAGGTAACCCCCTTATTTAATATTTTGCTATTTAGTTTCAGTCCTGTAAGTATAAATTAGGTTTTATTAACACCATATGGTTAAACATGCGTATTTATGTAGACATTAAAACCATTTTGTAGTTGTGTTTAATTAGTACACAATGTTATGTACCTTCTTTTTAATGTCTATAGCATTAAACATAATAATTACTGTTATTATTTGAATTAAGGTTGCCTTAGGATTATACACTGACCTGTAAAATACCTTCTTTATTAAATATTCCGCTTTATAACGGTCAGGACACAGCCTTGACTTTTTTTAAAAATTCCTGCGACGAATAGTAATTTCCCATTGCTTGCGAATATTGGCGTTTTCTGGGATCATATTGCCGGTTTTATTTCTGCATCCATAAACACAACACTGATGCATTCTTGACGAACAGCTAGCAATATTATTATTTAGTTTTTGAACACAAGTTATACTTAAAACAGTAAAAATAGTTCGGTAACCACAAACACAAACTGTAGTAGACGCCATGTTGTTATGTTTTTGTTTACTTTTATCCTTCAAGCGCAATCTGGCGGGAGCAATTGGCAGTAATGTTCCCTATTGAATAACAAATATACAGAACATTTTTCATACCAATTTTTATTTGCGTAAACTTTTTATTGATGTGTCAATAAAAACATTTAACTAAAAAGCGCAGCGGTGCTTAATTTCGTTTCAATTATTCCGCTTTATGTAAACACCGCAATAAAACATGGCCGTAAAATAAAATATGGAGTTTTTACCATCTATTAACGTTATGTCTACCTATATAAATGTATACAGGTGTTGAGATATTTTAATTTACATTCCTCCTTTAACGGGTGCAAGTTAAGACACCTCGAGGAAATAAAGAGGCTACTCCAGAGACTTATCTCCCGAGAAACGTGATAAAATGCTGATTATTTTATAAAAGAACTGATTTATTCCATTTTATCCCACATACAGACCGCATTTTGAAGTCGACGTCTTCGCAAAAACTTTTCGCGCTTAAAATTAAATTATTTATGTGCGCGGGCAAAACGAATAATATATATTTTTTGTCTCTGGAATTTAATATTTTTCATTTTAACGTGTTTTATGAGTCGCTCTTATTGAATTTTGTTGCTGCGTTATTTTTGATTAAGCTGTACGCTTTCCACGCGACTGGGGCTTGTGAAATTTTAAATATTCGGTGTGGGAGCGTTTTCGCGCGGAATTTTCTTATTTTATTCATTCGTACAGGTGTGTTTGTTGAGATGTTATAAAACGCTGCACTCTGTACGCATATTTTTGTCGGCGACGATATTATTTTTGCTGCTGGAATATGCGGATTTTTTTACTTAAAGCTTTTTGCCTTTTTGATGAATGCGCTGTTTTGTTTTTGTCAAAGTAGACGTTGTAGGGTTGTTTATTTATCAAGGAAGATAAATAGATGAAATGAGACAGCTTTCGTTGCTGATAAGATGAATATCTTTGGTAACATTTCTTTGGGGTGCCTAGGTATTCCAAAATCACATCATTTAGCAGATGGTGGCATTGTAATTCGGGTATAAGTTTGAAGGCTAAATGTTTTGAAACCTATAGTGAAAAAAGTTTTGGACAGGTAGGTACTGTTTCTACAGGTAATTTAAATTAACAAACCCACAGCCCCACAAACAGCATACTTATAAATTACCTTTTATAACAACTCCAAAAGTCTGCGGAACTCGAACTTCCACATCAAACTTGATATATTCTCTGGTAATTCCATAACGAGTTCCATTAATGCGGTAATGGATTACTTGAGTCGAGTACAAAGGATTGAAAGTGACGCCATGTTCGATCGAGATGTTAATTTCCGTAATTTTTGTTGAGGGTCAGGTCACACCGAGATTCGAAGCGATGCGACGTGTACTTTTTAAGATAGCGATACAATATATGATTTTATTTAGGAACTACACAATGCAGAATGGATGGTCGAAGGAGCTGAAAAGTTCTGGAGTGGCGACCGCGTACCGGAAGACTTTGGAAAGCCAGGTACTAGGGGAACCTGGTGAAGGCTGTGAGAGTCCTCACTGGATGCGATACTGGTCCTGTTGAGAACCGGTCGATGTGGTGACGCTTTCGGGATACCTATGTCCAGTCCAGTGGCGTAGCGTGCCTTGGCAAGGCCCTGTATAAAAAAAAAATTGGGGGGCCCTTATGAAGTGTAAAGATTTCTCACAAAAGAAAAAATAATGTTTGCATAAAATTAAAAGAAATATTTATTCATCATAATTATTTATCGGTCACTTTTACCAAAATTTTTACAAACAATTCAAATTAAATATACACTCTCCTTACCTTTTTTCGGCAAACTGATTTATTAAATCATTTATAGCCGATGATGAGTTTAGTTTTTCTAAAGTGTCTGCCTTTATGGACAATAGTGACAGATCCGATAAGCGAAAAAAATAATTGGGAAGTTTTATTAAGTTTTGCTTCAATTAATTCTTTCTTTCTTTTTTGCACGTCGGGGGCCCCGTATAATTGATACGGCAGATACGGCGGTAGCTACGCCCCTGGTCCAGCCGTGGACATCTTTCAGCTAGAGCGATGATGATACTCATTTCAATCAGAGTTCGATTTTAAATAAAAAAGGTTTTAATCGAATTGTCTTTACAATTTTGTGTAGTAAATAAAGTTCTATATTATACTTATCACTATCTTAAAAAAGTGCGTGCTGTATCGCTTCGCTTCGCTTCTCGGTGTTAGCTGAGTCTAAGAGTGTATCCTTTGTTTTCAATATCCGGCCCTGTCTTTAACGAATAACTATGCAAATATGCTCGGTTTTCTTTTAAGTTATTTTCGTGACATGCTCTGAGATAATGAACTTGTTTTTGCGCTCTATTTCTTGAGAAACCGCACAATATACGGCATTTGATGGCGCAGCTTGTTCAATACTTGTCTATGTTTTGTTGTGGAAGTTTATAGGCGGTTATAATGGCTGAGATAGTATCTATTTACTTACGCTAGTGGCAAAAGACACGCGCCCCTCTTACATGAGTTTTAGCGAAAGGTGGGTGTCAGTAATGTAGCTGTAAGTACCTCCTCCTAACCCACCAAGAAATACTGGCGTGATGTTATGTTTTAACTACCACACCACCCACCCACTACTAAATAAATAAAATAAGCCTTTATTCAGACTCAGAATTGTTACATAATTATACTGAACTTATCCTAACGCCTCTGGCGAGTCGGTGACACCGACAACCCGGTCTGTTTGCCCAACTTTGGCAAAGGCCTCGTCCATTTCTTTCCACTCGGTTCTGCTTAGCGCTTTCCTAGCCCATGTTTTCCCTGCTATGGTCTTTATTTCGTCTATAGCCACCCACTATTAGGCTAAGAAGGATAACATCACCACAACTTTATTTGTATGTCATGGTCTTGTCCATACTAATTTATTAATATGCTTTTTAAATTGCCATGGCGTGAGCCTGATTATGCCGAAATATTTTTTTTTTAAATTTTAACATCTGTATACCTACCCATATTCTGCAAATAAAAGATTTGAATTTGAAATTTGAATTTGGTATAATAATTTTCTAGGGAATTTCTGGCTTGCGGGAACAGGTATTCAAAGCCCAAAAACGTTGTTTGAAAAATATGAAAACGACTGACAGTTGTGTTCCAGTGTTTAAGTCCCAAAAACTGTTAACATTTCCGGCAATATATATTTTAGAAAAGACAATTTTTGTTCAATGTAACATGCATCTATTTACTACAGTATCGCAAACTAGTAAGAGACCAATCAGGAGCCAGTACAAAAATCTTTTACTAGTTGAGAGATGCAATACTGCTTTATTTGAAAAATTTGTATGGGACCTACAATATATAATAAAATACCTGACATAATAAAAGATAACACAATACACAATTTTAAAAAGAAGCAGCGTTTTAACAGCATTATTGATTGAAAAGTGATACTACTCGATTAACGATTTTCTAAATGACAATGACTATTCTAATGTAAATTTCTAATTTCACAATATGTTATAAGCAATTTAACGACATACAAACTTATTTAATTGTATCCGTTTTGAACTGTTATTCGTTTACTTAATTCATGAATGTTTGCATGCCTACTCTGGTAGATTGTAGAAGGATCACAATTGTTTTTTTTATACCTACAATCTATGCAAATAAAATAAACTGTACTTTACTTTATTTATTATAAACTTTATTGTGCATAGATATCATGCTGAGATAGGAGCCTTTTTGGTCTTACACAGGGTTTTATTTTTTAACCGACTTACCAAAAAGGAGGAGGTTCTATGTTCGACTTCTTGTATGTTTTTTTTTTTTTTTTTTTTTTTATGTATGTTCCCCGATATCTCCGTCAATTGTGGACCGATTTTGAAAATTCTTTTTTTGTTTGAAGGAGTATGTTTCGAAATTGGTCCCATTTTAATTTGGTGAAGGTCTGATGAAGAACTTCGGAGATACACAACAGAACTCTTCAATAAATAACGGCAAAACTCTCGGGATTGCTGCAATCGCATGTCTGTTTGTTGTTTATACCATTTCATAACATAACATCACGCCAGTACGCTCTAAAGGGGTACGCAGATCTCTCATTTCACCGGTTATGTTCAAGTTTCATGTTATTCGGTTAATCTATTCTGGAGTTACAGGGACCTTAATAAGCAACTTGCTATTAGGTAGGTAAAACTAAAAAGGGAAAAATAAAAACTTTTTTGCAAAAAAATACGACCGACTTCCAAATGAAAAACTACAAAGTGAAAAATAATTTAACTTTTGGAAGTCGGTGTCCATATCGCAAAAAAATGGTTCCTATGAAAGATACCGACTTCCAAAAGTTAAATTATTTTTCACTTTGTAGTTTTTCATTTGGAAGTCGGTCGTATTTTTTTGCAAAAAAGTTTTTATTATTATTGTTTTTAATTTTATGCTTCTTTCTCGTGACTCCTGTGCGGGTCACAAATAAATATGTTTTCTTTCTTTCTTTCTTTTAAACCACATAAAAATTACTGAACAAACATTTATAAAGGTATGTGTACAATGGGCGGTCTTATCGCACAGGGCAATCTCTAACAGTCAACCTTTGTATGGACTGGACGAGAGAAGATAGACTTAGGGCAGTCAGTGTAAAAATCTTTTTGAATCACATAACTTATATATAATATCATATAATACATACAAAATAATAAATATCATCTATATCTATAAAAGCGAAAGGTGACTGACTGACTGACTGACTGACTGACTGACTGAGTGACTGACTGACTGATCAATCAACGCACAGCCAAAACTGCTAAGCCTAGAAGCATGAAATTTGGCAGGAAGGTTCTTCAAGTGACGTAAGTGTGCACTAAGAAAGGATTTTTGGAAATTTCACCCCTAAGGGGGTAAAAAGGGGGTTGAAAGTTTGTATGAAAAATCTAATTCCTTCAAACAAAATTCTTGAAACTTAGCACAAATAGTATTCTAAGTAAATGATAAAGATTGACATTATTAGTTTTTCGAAACTACCCCCAAATAATGATTGAGGGGTTATTGAAATTTGTATGGAAAATCTGATTTCTTGGGTCAATAAACTTGAAACTTGCCACAAATACTAACCTAAATGAATAATAAAGGTTGCTATTATTATTTTTTGAAACTACCCCCAAAAGTCAATTTAGGGGTGTTAAAGTTTTTTTGAAGAATCTTATTACTTCAGTTAATAAACTTGAAACTAGACATAAATACTAATCTAAATAAACAATAAAGACTTTCCATGTTAGTTTTTCGAAACTACCCCCAAAAGATGATTTAGGGGATGTTATTTTTTTTTTTGAAGAATCTGATTTCTTGGGTGAATAAATATGAAAATTGACATAAATACCATCTTAAATAAACAATAAAGTTTGTGATTATTAGTTTTTTGCAACTACCCCTAAAAGAAGATTTTGGAGGTATTACAGTGTTTTTGCAAAATCTGATTTCTTGGGTCAATAAACTTAAAACTTGCCACAAATACTAACCTAAATGAATAATAAAGGTCGCTATTATTATTTTTTGAAACTACCCCCAAAAGTCAATTTAGGGGATGTTAGTTTTTTTGAAGAATCTGATTTCTTGGGTGATTAAACTTGAAACTTGGCATAAATACCATCCTAAATAAACAATAAAGTTTGTGATTATTAGTTTTTTGCAACTACCCCCAAAAGACGATCTAGGAGGTATTACAGTGTTTTTGAAAATCTGGTTTCTTGGGTCAATAAACTTGCCACAAATACTAACCTAAATGAATAAAAAAGGTTGCTGTTATTATTTTTTGAAACTACCCCCAAAAGATGATTTAGGGGATGTTATTTTTTTTGAAGAATGTGATTTCTTGGGTGAATGAACATGAAACTTGACATAAATACCATCCTAAATAAACAATAAAGGTTGCCATTATTAGTTTTTTGGAACAACCCCCAAAAGACGATTTAGGAGGTATTACTTGTAAAGGCTTGTAATTATTATAAATTCATTTGTTTTTGTGTCATGTACTGATTACTAACATTAGTTTTTGATTATTTTACTGCACATAGCTTCTTTTTATGACGTTAGTAGGGGTTTTTGGAAATTCATCTTTTTCAAGGGTTAATAGGGAGACATTTATTTGTATAAAAATCTTATTCCTTTGGCAAAATAATAAAGGATGGCATCATTAGTTTTTCGGATTTACCCCCAGAAGACGATTTAGGGTGTCAAAGTTTCTTTGAGGAATCAAATGGCACTAGGATGTGGACCTCTACATCGATTTGGAACTACCGAACTGGACCGTTTGTCTCAGGTTTAATAGCAGCTTATTTTTGGTTGCCATCACACGAACGAAGTCGCGGGCGGAGTTAATATTATAAATGTGAAAGTGACTCTGTCTGTCTCTCTGTCCACCTTTTCACGCTTAAACCGTTGAACCGATTTAGATGCAATTTGGTTCGGAGATATTTTGAGACGCTGGGCAGGACACGTTTTATCCCGGAAATCTTACCTAAGGGGGTGGAAAGAGAGGTAGAAGTTTGTATGGAAAACCCACAATATTATGCTGCGATATAAAAAATAAGCTATTCGAATTACTAATGCTTCGCAGACGAAGTCGCGGGCAACAGCTAGTTAATATTATAACAGAGAAAGGAGCAGAATAATAGAGTCTGGCAAACGAAAGTAGAGACTGAATAAACGCGGCAAATTTAAAAAATCTCAGCATAGCAACCCCAAAACTAGTATGAAATACTAGGAATAACCTAATTTGATACTTTAAAATTATTAATTTTACTTCGGCTGAAAAAAAATACTATAGGTACTTTAGGCAGGCAATACTTTAGATATTATGTATCTATCAATCCAAGTAAAAAAAACAACAGTATTCTATAATAATTTTGGTTTATTCACTACCATAATCAAAATCGGAATCTAAGACTTCCATGTGCATAGATACATTAGATTCACTGGAATCACTGTTTCGTACATTAATCATGAAACTTTATAAATTATTTTCTGTAATTCTGTCCCTTTCATTATATTTATTTTCAACATTGTATGACATGATCAGTCATTTTCTTCCACTCATCTGCTAGCTATTTCACCTAAGTACTGGTTCAGGGTTCTTATCCTATCTTTTTGCTCTAAATCCGTAATTTTTTCAATACTTTTCACTATCTCATTAATCTTCTAAAAAGTAGTAAATTCTGTAAAAGAAAAAAAATGTTAAAATTACAATGCAACTTTTAGTATGGTATGATAAATATCCATAATGCTTTATTATGAAGGTGTTTAATTTATTATAAAATGAATGTGAATAATAATATAGAAATAGTTTTTGCATCAATAGTAATGACGAATTAAAACAAAGTATCAAATTATTAGCGTCATACTAACTTATGGAAACTAACACCACACGTAAACAACCTTGTTTTTGTTTGAATTCGGCGTCTTTATCTTGTTGTTTTTCTTTATATTCAGACATCATGCGAAACAACATCTCCCGTAATTCACTTTTAATTGTTTTATTCAGTTTTCACTGAATAAATGCTAATAACAAGACCACAACAAATCAAAACAACACGCCATCTTGTTTTGGAAAACTAAGGTTGACATTAGTATAGCATTGCCATATAAAAAGTTTGCAAATAATTCGAGTGTCTACTTTCGTTTGCCAGACTCTAACAGTGAAAGGCTGGCGGCTGGCGGCGGAAAACGGCTCCTTCACCATTTTTTGAATGTTGGTAATGTTATGCTAGTATTATATTATCTGTGGTAATGTTTATGTTGTGATCAAAGACCTTATACGTATTAAGAAGTATAAGGTCTTTGGTTGTGATTAGTTTTTGCAGGCGTAAGGTAAGGTATGAAGGTGCATAAGTCATGGCTATGATTGATACTTAATACCTGAAAAAAAATGTATGGGGCTGTATTGGATTTTCAATCCGCAAGGCGACCACTATTCAAAGCACGTTCTTTTATTAGCTATTTGTTGACTTGCTTTTAAAAGAAACTCATTAATCAAAACTCGTTTGCAGCTTTGGATATCTGCCGTGTTTAGTTTGTAAGCTGTTTAGGTAAACAGTTTAGTTTAGTAAATAATATCGTATTTCTAACCTGTAAACGGTGAATTATTGGATGATTAATAAATTATAATACCTGCATTTTCAGCAGCTAGGTACATACCTAGCTGCTCTTTTAACTAAACTTAATATTAAGCTCTACATAGAGCTTAATATTAAGTCTGAATTAAAGTATACTTATCAAACAACGCACATACGCCCAGAAAATGCTATGAACACAAGCATTCTTTTTAAAACCTCATCATTTAAACAAATAAAATTACAAAGGTAAGATCAACACCTTTATTTGAAAACCACGTCACATACAACCGCTTATTTTTGTTAGCCGATTAACTTATCAGGGGTTTTGTACAAAAGAATCGCCCTTCCCTTACCTTCAGGGTGAGAAATCGCCCTTCGTCTTTTTTTGCTTTTATTTCGGTCTTAAGGGTGTGACAAGGTGTAAAGCGCGGTAATTGTCGGACAGCATAGACAAATAGAGATAAATAAATAGAGACGCGCAAAGACTTTTTTAATAGTTTACGCACAAAAAAGTACAAAGGCGGACTTAATGCCTTGGGGATTTTCTGTCAGTCAACCTTTAAGAATTAAGAAAAAAGATGCGAGTAATATAATAAATGAAGCATTTTATCGATTTTTACTCATAAATTAGTTGCGTTATTAATAGGAAATGCGGTCGTAGATACCCGACTGAATATCCTAAGTAAAAAGTCATAATTCGAGGTTATCTTCGCTTATTTTCTCATCGAGTATTGGACCAATTTAAAAGATATGTCATAAATTAATAAAAAAATATATAATTATGTTGTGCTTCTATGTTTTTATTTTTTCATTTGTAGTTGTCAAATTTGTACACGAGGCCTCGAGGAGTTGAGAGCGCAATTTTGAGCATTTTTTGAGGGTTCTAGTGCTTCTAAAGATAATGTGCCATTAAAAAGAAAAACATAGGGGCACAGCATATATCTATTTTTTCAGTTTATGGAATATCTTTTAAATTGGTCCAGTATTTGAGGCGGAAATAGTCGAGAGCCAGACCTCGAATTATGACTTTTTACTTAGGATCAGTCGTATGACATAGATGTAGTTTTTCAGGTAAATGATTCGTTATTTTCATTAATTGTATTGAATTAATGAAGTAAGAGGTAGGTTTGCCGATCATTTGTATCGAGTATTTTTCTAGTAGTTGTTTATTTATTCTATTAGTTTATTTTTAATCAAGATTTTTGAGACTGCGAGAAAAAAATGGATGTGGCATCGCCTTAAGCGAGTCGAGTTTAATTACATTTGTAAATTAAGCAATGGGGCGGGGCGAACGTGCGCTGATTCCAGATAGGGTTTAATGCAAGAAATAGAATCTTTTGTTCTTATAGCGGTCGGATAATTTGGTGTGAGACTGGCGTGATTGTGGTGGAAATCATTAAAGATTTGAGGCGAGACTCAAATGAGATAGGTATTTTGTGGGCGTTGTACAGATAGCTATTGTTTTAGCGATGCCTTCGATTTTAAAGTCAAAGTTCGAGTTTTATTCTGCTTTCGTACTGACATAAATTTTTATCTTACTCTTACCAATATATAAATGTGAAAGTTTGGATGGTCGGATGTTGGTAACTCAATCATGTCAGAACGGCTGATCGGATCTCGATGAAATTTGGCACGGAGATAGATAATAGACTAGACTATTTATCCCGGTACAATATTCCTTTGGGGTACTAAATCACTTTTCATGCGGGTGATGCCACGGGCGGAAGCTTATAAGGTATATAAGAACAGGTATTTTGTTTGTCATTATCCATAGTAATTTTGTTCAAGCCATTGTATGTGTACTGGACCAATGAACACAGACTTTTAAACTACAAAATAACCAAGAGTAACCAAAACATGGCGACTATTTGCCTACGACGTCCATTTTGGAACTTTCCCTAAAAATACTTTAATAATAGTACCAGTCAGTTACTGTCCCACTGTAGGATAATGGCCTTTTTTAGGGTTCCGTTGTCAACAAGATACACTTATGGTTTCGCCATGTCCGTCTGTCTGTCTTTCCGCAGCTTAGATCAGGGACACTTAGTACTAGAAAGCTTTGATTTGGAATGGATATACATATTACTTATCACGCCGACAGCAGAGGAGGGGTGGCCTAGTGGTATCGGCCACGACTTACAAGTTGTAAGTCGTGGGTTCGAACCCAGGCAGGCAATATTTCATCACCAATGCTCTCAAAACGGTGATGGAAAACATCGTGAGGAAACCTACATGTCCAAGAACCAAAAAACTAATTGAAGACATGTGACATCCACCAACCTGCACTGGGCCCACGTGGTGGATTATGGCCCATTCCCTCTCACAGAGAGGAGGTCTGTGTCCCAGCAGTGGGAACAGTAATAGGCTGATGATGATGATGAATCACGCCGACAAAGTGGTAAAATAAAATCAGGTAAAAAAAATTGGTTAGGGTACTGTGCACGCGTAAAGTGGGAATGTTTTTGTTTTTGCTCGTCTATCCCATGGTGTGGAGTATCGTTGGATATGCCATTCAAAAATATTACGGGTCTGTGAAAAACATTTGATCGAATCAGGGATCCGTTTGCGTAAAATTAAGTTGCTAATTTTTTTTAGAGTTAAGTGCATGTCCTCCTGCCAGCTAAATGGTTGCTTTTGGATATATGAAAAAAATCACGGCCGTAGTAAGTAAAACTATCACGACTAAGTAGGCTTTACAAGTTTATGAGTAATATTCGACCATCTTATAAAATTTTTCGTTAGAGCAATGTTAGGTGCTTTTATTGTTTATAAACTTCAGTAGTTTTACCTAAATATGTTGGTGAATGTAGCTGTTTGTACGAGACGCTCGGCGCGCGAGTATGACTCGCACTTGGCTGGTTAATTTTTCCATTTTATAACGACCTGTGCAACAACGACAATATAAAAATCACAAAACACTTCACAATAATATTATAAAGGCGAAAGATTGTGTGTGTGTGCGTTTGTATGTTTGTTATTTCTTCACGCTCCAAAGGTTGGACGGATCTGGATAAATTTGGCACAGAGATAGATTATAGTCAGGAATATTTTTTTTTTTTTTTTTTTTTTTTTTTTTCATAGGATACATTTTATCCCGGGAATATATTCCCTCGGGATAATTTTCGACTCTCACGCGGGCGAAGTCGCTGGCAGAAGCTAGTTAATTATATTTTTTGTTTAAATAGGTCTTTGCATAGACCAACTTGTACATGTAAAAGTTTAACCAGATTTGGAGACGCCCATTTCATAAAATCACAACTGTTTGCCGCGAAAAGGCATACACAGTTTAACCAGATCACATAGTTTTAACAAAGCAAGTGTTACATCATCCAATCTTCTCACGGTTTACCTAAACCAAGGAGTTGCTAAAACCAATAACAACGTACTTCCAAGCCAAGTAATAAAATTCCAAAATACCTTCTGAACCGGGAACCAGCCATCGCTTAGTTCCCTAAGGTGTCGTTCTGCTGACAAATTCGTCGAAAGCTGCGAATTATTTTTGGGGTTCGATCGATCAATCAGAAGAATTCTGCATGTACCTACACTACTTACCTATGTAGTTTGTTGGAAGTTTCTGATATGTATCGTGAGAGTATTCCCTTGAGGAGTAAGAAGATGTACTTATGTATAGCAAATATATTTATTTTTATTTAATAATAATGATTCCCCTAATCTAGATTCCTTGGTATTACGACGCAAACATTTCGACACCCCTTCACATTATTCCTAACTCCTGAAAGCCAGAATCAAAAACCGCGGTAATAACGCTCGGGGAGTTTGGGAAAAACGATTCTAGAACACAGCATCGAACTAGGCCAAACGCACAATATATGATAGAAATAGAGAAAGATGGAGAAATCTCGCAAAAGCCGCAACCGACCGATCAGACGACATATTACGACGACCGATATGACGAAGAAGAGGCAGTCTCTCTGTCTGTTTCACTGCTTAATTCTTTCGTAACGGATTTTGATACAGGTTTCACTAATAAAAAATACTGGCCAAGTGTGTGTCGCACTTCGCACATTGCAAAGAAAATCTGATTTAACAATATATTGGAATTTTTTTAAACAAAATTTTGTAAAAAAACTTGATTTTGATGGCTTCTCATTTGTTTGTTTGTTTATTATACATGCAGTTGTGACCAGCAAGTCGATGTCTCCGGAAGCTCGACTCGCCGTTCACAACAGCGTGCTGCTGCCTACACTTATGTATGGAAGTGAAGGTTGGTATGGCAAAAAAGACATGCAAGTAGGATTAATGCAGTAGAAATGCGCTCATTGCGAAGTATGTGTGGCGTAACCATAAATGATAGTTTGGGGAATGAGGTAATAAGACAACGTTGTGGTTTAAAAGATGATTTAGTGACTAAAATTGAAATGAGTATGTTAAGATGGTTTGGCCATGTTGAGAGGATGAATGAAAGGCGACTAACGAAAGGTATTTACAAGGCAGACGTGAATGGAAACGCGGGAGGGGACGCCCTAGAAAGACATACATATATCTTATACCTTATAGGTGATGTTCTTCAGAAAGGCCAAGTGCGCAGTGCCCATAACCGGCGTGTGTGTATGAATGTGAGTGAAGCAAAAGAAGTATGTAAGGATCGTAGCAGGTGGCGTTCTGTAGTTTCTGCCTACCCCCATGGAAAAAAGGCGTGAGTTTATGTATGTATGTATGTATGTAATTCAGCATTTATCTATTCTCAACGAGCTGTAAACAGAAATCAACATATTATTTGACTATGTATATGGGTTTGGGTCCACAAAATGCTTATACTGTGAATATTTGAAGACTGTATCTCCAACCGTTTGGGTGTAAAACCTGTGTGACAGACGACAGACAGAAAGACAGACTCGTGAGTGACAGCAATAGCTCCGTTTGGACCCTTCGGTTACGGAACCCTAAAAAACGCAAAACGAGGATTTTTTTCTCGTGTGAAGCCGTAGCGGATCGTTAGTTCATAAATAAATCAATCAATCATCAAGGCAGCCGTTCAAATTGACTTTATTTCAGTCGATATCTTCAAACACTCTTATATCTTCAATTACATTAGGTACCAGACAAAACAACACAAACCATTGACAAGGCTCGCACAAAATGAAAACAATAATAGCCACAAACGTTTGGCTGGAGTATTTTATTTTATTGGAAGTAATGCGAAGACGGATCACTGTCGATACGGATCGTGTCACTTTCACAAAAGATATTGTTCTCTGTTTATATTCGTGTTGTCTCGTGACGAATCGGCTCGAAGTCAGTAAGGGCGTAGGTTACTTATGTGATATTTTGTCTGTCAGTCTATAAGCCTTATTTGGAAAGTTTATTGCTTGATATTTATTGTAACTACATCATCGGTTCCTCAGTAGAGCTTCCGAAAGAGTGGGTCTTAGGTTGAACATGGACAAAACCAAGGTGATGTTGAATGCCCATGTTACACCAACTCCTATCAAGGGCGGAGACTCTACACTCGAAGTTGTGGATGACTATGTTTAACTGGGACAAACGATCCAGTTGGGTAGGGCCGACTTCGAGAAAGAGGTCAACGGTCGAATCCGACTCGGCTGGACAGCGTTCGTGTCTTCGCGTCCAACTTACCACAGAGTCTCAAGACGAAAGTCTATGAATAGTGTGTGTTGCCAGTTATGACCGATGGCTCTGAGACGTGGTCGTTCACAATGGGCCTCATAAGAAAGCTTACAATCACTCAAAGAACAAGAGGAGAGGGCCATGCTCGGAGTTTCCTTGCGTGATCGAATCAGAAATGTAGAGATCCGCAAGAGAACTAGGGTTACCGACATAGCCCGAAGAATTGGCAAACTTAAGTGGCAGTGGGCAGGGCACATTGCTCGCAGAGCGGATGGCCGATGGGGCAGAAAGGTTCTGGAGTGGCGACCGCGAACTGGAAGACGTTGCGTTGGAAGGCCTCCCACCAGGTGGACTGATGACCTGGTGAAGGTTGCGGCGTTCCGCTGGATGCGGGACGCACGAGACCGGAATATGTGGCGACGCTTGGGGCAGGCCTATGCCCAGCTGTGGCTGATATGATGATCGGTTTGGTTTATTATTCTTTATTTATATTTTTTCGACAACCACTTCGGCTAACACCTTGCTTGCTAAAAAATACCAATGGCCATTTAACCACAAGATTATCAAGCTACCTGTTCATTTTTGTGTTCGTGTTGTTTCGTGACGAATCGAATCGAAGTTAGTAAGGGCTGACTGATGTGATGTTTTGTCAGTCTATAAGCCATCTTTTATTTGGGAAGATGATTTGGGATTATTGAGCCAGACATTTGTAGGTACTACATTATCTATCGGTGGGTTTATTGATGGTTCTTCCTACTATGATTTACTGTTTGAATTAAAATGGATATTCACCAAGGGCAAGGGTAGCAAGACGAAGAAGCAAGACTTCCTAAGAGTCTTGAAAATCTCAAAGCCCTGGGACGTGAGACAACCCACGATCTAAGTATATCCCCGATTTCTAGATATCTCATAGAGAAAATAAAAGTACTCAGAATCAAGCTTAAAGGAAGAATCATCGATTAGATTCTAAAAACTTTAAAAAAAAATTTACAACCGACATCCAAACAAAAACAATACAAATTGGAAGTCGGTTGTAATTTTTGTAAAAAAGCTTTTTATTTTCACTTTTTAGTTGTGGTACATAATGGATCAGTTCTAAAGGCTAGCTACCTATGATGCCCTAAGTGAATCCAGAATAGATTAACTCAATAACATGAAGCTTAAACTAAACTGTGAAATGAGAGTATACCTGGGTGAACTGTTCACACCTGCGTACCCCTTTAGAGCGTACCAGTGTGATGTTATTTTATGAAATGGTGTAAAAAATAAACAGACATGCGATTGCAGCAATCCCGAGTGATTTGCCTTTATTTGTTGAAGAGTTCTGATGTATATCTGTTAAGTTCTTCATCAGATCTCGAAGAAAATAAAATGGGACCACATGACAAGCACCAGCGGTTCAAATAAAAAAAGAATAATCAAAATCGGTTCACCCAATAAAAAGTTCTGAGGTAACACAAATAAAAAAATAAAAACCGGCCAAGTGCGAGTCGGACTCGCGCACGAAGGGTTCCGTACCATTTTCGTAAAAAACGGCAAAAAAATCACGTTTGTTGTATGGGAGCCCCCCTTAAATATTTATTTTCTTTTGTTTTTAGTATTTGTTGTTGTAGCGGCAACAGATATACATCACCTGTGAAAATTTCAACTGTCTAGCTATCACGGTTCATGAGATACAGCCTGGTGACAGACAGACAGACAGACAGACAGACAGACAGACAGACAGACAGACAGACGGACCGCGGAGTCTCAGTAATAGGGTCCCGTTTTTACCCTTTGGGTACGGAACCCTAAAAAACAGTCGAATTGATAACCTCCTCCTTTTTGCGAAGTCGGTTAAAACATAGTCTTTTATTGTCGTTATAGGCATATAGATTTCTATGGCAATAAATGTTTTCTTTTTTTCTGTCAACATGTCTACCTACTGTCTGACGGATACATGATGAAAGTCGTTAACAACGCACCCACTGCGCAGAGACACCTTAGGGACCGCCTCAGTACGCCTGTAGTCCTACAGTGCATATCTGACAGAAGTTTCAGCTACTCCTACCATCAATAAACTGCAAGTTCCAATGACATTGAAGTAGTTAATCTTGTCTTTACTCTAAACAGCTTGTTGCCTTGAATTATAACATATTGAAGAGTTCTCAATTTATGGCTCGTCACTTATCATCATCATCATATCAGCCAAAAGACGACCACTGTTGGACATAGGCCTCCCTCAAGCGTCGCCACATTGACCGGTCCCGTGCGTCCCGCATCTAGCGGATCCCCGCAATCTTCACCAGGTCATCGGTCACCTGGTGGGAAGCCTAACAACGCAACGTCTTTCAGTTCGCGGTCACCACTCCAGAACTTTTCTGCCCCATCGGCCATCCGTTCTGCTAGCAATGTGCCGAATGTAGCAATGGCTCGCCACTACATAGAACTTAAATATAACCAGCGAGATGTGTATTTGGTACACAACTGCCTTCCCCTCTTGGAAACAGGCGTGATGTAATGTATGTAGCTCTTATCATATCATCAACAGCTGCAAGCTCAGTTCAGATACCATTAAAGTGCCTGCAAGTTCTTATGACGAAAACTCACTCACTCACTTAATGAAGAGCTCACTTACGAATTGCCTCTGGGTGTATTATAGGTACTGTATATCTGCCTAGCCCGTCGGAGAAACCAAGTCTGATGTTAAGTATGTATGTAGTTCTGTAGCGGCAAAAAAAATTGTACATGCATGCTTTGCTCTGTTATATATACTTATATTGTTTACCTGGAGAGAAACTGATTGCCAAGATTCACGCTACTGCCTTGTTTGGAAATCAAGGCTTCACAGTTGCTTTTTGCCTTGTTCTATATTTCACACATCATTTTAAATTGTTTTTGTAAGGCTTCGTTAGGAGTATGAATAAACGATCTAAAAATGTATGAAATGAAATGACATAAGATATATAAAAATACATGACGTCACACCAATCCTTCAAGGTTCTCTGCGTGATTGGAAAGTATACAACAGCCCGACAACAGCCATCGGGTACTTGCCCACCAGACGCAAAACCCGTCTGGTCGGAGGATCCTCCCTTTTCATAAGAGGTAACGGGACTTGCTAGCCTGTTCCACATACCCGTATGGTTCCTATCTGTCAGTAGTGTGAGCTTCTCCGATCACCCATCGTAGCAGTTGACATATCAGTTTAAACAAGCTATGTTTCCTTTAATTATAACAATACGAGCACTTAATGAAGAGCCTCTCAATTAGTGTCGATGGCGGCCGGCAAACATGTCCGACACCCTGTTCACTGTTCAATTCTTGTTAAGAGCGACCCGCGCGTTAACTCTTGTAACTGAGATCTTGTCATGTGGCCGCGAAGTCAGCGAGGGAACAAGACTTCATTGATATAATGCGTGAGGACTAGAATACCTACTGATGATCAGAAATATATAATAATAATAAGATATTATAATGAGTTATAATACCTATAACTACAGCGGTCAGTCGAGATGTAGCCCGACGAGACTGTTTTTGTCTCTAAATATACACTAGCTATTGAGGCATTTGTTTGAACCTAGTTTTAAAACACGTAAAAAGTATATGACTTAACTTAATAGGTTCCAT
Organism: Orthosia gothica; assembly: GCA_949775005.1. Lineage (NCBI taxonomy): Eukaryota > Metazoa > Arthropoda > Insecta > Lepidoptera > Noctuidae > Orthosia > Orthosia gothica. The sequence continues at coordinate 30,598,272 of OX459042.1, read as the reverse complement.
TATGATGAAGAAAAAAATACATATATCTATTTCGCCATTTATCCAGCTACCAACAGAAGATTCGGTAATGATAATTGTGTTTATTTTTTTCTCATTCCATAGGTAGGCCACTGTGTAATTGGTATATGGGTAGGGTCGATTTTTACCAAATTATGTCAGAACGGCGGAACGAATTTGGATGAAATTTGGCACAGATGTAGGCCTCATTAGTAAATTGCGTCGTCGCAGCGTCAACACTGCGAGGTTTTAAATATACCTATTTTGACTATAGTTTGGAATACTTTACATCCCGTTCCCTTGGGATAATAAAACACTATTCAAACGGGCGGGCTGTTGCCCTAATATAATATAAAATAGTCCTAATATAAAATAAATAATATATAGTATATATATTTTATTCCAGAGTTTGAACAGTTTTTCCGCTCTCGCTACACCAATTAACATCAATCTTCCAACATTACCCCGCCGTTCTCCTGGCCCCACCCGGCAAGGGTTCAAGTCATCTGAACAGAGATAATGTGTCGGATCACAGCTTGATTAATTTCGTCCCAACCTCCCAGCAGACACCCGACGTGCTATGTAAACCTTGTGACACACTAATTAATCTGCCCCCTGTTTTATATACAGTAGCTATGGTAGGAATTTTTGGAATGATGGGTGAAAATGGCAATTGTTTGTGTTCATGGGAGAATGCGGTGTTACGAAGGCCCTAGACCAGTGGCATTCTATCATCAAAAGCATGGCGATATCAATTGGAAAAACGTATGGGAATGTCAAACTTTATATCCCAAGAACCTGCGACGAACTGACTGTAGTGACCGGTTCTGTTGTGGGGCAATCCACAGGCCCGTAAACGCACTAAATTACCACACTTCAACACGTCTATACTCGCCAATGGCTCTCGTAATAATGACGCGGTGTGCACGAGACTGTGTCTGTCTGTGTGGGTAAAAGTGGGGATGACTTAGCGAACGTGCGAGTGAGATAGATACACAACACTGACGTTCGTCATTTTATAAAAGCTGAAAGTTTATCTGTGTATGTACCCAATCTAGGTAAGAATGATCTCTGAATATGAAGTTTGGATCAGGGTGGCATTAGGAGATATAAGGTATCAAAGGTGTATAAAATTGCCCCTCACTTTCGTTAAAGTCTAAAGCTCAGTTTTAATATATTTAATTGGAATAACATTAGAAATCACGTCATCCATTGTCAGACACTTATTATGATGGCAACCCCCTGTCAGACACCCTCAAAGTATGATAAATTGTGATGAAACTTTCGTCGTAAAAGTTGAATTTCACAGAATGTTACTTGGGGAACTATCAAAAGATGTTTCCTCAGCAGTCAGACAGTTTCGATGTTTCTTACGTCTTGTCAGACATTGAAAGTCTGCCGTAGTAGTCCAAAAACAAAGACATTTGCTGTGAAAAACATCCTAGTTAAGTACTTTCAACGGAATTATGTACTTTATGGTAGACAATATTACTATAATTTTTAAATTGTTCAATATTACTATTGCCTGAAAAGTTAATTAAAAACCCATCACAGCAAAAACAAAATGGGCTGTCAAAGGGCTCAAAAGTCAGTTTTTAGCTTAGTTGTCGTAAAGTTTTGAGTTTACTGCAATTTGTGCTAGGGCTAAGTTTGTTCCTTGTTCAATTTTGCATAAAAAAATCCGATATAAGATTCACTAATGTTCAATATTTTTCGAGATATGAGCCAAAATTTTTTTTTTTTTTGGTGTTTATTTTTTGTACTAAATCTGAACGTGTGGTAATTTAGGCTAGTTAAATTATGTTTATATGCCCAAGATTTCCGTTTAACGCGCACGGTTGGCGCAGTGGTTGAGCGATTGACTGCTGCGCTGCGTGTCGCGGGTTCGATTCCCGCACGGAACAAATATTTGTATGACCTACAGATAGTTGTCCGGCTCTGGGTGTTGTGTATGTGAGTTTATATGTTTGTAAACGCACCCACGATACAGGAAGAAATTCCTAGTGAGGGGCAAAGTTTTATTTAAAAAAAAACAACATTCAAATTGATGGTTTGGTTTCTGGTACTGTTTCATGTTTTGACAGATATCTCCCAAAGCCTATAAAACCTCCAAACTTCATACTCGGGGATCGTTCTTACTTGTAGTGGGTACATACACAGATAAACTTTTAGCTTTTTAGGGTTCCGTAGCCAAATGGTAAAAAACGGAACCCTTATAGATTCGTCATGTATGTCTGCCTGTCTGTCTGTCTGTCTGTCTGTCTGCCTGTCCGTCCGTATGTCACAGCCACTTTTTTCAGAAACTATAAGAACTATGCTGTTGAAACTTGGTAAGTAGATGTATTCTGTGAACCGCATTAAGATTTTTACACAAAAATAGAAAAAAAACAATACATTTTGGGGGTCGCCATACTTGAAACTGAAACAAAAATTTTATTTTTTCATCAAACCCATACTTGTGGGGTATCTATGGATAGGTCTTCAAAAATGATATTGAGGTTTGTAATATCATTTTTATCTAAACTGAATAGTTTGCGCGAGAGACACTTCCAAAGTGGTAAAATGTGTGTCCCCCCCCCTGTAACTTCTAAAATAAGAGAATGATAAAACAAAAAAAAAATATGATTTACATTACTATGTAAACTACCACCGAAAATTGGTTTGAACGAGATCTAGTAAGTAGTTTTTTTTTAATACGTCATAAATCGTAAACCGCAATTTACCAAGTACGGAACCCTTCGTGCGCGAGTCCGACTCGCACTTGGCCGGTTTTTTTAAATTACGAAGGTCAGATCATCGCAGGTGCTTACTCTACTACCGAAATGTCACGTGATAAACCCTTGCAGTCTGGCATTTTGACCATCGCCATCGTCGTCGTCGAATGACACTTGCCTAGAGCCCAAGCATTGATGTTGTTTTGAAGACTTGGTACGAAGGGAATGAATGAATGAAGAGGGACTCACTTCTCCGCACTTAGACTCACATTTGGTCCGTTGTGCGTGGGGGTTCTGGCTAACATACCGCTAACATACCCAGCCTAGCTCCGTCCAAGAGCACAGAACCTTCCAGGGGTCTTCACAGGCTTTACGGAGTGACCTCACTGTTCCGAGGATTTCTAAACGTTGGGAAGTCACGGCAGGGACTAAGGATAGGAGACCAGTATTCAAATCTATCACTACGTTAAACGCAAGTAGATACAAGAGAAAGTAGAACTGTATCTGTAAATAATTGTATTAATTTCGTCCCAGCAGACATCCGACTTCCTATGTAAACCTTGTGACACACTAATTAATCTGCCCCCTGTTTTATATGTAGTTATTGCAGGCATTTTTGGAATGATGGGTGGCAAATGTTTGTGTTCATGGGAGAATGAGGTAACCACATAAACATACACATCATCAACCTATTAATTTTCACACTGCTGGGACACAAGCCTCCTCTCTGTGAGAGGGAATGGGCCGTAATCCACCACGCGAGCCCAGTGCGGGTTGGTGGATGTCACATATCTTCGAATTTTTGGTTCTAGGACATGCCGGTTTCCTCACGATATTTTCCTTCACCGTTTTGAGAGCAGTGGTGATGAAATAATTTACACAAAGTAAAGCGCCTACCTGGGCTCGAACCCACGACCCACAACTGGTAAGTCGCGGCCGATACCACTGGGCCACCACTGCTCTCCTTTGCTCTTAATGAGGTACTAAGTATCGATAATGTTTGGAGAATTGGTAGGGACTGACAGTAATGCGTTTTATGTTCTAGCTTTACATATACTATATCCCACAGAATAACGAGCATTTTTCTAGATGAAATAGAGGCTATGGGACGCAAAGACCAGCGACAGAGCAGCTATAATTCTGGCTTTCCATCAGTAAAATAGTGTCATGGTGGCGCAGCGGCTAAGACCTCGCCTCTCATGCGTGAGGTCGTGGGCTCAAATCCGAGCAAGTACCAATGTGACTTTTTTTTCATATGTACTTTCTAAGTTTAAGGACATCACAGGCAACGGCGAAGGAAAACATCATGAGTAAACCTGGACTTATATCGTTAATATAAGTCTGAAACAGACAAGTCAGAGGCCTGTGTAAAATTTTTGGGAATGTTTGATTTAATTTATATGGCAAAACAACGTTTGCCGGGTTCCCAGAGGCGGCATAATTAACTCTGACACCAGAGGTGTTCACATCCTCACACGAAAAGATGGAGATCATCGTGTGTTTCGTGTGTACATAAATAAATAAGATCAGTAAAATAATTTTCGTAATTAAATCAATGGTATAAATGAGTATTAAAATATATCCCTTCCTTACCTGTTAATAGATTGAGGACTTTTCAATCTAGGTGCCTTGCGCCCTCCGATAATTTAAAGCAGAACTTGTGACAAATTTGAATGAGAAAGTTAATTTCTTTTTTAGAAAGGAAATATAGGTATCAAAATCAAATAGTTTATTTCAAATAAACCTTATAGATACGTTTGAATTGTCAAACAAAATTTGAATCTAGTTGCACTTTCGCAAGCGGCAGTAGGTCTCTATAGAAAAGAATGTGCAAGGACGGACGGCACGGACACTTTTCTATCAATTTTAATTACAATTATTACAATTATTTGGTTTTTAATTACAATTATTTGGTTACATCATTCTTTGTTGGAAGAATACATATATGAGAACGATGTTAAAAGACGTGCACGTAAAAGCGTCTAGAGTAAAACAAACAACTCAAAAATACAATAAGTACCTAATTAAAAGAAGGCCTAGGCAGCTAAGTTATGACCAATCCCAATTGATGGCGCCCATTCACGAACATGACGCATGGATTTGCACCACTCAACTCAACCAATCATTGTGTTTAATATCCTTGATATATACTACCGTTTAATATAACCAAAACTAATATATAAAAGACAACAATAAAAAACAAAACAAAACAAGCAAGCTATATTCAAAACTAATTTCTGTCAGCGACTTAGCCCTGCGTCAAGGTCGAAATTGATCCCGAGAAAAGTATCCAATGTTTTATTTTGATCTATAAGCTACATTAATGTTAAGTTACATCAAAATCCGTTCAGGTTTTGCGTGAACAGTAACGAACATCCATCCTTTTTGCTTTTATGATAATAATAGGAATATTAGGATTAACACAATATTGTAACTTTCCTTAGACAAAATCAAAATTCTGCATGATAAATTAATAGCTATCGTTTGACAAAATAACTAACAAAGAACTTTTAATGCAAATTAAACAAAGAACTTTTAATGCAAATTAAACTACCACCAATATCCACAAAATTTTAACACCATCTTAGTTCCCAGCAACATCAAACTTTATGAAGATTACCCAAGTACCCTTCCTCGCTGAAAAGCCTAGTTCTACAATCTCCATAAAACGGTTTCTGTGAGTAAACTGATCAATGCCGACCGCACTAAACAAAGCAGGTATCCTCCGGAGGGCACTATGTATGAGGGATAGCGCGCCAGGATTCTGTGTGCCAAGGTTTGATGGGGGCACGGAGTGGGAAGATTTGGAGAAGGTAAAATAGTAAGAAATAGAGTAAAATGTACGAGCGTGTCTCAATGTTCAATCCTTGTTGTGTGTTTGGAACACAGTAATTTACCATAATTATAATTCTACAACAGCTAACTACGGGGTCAACAGCCGCTGTTATTTGTTTATTTTTATCGCTATTCGATATCGATACCGTACGCACTGTTAAATGGGTTTACTGCTTGTTTTCGAATGTCTTATGCCCGATGGCTAATGCCCCGATGTCATCAGTTCGAACGTCCGAATTGCCGAAATTCCACAGCATCGATGTTCTACAATTTCGAATAGCCATTAGATCGAGCGTCCGTTTTGCCGAAAAGCCTTTACAACGATAGTCCTATCCATCAAATGTCTATTTTCTCGAATAAAATATTCAAGAAGAGAAAAAGAAGGAATGTAAAATAGGATAAAAAACAAACCAGAAATTAAAATCCATATCTTTCCTATCGACTTTAGGAATTGTATAGATTGCCTAGGAATTGTATAGAATGCCTGATCTCATACAGTTCCTTTATATATGTTGATTAAACCCTGCTGGTTTGTTTTTTTTTTTAATCTATCTCTGTTTCAAATTTCATTCACATCCGTTCAGGCGTTCTGGCGTGATTGAGTAATAAACATCCATCCATCCATAGTATAAAGCTAGTAGTTTCATAATACTCCAATATTGTATTAATCCATGACAGCATAATAGTGCACGTAAACATTTTGATGTGCTAGTGCTACGCAAAAGAGAATGCACAATGTCTACGCGGCTACGGCGTAGCAGGTACGGTGCTACGCAGTCGTAGCATTTGAAGTACGCTTGTTCATATTTTGTGATTTTGAATTCAGCACTATTAAAAAAAATACGAATAAGTAAGATAAAATGCCCATTTATTGCAAAATGTTCATAGTTATATATATATTTTTTTTTTTAAGTGTACTGCTCGGTTCTTTAAAGTTTTTTAGTACAAAGAGATCCACTTTTTCTCACAGCATCTTCCTCCAAAAAATCTTCCTACCTCCTTGTAGAAAGGCTGTATATTTTTAGTTTGATCCATCGCATCTCCCGTAGGCTCAATCTGTTGAGCGGACGAGGGTCGGCAGCAAGCTTTAACATAACAAATTGGCGAACTGATCCAACGGCCATGTTCCTTCGCAACCCTATGCTGATTTCTCAACACTCTGACTTTGTATTTATTTATTGTTTTTAATAAGATCGAGTAGATTTATTTGTTGTTCTTTATTTTTATTGAATTGTTAACTTATTGTTAGGACGCTTCAGTACCATTTACTGAAGCTTTTTTGTGATATGTTTATGTTTTTTAGTAACATATGGAACACTTTTATTATGCGTACAGCTAAGGAGTGGAATTCCCTGCCGGAGTCTGTGTTTACAGACAGCTCGAACCAAGATTTTGTCAGGACTTTAAAAGAGACTGTGACCTCTGAGTTTGTTTCGGCCTTTCTTCTCAGAGTAGTCAGATAGGAAACGCCGACCTCATCTAGTTTAAAAAAAAATATGTTAGACATGTAAAAGCGTTTGTACAAACCAACTTACAGAAATAAAATCATTTATCATTTAGCTACAATCTAAGAGTGAATAGGTTATTTCTAGACGAGCGTATTTCACCGTCGATCATATCATCGCTTACCGTCAGGTGAGATAACGGTCAAGCGCGAGCCTAAATAATATATATTAAAAAAAAACTTCATCATGTATCACACAAGTATTAGGCAGGCAGACCTGGACTTATAGTGCACCCACATTTATTTATGACTTAGTGGCCCAGTGGCTAAGACCTCTCCTCTCATGCTTGAGATCGTGAGTTCAAATCCGTGCAAGTACCAATGTGACTATTTCAAATTCATATGTACTTTCTAAGTTCATCTTGGACATCACAGGCAACGGTGAAGGCAAACATCGTGAGGAAACCTGGACTTCAAAAAAACGTTGGACTAGGAATTTCTTCCTGTATCGTGGGTGCGTTAACAAACATATAAACTCACATACACAACACCCAGAGCCGGAACAACTATCTGTAGATACAAATATTTGTTCCGTGCGGGCATCAAACCCGCTACACGCAGCGCATCAGTCATTTGGTCAACTACTGCGCCAACCATGCGCCCAAATATAGTTAATGTAAGTCAGAAATAGCCAAGTCAGAGGCCTGTGGGGTTCCCAGAGGCGACTTAATTGACTCGAATCTTGCAGCACAGGTGGCTACAACTTTACACGAAAAGAAAGAAAGACCACTTATGTTTAAGTCCCATTAAAAAGGGGATGAGCTAATGAACATCAACCGGGCTCAAATACAGACTTCGAGCTAAATGGAAAATACACTTTTCTCCCAATAACATATTTCATGATCCAGGAATCGAATCCAGCACCTCTACTCAGCAACGCTTGTGTCTACTTGACCAACGAGTATATCAGTAATACCCATTCATTACAGCATTACGGCATGAATAATTTCACAGTGAAAGGTAATCAAAAGTTTTCCATTCACCTGCTAAAGCTTTATTCCTTTTACTTTTTGACATATTTTGTAAAGAAGCCTGTTTTGCTCAACAGCGCTCGCTGCAAAAGAGTACACATTTTCACAAGCGATTCAGCACAGTAGTGGAAATAAATTGAAAAAATTTAAGCGCGCGCGAATTCACTAATGAAAGTTTTAAATGACCGACGAAAAACAAAAAAGTGACCTCGTTATTACGATTACAATTTTTTGTTTGCAGTTGAAAAAATATGTTGTGGAGCATTAAAGTTGGTAGGATTGTAAGGATGAAGCGCAGCGTTGAGTTTGTGGGCGTTCGTAGCGGACGGCGCTTGCAAGAACTTTTTTAAACTTTTTTTACAAATCCGGCCAAAACAATGGCCCGCGAATTTCATAAAAGGGTCCCGAAGCGTCAACACCGTGCCGCACAATGGGGAGCGATTTGAACAATTAATCTTCGGGACGAATCGAACTTTACCAAGTTGCTCGTAATTATTAAAATGCTCTGTGGTTCTTTTTACGAAAATGTTTTCGGGATTTTCTTGTTCAGCGATGATGAGGGTAGGAATCAGAATTAAATATCATCTTCGACGAGGAAGTGAAAGTTTTGAATCGGCGAAGTTATGAATAAAGTTGAAGTTAATACATTGTTAATGAGAATGGGCTTGTATTGGCAGGTGTAAGGTATGAGTTAATTAAATACCTAGATTAATTGTACCTATAAGGACACAGTCAAAATAACTAGGTCTTAATAATGACTCACTATTATTTCTTAACAGATTTCAAGGAATCATTCAGTCACTTAATTGTACCTAGAATATATTGGGTAATTGATGAAATGTGTACAGACGACACACACGAAGGGTTCCGTACCATAATCGCAAAAAACGGCAGAAAAAACATGTTTGTTGTATGGGAGCCCCACTTAAATATTTATTTTATTCGGTTGTTAGTATTTATTGTTATAGTGGCAACGGAAATACATCATCTGTGAAAATTTCAACTGTCTAGCTATCACGGTTCATGAGATACAGCCTGGTGACAGACAGACAGACAAACAGACAGACAGACGGACCGCGGAGTCTCAGTAATAGGGTCCCGTTTTTAACCTTTGGGTACGGAACCCTAAAAACTGGCAGAGTAATACCAAAAAATAGAAAGTCGAGAGCAGTGGTGGCCCAGTGGTATCGGCCGCGACTTACAAGTTGTAGTTCGTGGGTTCCCAGGCAGGCGCTTTACTTTGTGTAAATTATTTCATCACCACTGCTCTCAAAACGGTGAAGCAAAACATCGTGGAAACCGGCATGTCTTAGAACTAAAAAATCGAAGACATGTGACATCCACTAACCCGCACTGGGCCCGCGTGGAGGATCAATGCCCATTACCTCTAACAGAGAGGAGGCCTGTATCCCAGTAGTGAGAACAATAAAAGGCTGATGATGGTGATGATGAGAAAGCATACAGAAGGACAACTACCGTTGTCCTCGACAATTATTACCTAAACTTGCCGGAGTCACTAGGGTTGCTACTATATTGATTCTAAATTTTAAGAAAGGAGTAGGTAGTATAAGTTTACAAACATAACCACAGAATAAATAATAGTTGAAATAACTAAATCGATTCGACTAATCATACATCATATCACGCTTACATGGCTTATAGGGTAGCCAGAGCTTCAAATATCAATTAAAGATCACGACGTGACGCCACATACGATGTAGACTGGAGGGTACCAAGACGTAACAATGGTGTAATAGTGATCCCACCAAAAATATAAAATGGCACCAAGCTCGACAAAAACATAAATGTGAAAAAGGCGCCAAGTTCGAGGAAGAAGAGTTGAGATCTAGGGTGACAAGTTTCCTAAAACAAAGCTATAGGTCTACCAGAATCTCATGGCAAAAAGGGAAATAAAAATTTGTTGTATGCAATACTGGGGAAATTGGATCAAACGATCTTGATACTGTTTAATTTTTATTTATGTCTGTAGTATTAATGAACATGAGGTAACTATATTATAGTAGTCACAACGGATCTTTGTGTCTTTGAACTTGGTCCTGCCAACCATTGCGTAAGAAACAGTTTGTCATCGAGTATACTGCATAGAGTAAGCGAGATAGGACGATGACAAAAAAGACAAAAGATATTTATTTCAACTGGGCCACCACGCGGCACTTTTGAATGTCACAATTTAAATTTACATGGAATAAAAGTTGATTCTACCGTGCATTCGGAAAGTAGCTTGCTATGGAGAAGAATGCACAAGAAACTCCGTAAGCTTATGTGACATACATAAGCGAGTGAAAGAGACAGTTATACAATGCTATCTTCACCTTCAACATTGACACAAAAATAGCTACTGCGCGGGGTCTTGCAACCAATTCAGAGACACAAAGATCCAACGTGAGTATTATAGGTATGTGTATGAATAATGTTGTTATACATCGTGTTCTTAACATAGGAAAAATAAATCAATTGAATATTAATTTATGTACTAATTTATTATTTAGCATTTAAATCATACTAATAACTTAAAACCTCATTCAGAACTAGAAAACTAGAATACGATTCCATGAACTCCACTGGCATTTCAAAAACTTGTATCTTTGTAGTTTTATGTCATCTCTCTCCATCAAAATGGTTCTTTTTCATTGGCATTTAACATATTCAAAACCAATCTCTTTATGTATAAAGTCTGTAAAAAATATAAAATGTATCATGTTACTTAAAGTCATTCATCATCATCAGTCTATATATTTTCTTTTTATGTAAGTTTTATGGCCTGGTTGCTAGGACCTTTTAGCCACGTCTTTGGAAAGAGTTTTGGATCTTATATTTATTCTTTAGTATGCATTAGAATGCGGATGTAACAGATTCTAATGTTTTTTGGAATATTTGGCAGCAAATTGTATCGAGTCAGTCTTCCCAGTAAGCTTTGCAGAGGCAGTCAATACTACAATAAAATACACCGCTCCACTATCCCGAGATCGTTTTTTCAATGATTTTACAAATTGTCCAGTTGCGGAGACAGTTGAGATACAAAACTACACCAATAATATATCACAATATCCACTAGGAATCAATTTGCAAATAATATTAACAGCCACTGAACTTCACTCGACAAAATCCCGCCAAAAACTCCCGTCTATATACACGTCCCACTGCAGGGCGCAGATTATTACTTAATATTTTTCTTACGTCAAAGATTCTCAATCTCCGTTAAAATCAATATCTTGTCGAAGAATTAGTAACAGTTACATTACTGTTGCCATTTCCTTCCGGCCATCATTCGATGTGCCCTGACCTACGATTTACCATATAATAGTAATGGAAAGAAAATAAAATTAAGTAAGAAAAATATAAATTAAACTAAATGTATCAAAACAAGTCAGTCCAACTTACCGGTCCACTCTACGACGCACTTTAAAATCAAAGATTGAGTTTGATTTACGCCTTCTTCTTCCCTTATTTTATGATACACATTGAAAAAAATATGTCTCGCATGAGATCGAAGTGGGTTTTTCGACATTTTCACAAAAATAACAAACTTTCAAGATAATATCAAAAAAATTCAGCAGCGGTTGACACATCAAGTACTTTGTTTCGACAGGTGACAATTGACATTGCCATATGAAAATCACAATTAAAAAAAAATAAAAAATGCCATGAGATTCTGGTACACCTATACAATGCACAATTTTGTCTATATGTCTTAAAGTTATGTATTATTTTCATAGATATTGAATTTTTTACTTGTAATCCAGTTTTTTTTATCGTAAGCATCTAATGTAATTTCAGGCTTCCTTACTGTACATTTGCTAGATATGTACATCGCTTACTCACGTGTGTCTAGATTAATCTACCTACTACCGACAAAACAACCAATAAGCTAAATGGAAAAAAATATGAGTCAAGTATGAGTCGAACCCGCGTGCCGAGTATTCCGTAGGCCTTAGGATTTTCGTTAAGTTATTCCCCTGTAAATTATGAGTAAGGCTTTACATACATACATAAACTCACGCCATTTTCCCATGGGGATAGGTAGAAACTAAAGAACGCCACCTGCTACGATCCTTACATACTTCTTTTGCTTCACTCACATTCATACATCTACTCATACACACGCGCCGGTTATGGGTACTGCGCACCTGGCCTGAAGCCCTTTATTACATTAAAATATAAATTAATTAAAATAGTCGTTACTATTTAAAAAAAAAAGTTTATATTAATTAAAAAAAATAGTAATTTACTATTTTGGTAAAATATGTACTTACCTCTTTTGTGTTTTAAAAATAAAAGAGTTGTAGATTACAATATTTTATTTACAAATATGGCACAGGTTTTAACAAATTATTAACAGAAAAATATTTTAGTCGACCGCAACTTAGCTCTGTCCAATTTTGCCCGAGAATCTCTGTAAAATCGTAATGTTAATGTGTGCGTGCAAAATGGCTCTTTGTTCGTAGTGGCCTTTCTGTCTGCGGCGCACCGCCGCTTACAATCTTAAATAGTAAAGAAGGGGAATTTTGTTAAGCATACTTGAATTGTAGGATCATCTTATCAGAACCGTAATTTTTCGTCAGTCATACTGATATAGCTATAATTCGGCGAAATGGGCTACCTGTTTCAATCTGAGAGGCAATACTCTTATTTTAAGGCATATTAGGATTCGCATCGCAGTCGCAATCTGCCCAAAACATCTCTAATTACCCTATATTTTGACGCGTTTTTGAAATTGATTGTCGCTGAGATATTATTGTGACTTGAACGTTTTATTAATTACAAGAATTGGCCTTCTGCTTAAAAATGTAGAACCTTAATGTCAGCCTAGGTACAACTATCTACTTATATTGCCTGCAATGTCCGAGATGTCCCTAAAAAAATCACCAAAAACTACAAAATCAACGCGATGTAAAACAAAAAAATCCTATTCTAAAACAGATTAAACATTCCTGGACCCTTCTTTGTCCACGAGAACGGCCCATGTCCAGCAGTGCAATTACTTGTGCCGCACGAAACTAGTATCAGGACGGACCGTATACACAAAGAATGGACGGAGCTTTTCCTTATACTGGTATGAAGTGAATATGGGCAAATAAGTGTGAGCGGCCAGTATTTGTCTAATTCTAGAATTGTGTTGATATTCGCTGGAGAACCAAGGTTCCACAGAACCCGAAGAATTTAATGGCCAAAGAACAATGGCGAAATCTTAGCTGACTTAAATTTGAGCGTCTGAAAGTGAGTTACATACGAAATAAATTCTATGAATTGTCTACGTTTTTTTTAAAAGTATGATTGGGCTGGTTCAACACGGATAAAAAAAATATAATAAATAAAAAGTTATTTGACTTTTTAGTTTAGTGTTGCCATTATATATTTTATCTACTCAGTGACAAGTAGTAACTATATTAAGTCATAATATCATTATTGTATTTATTGCAGTAAATGAGTTAACAATACAGTTTATGTTTAACTGATGTATGTTTGAGTGTAGATGTTCCTTGCAGTTAGATAAGAATATTGTAGTGTATTAGAAATAAATGAATTACTTTCAATTAATGATTGGCAAAAAGACTAGTATCCAAGTCTAAAAAAAATATAGCTTGGTTGTTGACGACGACCTTTTGATACACGTTTAAGTCGCTTAGTTTAAATAAATATACTCTTTCCAAAGAATATCTATATATATATAAAAGAAAGTCGTGTTAGTTACTTCACTTATAACTCAAGAACGGCTGAATCGATTTAGCTGAAAATTGGCAGGGAGGTAGCTTAGAACCAGGAGAAGGACATAGGGTAGGGTAGGGTAGGGTAGGGTAGGGTAGGGTAGGGTAGTGTAGGGTAGTGTAGGGTAGTGTAGTGTAGTGTAGGGTAGTGTAGTGTAGGGTAGGGTAGTGTAGGGTAGGGTAGTGTAGGGTAGTGTAGGGTCGGGTAGGGTAGGGTAGTGTAGGGTAGGGTAGTGTAAGGTAGCGTAGGGTAGTGTAGGGTAGCGTAGGGTAGTGTAGGGTCGGGTAGGTTAGGGTAGGGTAGGGTAGGGTAGGGTAGTGTAGGGTAGGGTAGGGTAGAGTAGGGTAGGGTAGGGTAGGGTAGGGTAGGGTAGGGTAGGGTAGGGTAGGGTAGGGTAGTGTAGGGTCGGGTAGGGTAGTGTAGGGTAGGGTAGGGTAGGGTAGTGTAGGGTAGGGTAGGGTAGTGTAGGGTCGGGTAGGGTAGGGTAGTGTAGGGTCGGGTAGGTAGGGTAGATAAATGTTTGGTCTTTTTATGGCAAAACAAAGTTTGCTGGGTCAGCTAGTATTATATATTTCATGCTGAAATAACTAGGTAAGGGAAATACTAATTGGATATTGCCCTTATACTTCAACGAAATTTAATAATATTACCAATTAAACACATTATTAAAAGTTAAACTAGATATTTTTCATTTAATGACGTAGGAATTTAATCTCAGCTAAAACAATGTATGGGCACCTGCCTTCGTTCTTTAAGTGGCAGTGAACACGTTACACGCAGCACGTATGTTCGACGGTGTCGAAAAGTTCTGGAGTGGCGACCGCGTACCGGACGACGCAGTGTTGGAAGGCTACCACAAAGTGGACCAATGAACAGCAGCCTAATTGCGTAAGTGAATTCGGCAAAGGATTCATTAACGCGAGATGAAAGACGCTGGCAATTCGTCTATGTGATTGGTCGATTGATGCGTTTAAAAGCCTTTGCCTTGGCGAACTGAGTTACGCAATTAGACTGCAGGTGAACGCCGCGAAAATCTGCTGGATGTGAGACGCACGGAACCGGTCGACGTGGCGATATTTGGCTTTCATTCTGAACGTCTGTAGACGTGTTTCGGTATTTTTTATTGATGAGAATTCTGATTAGCCAACCTTACATATTTGCAGTGCCTCATCACTACAATCTACAGAAAAGAGACAACAATGACCACAAAGTAATTTTGTCTCTTTCAACATTGGTAAATTTTATAGGAGGATCACTCAGTCAATTCTCCACATCCATGGGTCGGACCTAACTTGAATACGGAATAATGTAAATGTGAAATTGAAATTATATGTAAATGTATAGTGGAGGACGGCTGTAAGGAGAGAGGTTGGTTTTCATTAGTAAGTTTTGATGCCTGCCCGATTTTTGGTTTGTACTTGTAAATGTAAAGGTATGATGTTTTCAAGCACACCCAAAGACCGAAAGTTGGGTTTTTACGGCTATGGAAATGTTTTTTTTTCGAGTTTTCTTTTTACGCAATACGCAGGTATATTCAACACATATTTACTGAGGCCACTACGTCAGCATTGATTTCTTTGCGATTTGAAACCGACCTCATTTCAAGTAAATTACCAAGTGGGTTTAAACTTTTATTATTTCATAGACTTTGTCTATCTTAAAACCTGGTTTATTTTGAATGATTTCTCCTGGGTCAATTGTTTTTTTTTACCAAAAACAATTTCTTGAAAGCCTAAATTACCACACACGCACAGATATAATACAAAACATAAACGACAAAAAAATGTATTATGTACATTATTACCTCAATGATTTTGTCTCATATCTCCTAAAATGAACATTAGTGAACAAGGAATAAACTTGCCCTCAGAATTAACCAAAAAACTGGCCCTTTGACCTTGAAAAACTTACGGCGCAGACATGAGATTTTATGAGACTTTTGAGACAACTTTTAGAACGCCAAAATAAAGGTGTAGTTATATACGAGTTTCCAACTTATTAGCTCTCATTCTGAGGTTGACCACTTAATTATGCTTAAATTTCTCGATATGAAATGAACGGTCTCCGATCTACGGACCGACCTCTGTGAGCGATGCTTAACCTTGAAGGTCGACTCGTGTGGCTGTCATAACTTAGCCACGAGCACCGAATATACATAAATGTAATTAATTAATCAGTTTTTCTTCGTCCACAAACAACCATTTGCTACAGACAGCAACTCTTGACATACAGTAAGCCACTAAAATTTCTGGCGTTATTAATGTCTCAGTTGTAACTAATGTATCGCCGTGATTACAAAGTCGCTTGTATAATTAATTTGTCTGAGTGTACCTGTCGTGTGACTTATGATTAATTTAAGTGTTTTATTGTTAAGTTATTGTAATGATAGTTATTTTTGCTGTCCTCTATCTCTTATAAGTTCGAGAAGCCTTGCGATGTAGGGAGAGTATGTTTCCATAACGGATGGCAGACGGGGCCGAAAAGTTCTGGAGTCGCGACCGCGAACCGGAAGATGTGGCGTTGGAAGGCCTACCACTAGGTGGAGCGACTACCTGGTCAAGGCTGCGGGAGTCCGGTGGATGTGAGATGCACAGGACAGATCAGTGTAGCGACGCTTGGGGGAAGCCTATGTCCAGCAGTGGACGTCTTTTGGTTGAAATGGATTATGATCATCATCTTTCACTCATATCCCATGTTACTTGGAAATTGGGATCGACGATACAAATTATCGGCTTTCATTCCATTCTGTACATCGTCACGTTATTACTACCATGTCTATACCAATATTATAAAGAGGAAATATTTTTTTGTTTGTTTGTACCGAATAGGCTCCGAAACTACTAAGATTCCACGATCCATCTGTCTGTCTGACTGTTTGTCCATCTGTCACCAGGATGTATCTCATAAATCGTGATAGCTAGACAGTTGAAATTTTCCCAGATGGTGTATTTCTGTTACTGCTATAACAATAAATACTAAAAACAGAATAAAATAAATATTTAAATGGGGCTCCCATACAACAAACGTGATTCTTTTGTCGTTTTTTGCGATAATGGTACGGAACCCTTCGTGCGCGAGTCCGACTTGCACTAGGCCGGTTTTTTTTAATAAGTCAAAGTCAAATATATTAATTCAACTAGGCCAATAAACGGCACTTTTGAACGTCACATAAATTAAAATTAAAATTTACAAGTAATAAAATATTATTCTACCGTGCATTCGGAAAGTAGATTGTTATGGAGCAGAACGCACAAGAAACTCCATACTTACTCTTTAAAAAAAATAGGTATTTTACAATATTTACATAAGTACATACATTAATATATGTGAGGACGATGCACCTAGAATAGCTCTAGACACTATAATACGTACAGATATAAAGTATTAAAAAGCATTAACAGGAAAATTTATTAATTTGATAAGTAGGAACATGGTTCTCACATACTTACAAATATTACAAACATAGGTAAAATACCTAATTCAACAACAATGGAACAGTGTGTGAGTCAATTTAAAAAAAAAAAACAATGAATACAATAACTATGAATAGGAATATAAATTAACAAATTTGATTTTGCCTACACCAAAGATTGCCCTATGGAGCAGGACCAGCATGTTGCCAAGCATTCTTATCTTGAATATAATCATCTAATTTGTAATAAGCTTGTTTACAAAGAGTGCTTTTAACAAAAGTTTTAAATTTACTTTCATTTAGTTTTAATATATCACAAGGTATTTTGTTATAGAATTTAACACAGTAGCCCATGAAAGATGATTGTACTTTTGCTAGTCTGTAAGAAGGCTGATCTAACTTATCTTTATTTCTGGTATTACAATTGTGTCTATCACTGACTTTACTAAAGAGATGTATATTTTTCCTTACCTACATAATATTTTCATAAATTAATTGGCAAGAAACTGTCATAATATTAATATTTTTAAACAGTTCCCTAAGAGATTCACGGTGACTTAACTTATATAAGGCTCTGACAGCTCTCTTTTTAACCCCCGCCGGAAAAAGAAGGGGTGTTATATGTTTCACGTGTGTTGCTGTGTATCTGTGTATCTGTGTGTCTGTCTGTGGCATCATAGCGCCTAAACGGATGAACCGATTTCGATTTAGTTTTTTTTGTTTGAAAGGTAATTTTGTCGAGAGTGTTCTTAGCTATGTTTGAATAAAATCGGTTCAGCCGTTCAAAAGTTATGGGCATTTAACTGTTTGAATCGGGGTGTTTTCGCAAGATAAATGCGTCGGGGGTTTTTAAATTGTGAAATTTTACTTGTGCAATATAAATATGGATTCAATGTCAGCCGCTCGACCCCACAGTAAAATACCGTATGACATTAGGTTGTGAAAGTAACTAAAATAGACCAAACGCGCGGTTTCTACATCCGTTAACTGTCTTATCTTTCTAACAGCATAAGCGGCTGAGCTTAGCCGACCCGCAAGAGATGTAATGTGAGGACCCCATTGCAATTTGTCGTCTAGAGTGATTTCCAGGAAAAATGTTTGATTTACAAAGTCCAGCTTTTCGCCATTCAATATGATATCGCTTTCGGTACTTCTAACATTCGGCAATGAGAATCTAATACTATATATTGACTAAATCAATTCGGGGGTTTAACACACCACAAATAATTATCTTAAACTGATCAACCAGAAAAGAAAAAAGACTGTTCCAGACATTTATTAATACGATTCTAAATAGAAGAATGTCCGCGAAAAGTTATAATTTCCCTACACCGTCCGTTTCCTAATATCTACATGTGAATGTGTGCATATCTAAAGTTCTGGCGGCCCCCAAAAGTTACACAATACGGACTTGTGAGTTTGATGTCGGTGACGATGGTCAGGACACATGGCTAGTGAATATATGTAATGTTGGATCATTACACGAACTGTAGATAGGTATGTCATACTGCATTTACAGGTTGTTTTTAGAATCAACAAAATGAAAGAGACAATTAAGACTCAACTATCTTAATTGTCGCTTTCATATCTCTTTCTCTCTGTAATAGAATCATCATAAATTATCGTTAAAAAACACTCATAAACTTGTATTTTTCTCATGGTAGGCAAAAACTACAGAAAACCACCAGTAGGTGAAAGTAAGTAACGATACACGCATGTCTGTTGTAGGAAGTTAAGACGCACCACCTACACTTTCTGAAGAAGACATCATTAAGCTCTGTGTATGTCTTTCTAAGGTTTTCTTTCGTCTTCCTTAAATCTGTGAAACCATCGTCCAACGAACCTGATGCCTAGCATATAGGTATGTCTAGCATAAGACAAGTGGCATTGTATCATTGAAAGCGAGGCGAAAGCGATTTCCAAAAACGCAATATTGTATTGGATTGCATTTCGATTATAACCTTCGCTGACAACAAATGCCACTTGTCTAGCTTCTGGATGTTCAATATTTTCAAGGTAGAAATAAAAACGGTTATAGCCACAAACTGCTCTTAGTCTTGCATAAATTTACTTCATAGATACTAATAATATTAATAAGAACTCTATCCACATCCCAAGTTAAATTACATATTTTACTATCGCATAAGCTCAAACACTCACTCATACTTACACTCACAGTCACACACACTCTTTCTCAAACATACACACACACACACACACACACACACACACACACATAATCTCCAGACAAATACACTAGTTACATACACTACACTTTCATTTAATGTATTTTTTTTTATTATTAGTTTTTTTATTATTATTTTGTTTCTCTTGAACTGGCCCTAATGGATTATTGTGTATAAAGTGTGTCCTATTTTTTTTTTTTTTGTAAGCATATCACTCTGAAGGGACACTGACTTCTACGATACAGGTACTTAAACCTAGTTTAGAAGTCAGGGTTTTTCACTCTGAAGCACTAGCTTAAGCAATATTTTGATCATAACAATGTAATGCATTTATGGAGAAATAAAGATTATTTATTTATTATATTATAATTTTTTCCTGTTTGCTTTTACGGAAATCATCTGTAAACATGCCCTGTGTTCTCGAAACAATTTCATTGATTGAATGAAATAACTATTATTAAGTCTTAATAGAACTATATCATGAATTCTATTACAATTACAAAACTTTTAACAGGAATCCGTTTCCCTACCCGTTTGGCCCATACAATACATACGTCCGTAGTCCCAACCATCTTGTTTTCTGCGGTCGTACCAAGTATAAAGTTTGGAGGGTCCCTCAGCCCTCGCCCGGAGGTCGGAACGAGGATAACTAAAGACATATCGACTCTTATTTAGTTTATTGGATGGGTTTTCTGAACGTAAACTTAGTTTTGGGATAACATAAGGCCCCTGATCCGATCTTCTTGTTTGTATTTTTAGTTTTTTGCCGTTCTGTGTTTTGTTTGTTGGCTGGTATTTATTTTTACGCTGAGTTGTGCTTTGTTAAGAGATATTACGTAATCGCAGGTAATGTTAACATACCGTAATTAGTTCCCACTGCTGGGACTTCTGCGACTTAACAGACCCACAACATTGATGTAGGAATACAAAAGAGAATTTTTCAAGTTCTTGCTGTATGGCCAAATCCAAAACTATGGAGGAATAGCGAAACACGCTCAAGTAATATGGAGTCCGATTTTGAAGAAAACTTAAACTGAATCATTGGATTTTTGTAAAAACAATATTCCTACTAAAAAAATGCTGAGCGACAGCCTCTATCAACTCCTTCCAATTGTTTCTTTTACCGCATCCAACTCGAAATAGCCATCCAGTCATGGCACCTGGACCTCACTGTACCTACGCGTAAAGGGGTTATCTCCCCACCTCTTTCTGAGTTGGTTTCGATAAAGCATTCCTTCCATTCCATCTTCAGTGATCCATTCGAACCCAAACTCTCCTCTATCATAGCCAAAACAACACTGCCTACTGACCGAAAATAAAATAAAATCGAGTTGCCACCCAGCAATTAAATTGAACAACATAATCAATGATTCCAATTACAAACAAAGTGACAAAATCGTGCAGCTGTCCAATAATAAATGAGCTGATATTTACGGTTCCCTATCAATTGATAATGACGTAATAATAAATTATTTTAGTTGACAGCGCTGTCCGTTTTGTTATTAAATGAGATATTTTAATATAAAAGTGGGGTGTTACTGTGGGCGAGCTATAATAACAAAGGCTCTCATTAAGGTTGCCCTAGTCGACAGCACGAACTGTATTGTGCGCGGGGTTAAAAATATGCATGCTATCTCATCCGGCAACACGTGCAAAAGAGATAGATGCTGTGATGAGCAGTAAGAAGCTAGTTCGCGTACGAATTAGCACTTTTGCAAGTTTGTAGCGAAATTGATGATGAATTAGGACGAAAACTAGCGCACAACATTTTTTAAACAGACCTTTGGGCGTATAGATATCATGGCAAAACGTCTAAATGTATATTTTCAAAATAAAATTATTTGCATTGTTGAACTACTAATCTATCTCTGTATGGTGGCTGTTTTGCAATTTTATTTCTTATTATGGTATTTATTTCCTTCCAAAGATGCGTTAAAATTAGTGTTGGAATATGGAAATTTCGAAGCTCATAACTTTCAAATTTTTTTTTTACATTCCGGTCATCTGTCCATCAGACCGAATCGGATTAGAACAATGGTAATTTCTATTGTGTCTGGAAATGGACAGTTGAAGGAAGGTATACAGAGCTAGATAATGATGAGACAAATTGATATCATTTTTTATTTTGAACCTACATCGTCAAACGGTGGAGTAATCGCCAGACTACGTTTATATGGAAGAATGATCGACTAGTGTAAGCTTAAAGATCGCTTTTAGCGTTAGACCGCCCACTGTGTCATCCTATGTAATGTTTCCTTCATCTATCTTTTTTACCGACTTCAAAACAAAAAGATGGAGGTTATAAATTGGACACGTATGTATGTAATATAGTTGGTTAAAACTGCACAATATTTACATAATTATGTTATTATATGTGGGTTTCTAAACACGTGTGCCAAATTTTATAAGTGTATGTATGTTTGTTTGTATGTATAAAAATACTTATCGGATCGTGATCATTATTTTTGTGTTGGATTGAGTATTTCTCAACTTAGGGAATAGTGAAAGTTTCATAAAAATTGGTCCAGCGGTTTACAAGATATGGAGCATACAACCGAACTCCTTAGCGACAAACAGCACGAATGTGTAAACTGAGTTATTATGGGTATATTGTCAATCCTTTTTTAGTAATGCTGTACTAAAACTAAAAAGAGAGAAATAAAAACTTTTTTATAAAAAACAAACCGACTACAAAAGCAAAACACTAAAAAGTGCAAAACGACATTATTTTAGGGAAGTCGGTATCGAAAAATTATAAAAACAAGAGGTACCAAAGATACCGACTTCCGAAACGAAAGTTATTTTGCACTTTTTATAGAAGTCGGTTTATTTTTTGTGAAAAAGTTTTATGTAAATTGTATGGTGTACATAATAAAAAGACACAAATAACATAACATCACGCCTATTATATTCCTCGAAGGTTTAAGCAGAGTTACACCTGGTAATCGTACACACATATTTCGTCACGTATATTTAAGTCCCATGTGATAAAGAATATTCTATCTAACTAAACATGTCTTGAGTCCTCAAACACAGGTTCTACCTACGGTATAGAACCGTCCTCTACGAAAATCTCTCTTTGTGCCTATTGGTGGAGCTCTATTTCGTTTCGTGGTTGATAAAGAGGGAAGGGAAAGATTATCCTTACACCCCCGTTGTTCCTTTTTCATTAATTTCATTGTGGGATCGTTCTGAGACAGTTGAATTGTTTTTCCGAGACTCGTTCGAGAGCTTCGTTGCTTCGGCGATTTTCTGATGGTCTTCGTGGTTAATCCTGGGTTCTAGTTGTGGTTGGGAATAGTATTGATGGCTCATCCCTGAAATAGGTACTACAAGAAGTTTGTACCGTCAACCCCAAATCTCGATCATTTTACTAAAACAAGCTCTCATACACTTCAACAACTTAACCATTAAGAACTAAAACTTTCAAGTTTCTAAACGGGTAGTGTTTTATATATGTAAGCTACTTAGCAACATGGAGGTTTTACATGTGTCTCAACAAATTGCCTTAGCTTTAAACCTGATTGTAACAACTCACTAGAGAACACATTATCTTGTTTCAATTCTGGGAAGGGCGTTCCCAGAATTGAAACAAGATAATTATGTAGAGTTTTATTATTCTATTTTAAGAAAGGTTGCGTTGCACAAAAGGAAAAAAGGGACCCTTATAGAATCACTTCGATGTCTATCTGTCCTTTTGTCAAGAACTCAAGACCTTTTTCTCTGGAACACCTGGATGTCTCGAGTTGAAATTAATATCATAGATACAAGTTTGCAATCTCTTGAAGCTGTAAAAAACAATTTTTATATCAACGCAGTCACCAACCCGCACTGGGCCCGCGTGGTGGATCACGGCCCATTCCCTCTCACAGAGAGGAGGCCTGTGTCCCAGCAGTGGAAACATTAAAAGTATGATAATGTATCAAAAGATATGGCTGTTTATGTCGCATATTTGATGAATCGCAATGCAATTAGAACCTATGGAATACTTCCCGTCGTCTTAGAATCATGAAATTTGGCGAGGAGCAATGTCTTAAAAGTTATAGCACAAATAAAGTCCATAATCCAAGAACCGTAAATATGTAGATACACCCATAAAAAATAAACAATTATTAACTAATTTAAGAAATCATATCAAAATCGCTAACTGACCCGCGCGTCAACCAAACGCGCCCCACCCGAATATAATTGAATGGGGTATTAATTTACCTAAAATCAGATTTCATTAATTAGCCAACTATCCTTTGTCTCATCGGGTTTAACAATACGCATTGACGGCTTAATTAATTAATTGTTATTAAGTAAGACAAGCCATTTATCATGATTTTCATAAAATTCTATATTAGATACACAATAGGTGTTTGTTGCTATAGAAATGTTATCTTTTGTCTTCGTTATTTTGTCTATTTGTAATATTAAATGTTTCTTATGTTTTACTTATCTTAATTGCCAATTACTGATCTGATCTTGATAGCTGTAAATTGAACCAATCATATTGATACATAGAGGGGCCAATTATAATGATGTTTAGAACATCTTGTCATTGACAGGATTCAACTACACAGGTGACATTCGATGTCAGAAAAAGCTATGGTCGTAATGACACAAGTAAAATTTAAAAAAAAAAGAATAACCGCCGATACATTTTTATTTCATGCTACATAATTTATCTACTAGTAGACACGCTTCGATCAACAATCTATTGAACACGTATATGACACGATATATTGAAAAAAACACCCCGATTCAAATAGTAATACGCCCATAACTCTAGAATGGTAAACCGATTTTCATCAAACATAGCTAAGCACACCCTCGATAAAGTCACATAAAAAAAACAAAATCCGTTTAGGAGATATGATGCCACATAAAGATACACTCACCACACATTTTCCGTCGATGTCTTTTAAAATAATCATATCAGCCGAAAGACGTCCACTGCTGGACATAGGCTTCCCCCAAGCGTCGCCACGTTGACCGGTCCCGTGCGTCTCGCAACTAGCGGATCCCCGCAACCTTCACCAGGTCCAGTGGCGGCTGGTGGATCATAGAAGTAGTAGTTCACCAACCAACTCGTTACATTTTCAGATTCGGGTTTCGAAGTCAATTTAAATTTACTTAAATTCACAGGAGCCTATGTTTTTCGGTAAACCATCTCGCTAGCGACTTCTAATTCGACGCCAACGCCATCTAGTTACGTCGTTGTACAACTTGACCAAAATTCAACATTTTGTGGTCTGATGAGCGACTATTGATCATTATCAAGTTGTATTTTAAATAACGAACATTTTGTCTAAACTTGTACAATACAATATTTTTATATTTTATAAATTAAATCGATACGTCGTTTTTTTTTCGCAGCGGCATGTTCGCTCCCTTTTTTACCCGACTGCCGAAGGAGGGTAATGTGTTTATCAGTCTATGTATGTATGTAAGTATGTATGTATGTATGTATGTTTGTTCCTATGTGGCGTTCCAGAGACCAAACGCGTTGGCCGATTTTGATGATTCGTACGTCAATCGATGCGTCTTAACCCTGCGAGTGTCATAGGCTACATTAAAATTGGATAATAGAAAACAGGTGGATTTTGGGTGATATATTGTGGGGGCCCAAATTTTTTTTTTCTTCCAAACCCATCGTGTGGGGTATCAAAATAAAGGGTTTTAAGAGGTGATTTCAAAAATATATATCACTTATATGTTTAAATGTATCTAATTCGAAAAAACTAACTAAAAAGTTATAAATAAAAAAACTTCATTAATTAAAAAAATCAAAAAACCCGACTGCTTCAAAAGCGAACTAAAAAGTCGTAAACAAGGAAAAAATCATGCTGTGCAGGCGGAGGATACATATTCGCGGGCTGGCTGACCAAAATCTGGTGTATCCTCCGCCTGCACAGCATGATTTTTTCCTTGTTTACGACTCTTTAGTTCGCTTTTGAAGCAGTCGGGTTTTTTGATTTTTTTTATTAATTAAGTTTTTTAATATCTGGTATTGACTGAATATATATTTTTTCAATGGTGAGTACAGAAAGTGCATTTAACCTGTCCTGGGACATGGTGTTTCTGAGTAACGTTTTAATTCAATTTAGTGTCGAAATCTAACACACAGTCACACACTGTCCCACAACTCAGAAAGTAAAAAAAATAAAAATAGAAATTAGAATATAGAAATAACTAAAAGCCGTGATTAACTGCAAAATTGCAAGCAGCGTACTGTGTCTAAAAAGTAAACAAATCCCGCGCCCGCCTCACTTCCCACCTGCGTAATGTTGGTACTCGACCCGAAGGTAAATTTCGTTCGTCAAACCTTGCCCGCTCTCGGTAATCTTCGGTTCGCTGGGGCGGCGCACGAGAGTGCCGTATTTTTCCGTACATTTTCTATTGAACTATCTCTGTCTCACGCGCCAGGCGTTTTCGCTCGGATCTCATAGAAGTTGTACTGCACTCGCCGAAGTCGCCGTGCGCTTTAGCCTAGCGCACGGGGAATATTTTTTTACAGCAATATACGTCTTATTACTTTAGCAAAGAGCTTAAATTGGCTCGTCATAATTTCGTTAATATTGAATAGATCGTTAAGGACGCTGTTACATTTTCGACGAACTCAAATTTAGGTATCTAGTCGCACACAGCAACATTACGCGTACGCACACATTGAAACTACTGAGCGCTCGATTTTATACATCACACAAATAATCTTGGTCCTTGATATTATTTTTTAATTTTATTGAAGTTGATTCAGGAAGGTTAGTTAGTTGGCACTTTGAAAATGCATTTGATAACTGTTACAAACCGTCGTCGTAAAAAGTAGGTTAATATTTTCAACCGACTTCAAAAAAAGGAGATGCTCTATCTATTCGGCCAAACTACTTATTCGATACTTATCGGGTTTTCATCGATAAATGTATGTGGTGGTATTTTCAGGGAAGGTTTTATTGTATAACATATTAGGATCTGATAAAGATCTTCGGAGATAGACAATGGAACTCTTCAATAACAAACAGCAAATGACCTGCGATTACTGTGATCGTATGTTTATGTTTTGTTTTAACCATACCATAATAATATATCATCACGCTTGTACGGTTTTAGGGGGTAAGCAGATGTATTTAGTATACCCAATATGGGGTACCTACAAAAATTTTAAAGAGAAAATAAAAGCTTTTCTGTGACGAAAAACAATAGGTACCGACACCGACTTCCGAAAAGAATTTAATTTTTCCCTTTGTTGTAGTAAGTAGGTATTTAAAAAAAAAAACGCTACGTGAAATAATTAAATACCTAAAACGAATTAATTTCCGGTCACAAGGATTAAAAAATGGGTCCGTGGCTTACGCCCCCAGTGGTCTATGCACCTGTGGCCGACGCCCCCGATTCGATTATTTTATATTATTATTTTTTTGTGCTTTTTCGCTTAGTACAGTAAATAAGAAAAGTGTTTCACCGTAATGAAGTATTTTTCCTTACTAAACAAAAGTTATCTATCGAATAGCAGAGATAATAGATCACCTCTTAAACTTATCCTGACACACCTTTTTCTCCATTAAAAGCATATTTATTATGTACAAACATCCAAAAAATCAAAAAGGCTTCATATAAAATGTTAGTGAATGTTGTTAATATACTATACTATACTATATTGTTAATAACTTTCCATATCGACATTTTATTTTTATCACTATTATATTTATATTATACTAGCTGTTCCCCGCGGCTTCGCTCCCGTGGACCACCCCACAGGACCCGTTTTCGGGATTAAAAAATAACCTATGTCACTCAGGAATAATGTAGCTTTCTATTGGTGAAAGAATTTTTAAATTGGTCCAGTAGGTTCGGAGCCTATTCGGTACAAACAAACAAACAAACAAAAAAATATTTCCTCTTTATAATATTGGTATAGATTTTATTACATTTGAGACTGATTATTGTAATTAAGTTAAATGATTCTCTTGATTATAGGTGATGTAAACTGTGATTTGTATACATTTTTTTTACTAGATATCTTATTATTATCTTATCTTATAAATAAATAATGAAAAATAACTGAGACTTTCGTTTTTCAAAAGATACAACCAATATTTATTTGCTATAAATATAATTATGATTTAATATACTTAAACTTAAAATCAATATACATTTATTATTTTTGTACAACATTTTTGTGCCTGACAGTACATTTGATCAAAAACTGCTTAGAAATAAATAAATCGAATCGGGGGCGTCGGCCACAGGTGCATCGACCACTGGGGGCGTAAGCCACGGACCCTAAAAAATGACTTGAACATTTTTCATTATATGGAATATATTAAATATTACTATCACATCATCAGTCACTATTCATTAATAGTGACTGATGATGTGATAGTAATATTTATTACAGAGAGGAGGCCTGTGTCTCAGCAGTGGGAACATTTTCCCACTGCTGAGACACAGGCCTCCTCTCTGTGAGAGAGAATGGGCTGTAACCAACAACACGGGCCCAGTGCGGGTTGGTGGATGCACATATCTTCGAATATTTGGTTCTAGGACATGCCGGTTTCCTCACGATGTTTTCCTTCACCGTTTTGAGAGCAGTGGTGAAGAAATAATTTACACAAAGTAAAGCGCCTACCTGGGTTCGAACCATAGAAATATATAAGTTCGAACCCAAGATCTACGACTTGTATGTAAGTCGGAGCCGTTACCACTTATCACTGGGCCACTACTGCTCTTAATAAAATAATTTCGAACCCACGACCTACAACTTGTAAGTCAAGCTAATGACATACTACCCAAAAACCATGAAAATGACACCCATGACGAAAAGATGTCAAATTTTTGTCGGCGCCAACTTGTATTTTGGTTTTGACCCCGTATTTGATATAAGCGTCCCCAAAATCTATAAAAATGACATACATGACGAAAATTTGACTAATTTTTGTCGGCGCCATCATGTATTTTGGTTTTGACCCCATATTCGATATAAGCGACCCCAAAAACTATGACAATGACACCCATGACGAAAAGATGACAAATTTTAGTCGGCGCCATCTTGTATTTTGGTTTTGACCCCATATTCGATATAAGCGACCCCAAAAACCATGACAATGACACCCATGACGAAAAGATGGCAAATTTTAGTCGGCGCCATCTTGTATTTTGGTTTTGATCCCATATTCGATATAAGCGAACCCAAAAACCATGAAAATGACACCCATGTCGAAAAGCAGGCAAAATTTACGTCGGCGCCATCTTGTATTTTGGTTTTGACTCCATATTCGATATAAGCGAACCCAAAAACCATGACAATGTCACCGATGACGAAAAGATGTCAAATTTTAGTCGGCGCCATCTTGTATTTTGGTTTTGACCCCGTAATCGATAAAAGCGACCCCAATAACCATGAAAATGACACCCATGTCGAAAAGCGGCCATTTTTTTGTCGGCGCCATTTTGTATTTTGGTTTTGGTCCCGTATTTGTCATACATACATACATACAAACCGGTTAAAATCATAAATCTCCTCCCACCCATCCACTTCTAAACTTCCCCGTCGGCAGCTTAACCTTACCCATCCAAATCCTAACCTTACTCAGAGCTGTTTAAACCCACCCATCCATTTCTCAACCTTGTCAACAACTGCTTAACACCAACTATTCAAATCCCGATCTTACCCAAAAAAAATTCTAAATCACATTCTAATAATAATAGAAAACTCAAAAATACGGCATACGTCCGATAAAATATCAACTGCTTTCGATCACGACGAGGACGGTACTCACACGCATGCACACAATCTTTCTATTACTTTTATCGTATTTATTTCCTGCGAGAAAGCGATACGCCCGTCCTTCCACGAGCGCTTCTGAGCGCGGAATGATGAGCGGCGGGTACAAAATGTATGAAGATGTCGGCAAGAGATTTTATTTTAGCTAATAATTAAAAAATATAATTATTTGGGTGAAAAATAATTAGCTACACCTGTAAAGGACTATACATACCGCATTTTTTTATAATTTTGAAGATAAAATATGCTGTAAATTTGCCTAAACTGGAACCTATTGGGACCCTACTTTTTTTATTTTTTTGCGATTATTGTGATGGGCAAAACGTATTTGTGTGAAAATTTTGTATGATGTCATACAATTTTTCTGATGCATATCTGGAGCTGAATATATTATCTTTAAATTAAGACCATTATATCTTCACATCAATGATTGCTTATACATTAAAATGGTACCTCAAAAGTACTGTTATTTGTAGTTTTTTTTTTCTTATCCTATTAAAATCTGGTAGTTCAGCGCACGAGTGAACTTAAAGTACAGCCGCCTCTGACCAGGTCATCGGTCCACCTGGTGGGAGGCCTTCCAACGCAACGTCTTCCGGTTCGCGGTCGCCACTCCAGAACCTTTCTGCCCCATCGGCCATCCGTTCTGCGAGCAATGTGCCCTGCCCACTGCCACTTAAGTTTGGCAATTCTTCGAGCTATGTCGGTAACATTGGTTCTCTTACGGATCTCTACATTTCTGATTCGATCACGCAAGGAAACGCCGAGCATAGCCCTCTCCATTGCCCTTTGAGTGACTGTAAGCCTTCTGATGAGGCCCATTGTAAGCGACCACGTCTCAGAGCCATATCTCATCACTGGCAACACACACGGGTCATAGACTTTTGTCTTGAGACAGTGTGGTAAGTTGGACGAGAAGACACCGCGCAACTTCCCGAACGCTGCCCAGCCGAGTCGGATTCGACGGTTGATCTCTCTCTCGAAGTTGGCCCTACCCAACTGGATCGTTTGTCCCAGGTAGTCATAGTCGTCCACAACTTCGAGTGTAGAGTTTCCAACCTTGATAGGAGTGGGTGTAACATGGGCATTCAACATAATAGGGTTTAGAATATGAAATTACAGTTTTATTGTAATAGGTACTTCGAATTGACATAGAACCTTCATTTTTTGGGTTTTGAGTGAAATTTAAAAAAATGTGCAACATTCGATTATCGACTTTCAGTTGTTTTTTTTAGTTAGCTTAGACAAGAAAGATGGATACTTCGAAAATTCGAGTGATTTTTGAATACGAGTTCCGACGCGGAACTAACGCGGCAGAAACAACTTGCAATATCAATGTTGCGATTGGAGAGGGGTTTAACTGCTAATTAACGAACCGTGCGATTTTGGTTTAAACGATGGGACTGACGTGAACGTGACTTTGATTTGAAGAACGAACCACGTGGAAGACCGCCCACACAGGTGAAGAACAATTAATTGAAAGAGATAGTGGAAGCCGATCCGAGCCAAACTACCCAGGAATTAGCGGCATGGTTTAACATTACCTTACCAACAATATTGACTCATTTGCGTCACATCAATAAAATAAAAAAAATATGAAAAATTGGTGCCTCATGATTTGACTGATCTACAGAATGCAACGCGTGTTGAAACTTGTGTTGCCTTGTTGGATCGATACTTTCTGTATATGAAGGAATATTTGATCGAATTGAGACATGTGATGAAAAGTGGATTCTTTACGATAACCGTAAGCGAAAAATGCAATGGCTGACCCCAGGTCAAACGCCGCAACAGTGTCCTAAAGCAAAGCTTACCAATAAAAAGGTAATGATAACTGTTTGGTGGTCTCAGCATGGTGTTATTCACTATAGCTTTCTACGATCTGGTCAAGCAATAACGGCAGATGTCTACTGTGCCTAACTCCGAACAATGATAGCAGAACTAGCAGTGAAACAGCCCCGACTCATGAATCGATCTACACCATTATTGCTCCATGATAACGCGGGACCTCATACAGCACGATAAACCGTTTTAACTCTACAGGAACTGCAATTAGAAACCATTCGTTACTCTCCATATTCGCAAATAATAGTTGGTTTGCAGTTGTGTAAGCTCTTTTAATTCTTCAATTCATTACATTGGTTCACAAGCCATTAACATTTCGGCTGTATTGCAGCCAGACCAATGGTTTTACATGCTCGACGGTAGCCGGTACAGTCATACACTGGTATCACGTGTTGTGGTTGTCATTACACAAACATACATCCGATCCGGAACAAACATCTGCGCAGTGATTATAGAACATTGTAAAAGTAGGTAGCTACAGACATATTATCTCCTTGTTCTGGTCATTGTGCTAACGAACGGTGTTTTAAAGCTGTTTTGGGAAAGGTTTCCTGTGAAGGAAAGTTCTATTGAGCTTCCCATTTAAGAAACTTTTGGTAGCAATCCTTAGTTTTTAGGGTTCCGTAGCCAACGAGGAACCCTTACAGTTCACCATGTCACTCTACATAGTCCGTAGCTTAGCTCAGAGACTCTTTACTACTAGAACGCTATAATTTGGCATGGATATACGTATACCTACATATTAATGACGTCGACAAAGTGGTAAAATAAAACCTTGAAAAAAAAATGCTACCGCCAGTAGACGTAAAGTGAGGTTGTTTTTTCTCGTCTATCTCTTGGTTTGCGGTATCGTTGGATAGGCTATTTAAAAATATTACGGGTGTGTAAAAACCCTTTTTCGATAAAATTAAGCTTTAAATTGTGTGATTTTTGGATGGGTTGCTTTTGGATTTGTGAAAAAATCACGGCAGTAGTCTAAATAACAAAATTTAAAAGAAAACTATCACAGCTTAGTAAGTTTTACAAGTTTGCGAGTAATAGTCGACCAACTTATAAATTTTTGTATATTGATCTATGTGGACAACAGTTTTCGAACGGCAAATTTGATTTTGTTCCTTCGTTAGAGCAGTGTTCGGTGCTTTCATTGTTTATGAACATTCTTAAAGTTACCTATTTATTTTGGTAATGTAGCTGTTTATACCGAACCCTCTGTGCGCGAGTCAGAGTCGCACTTGGCTGGTTCTTTACATTTTCGTGTTAGTGATAATTATATAGTCACCTTTTATTGATCCTATACTTCGCCACTATCATGAAATTGTCAGTGGACATCAGTCAGCAACTTGGCGCATAGGTTTGACTGCAGTCTTTCCAAACGCTAAAAGAAATACACGTTGTGATGTATGTGTTGATATTTAGATTAAGTAGGTTGTAGGATGTAATTTGTTATTGTGAGTACCGCCGCGCCACGGCGCCAGTCTACGAATATACGCTGTGCTATCGAGACGTTACGTTGTTTTATTATACCAGGCACCTGCTTCTAATATATTTCTCACACGTATGATGTGTTGTCTAAAGCTATCACACAAAAAGACTTTCTCAGTTCAATTCAATATCTAGATACAAGTTTTTTTAATATAAATCAAGCGTGTGCCTTTAACCTGCCACTCCTGCCAGCTAGACACAGTAAGTGCAGTTAGACCAAGTAATTAGTAACATACCTACCGATATTGGCTTACCTACCGCCGTTTCAGCGCCGGGTCCCTATTAAACTTTAATTATCCAAACATTTGGCCCTACGTTACAGTCCAGATGTTACTTTGTGGCCCAAGTTGTGGGATGAAGCGGGTTTTATATTAATATGAAATATTAAATCTTAATGAGCAGTGGTGGTCCAGTGGTAACGGCCGCGACTTACAATTTGTAGGTCGTGGGTTCAAACCCAGGCAGGCGCTTTACTTTGTGTAAATTATTATCAACACTGCTCTCATAACATCGTGAGGAAACCGGCATGTCCTAGAACCAAAACTTTAAGTCATGTGACATCCACCAGCCCGGACTGTGCCTGCGAGGTGGATTACGGCCCATTCCCTCTCACAGAGAGGAGGACTGTGTCCCAGCAGTGGTAACATTAAAATGCTGATGATAATAATTAAATCCAAACTATATTAGGTAGACTGGTAAAATTGTTAGCTTACTTGTAGGAAGTAACCTTTGGAAGTACCAAAACTCTCATAGGCAAAACAGACATAATATTTCATACTAGGAAAATCAACGATTTCTGTGGGATAGGCTACAGGAGCAAAACCGGGTGAAAAAGTTAGTTAATAACAATGCTCGTGGTATCTAACAACTTTCTACTGAAAAAATCAGCTGTGGCTCGAAATCTCTAAATTTAAAACCCTGACTTCTAAGTTTTTTTCGTTGTTTCTTTGCAATGGTCAAAGTTTAAGTCAAAATTATTTATTTCAATTAGGCCATCAAGCGGTACTTCTGAAAGTAATAATGATTGATTCAACCGTCCATTCGGCAAAGTAGCTAGTAAAGGAGAAGAACGGATAAGAAACTGCACAGTTACTCTTAAAAAAAGGGTTTTACAACATTTACATAAATTTATTCATTTGATAAATAGGAACATGGTTCTCACATACTTACAAATATTGAAAACATAGGTAAAATACCGAATTCAACAACAAAGGAACAGTGTTGGAACACAGTCAATTTCTTAAAACAAAAAAAAAGGATTAATAATACAATAACTATGAAAATTAACAAATTTAATTTTTGTTGGTAAAAAACAATTCTATAGGAACTACCAAAATCACTAAGTATAAAAAAATATAGATTCGTGCAAGTGTTATTTAACTCCAAGTATTTTTTTATACATTACTATCCATGTCTTGATAATTTGTATTCCACAAAAATGCTACGTACTTTGAGAACTATTTTGGGCTCATTGGTTAATAGTACGTGATAGAGTTAATTTGTATTGTACCACACCACAACGTCCGTAGATAAGTTGCGAACTAACTACGGCAGCTGCACTTGCATCAATATATTTGGATTTTACACCGATACAATAATGCATTTTATATCATCACCATCCTCATTTCAGCCAAAAGACGTCCACTGCTGGATATAATATTATACAATCAAGGATATGTTATTAAAAACATATCTCTCTTTATCTTTTCTGGAGGATAGTTCAACTTGAACAAAGCATGTGCATCAGCGTCCTGTGTATTTGATAGAATGTGAAAATCTGTATGTTTGGATGTTTGTTAACCATCACACCTCAATTTGAATGAAATACAGGCAAACTTCGACATGATACTGTAAGATAATTATCAACTTTTTCACGAATGAGGACGCTACGTAAAATTAGCAGGCAAAACAAGCGGAACAAACTAAATCAAGTGAAAACTACTTCGAAAACGAACGAAACAAAACAAACTAGACAAAATTAAACTAGATCACTATCTACACTGCTGCGCGCAAGATATATTTGAGCTTACCTGTTGTCAAACTGATTCCGATGAAAAATCGTAGGACTGAGTAACACGACAATCTTAGAAAAAAATAGGGTTCTTTACATCGTACAAGGAAAATCCAATAGCGGCTGTGCTGGCACGCCAACTACATTTCTTTCATTAAATATATAAATGAACCCAAAAGAAAAAAAACAAATGAATACTAGATTGAAAGTGCAATTAAAACTATACTCGTTTCCTGTAAAAGTTTTATTAGATCTCATATTTACAAACTAAATGAAAGTTACGATGCGTTTTTCCCGGGAGTAGTCCAGTTTTTAGCCTCGGTCCAGTTAGTGCCTTTTACTAAAACAACAGAGCCTTTTATGCATAAAATAGGAATTTTTGTTTGTAAGTTTTTGACGTAACATCCCGTTTTCGGAGCTTCAATAGACAAAGCTGAATGAAAAACATGTCGGGTGACGGAGGTTGTTTTCAGTCACCGATCTTAAATTTATTAAACTTTTTTTGGGACTATCACATCATACTATTTAAAACCACTGATACTCTTGATACCAGAAAAGCTTTGAGACAGTCAAGTTTGAAGAGACACGGCAAAACTATTCAAATGAAACAAACAGAAATCAAAATTATAATTTTCACTGATCTGACCTATGGGTCAGATCAGTGAAAATTATATGCTACCACAACGGAATAGGACAACGTTATGATGTTGTCCTATTCCGTTGTGGTAGCATACTGAATTGCCTTTAATTTCACTCACGTTCTTTAACCGCAAGTCATCATGCCTATGATTACTCAAGAGTGCAATAAAATTAAATATTGTAGTTTAAGTAGGAACGCATTCCGGAACCACTTGACCTTTCCCGTCTCTAATAGTATAAACGTCCTAAACTAAAAATAAAAACAAAGCTTTTAAAGTTAAAGTGCCAGTATTTTACTTAATTATTGTGATGAGCACAATTAAGTCAACATTTAAATTCTTAATTAAATGCTCTTTTTTAAACGACTTGCTTCCCGGGCAAGTTAGTGAGTTAAACTTTACAATGTATTGTCCAGTTGAAGTGTCGGGGTAGGCAAAACTGTAGCTTATGAATAAATATTGCAGGCTTTATGTCTTTCCCGTAAGTAATTCAAAGTCTTGGACCAAAGTAAAAAAAAACCGGCCAAGTGCAAGTCGGACTCGCGCACGAAGGGTTCCGTACTTAGTAAATCGCGGTTTACGATTTATGACGTATTAAAAAAAAAACTACTTACTGGATCTCGTTCAAACCAATTTTCGGTGATAGTTTACATGGTAATGTACATCATATATTTTTTTTAGTTTTATCATTCTCTTATTTTAGAAGTTACGGGGGACACACACACATTTTACCACTTTGGAAGTGTCTCTCGCGCAAACTATTCAGTTTAGAAAAAAACTATAATAGAAACCTCAATATCATTTTTGAAGACCTATCCATAGATAACCCACACGTATGGGTTTGATGGAAAAAAAAAATAGTTTCAGTTTCAAGTATGGGGACCCCCAATTTTTTTTTTTTTTCTATTTTAGAGTGAAAATCTTAATGCGGTTCACAGAATACATCTACTTACCAAGTTTCAACAGCATAGTTCTTATAGTTTCGGAAAAAAGTGGCTGTGACATACGGACGGATAGACAGACAGACAGACAGACAGACATGACGAATCTATAAGGGTTACGTTTTTTGCCATTTGGCTACGGAACCCTAAAAATGAATAAGAAACTATATGTAGGGCCCATTGCTTACAGAATGGATGTCCGATAAGGCTGAAATATTATGGAGTGATGATCGTGTACAGTGTTGGAATGTTATTCACAATGTGAATGATCGATGACCCGGTAAGGGCTGCAGAAGTCTGCGGGATTCAAGAAGCACATGCCTATGTCCAGCCGATGACATCATCATCATCATATCAGCCGAGAGACGTCCACTGCTGGACATAAGCCTCCCCAAGCGCCGCCACACTGACCGGTCCCATGCGTTTCGTATCCAGCGGATCCCATCAAACTTCACCAGGACATCCGTCCACCTAGATGGAGGCCTTCCAACGCAACGTCTAACAGTTCGCGGTCGCCACTCCAGAACTTTTCTGCTTTACCGGCCATCCGTTCTGCGAGCAATGTGCCCTGCCCACTGCCACTTAAGTTTGGTAATTCTTCGGGCTATGTCGGCAACCCTGGTTCTCTTGCGGATCTCTATATTTCTGCATCGATCACGCAAGAAAACTTCGAGCATAGCCCTCTCCATCATACGGCCAGACGACATCATTAAATAAAAATTATGATGATGATGCAGGATACGATATGAAATCCTGGACCACAAATGTGACAATTCCTTTCCTTCAATTATAGTTTAAACAAGACGTCCTGCTGAAATAATTTAATCCAAGTAGCTCTATAGCCGACAACTGGCATTCCCACCCTACAAAGTGAAACCTATAGCCCCTTTGAATGCTGAATTGCTGACTGTGCAGCAGGAAATTTTGATTTTATTTCTGTGTGAAGCTAACAAAGCTCTGGATTCACGTATGAGCTAGATTTTTGTGTAAAACAGGCTGTTTGTTTTCAATAAGTGGGTCACAGGGGTCGCGGCACGATTTTCTGTTATAATTATGCATTTTTGCACTCGTTTGAACATGTGTTATTGCAGGTTTGGTAAAGATCAAAATTTTATGATAATTGTGTTGTGATTTTAGTGGTTTTGGGCTCTAGTGGCTTCGGCAGCTAATGTGTTTGGCATCTATTGGGTTTTAGCACGCTCATGAAAAATTACATGATACACTACTTATATTATATTATTACTGGGCCAACAGTGGTACACTGGTGGACCAGTAATAACGTCTCTGACTTACGTGTCGTAGGTCGTTGGTTCGAACGTGTGTAAATTATTTCATCACCACTGCTCTCAAAACGGTGAAGGAAAACATCGTGAGGAAACTGACATGTCCTAGAACCAAAAATTCGTAGACATGTGGCATCTATCTACTGGGCCCGCGTGGTGGATTGTAGCCCATTCCCTCTCACAGAGAGGAGGCCTGTGTCCCGGCAGAGGGAACATTAAAAGGCTGATGATGATGATGATGATAAACTAAATATAACTAATTTATCATCAACGTTAATTCTATTTGATTGATTTTTTTTTTGTAAGCAAGTGTGTGTTTTCTTTAAAAATATCAAATTTGACGTATGCCAGACATGAGGTCTTCGTTTGTTCCCTTATACAACACGATATAGAAGACGCAGAAGGTCCACTGTTCATCATTTATTATGCTGATGATAAACTGCATAAACAAGCTAAATTAAGGATCAATAAATTCTGGTGCTATTTGGTACAACCACAGGGCACCGAAATGACGGCGAGTCGGCGGCCACTGTTCGAGATGGTATTGTCAAAAGCTTTATTTTTTGTATTTGTATTTGTTTCCATACAAACTAAAGTGTTAGTGAGTATCACCGTTTGGCTATTATAGTAAAATGTCAATAGGGACTTTACGCAAATCTAATCCAGCAGATAACCCCACTTAAATATATAGTCAGCATAACCAACACATTTAGGGTTCCGTAACCAAGAAAAATCAGATTTATCAATATACTGGTATTTTTTAGTAAAGTATACGTAATAATAAACATTATCAACAAATTTCAAGTTCGTAGGTCAATGGGAAGTTAAAAAAGTCTTCGGAACAAAATTTTGTGACAGACGATGAGACGGACAGATAGACACGTGTTTGGACTCGTCAGGTACGGAACCCTAAAAAGCGCAGAAATTTTAAGGGTTCTGTAGCAAAATGGCAAAAAACGGAACCCTTATGGATTAGTCATGTCTGTCTGTCTGTCCGTCCGTATGTCACAGTCACTTTTTCCGAAACTATAAGAACTATGCTGTTGAAACTTGGTAAGTAGATGTATTCTATGAACCGCATTAAGATTTTCACACAAAAATAGAAAAATAACAATAAATTTTGGGGGTTCCACATACTTAGAACTGAAACCCATACGTGTGGGGTATCTATGGATTGGTCTTCAAAAATGATATTGAGGTTTCTAATATAATTTTTTTCTGAACTGAATAGTTTGCGCGAGAGACACTTCCAAAGTGGTAAAATGTGTGTTCCCCCCTGTAACTTCTAAAATAAGAGAATGATAAAACAAAAAAAACATGTACATTACCATGTAAACTTCCACCGAAAATTGGTTTGAACGAGATCTAGTAAGTAGTTTTTTTTAATACGTCACAAATCGTAAACCGCAAATTACCAAGTTACCCTTCGTGCGCGAGTCCGACTCGCACTTGGCCGGTTTTTTTAACAAACATGCACATGAATATTTCATTAACATTGGCCTAACCATAGAAGTGATTGGAACAGTTTGTTTCTTCAGTGAATCAGTAAGACACCTAGCGGGAGAAATTGGCAGTAAGGTCCCTATTTCTATGAGTAAACAATAAAAAGTTTTGACAATGCTGTTGTGGACGCCGAGTCGTTTCGGTGTTCTCATTAAGCCTGTTTTAAAATCATATCAAGTGAACCTTCGTCCCGTCTACTTGTCCATCTTAATAACTTCGTTAGCAGGCTTTCACTTCGCTAATTTAATGAGGTAGCTGTCTTGTGTCAGGCACAGAGCTTCTTGATGAGTATGTAGCTGAAATTCCAACAAAATTGCAATATTTTGCACGGAGTCGGGCGAAGTTTGTGTTAAGGCTACCTGGAAGGCGTTTGTTATATAGGAAAACTAGCTGACCCAGCAAACTTTGTTTTGCCATAAAAAGACCAAATATTTATCTACCCTACCTTACACTACCTACCCTACCCTACCCTACACTACCCTACCCTACCCTACCCGACCCTACACTACCCTACACTACCCTACCCTACCCTACCCGACCCTATACTACCCTACCCTACCCTACCCTGCACTGCCCTACCCTACCCTACCCTGCACTGCCCTAAACTCCCCTTCCCTACCCTACCCTACACTACCCTACCCTACCCGACTCTGCACTACCCTACCCTACCCTACCCTACACTATCCTACCCTACCCTACCCTACCCGACCCTACACTACCCTACACTACCCTACCCTACACTACCCTACCCTACACTACCCTACCCTACCCTACCCTACCCTACCCGACCCTACACTACCCTACACTACCCTACCCTACACTACCCTACCCTACCCTACCTTGCGACCGCGTTCAAACAAACAAACAAACTCTTCAGCTTTATAATATTAGTATAGATAAACTTTGCCTTTGTTTTCCACGATGCCAATGATTGATGTACCTGGCACTAGCTTCTGCCAGCGGCTTCTTTCGCGTGAAAGTCGAAAATTATCCCGAAGAAACATATTCCCGGGATAAAAAGTATCCTATCTGCTATTCCTGACTATAATCTATCTCTGTTCTTCCAGATCCGTCCTGCCGTTTGAGCCTGAAGAAGTAAGATATAACAAACACACACACACTCACAAACTTTCGCCTTTATAATATTAGTGTGTTAAGTGTGATAGGCTCGCGCTTGACCACTATCTCACCTGATGGTAAGCGATGATGTGGTCGACGATGAGGTAAGCTTGCCTAAAATAAACGGATTCATTTTTTCGTGGTTGTGACGCATACTCTGTATTTGTATTTAAGCTTTCCTTTTGTTTTTTATAGTATGCGTCGTGCCTGGCACAAATAATTAAACAAACAATTTTTTTTTTCTTTCTTTCCCAGTTCCCCAGATTCCCAAAAAAAAAAAAAAAAAAACAAAGAAAAAACAAACAAAGATTCCCAGTTTATAGCTAACAGGAAATACAAAATCCCGCAGGGAATTCCACTCTTTAGCTGTACGCATAATAAAAGTATTCCAAGAACGTTTGGTGCGTATGGGTGAGATGTCCACCATGTACCGATGACGCATTGCCATATGTCTCGTAGTCCGATGATACAACGGGCTAGGAGGAACTAGTTCGTGCAATTCCATCGCACACACCCCGAATTGTAACCGATAAAAAAAACTTTTTTGCAAAAAAAAAACTATTTATTTTTCCCCTTTTTAGTTGTACCTACCTAAAATAGACTCTTATAACGCCAGAATAGATTTTCCGAATAACATGAAACTTGAACATAACCAGTGAAATAAGAGATCTGCGTACCCCTTTAGAGCGTACTGGCGTGATGTTATGTTGTGAAATGGTATAAACAATAAACAGACATGCGATTGCGGCAATCCCGAGAGACTTGCCGTTATTTATTGGAGTGTTCTGTTGTATATCTCCGAAGTTCTTCATCAGATCTTCGCCAAATTAAAATGGGACCAATTTCGAAACATACTCGTTCAAACAAAAAAAGAATTTTCAAAATCGGTCAACAATTGAAGGAGATATCGGTGAACAACCTCCTCCTTTTTGGTAAGTCGGTTAAAAATCTGACAAGCCGGCAACTCGGCGACGATGTTCAAGGCCGAGGTGCATCCAGCTGGTGTTGGCAGATCCGTCCCAGAGATGAGAGTAGTACTCCATGCCTGATCGAATTTACTATAAGCTAATTTATTTTGGGTGTTAGGTTAGAAAACAGATTTGTGAAAAGTGGAACAGGGAAAAAGAAAGCCTGCACTCCTATAGGATAATTTAGTTAGGATTTTGGTCAGGGGCCTTACTCTGACTTGTTCACACTATCATGATTCCACTGTGACAGAAAGACGAAGCTATACAAGACGAAGAGCACTAAACCGTTCACAATGGAATCCTGATATCACATCTCAGAGAACGTCCCCAGGTAGAACACAATTTAAAAAAAATACTTTTACAATCTGTTTATTAAGTGCGAGAACAAGAAAACAGACTATAGCCGACATGCAAACCTTAAAGGTAGGTATTATCTTCTTACTTCCCTATACAAGTTTTCATTAACCCTACACGTGTGAATTATCACTGCTCTGTCTTCCAGCATTGTTATTGAAAGCTTACAACTTGTGTATAATTTGTGTAGGTATACATACTAAGTATAAACTAGCTGCAGCTTATGTGGACTGAGTAGCTTCCACGTAACATATTATCTGCTAAGCGAGGTGATTATAGGATTATACTACGAACAAACTTCGACAAAGTTAGCTGAACCAATTTATGGGACTGATTAGTGAGTTACTGAATACATTGTTGCAACTTACTGCTAACTTGAACTTACTGTTATAAAACAATGTGCATGTGTTTACTTCTTAGTTGATTATAATATCTATTTGTATGACCTACAAGTAAAATTTCAAAATTTAAGAAACCCCCGACGCATTTATCTTGCGAAAACACCCCGATTCAAACAGTAAAACGCCCATAACTTTTGAACGGCTGAACCGATTTCATTCAAACATAGCTAAGAACACTCTCGACAAAATCAACTTTCAAACTAAACCAAAATCGGTTCATCCGTTTAGGCGCTATGATGCCACAGACAGACACACAGATACACGGATACACAGCAACACACGTAAAACTTATAACACCCCTCTTTTTGCGGCGGGGGTTAAAAATGCAGATAGTTCATGTCAATAAATTGGCTGTTGCTACTAACTTAAAACCCAGATTGACAATGCGATACCAGTTGTAGAGATGACGTTAAAAAGCTAAGTTAAAAGTTAATATACTTCTTAGAAGATAGCTTGATCTCTGCGACATATGTCAAACTGACGTGTACGTTATTGTTACGTCATTGTTAGCCTGTCAAGCGCTATTGTTACTGTATTGATACTGACAGCTGTCGTAAAGATGAAGCTATCTTTTCTATAGTTTAAGGTTGTAATCTAGGTAGACGCAGTTGAAATCATTCAACGTTATGACAATAATTCTGAATTGATTGCAACCAACTGTCACTTTAACAAATAGACATTAGGTTATAGACAAGTAACATTATATTAACGTAAGCGTGACAGCAATTGTTGGAATCTTCCTTACATAGTATAAAACAAAGTCGCTTCACGCTGTCTGTCTGTCCCTATATACGCATAGATCTTTAAAACTACGCAACGGATTTAGGTGCGGTTTTTTTCAATAGATAGAGTGATTCAAGAGGAAGGTTTATATGTATAATACACGCGGGCAAAGACACTGGCAGAAGCTAGTAATAAATAAATAAAAAGTTAAAATCTTTATAAAACAAGATTTTAATGGACTAAAAAGCACGAAATGTAATATTCAATACATATCCAATGAGCTCAAACACGACGGTGCTATGTTGTCTGGTTGAGGAGTTGCTGTGGCCACCTTCCGGCTCCATCATTAGACCAGCTCCATAGTATCATATTATTTCCAATGTTCAAAGACCCTCTTGTCGTGTTACATGCTAGTACTAGAGACAAACCTTACGGCCTAGATATTAATATAACACACATTTTACATTCAAACATGTTGCATAGTGCTTGGATGCAGAAATAGGCGATAGAACTACATTAGGGCCCAAACACAAAACTGCGAATTGACGCGATGCGAATTCGCAACACAGAA
Organism: Orthosia gothica; assembly: GCA_949775005.1. Taxonomy (NCBI): domain Eukaryota; kingdom Metazoa; phylum Arthropoda; class Insecta; order Lepidoptera; family Noctuidae; genus Orthosia; species Orthosia gothica. The sequence continues at coordinate 30,555,321 of OX459042.1, read as the reverse complement.
AACAGCTAAGCAGTAACAAGCAACAAGCACGTAGAATTTTACAATGAGACGTCGCACTACTTCAGTTAGACATAGTCAATCCCAAAAAAATATTCCTACTTTTTATATATTACTCCTTAACCTCAGGCCCCAAAGCCTTATCAATCCCTGTATACACAGTAGCACACACTCTCTTACACCCTCGCTTGAACAGCATGACAGATTTGCCGAGCACCAGCAGTTTCTGTGTCTTTCTGTGCTCGCTCGGCGGAGGCTCACGACGACGTTTGGAACGGCGGTGAAGCTGGATCTCTACGGCGAGAGATATTGCTGGAAAACAAATGCGTGCTGGTGTTATGTGTTTGAAAATACCTGACAAACGTATAGGATGGCTTGTGAAGACAGGTACAAAGAAAATCACTTAAGTATATAAGGAGGTTTAGGGGTCTGGGCTGGCCATGTCGGATGCCGTCTTAGCTTTGGACCCGTATATCGCAAGACTGAAGCCCAGACACAGCTAGACGGGGTCGTGGCAGACCGAGGAAAAGATGGACGGAAGACAATTTCCTCATAAACGGCACAAATATGTGGATGTCTCTCTAACTATTCTCAATCTCATTAATTCTTTGTTTTATTTTCCTTCTTTTAATTAGTCTTTTTACAATGGTTTTCAATCATCTTCATAGCCCTTTGCTAAGAATAGTTACAGCACTGATAACAACATTTGTGCCACATGTTAGATTTAGTCTTTTTTTATTTTACTTTTGTATAGATTCCTTTACCGATTGTTTTGTAAATGTGTGAACATTGTAGGCCTTCTATATGCTTTTTAGGGTTCCGTACCCAAAGGGTAAAAACGGGACCCTATTACTAAGACTCCGCGGTCCGCCTGTCTGTCTGTGTGTCTGTCTGTCTGTCTGTCTGTCACCAGGCTGTATCTCATGAACCGTAATAGCTAGACAGTTGAAATTTTCACAGATGATGTATTTCTGTTGCCGCTATAACAACAAATACTGAAAACAGAATAAAATTAATATTTAAGGGGGGCTCCCATACAACAAACGTGATTTTTTTGCCGTTTTTTTCGATACTGGTACGGAACTCTTCGTGCGCGAGTCCGACTCGCACTTGGCCGGTTTTTAAATTTATAACTCGTTTTATTTTCTTTTGTTTATATAATATGTAATCTTCTTTTTTGTTTTTCTTACGACTTATTGTCGGGCCTACGTTGTCCCCCCATATCTAAGTACTAATGATGTAACAAGGAAATATTGTAAAACCAAACCATTTTTTAAAAGTGGAACCATAGAGTTTCTTGCCGGTTCTTCTCCATAGGAAACGACCAACCCGAACCGTGCACCTTTTGTCGACGTTTTATAAGTGCCCATGTAGGCCTATATGAAATAAAAAAAATGATTTTGATTGATTTTGATTTCATAAATTAGTAAAGCACATCATGGAGAGGAATGGACATAAAGCAGAGACGTAATTATGACTAATAAAAAAAAAATATGCTCGGCGATAATTGATAATTAGTTTGGCAGCAATAATTTTACTTTACGACCCATATTGAATATTCAGACCTATTGACACTCTTAGAATTAAACAGATATAAATTGACAGTGATTTAATTTACGTAAGGGAAAGTGCGTATTTGTTCAAACTAAAAGTTCCCTACGGGCAAATCGTAATGGAGTTTGAAGGTTTGTTGTGACAGTTTTGTTTACGGTGACCATGGGTCTAAACCTACTGGTAGAAATGTAACTAGGTTGATACGTATTATAGATATTTATATCGTGTTATATTTTTGAATCACTTATGGCTTCAAAAAAGCAGGTGGTTCTCAATTCGACTGTATTTTTTTTTTGTATTACGCGATTAGCCCGCCAAATTGTGGGCCGATTTTGAAAATTCTTATTTTGTTTGAAAGGGTGATCCCATTGTGAAGAGAACTTATTAATTATTCTAACAAGTTATAATAAACTATCTCGTTGGTTTAATGGTCTCAAGAGCTATCTGGGTACCCGTATAATAAAGTTTTTCTTATAAAATGGATGTGTAACTTTTATGGTGTACAATAAAGTATATTCTATTCTATTCAACTCCCCGGTCGTACAAAATATTATTGGGTTTTTCCATTTAAGATTGCCTGGAGTCTGGCTTTGTGTCCGGTTGAAGTTATAGCATCCGCGCATAGTGCGTGAACTGACCAACCACCATATAGAGTGAACGGAACGTGGACGCCATGCGATTGGTCAGTCGATCCTTGTGTCAACTGACCAACCAATTGCGCGCTCGGAAAGGTGCTAAAGGTTCCCTGCGGCCCACTTGGTAACCTAAGAGACTTTAAAAACGACTTGTGCGCATCTAAAAACTCTTGCCAAGTTACGTGCCCACATCTATACCTCTTCCCAACCCTTCGCAGAACACAGGCGTGATGTTATATTTATGTTAAGTTATAAAAAGTTTCTTTAAATTTTCAAATTAATGTTTGAGCTACCTGCTAACAGATGTCCAATGCCGAGCAGACAGAAAGCGCCTCTCAACATCCTCAAAGATACGGGCTGCAAGCCTTTTGTGGACTCCCCTTGTGGCTGCAAACACGAACTTGGATAATAAATCAACTACAATCCACAACTTATTGTTTAGAACATCTGGCGGTTATTTAAAGATCAGTGTCACCTATAAATTAAGAATTAAAGACACCCCGGAAATATCAAAATACATATAAAATAGATCTACGATTAAATAATGGATACTGCAAGATATGATATCATTAATGAGGAAATCGGAAAGTGGGCAGATGTGTTGCAAAGGAAAGAAGAAAATGTCATGAGGAAAGGTCTGAGTGTGGATGGCTGTGAGAGGACTGGAAAGCCAAATAAACGATGGACGGGCTGTGTGAAAGATGATAGGGTCATAAAGGGGCCTACTAAGATAAATACTAATATCACTTATAATGCCTCGTCAGCTACATGTGGCTGACATATTACAATCTATTTGAGCCTTGACTTTTCAGTTTTTACTTGATTTGTATTTTTATCTGATGTATTAATATGTTGTGTCTTTTAGTCAGTGCTAAATAAATATATTTTCTTTCTTTTCTTTCTTTCCTTGTCAGCCATATATGTAAGAGCGGGCGTACTCAGGATTCTCAAATGATAACGATCAGACATCTTGTATACACTTTTTATTACTCACACCAACAGTAAGTCTCACAACTTAATTTTATAATGATATGTGCACAGTTCAATACAATTCAATACTGAGTTCTTTCGACTAGAACCAGCCTATTTATACGTTTAAACAAATGACAAGACGTCACAAGGCAACAACATCCGGTGACATTCGTTTATCAATTAATTATAGATTTAGGTTTGTAAAAATACAGTAATTGTGTACATTATTTGTTTAGTAATTAATAATACTTTTTACAAATATTTTGAACGAATATAGTTACCAATTATTTTATTGAAATAAACTAACAGTCGGTGAATCTACCTTCCATTTTTGACTTTAAAATATTACTCAAATAAAAACAAATCTTTACAATAACAATACATAATTCGTGTTTCCGTTATGTCATCTGCCTTTTTGACGTTTTGATTTCGTCTCTGCTGCTAGTTTCATTTACCAGCGCTATCACGGCCATACTGACGAGCGGGCCTTGCTAGGCCCAGCGAATCTCTGAAAATCATAAAAAAAATTAAAATATGCAAAAACCTTTTAGACCAGACTCAGAGGCAACATTATTGCTTGTTCTGGTGAAACTGTCAAACTCAGAGATCGCAGATCGTGGCTTGTCCATTTAGGTTCAGAGGCCCATCTTTGACTTGTTTTGACTTAAATTTTATTGAATCATCCAACTTAAACCATAGCCATGACCAAGGCCTTTTTACACATCCATTTTGCTAACTCAAATCAAATTCAGAGGTCTCAGATCGTAGCTTGATCATAAAGATTCAGAGGCTAGTCTTACGACTTGTTTTGACTGAGTTTTATTTAACTATCAAACTCAGAGGTCGCAGATCGTTGCTTGATCATAAAGATTCAGAGGCCCCGTCTTTGACTTGTTTTGACAGAATTTTATTTAACCAAACAAAACATTATTTTTTTTATTCATAAGTTAAGCTTTTCAATTCTGAATAATGTTATAAAAAGTTTTAACCCTTTTTTTTTCATTATTATTTATTCTTGCTATCACGGTCTAGTCGTTCAAAGTTCATTGAGTGACCAAAGTCTTTTTCTAAAACCAAAACCTTTTTTTATTATTATTTTTTTTTTTTTTTTTGCTTCCGTTTCGGCCATTCTATGCTTAGGGTCTAAACGGATATGGTATTTTCAATTGCAGGGGAGGGGCTATTTTATTTACCTAGTTAATCAAAAGGGCCATTCAGTAGCCTTAGATTTCGTATATTTTAATGCCAATTACAATTCACCTATTTTATTAACCCAAACCCATTCAGTTTGACTGTTAGCTCTAGATGTACCGCGAGTAATAGCATGATGTACGAAGAAAAAGAAAATAATAATGGCTGTAATCTGTGCCATTGTAGCGGATTCCCCATTTGTAATAATTCTACATGAGGTACCAAAAGATTAATTGAAAAGTTAAACTTATTCAATGATCATCAATAGGGTGAAGTTCGGAACGCAAAAGCTTCTAATCTTCGTGATTACAAAGTCCAAGTACCACTGATAGTCACTAATGTCACATTAAATGAAACAAAAGAAAAAGACACCAGGTATCTTATTCACGACCTTTAGCCATCACATATTATATTTTATTTTTTATTTATTTATTTACATAGCTCTCTTCTCAATTGCTCTACTCGCACATCCCTACGATGTCGAGTCAACTCAACTCTCTGAACTCAGAACCTGTTCACACAGAGATTTAGTCTGTCCTATGTTACGTCTATTCATCATCTACAATCTCAATTGGTACTTCAGCTTTGTATATCTTACTAACACAATCTACGCATAGTAATAAAAATTACAAAACCAAAATTATTTCAATTTTCGTAACGAAGGCTTGTCGATTCGAACGTCATCAACATTAACATGGTGACCTCACCTCTCGCGTGACTATGCGAGTTTACTTTATTTTAACCTCATAACTCTACAGGAATCCTCTGTAAGGTTCCTTACACAAACGTGTTTATTTTAAACCAACTTACAGGACCACAGCTGCTACAAAGACCTCCAGTTGCCACACTGGCCTACAGTTGCCATAAAGGCCTCCAGTTGGCACACTGGCGTTTAGTTGCCACACAGGCCAACAGTTGCCATAAAGGCCAACAGTTGCCACACAGGCCAACGCACAACGCTCGGCTACTCCTGGCCAAACTAGATCATTGGGTTCGTGACAATAGGGAAATTTTCGAACTTTGATCTTAAACTAAATCATTACCCTGGGCCATGTACCACCAGTCGCTCAAATCAAACTTTAAAACTTCTTCTGCAGCGAAAACTGCCAAGCTTACAGAAACCCTCGAGTAAAACCTCTAACGCCACGGCTCTGTAGCCGAACAGCAATTATATTGCTCTCACACAACGGTCTCTCAAGACCCCGACCTCCGCCAGAATCCACTGGTACGGTCAAACATAATACGGCTGATAGACTCAATTACTCGACATTTTGAGCTTGCTCATCATCATTAAAATCCTTTTAACATCAACATCGACTGGTACATGACCCGCTGGCATCTTCCTTAACCTACCGTGTCCATACTTGTAGGTTTAAGCGTATCTATTTAAGCCTTTCGGTGTATAACGATCACTATCCTGTCATAATCACCTATCGCGGACTTAATACCGGGCCTCTTCAGTTTTCGTACTAACGTTTCCCACACAACATTATTCATTAGAAAAAGGTCCTACGATCAACAAGTTAAACTAAACAAAGTAAAGGCAATGCATACTCAACTCATAAACCCACTTTAAAAAAACCCATCGCCACATGGTACGCATGAGGTGCGGTCCAGAATTGGTCTTATGAGTAGACATGTTAATCAGATTCGGTTTGACTACCACAGTCATCAACTATGACGTCTAATTCTCAAAGAACTTGGCGATCGGGTATCCTTCCAACATGATTCGCGTTTTCTACTTAAAGATTTTGGAACATACTGATGGCTTATAAAAGGGAAACAACTAACCCTGATACTATTAAGGAGCTTCACGAATTAACTCTGATCAATATCATAAATATCAGATTATCAACAGTAACCCTTTACTGTCGGTCACTAACTCAGTTTTCATGTAAGAAAAACAATCGCGTGATCTACTGTTATCATAATATTACTTTGAAAGTAAGCAAGTGAATTCAGATCTGAAGACGGTGGTTGTACATCGTTACGCAACAAGATCCGTCCTGAATACACGCAAATGACCAGTACCGTTACTAACTCGATACAATTACGATAGCCCAACGACATTACTAACTCGCTTTGCCACTGAAAACGACTAGTTATTCAGTCATTTTGGATATTTCATCTCCTTCTTATGGGATATCTCATCCTAAAGTTCGTACTGAACCAAATGTTGAAACTAGGAAAGTACTAACAACCCAATAGGTAACTTATTAGCTACTTGCTTTTTACCAGGTGTGTCTTAATTACCTAGTGATAGTGCTAGGTATAACCACTACCAACCAATTCAGTGTTCCAACGTGAACACTTAAAACTCGAAATAGCATCTCATCACTAGAGAATATTCGACTTCACTATCAAAATAAAATGGAAGCGACTCACCGAGTATTCCATTCCAAACTTGCGCACGTTCGTACCGTTCGGCTAAGACCAGCGAACTGCTTGCATGCTGTTCTTCTTAACCTCTCAGATGTTGACACGTCAACCTTCGCGCTCAGCATCTGAATCGCTAGCCTTCAGCAGAAGCTTCAGGCTGTGACACAATATGGTATCTGAAACATGAAAAATATTACGAGAGTATAATGTTCACACGGTTATCTTAACCATACACAGCTTTGATGGAAATTAACCTGTGCACCGGTGTAGTAACCTAAACCAATTAATCTGCCTATCTGACCTCCACAACTCAGTAACTGGGTAACACAGTACCCTTTGGCAAGACTGGTGTCAGATCTCAAGCTTCGGACTACCCGTAAAGACTGTCAAAGATCTTCAAATGACAGCCGGGACCAACGGCTTAACGTGCTTTCCGAGGCACGAAGGAAACTCGGTATGTTGAAATGGTCACACATCCACGGACCGACATCGTCAAGCGTTGCTTAACTTAAGTTATTATTTAGCCACGAGCTCCTCTATTAAGGGATATGAAAATAATGGGCATAACCGAAAGTTTTATTTGTATGTGTATCATATTTAGTGGCATCTAATGAAGTATTTTGATCCAAAGTCAAAGTTTCGCGCAAATCATGTTTGTTTTGTGTTCTTGATGCTTGACCCGAGGGGTTCAGCTTGGTAAAACTATGATTTTATGCCACTGGAGCATTAGGAAAAATACTTGAAAGTAAACTTTATGACTTGGTACCATATTCAAAAAAAGATTTAGCTTGATTTGAAGTCTATTCAATACACACACAATTCCAATACACAATATAATATCTAGTTTAGCTACTTAATATTGTGCTACGAGTGCAAAAGAATGAGCATTAGTGTCTACCAATTGCTTGGCGCGTCTTAGCAAGCATGAAAATCCCTTCATCCTAGCAATAGACTGAACTACCTCGCACGGTGGATAGACAGGTAACTTGTTCACTCAATTGTTATTTTATGCTGGTCAAGATCATAATTAGGTAAATAAATTTTACTTAGCTTGTGGGTATTGGTGTTTTGTTTTTGAAAAACATCCTTTTCTGCAACTTGATCTGGCAACGAAGTAAATTCAGCTCATCCGAATGTCCTGGTCGAGTGGTCGGTAGGCTAGGCAAGGCGACTGTGTTGATGGGTCCAGTTGAGGCTCGGGTTGATCCCTTTCTTCTGATGTAAGAGCGGGCGTACTCAGGATTCTCAAATGATAACGATCAGACATCTTGTATACACTTTTTATTACTCACACCAACAGTAAGTCTCACAACTTAATTTTATAATGATATGTGCACAGTTCAATACAATTCAATACTGAGTTCTTTCGACTAGAACCAGCCTATTTATACGTTTAAACAAATGACAAGACGTCACAAGGCAACAACATCCGGTGACATTCGTTTATCAATTAATTATAGATTTAGGTTTGTAAAAATACAGTAATTGTGTACATTATTTGTTTAGTAATTAATAATACTTTTTACAAATATTTTGAACGAATATAGTTACCAATTATTTTATTGAAATAAACTAACAGTCGGTGAATCTACCTTCCATTTTTGACTTTAAAATATTACTCAAATAAAAACAAATCTTTACAATAACAATACATAATTCGTGTTTCCGTTATGTCATCTGCCTTTTTGACGTTTTGATTTCGTCTCTGCTGCTAGTTTCATTTACCAGCGCTATCATATATGTATTGTGTATTTAAATTGTATCTTCGATGTATTTTAATTGGGATATATGATATCGCCACATTCTGTATATTAATATTATCTAGAACGATTTAATTAAGAATTTACCAAATATAAAATATAGTAACATTATTTTGATGTTCGATTAATTTATGTAACAAATATCTGTAATTATTGGATTAATTTATTGTTAACGGTAAATTGAATATTGATGTGTTTACCATGAAAAGCAGCTAACTTTTACATATCCAGTTGGATTATTATTGTGTATTTTGTGTGCGACTTTAGCAGTTATTTTATGTGGTATTTTGCAGCTGCTTCAAACGAAAAGTACCTACAGGAAATATTGCTTGATAAAGTGTGTGTTGCTTGATGTATCACTTTCATAAAAAAAGTTAATTAAAAAAATAGTCAGAGCAGTCGGAGGATATATCTGGTTTTGGTCAGCCAGCTCGCGAATATGTATCCTCCGGCTGCACAGCATGATTTTCTTCTTGTTTACGCCTTTTTAGTTCGCTTTTTAAGCAGTCGGGTTTTTTGTTTTTATTAATTAACTTTTTTTATTTACAACTTTTTAGTTATTTTTTTTTGAATTAGGTTCATTTAAACATACAAGTATTCTATATTTTTAAAATCACCTCTTAAAACCCTTTATTTTGATAACCCACACGTTGGGTAAGGAGGAAAAAAAAAATTCCCCCACAAAATGGCGCCTAAAATTCGCCATTTTTTCTTTTCCAATTTTAATGTAGTGACACTCGCAGGGTTAAGACGAATCGATTGACGTAAGAATCATCAAAATCGGCCAACGCGTTTGGTCTCTAGAACGCCATATAGGAACAAACAAACATACATACGTACATACATAGACTGATAAACACATTACCCTCCTTCGGTAGTCGGGTAAAACAAGGTTTTTCACCGAAATATTAATTGCTATGGTGCAACATAATGCTTACTCCTCAGCTGTTTTTTTTTTTTAATTTCATTGCGGGATCAAGGACAGTTGGATCGTTTCTCCAGGACTCGTCAATTTTAATTAACTCAGCGCTTTTCTGGTGGTCACCACTGTTGATTTTGGCTTTCAGCAGTTGCTGTGGTTGGAAATAGAGTAGCAGGCTAGTGCAAACGTGCCTAAGTCATCATCATCATCATCATATCAGCCGAAAGACGACCACTGCTGGACATAGGCCTACCCCAAGCGTCGCCACATTGGTCAGTCCCGTGCGTCCCGCATCCAGCGGATCCCCGCAATCTTCATCAGGTCATCAATCCACCTGGTGGGAGGCCTTCCAACGCAACGTCTTCCAGTTCGCGGTCGCCACTCCAGAACTTTTCTGCCTCATCGGCCATCCGTTGTGCCCTGCCCAAAGCCACTTAAGTTTGGCAATTCTTCTAGCTATGTCGGAAACCCAACCCTCTTGCGTGCCTAAGTATTTTGGTTGAATTATTTATTAATATTTTTTATTAATTAAAATACTTACGGCTTGTGATGAGGAAGCAGTAGAGTCCGCCATAACTTCACCACCCTGTTTGTCACTCTCAGTAACCGGATCTGACCTTCTAGCTTGTTCTGGAAGCTTCTTGTATTCGTCTGTTGTCATCTTAGCCATGATGCCGGCTTCAAAGAGAGTCATGACCCTAAAAAAGTGGATATTTGCAAATCTTTTAAAATTAATTGCAATATGACTTACAGTCTTTGCGCTGTAGCATGGTGCGGGTGACAGTTTCAATAACATTTTTTACGTATATACGTTTACGCATTTCGTAGTTTAACGTCACACCATAGTTATACCATATACCATAGTTGCCTGTATAACGTTAAACTACAAAAAATGAGTATATGCGCAACGCGATGGAATTCGACCAATATGCACCAACATTTTCTTAGTAAATTCTTGCGCAATATCGCCTATCGCATGACGATGAGATATGCGATACCTTTCGATGCAATTTAAACTGCATTGCGTTATCAGGAAACGGCCTGATACGAAGAAGCGTTTTCGGATGATTGGCCAGAGAACGAAAAACTCCGGAAAGAGTGGACGTCTATGGATGAGATCTTTGCCTAGTCGAAAAAAACAACTAAAAAATTACTCATATGGCGAATGACAATAATTACAGTCTTGAATTATATGTTCTTTAACTGCGTATTATCCTAAAGACACATTGGTAGGTAAAATGTATCATAATTTTCCTGCCCTTATACCATGTTACTTGGGGTCGGCGTTATACGTTTTCTTCTTCCATACCGTCCTATCCCTTGTCACGCTATCACTGACTCTCTTCTCTTTCAAATCACTCCTCACACAGTCCATCCATCTTTTCTTTGGCCTTCCTCTCCCTCTCCATCCATCCAAACTTATACTCATAACTCTTTTAGTAACATGCGTTTTATCCTTCCTCATCACGTGACCATACCTGGACTAAACGGTTTCCTTTCAAATTTTCTGTCACTGGCGCCACTTTCAAACTTCCTCTAATATACTCATTTCTCACTTTATCCATTCTCGTCACTCCGCGCATCCATCTCAACATTGTCATCTCTGCTACATGCAATCTCTTTTCATCCATCTTTTTCACAGCCGAAAATTCTGAACATGAGGTAGGTAAAATTTATCTGAGATGTAAATTCGTACAAAGTATCACGCTTGAATTCCCCGAAGAATTAAGCAGAGGTGTGCCAATAGAGCAGTGGTGGCCCAGTGGTATCGGCCGCGACTTACAAGTTGTAGGTCGTGGGTTTAAGCCCAGGCAGGTGCTTTACATTGTGTAAATTATTTCTTTAACCACTGCTCTCAAAACGGTGAAGGAAAACATCGTGAGGAAACCAGCATGTCCTAGAACCAAAAAATCGAAGACATGTGACAGTCACCAACCCGTACTGGGCCCGCGTGGTGGATTATGGCCCATTCCCTCTCACAGAGAGGAGGCCTGTGTCTCAGCAGTGGAAACATTAATAGGCTGATGATGTGCCAATAGAACACACACATTTCGTTAGTAATGTATTAAAAAAGAAATATAAGGACACATGTTTCAACAGTTAGATAATTTTAACTGAGGAATAAATAATGCTGCTTGACCAATTTATTTCTAGAAAAGCTTGTCAAACCGCTGCCACTGTAAACTCAGGTAAAAGTTATCTGTCTATTGAAAAATCGGCCCTGAAAGTTCAAATTCAACAGTAAACTTTTGAAGGTTTTTAGGAATCCGTAGTCAACAAGGAACCCTTATAGTTTTGCAATATCGGTCCGTCTGCAGCTTAGCTCAGAGACTCTTAGTACTAGAAAGCTAGAATTTGGCATGGATATACATATTAATCACGCCAACAAAATTGTAAAATATATTTTTACAATGCATGTCCTCGAAAAGAGCGGTTTTCCAAGCAGCCAAACTGTGCGGAAAGTGTCACTTTTTTTCACTAGTGCTTTTTACTTTCCTGTATTTTTTTAATTTTTAACTCCAACGTCAGCCCGACGCATAGAGTTTTTATTATTTGAGAAAAGTTTTAAAAATTAGTTATGTACAGATTATCATTCATATAAAAGGTAAAATAAAACTAATACTTTATTTTAGGCGTTTTTAATTACTCTAGATTTAGATTTTGATCAATAAATTAATTTTAAATATTCATTAAATATGTTTGGCAGAATGTATATTTTGCTCGTGCCTTATTGCGTTACGATGTGAAAGCAATTCGCACATGCGCAGTAGATATGATATTATTTCCTCGCACAATGCATAGTAAAATATTGTATGATACACGTACGTAAGATGATTTCCGACTCGAGTCGATTTATCCACTCACTCGCTTCGCTCGCTCGTGAATAAAAATGCCACTCATCGAAAATCACCTACCTTCCGCACTTGTAGCATAAATAACTATTTTAGGCTACCTCCTGTACACGTAAAGTAAAAAAAAACTATATTGATGTATGGGGATAACAGTTTTCGAATGGAAAAGTTAATTTTGTCCCTTCGTTAGGCCAATGTTAGGTGATTTTATTGTTTATGAACGTTAGTAATGTTATCTATTAATTATGGTTAATTTAGTTCCTTATACGGAATGCTTGGGCGCGAATGGGACCCTCACTTGGCGGGTTATTTACTTATGAAAGACCTACTATACATTTATGCGTATATTTTACTTACACGTTGTTAAAAGTTTCCAAATAAGGACATCCGATTTGTAAGGCGATTGCTGAGTATCGTGTATACAGCTTTTCGCTTAAGTGAAAGTTGTGAGACCCTGAAACAAAATTTTGTTCTGAACTTTTCATTTTGGGTTCGTTGTCCACCGCTAAATACGGATATTGGAAGGTTGAATTTACAAGTATAAGCATTGTTAGGTAGGTATTAGGATAACTCATTTAATTGGATGGTGACTTTTATAATTATGTGCTGTCGGTCGTGTGCTTAGGGCCTTAGTAATAATAATCTCAAAAAAACAACACCTATCTCGACACTATTTAGTGATAACTTAGCACAATCTATATTCTAGAGAATTTGAAGATTTTATTAAAAACTTTATTTCTAATTATTTAGATTTTATTAATAACTAGCTGACCCGGCAAACTTTGTTTTGCCATAAAAACACCAAACATTTATCTACCCTACCTACCCTACCTTACACTACCTACCCTACCCTACCCTACCCGACCCTACACTACCCTACCCTACACTACCCTACCCTACACTACCCTACCCTACCCTACACTACCCTACCCTACTCTACGCTACACTACTCTACCCTACACTACCCTACACTACCCTACACTACCCTACACTACCCTACCCTACACTACCCTACATTACCCTACCCTACATTATAAAAAAAAAAAACGTAAAAACCATCTTTGAACTTCAACGAACATTTAAAAAAAAGAATTGGCCAAATTGGTCCAGGCGTTGTTGAGTTATGCGCTTACCAACATATTTTGCGATTCATTTTTATATTATAGATTTTCTATTCTTGATCTGACAGTGTTTGAACTGACATCGGTATAATAATGTAACTCTGACATCAATTAATTAATTTGTTCTATAAGAATCCTAATGCATGAGGTCTTTTTACCCGACTGCCGAAGGAGGGTAATGTGTTTATCAGTCTATGTATGTATGTATGTATGTATGTTTGTTCCTATATGGCGTTCCAGAGACCAAACGCGTTGGCCGATTTTGATGATTCATACGTCAATCGATGCGTCTTAACCCTGCAAGTGTCGTAGGCTACATTAAAATTGGATAAAAGAAAAATGGCGGATTTTGGGTGCCATATTGTGGGGGCCCAAATTTTTTTTTCTTCCAAACCCTTCGAGTGGGGTATCAAAATGAAGGGTTTTAAGAGGTGATTACAAAAATATATACCACTTATATGTTTAAAAGCAATCCGAAAAAGAAAAATATAACTGAAAAGTTGTAAATAAAAAAAGTTAATTTAAAAATTAAAAACGTGACTGATTAAGAATCGAACTAAAAAGCTCTTAACAAGAAAAAATCATGCTGTGCAGGCGGAGGATACACCAGATTTAGGTCAGCCAGCCCGCGAATATGTATCCTCCGACTGCACAGCATGAATTTTTTCCTTGTTTACGACTTTTTAGTTCGCTTTTGAAGCAGTCGGGTTTTTTGATTTTTTGAATTATGTTTTTTATTGTTATTACTGTCTATTTTCTTAATTTATTAAAGACCATAGTACAAGCTAAAATTAAATATTTACACACCATATTTAATGGTAGAATGTAAAGGGACCGTCATAGATTTAAGATCATACTTTGTAAACCTACATTCTGGCAAATAAATTAATTTGAATTTATAGTTACTTCTACAAAGTTTAGAGATATTTTTTAAAATAAGGCCCCAAATAATTAACACCTTACTCATTTTGGTGCTCCCACACCGCTGTTAAAAATGTTTACTAGCATTACTACATTATATTATTACATTACACACTTTTTACTAATATTACCTAACATGTAAACATTTTTCAGCAGCGTAAAACAAACAAACATTTGATCGCAATGTTAAGGTGCTCCCCTTAACATTGTCATCAAATGTTTGTTTAGAAAATGTTTTTTTTTATATTTGTAAACATTTTTGACAGCGGTGTGGGAGCACCATTTCATGATGATTGTCATGTGCAGCAGATTTTATAACATAAATCGAAAGAATTACCAAACTGTACACTTTGTTATAATTTAGAAGTAGTTTCCCATGTCAACGGCCTTATTGGTGTCTGTGTCGAAATAATAACGTATTTTCTTTCTTACCAAATCTCTCAGTATCATAATACAGCGTCTCTCTACCACCCAGCACGGCAACTCGTCTGTGGGACAGCACTAGTCGTACGCCCAACTCTATGTTGCGCACGCGTTGTATTCGCTGGCGACGCATCAGGTTCGCGAGGCGACCATATACACCCGTACCGTTCTAAAAAATAATTGATAATTTATCGTTTATTTTAATTGATGGTTCGGTGCCTTTAGATGTCTGACATCACATGTTAGATGAAGACACACATTAGTTTTCCTCACTTTTCCCCAACCATGCTGAGGTCGGTTATTAGTCAAAGCAGATGTAGCATGATTATTAGTATTTTACATTGATCTACTGCCGATCTGTCCTCTAACACCTAGGGTAGGGTTGAGTAAGTTTACGAAGTTTTGAATAAAAATAAAACATACGAATTAATCACAGGTTTCTTAATTATAATTAAATCGAAACTTATCTGGTAATAACTTTTATTACTAATTATTGAGCAAGAAGTGTTTTTTTACTTAATTAACAAAAAAAAAGCGAAGCCTGACAGAAGCAAGGACTTGCGCAACTTTACACAACCCAGGGTGTAAAATTGCACATAGATGGCGTTATGATTGCGCAGTGTTTGTTGAGGCATCAGATTATAAAAATCGAATCGAATCTGAGGTTGAGTCAAATTACTTGCATAAATCACATTTAAATGCCCAGAAACCCAAATAATCAGAACACTTTTCGTGCCACACCCGGCACGTATCGCACTCTATCCAATCTTCACCAATAGGCTCTACGAAGACTTCAGGGCATCCTCCACA
The DNA here is from genome assembly GCA_949775005.1 of Orthosia gothica. NCBI lineage: Eukaryota > Metazoa > Arthropoda > Insecta > Lepidoptera > Noctuidae > Orthosia > Orthosia gothica. The sequence continues at coordinate 30,539,784 of OX459042.1, read as the reverse complement.
CCTCCATATATTCTTTTTTGGTAAAGTCTTTGATTTTTACTCAGATCAAATAAAAAGTCAAGATGGAACGTTGCAAACAACAAGGTGACGCCGGTTAAAACTAAGCCTTGCCGTATACATACACTATTACTCGCACACACGTACAATAAAACTAAGCCTTAGCTTGTCAGTCGAGCTATCGCGCCGTTCGCGGCGCGTCGTTATCAAAAATATCAAAATTTACTAGTAAAAATGCCGAATTATGTTTTGAAAGGGTGTAAAAACCAAAGTTCAAGAGATAAAAAGCAGGATGAAATCACATTTCACACGTAAATATACTTGGAAACCAATATTTTCAATAAATCAAAATAAAATTGAGGTTTTTTTTTTTTTTTTTTTTATCTTCCGGCTTCGCACGGTTTGTGCATTCAGCCAATGTCACGTCAGGTGGTTTTTATTAAGTAATAAAGGTAGGGAAACCAAATTTAAATATATATAAGTTAAATTTAACGGAATTTAGGAAAGGACGGATATTGGATCAGTATATTTTAATGGTAATGGCGTAACAAATAAATAATGAGTAGATTACAATGAGGTAAATTACAGCTTAATATTATTTAAGGTGATGAATGAGACTATACATTTATACACTGGAAGGCTATTTGTACAAAGTAAAGAAAGTATTGAGGTAGGAAAAGGAATACGAAGGGACAAGATGTCACAGAGAAAGGAAGAACGGTCATGTAAAGGACAGGAGAAAAATATGTGATCTAAGTCACCTACGTCTGTTCCACACGAGCAATTGGGGTCGTCAATGATATGAAGTTTGGCAAGGTGGGCTGGAGAGCAAACATGGCCCAGTCTTAACCGTATTAAAATGGAAGTCTCCACCTTGCCAAACTTTGCCCTGCCAAACCACGGTTTTTCTGGAATCTCGGGTTGGATAAAAGACAAGTAACGGCCTTTGGATTTGCTGCTGATATCCCAAGCTACCTTCCAAGTGTCACGGAGAAAATTCTTTGGCAGCGTTTCGAGGTCATAGCTAAAGTTCTTATATGGAACTAAGTCCCCACATTGCACCGCGTCACCAGCAAGTGCATCTGCTACATCATTGCCATTAATTCCAGAATGGGCTGGAATCCAGGCAAATAGCAGTGTGTTACCCTCAGAGATGGTTTTGAACGCAAGTTCTCTTATTGCATAAATTATAGGAGACTGAAATTTGTGTTCGAAAGGGGATTTACTGATAGCTAGAAGAGCACTCTGTGAATCAGTAAAAATTATAATTTTTTTAAGCTTAAAAAACACGTGAATATTCTAAAGCTTTTAGAATTCCAAAACATTCTCCAGTAAAAACAGAAGTCTCCGGAGGCAGTTTGATTTTTTGCACAATTTTGTATTGAGTATGGAAGGTACCAACCCCTACACAACCTGTAGGAGAACGCTTGGCAGCATCCGTAAAAATATGGTGGCAGTCGAAATGTTCAATCAGAAATGTATTAAAATTTAAATGACAATCGGGATCTGACTTACTTACGCAGTTATATTTAATACTGGGAGTGAACAGTAAACTCTCATAACTATTGTTAAATAGGGGAAGTTTATTTGAACGGTGAATAGGTGAAGAAAGTGAGAGGAATTTTTTATAGCTTTCAACTAAACAAGGAGCACGTTTATGGGACCAGTAAACTGAAGATTCAAATTGAAACATTAAAGATTCCAGTTTAGGAATGAGAGGGTGAGTTGAGAACTGAAGAATCCGGAATAAATATTTATCAGACAGGTATTGTCTTCTGAGGCTTAAAGGAGCTTCCCCACATTCGATTTGTAATGCATTAATGGGACTAGATTTCATGGCACCCGAAATAATGCGTAATGCTTTTGACTGGATTCGATCCAACTTTTTAAAAGCCATAACACTACCAGGTTCTAGAACAAACAATCCATAATCCAGAATGCTTCTGATGATTGCGTTGTAAATGAGTTTTAAAGAATAGGGATGTGCTCCCCACCATACACCTGAGAGGCATCTGAGCATATTTAAGTGATTTTCGCATTTATTAATAATAAAGTCGCAATGAGGAACCCAGCTTAATTTAGAGTCAAATATTACACCTAGATACCTGAATTTATCTTTAACTGGAATAAGCATTCCCTTAAAGAAAAGGTTTACTACGGGAATAATTCTCTTCCTGGTGAATAAAACAGCCGCGCTTTTAGACGTGGACAAATCCAAACCATTTAAATATAACCATGACTCTAAAGTAGATAAAGCAGAATTTATAGCACAACTAGCTTGTTCAACAGATTCACTTGAAGAATATAATAATAAATCGTCAGCATATTGAAGAACCTTAACATGACTAGATAAGGAAGAGTCCAAATCAAAAGTGTAAATATTGTAAAGAAGGGGACTGAGCACAGAACCCTGTGGGAGACCTCTCCATACAAGATAGGTGACATCATGATCTCCAATTAACATGTTAACAGAGCGTTCAGTCAGGATGTTAATAATAAAATTCGTCAAATTCGAGGGAACCTCCAAGGCTTTTAATTTATTTTGTAAAACTGATAATACGACATTATCATAAGCTGCATTAATATCTAGGAAAACTGCAACAGTGGATTGGTTATCAGAGAAGGATAGCCGAATATCGGATGAAAAAATACTTAAGCAGTCAGTGGTGCTTTTACCTTTTCTAAAGCCATATTGTGATGCCGCCAAAAGGCCCTTACTTTCAACATACCATTCTAGGCGATTCTTAATTAAGTGTTCTGCTAATTTCATCAGAATTGAAGACAAAACTATGGGTCGGTACGAGGCAGCATCCGATGGAGTTTTATTTGGTTTAAGGAATGGCAACACCATTTGACGTTTCCATTCAACTGGGATGTTTCTTGTAATCATGATAGAATTAATAAGTTCTAAATAATAATTAAGGACATTGTCATTCAAATTAGCAAAAAAGGAATACGGGATGCCATCAATGCCCGGCGCAGAATCCTTAGTTCTATGAATAACACCCTTTAATTCAGTGAGAGAGAAAGGAAGATCTAGCGTCGAATGTGTGTCTGAAGTGTCTTGGTTATTAGATAAAGATAAGGGAGACAGGATAGGGTTAATAGCCTCAGGTACCCAAGGAGGAGCTAATTTATCTAAAAAGTCACTGGCTAAAGAATCAGGAATAGGAGAAGGGTTGTGGTAAATAGACCTAAATCTACGAATATTGCGCCAGACAATCGTAGGGTGAGTATTCGGTGAAATTGATGAGCAAAAGTTACGCCAAGATTCAAATTTTTTCTTCTTAAATATTTTAGAAGTTTCATTAATTATTTTACTTACGGTTTCAAAATTAATATCAGACATATCATGGTTATAGTTAAATTCAGCCTCTTTACGTTTTTTAATCAATTCTGTGCACTCTGAGTCCCACCATGGAGGTGAAGGAATTGTGCTCATGTTGTTATTTTTTACAGGAAAAACTTCATCTGCCGCTGCAATTAATATGTGTGCTAAAGCTTCAGCACAACTATTTTCATTGCCATCAGCAATAACAGGCAAGGTGCAAAGTTTTCTGTCAACAATGTTTCTAAATTTGTCCCAGTCATTAGTATTTTTATTAGGTAGTTTATGTTTTAAATTAGATCTCCTTAATGGTGCCTTTGGTTTAGAAAGAGGATAAGAAATGATTATTGGGAAATGGTCACTACCATAAGTGGAGTTTAGAATGTCCCAAGTTAATGAAGAAGCTAAGCTTGGTGAACAGATAGAAAGATCAATTGCACTTTGGTTCTGATTGGGACTACAACGACGTGTAGCAGCTCCTGAGTTCAAAATGCATAAATTATGTAGGTCTATTATATCTAGTAATTCATCCCCATAACAAGTAGAAGTCGAACAACCCCACAATTGGTGATGGCAATTAAGGTCCCCCAATATTAAGAATGGCTTTGGAAGAAAAGAAAAGAGATTATTCATCTCTTGCAGAACTGAAGAAGAAGGGTGAGGAACATAAATCGAAACAAGACAAGTATGATGCACTTTAATAGCTACAATTGAAATATCCTCACTGTGAGGAGGTAATGTAATAATAGAGAATGGGATAGAATTCTTGATAAGTATAGCTACTCCACCATACCCATCAGATCTATCCTCTCTAATGGTTAAATAACCATTGATTTTAAAAATATGATTAGGTTTGAGCCAAGTCTCTGCAAAGGCAAAGGCAAATGGCTCATATTTGTTTAAAAGATGTATAACATCACTCTTTTTGTTTATTAGACTGCGGCAGTTCCACTGGATTATTTTGGATGTGTTGTCCATTATGAATGGATTGAGATTCATAGAAAGATGAGGCTACGTTGGACGGTGAAATATTGAACTGAGAGAGAAGATTCTGTAATGCAGAAAGAAAATCGTTTATAGAAAAATTTGTGTCTTTGATTTCATTATTAAGATTGTTAGAAAGAGCACAACCATTCGATGGCTGGGGAATATTAAAATCCTTAATGATGGCATTATGAGCCACTTTATTATAACCTTGTACAGATTTAGGAGGGGAATTAGGTTTGAGAAAGACCGTCTTTTTATAGCTAGTTGAAGTAGGTGTTTTATTGGGTGAATAGATTGAAGCAGAATTTACAAAATTTTTGGAAGGCGAAGATAAAAGTGCATCAGCATATGATTTTGTTACTGGGGGATGAATTTTAGCAGCTTCAGCATATGATACTGAACTTTGTGCCATGTATGTTTTAATCAATTTTTGCCTCGAGAATTCTGGGCAAGACTTATTAATAGCAAAATGTAATCCAGAGCAAAGGCAGCAAGATGTACTTCCTTGTTCTTTGTCGCAACTGTCTCCAGAATGACCTTGGCCACATTTATAACAACGGGGTTTAGACCTGCACTGAATTTTAGTGTGACCAAATCTACAACAATTGTAGCACTGTATGGTGGGGAAAATGTATAGCTCTACAGGTAAAGCATTATAGCACATAAATATTCTTTTTGGTAAGACCTGCCCGTCAAACGTAACAACTATGGATTGGGATGGTTTCCAAATGGTTGAACCATCAACAATAGTTTTAAAATTGAGGCGTCTGACTTTTAAAATTGGACCGCAACCAATTGGTACTGATATATTATCAATAACTTCCTCCGGAGACCATTCTGCAGGAACACCACGTACTAAGCCCATTCTAGTAACGTTAAAAGTAGGTATAAAAGCTTTAAAATTATATTTTTCGAGACTATTGTGAGTAATGAAGGAATTTGCTTCAACGAAATTAGAAAAGGATAAAGAAATCTTATTGCGCCCGATTTTTTTGACGCTACCATTAATAATGTTATGGAAGGCATTACTCTTTAAAAACTTGCCAAATGTGACTGGGTGCAATGTCGTACTATCATCTGGTGAAGTTGTTATTTTTTGAACATGAATTACAAAAGGCGCGCTGTCCGTTTTATCATAGGATTTTCGCCCTATCTGCGTGGGATTAACCGTGGAAGGAGCGGGAATATCATTAGGCAATACATTACTTAGTTTATTTTCTAAATGGATAGGAGCAGATTCCACAACATCAGAGGAGTTTGACTCTATACAACCACAACCCGAAGACTCGGAACCGTGATTTTTACGGGTACGACGACGTTTATTGCAGTGCTTACAAACTTGCACGCGGCTTCTTTTTAAATTTCGAGCAGAAACAGATGACCCATCAGTGTCCATACCCGATTCATTTGATTGTACTGTGACAAAAACACCGGCCGGGGGAACAAAGTCCCCCGGGTCCGGCGGGTCTTTCATCCTTACACGCTAAAGAGAATTGAAAAAACTTACCACTACCGAAGAATGTACAAAACTAAATCTTAACTACTACTACTACTGATCTAATATATAATTGTGAACTTTTTCCTAATAAATATCTATTATATACAGGTTAAAATTTTGTTTAAAATTTTAATCCAAAAAATACGCGTCCGCCAAGTTGAAAGTTTCCCGCGCTTTCAAAAATTGAGGTTATTGCTTGACACACAACTAGTGTTGCCAATAAAAAGCGTTTTATTTTACCCTATTAATAGGTAATGTGACACGCAACGTTATGTTACTTGTTTTTTAACCCCCGGACCGATTTTGATGCGGGTTTTTTTTTTGTTTGAAAGGTGACGTGATCAATTCGAACGATTGATCTACGTATTTATGAAGATACGATGTCAGCAGTTACTTTTTTTTTTTGTTATTACTTCAATAATTTTATTTGTTAGGATATTTGCAATACAGGTACATAAATTTGTTCACTTGTTGTTATAGTTGCCCCGAGGATGCCCTGTGAAGGGACAAAACACGTGTAGAGAGAAGTAATGGTGTAATTGGTGTTTTATTGCATTGCGTTATTTACAGAGATGCGATTTATTTGAAATACTTCTATTTAAAATGCAAATACAAAATGCAAAATACCTATTTTGTATTTTGCATTTAAATGCCTTTTAGTAAAAACCATTTTGTATTTTATTTGAAATACCTTTCGAGATGTATTTTGCATTTTAATATTCATTTCAAAATGCAAAATACTTTGTGATTAAGTTTAGCCAACATTACCAGTCAAACAAAATGAAATGAACGATTGACGCTCGTATTGCCGAATTTGACCGATAGAGGTGCCTGCTAGCCATGCGCGCCCTTTTTTACCCGACTGCCGGAGGAGGGTAATGTTTTTATCAGTCTATTTATGTATATATGTTTGTTCCTATGTGGCATTCCAGAGACCAAATGCGTTTGCCGATTTTGATGATTCGTACGTTAATCGATTCGACTTAACCCTGCGAGTGTCACTGGCTACATTAAAATTGAAAAATAGAAAAATGGCGGCTTTTGGGCGCCATATTGTGGGGGCCAATCCACCAGTTTCTTCCAATCCCGTCGTGTGGGATATCAAAATAAAGGGTTTTAAGAGGCGATTCGAAAAAATGTTAACTAAAAAGTGTTATAATGATAAAATAAGAACTAGATGCACAATCAACCGAAATAAATGGCCACAAAACTCATAAAATGGAGCCATGGCTCTCTTTTCGTTAGTCTAGTTTTTTACATTATTTTACATTTTTAAATATTTTATAAATTTATAGAGTATTATTATTATTAATAACATAACAGAATTTATTGATACGCGTACTGATAAATATGACCGAAATGTCATGCATAAGGTGCCATGTGATTAGACGTTTTTGTTCGGCTTGGCATTGTGTCTCTTTTTCGCATGATAAATACCTAAAATAATAAAAAAAACTGAGATTTGGTCAAAAGGTATTTTATTTTGAAAAGTATTTTGAAAATACCTATTTTGCATTTAGCATTTGAAATACAAAACGCAAAACTATTTGGTATTTTGCATTTGAAATAGTAAATCTTAAAAGTATTTTGCATTTTGTATTTAAATGCTTTTTTAAAACCATTTTGTACATCTCTGGTTATTTAGAAATACGTAAGCATTAGGTTCCATCATATTGCTAAATTAGAAACAATTACCAAATCTATTGAGAGTAAAATGCAAACTTACAAGATATTGATTCAGCACAAAAGTTTTTAAATAAATAAAACTGCACATGAAAATAAAATACCTAGTAATTTTATTTTTGAAACACTTCCCTTTTCGTTTTCACTACTTTTTACCTACCTATGCCTACTTGGCGTCGGAATGACTGATAGAACACTTGTTCTATCTAGTGATAAATAATAACGTTACTATTTAACTAATAACGTAACTATTATTAACGTTATTGGATAACGTTATTTTTGTAATATTGGGGTAATTTGAATTATGTGACAACACCGGCCCACGCACCACATGCTTATAAAACCGGCGTCACCTTGTTGTTTGCAACGTTCCATCTTGACTTTTTATTTGATCTGAGGATTTTTATAGGCCTTTTTAGCTCGCGCTGCGTTAGTTTTTGGATGTTCTGTTTTTTTTTCTTCTAGCTGGTTCTTTATCTTCTTGCAATCGTATCCACCCCCTGAATGCGCAAACACATACTTGGCATTCATCGCAATCATCTTGATACTACAGTCTCTCTCAGACAAATTAGCGTGTGGTAATTGAGCATTTAATACTATCACATTCATATTAATCCCATAATCAAATAACACGAAATATTTGTACATTTATCAAACACATGATCGAAGCCATAATCCGGCATTATTTACATGGGATCTCATATCGTGTTATGAAGCATAAAAATACATAAACCTGAAATAACAAAGCTTATCATCGCTCGCTCGAATTTGCACGAAATCATAACATGCATGAATATATTGTCTCTGCATGAACGAATATGCAGGATTGGATATGTATGAAAACAAAACCCTTTATTATAAAAAATATTCAGCTTTTGTATGCTACCCTTAAACCTAATTAGTGTGATGCTCTATTTTTTATTTGGTTCTTTATTAATATCCTAAAAAACCTACATGCTTACGTAGGGCATAAAAAAGTATTCAATGGTTACTGCCTGCAGTATTTTGTAATATTTTTCAGCCTGTTCTGTTCCGCAAAGGTCTCATTCTTTCTTCCATTTTGTGCTAGCGTGGACCAGTCGTGCCTGTAGAAGTCAAGCTCATTCAGCCATCTTCATTTGGTACAAATTAAGTGTAAGCATAATGAATTTTCGCTAACTAATCAGAGTGACTTAGATGGAAAACAAACAGTGAAGAAAAAAATCGTGAGGAAACCTAGAATAAAAAAATCGAAGACAAGTGATATCTACGGGTGCGCCAAAGTTCACCAAAATTTTCAACTCTGATAATTGGAAATCCGAAAATGTTCTTCCTAACATTTTTCATCCTAACAATCACAATTCCTAACTACTCTGTCTCTAATGTTCATAATTCCGAAGCATTCAACTTCATAATGTCAGTAGCAATAAACATTTATTATACTTTTATTTGTTTTCCTATATTTTCTCAACATAACTATCTTTTACACTATTATTCAAAGTCATATCTTTTTTGTTTAGATTTCTTTTTATTCATAATAATCAGTATTATATACATTAATTTTACGTAACTTTATTTTCACATAACATGTTTAACATATAAGAATAACAGGTACCATGGTACAAGTAGTCAAATAAATACATGTTTTCATATACGTGGGACACTCAGAAAGTTTTGCGAAACTAAAAAAAATTGTTCTATACGTACATATATTTTTATTAAATCTTTTCAAAGTACTTTCCACCAGCCTCTATACAAAGATTCATGCGCCTAAACCAGTTTTCAAAACACTTTTTCCAGTCCGCCGCAGACACCTCGTTTACAGCCTGCTCGAACGCAGCCAGCGCATCTTCCGGCGACGAAAATTGTATCCCTTTGAGCAGATTTTTTATTTTTGGGAATAAAAAGAAGTCACACGGTGCTAGATCAGGGCTGTAAGGAGGGTGACCCAGGAGTTTGACTGGCGTGCTGTCCAGGAAGTCCCTCGTTTTGAGTGCGGTGTGCGCAGGTGCATTGTCGTGGTGGAGCAGTAGCCCGCGGAGCCCTGTGTTTGGTCGCTTGTTGCTTATAACAGAGAAAACTTCTGGCAAACATTTGGTAGTATACCATTCGGCATTAATGCTTCTTTGATCCCGTAAGGGAATTGATACCAAGTGGCCAGTCAAATTAAAAAAGCTAGCGATCAAAATCTTACCCCCGCTTCTAGATCGCTTCACTTTGGTAGGCGTTGGCTCATTTTGAAACACCCAAACAGTCGACTGGCGCTTGGTTTCTGGGTCGTATTGATAAATCCAGGACTCATCACCTGTAACGATGTCGTAAACACGCCGAGACGAGCCTGCTTCAAATTTGTTAAGCATATCACGGCACCATTCCACCCGGGCCTGCTTCTGAGCATCGGTGAGGTTGTGCGGCACCCAGCGTGATACTATCCTCCTCACGCGAAGATGGCTGTGTAGAATCTCGTGAACGCTTCCCGATCCAATCTTCAATATGTGTTGAATCTCCTGATATGTAATTCGCCTATTGTCTTGGATTAAATTTTTCACTGCTAGCACGTTTTCTTCGGTAACAGCCGTCAAAGGGCGACCGCTTCTTTCGTCATCCCCCAAAGTTGGTCGACCGCGCTTGAATTCGTTATACCAACGATACACGGTTGCCTTGGAAGGGCCTTCATCCATGAATGCCATTTGAAGTCTATCGTACGATTCATCCGGTTTCAGGTGACACTTGAAATCGTATAAAATCATAGCTCTAAAATGTTCCCGGCGCAGATCCATATTTCAGTGAGACACAATACTTTGAATTAACTCGCAAAAAATGTGGAGGGAAATTTTGAAATTGGAACTTACTTATTTTTACTTATAAATAATCATATTTTCGAAAAACATTATAACTGGCCAGTCTCCCATATATAAAAACTTTTTTTCGCAATACTTTCTGAGGGGCCTGGTACACATTTCAATTAAATTAGTTTAATATTAGCGGCTAAAGCTTTCAAATAATCACTTTCATTGGTGTATTTTGCTTTAAAATTCAATATATATTAAATTCTATCATATTTGCCGTTGATTTGGAAGTTCATTTTATTTTTGTAGGTAGTACTCATAAATAGAAAACTTTATAAAAAATTTCAAGACTCGGCAATGTTATGTTTTTTTTTTAATGTTTTTCGTGAGGTAACAAAATGAGAATTAGTCCAAGAGCGAGCGAAGCGAGCTCGGGAACTTAGGGCACCCCGACACGGATAGGTTAGGTTCGAAGGAGATGACGGAAGCTGAAGTGAGCGAACAAAGCGAGCGAACGCAGCTCCCCTCATCTCCTTCATGTTAGGTTACTTTAGACCCAGCAGACAGAAATAGGAGCGCCGCGCAGCGGGGCTCCGTCGACTTAGTTGCTTAAATCTTAAACTTTAACCATGGATATCTTCCATAACCATGGGGTTCCGTGGGGTTGGGATGGTACAGTGAGGTAGCCCCTCTACCCTCCTTTCCCTTTCCCCCTTTCGCGCCCCTTAAATCGATGGAAATTTATGGTTTTTTTTATTCTAACCTGCAAACTTTAACCATGGATATCTCCATAACTATAGGGCTCCGAGTGGTTGTTGTGGTACTGAGGGGTAGCAAAACCTCCCCCCATCCCCCCTCTACCCTATCCGCGCCAAAAATCAACGGCATATAATCGAAATTTTAACCTTACACTTATACTTTTTGTTGCTTCTTAATTCACACGCCCAATATTGTTTATCCACTGTTATTCGGTTTTTTTCATATGTAAATCCATGTACGTCTAATTTTAATCCTCCGCGACTGGTTTTAAATGATTTTAAATAATTTTTCTCTATATTAATAAAGCATTAACACAAACATGCACGTAATGATAATACACCGACATGAACTTAACAATAGACACAACTCAGTACGTTATGTAAAGCATACCCCAAATAATAATCATCCCTCAAATTAAAACTATAAATATCATCTTCTATTTAAATATATTTTACAATGCATGTCCTCGAAAAGAGCGGTTTTCCAAGCAGCTAAACTGTGCGGCAAGTGTAACTTTTTTTCACTAGTGCTTTTTACTTTCCTGTACTTTTTTAATTTTTAACTCCAACGTCAGCCCGACGCATAGAGTTTTTATTATTTGAGAAAAGTTTAAAAAATTAGTTATGTACAGATTATCATTCATATAAAAGGTAAAATAAAACTAATACTTTATTTTAGGCGTTTTTAATTACTCTAGATTTAGATTTTGATCAATAAATTAATTTTAAATATTCATTAAATATGTTTGGCAGAACGTATATTTTGCTCGTGTCTTATTGTTTTACGATGTGACAGCTATTCGCACATGCGCAGTAGATATGCCCGAGGAACTATTAGTTAATCTGTGGATATGCTGAACGCGCTTGAATAAGCCCGCCATTTTATTAATTTATTTATTTCCTCGCACAATGCATAGTAAAATGTTGTATGATACACGTACGTAAGATGATTTCCGACTTGTGTCGATTTATCAACTCACTCGCTTCGCTCGCTCGTGAATAAAAATGCCACTCATCGGAAATCACTTACCTTCCGCACTTGAAGCATAAATAACTATTTTATTACACTTGGTAAATGTTTCTTTCTGAGTATGAGTGAAAATATTATGGTAATTATGTTTAGGGATAAAAGCGTTATGATAAAAAACAGTAGGAGTTTAAATATATTTATATTAATGATATTATTAATTACAACTTTCGGAAACATGAGTGTTATGAATATCGCCGGTAGCACTACAAATAGTATGAATGAAAACTTTAGGATGAAAATTTTTAGGAAGAGTGATCATTCGGATTACAAATCGTTAGGAAGAACAATTTCGGGTAAAGAACTTTAGGTGAGCCAATATGGACCCGATATCTACCAACCCGCACTGGGCCCACGTGGTTGATTAAGGCTCATTCCCTCACTCACAGAGGACCCCTGTGCGGTTCGGTTCTGTGCAGTGGGAACATTATAAGGCTGATGATGATGATAAATCAGAGTTTTAAATAATTAAAATAAAACAAAAGAATGCATGCCTTAATAAAAACTTGGCAAGCCAATTTTGTTTGCGATTTTGTTTGATCAAGTGATACATAAACAGAAGATTCATATATCTGCTCAAGTTATTTATTTATTTATTATATGATTTATTGTACACCTAGCCACCTAGCAACTGTTAATTAGTTCAGTTAGTCGGCAACGGTGAAGGAAAACATCGTGAGGAAACCTTGACTTATATAGTTAATGTAGGTTTGAAATAGCCAAGTCAGAGGCCTGTGGGGTTCCCAGAGGAGGCTTAATTAACTCTGACAACAGAGGTGGTCAGTGTGGTCACATCCTCACGCAAAAAAGCAAGAAAGAATTAGTTTTCAAGAACTTACTTCCAAAATAGCCAACGACGAGCTATGGCTTTCCACCACCAGCTCATATCCATAGTCCCTCATAGCCTCTTCCAATGCTGGTAAGGTTCCAATGGGACGTTCCCTTGAAGGCTTGGCTATCAGACTGGTCAGGTTAGCGGAGTACATGTCTCCAATGACATAGGTCGCTCCGAGAGAGATAAGCACGGAGACCAGACGGGCCTTGTGGGTGCTGGACGGTTCTTTGCTGGATGCTGTGGGATGTACCATTACAATCAAAAGGTAGCCATTGGATAAACTTGAACTACCCTAAAGTGTTTGAGTTTATTCAACGGTGCGTCCTCACCGCAAGCCAAGAAAACGGCTTTTTAAAGCTGCGTTTACGCAAGGCGAGTAGAGTACGAACGAGGCATAAATGGCGTGCAATTTCATATGGGCGTAGCCAGTTTGTTCGAGGCTCTGAGTACATCCAATGCAGTTGAGTGTGTCATGCTCTCTCTAATTTCTCTCTGATGGTGGCATATGTGTTGGATCATTCGGTTCCCTTCATGATGGTTGAGCTGAGGGGTGCCGATCCATGCATCATGTTCGTGAACGGGCGCCATCAGTTGGGCTAGGTCATAACTTAGCTGCCTCGGCCTGTTATTGCATTTTCTTGTTAAAATTGTTTGTTACTCTAGACGCTTTTACGTGCACGTCATTATACATCGTTCTCAAATATGTGTATTTTTTCAACAAGAATGATGTAACCAAAAACTTGTAATTGAAACTGATGGAAAAGAGTGTCCGTGGAGTTTCTTGCAAATTCTTCTCGATTGAGATTATCTGACGCTTTTTTTTGTTTGAAAATTTTAAAGTACCTCTAAGGTTTATTTGAAATAAACTATTTTGATTTTGATTTCGTACGAACTTGTGCTCGGCTCACCTAGCGTAAATCAAACTTATGACAATTCTATGAAAGTTAAAACGAGCACCGCCTTTTCTGATCGCCATTATTTGTTTCCAAACCAATACTTGAGAGAAGATGCAGCTTAAGATTAAAGTTTTTGAGAGAGTGTATCTCGTTTGCCAGTCTAAATAAACCTCAAAGTTATGAATTCTACACAAATGACGTAGTAAATGTGTTCCTCACATTGTCTCAAGAACAGCGTAGTGGTAAACCAGCAACAGCTGCTGAACAGTCCCAGCTGGTCACATTTTTGTCGCTGCCATAACGACGGAGCTGCTATCACTATCCAGAGCGCTGGTCCAGTTACTACTAAGGTTGCGAAGACTAGAGGCCATACCTGGAAAACGAAGGTAAATACTTACTGCAATACAAAAAAGTTACATGCGGACACGGTATCAGCGTGTGGGTGTGCGGCACGGCGGCGGTGGCGACGCGGTGCGGCCCAGCGTGCACCACGGACACCTCTCTACCCAATTCTTTATTTTTTGGCTGGGGCAAGTTGTCATTTAAATATAACGGCTTTAAAATCGTGACAATCTAAGAAGTCCGATGACGTTTCTCATTTTACATGCCGCGATAACTTTGTATGAACATCTACGAAAAATCAAATTCATAATTCTAGTTAATAACTCTGTTACCCATACACTATAACAGCGAGTATCATTCGTGAGTATTAAGTTTAACTTAGATAACTTAGTAGCGAACCCCTCGCCGTTACACCCGCGTTACAAAAAGTAGCCTATGTCACCCGGGGATAGTGTAGCTTCCCAACAGTGAAATATTTTTTGAAATCGGTCCAGCCGTTTCAGAGATTATAAGGAACATACATACTTTCTCTCTTTTATATAGATAGATAGATTTTTATAACTGTCAAGTTCGGCTTCTTAGATTGATTGTCACGGCTCGCCTATTTAATACAATACACTTTCTTCATTCACGAGCTAACAGTTATGAAGAGGTTCATTTTATTATTTTCTTTCCATTGCAGATGCTGGAGTTTTCACATGTAGAAAAAGCTCACTTTGTTGCAAGCAAGGAGTGTTAAAAGTATTGTATGCATTTAAACATTAACTTTACTCTACTGAATTAATTGAATTTTTGAAGATGTATGAGTTTTTACATTTCTCATTCCTCCAAAAACTGTTGCTCGTAAGTAAATCAAACCAATTATAATCAGAAAAACTATGGGCAAGAAGCATATGGGGTAGTTTACTAAAAAATAGTATTTTTTGTCCGTCAAGTAGATTATAAGAAAATATTGAACACGTATTTTTTCTTTTAACACGTAAACATAAAGTGACGACGATATAATGAGTTGCTATATCGTTAAACGTCTCGCCGCTAGTACACTTTATGCTGCCTTAGTGACGTCACAAGCCCCCACTCCTGAACTTTGATGCGTTATAACTTTGTAATTTTTTATTGATTTGGTAAAGCAAAAAATACGTGTCCAATATTATTTGATAATCTCACTGACGGACTAAATAGAATTATCATTTTACTACCCAGAAAACATCCCTATTGTTTCAAATACAAAATTACCTCCCACTGAAAAGGTCTGATAATCGCCAGGGTTTCGCTCAGTTTCGCCGGAGCATGTGTCAGAAAAGCGCCTGAGTCTGCCAGAGTCATGAACGAGAACTCTACTGCTTGTAACCTCTCCCAAGTCATTGTTACATCACCTAGGAAGAAATCTGCTTGCTGAAAAGGTTGTTTTCATGAGTCGAAAGCGAAAGAAACAAAGACAAAAAGAACAAAAATAAAATAGTAAAAAACTATTTCACAAAAAAAAACCGACTTCAAAAGCAAAACACTAAAAAGTGCAAAATAACTTTCGTTTCGGAAGTCGGTGTCTTTGGTACATCTTGTTTTTTATAATTTTTCAGTCAGTTTATTTTTTGTGAAAAAGATTTTATTTCTCTCTTTTTTTAATTATCACTAAAATTTAGCAAGTTCTATAGTAAGGTACCTAAGGGATTGAGAAAATACCCATAATAACGCAATTTACACATTCGTGCTGTTTAACGCTAAGGTGATCTGGTGTATGCTCGATATCTTAAAAACTGCTGGACCGATTTTAATGAAACTTGCTTTATTCTCTAAGTTAAGAGATATTCAAACCAACACAAAATTTAGATTACAATCCGATAAGCGGTTTCGGAGAAATGCGTTGCCTAACATACATACAAAAAAATATATACATTTATGAAATTCGGCACACGTGTTTAGAAGCCCACATAGAGTAACATATGTGAATTTTGTGCAGTTCCAACAATATTAAAAACATACGTATGGAATTGATTAGGGATCTCCTTTTTTTTGAAGTCAGTAAAAAAACAATAGCTGGCAAAAAAGTAATGAAAAACTAAGGAAAAGAAGATATGTTAGGGTTGGGTAGACTCAAGGCTGTATCAAAATTTGTTCGCAACAGTGAATTTTGGTAATTCTTTAGAAATGGACGGCACGTGTAACCTGACACCCACACGCTAGAAAAGTAGTTTAAAATATAAATGTATTTGACTAGGCAACAACCGTTCAAGTCAAAAATAATATGAAAGTACTTTGTTAAAAAAGAACCTATCAGCTCCAGGCCTAATATAATATCATCTGCAAAAGATATCAACCAAATTAATAGTTTCATTTATTTTACCAAAAAGTTGAAAACACAGGTAACTAGAATTGGCAATTAAATGTTCTGTATTGTTCGCAAAGCCTTAATTCCTTTGAGGAATTATTTTCATAGTATTGTAGCAAAACTTACGCGTTTCCAGATCAGACCCAAAGTGCCCTTGAAAGTTCCGTTACTTAAAATACTTGACCCTTGGCTCCTGTCTGGTGGATCGTAGTACTTATACCTGGAAAATTAACTTTGAAACTTAATATATATAAGGTCTAAAGTAGATTGTTAGTTTCGAATGGCCCTGAACATCTTTAATTAGGGAGAAAGTGTAAAGGTAAACTCGTGCAAGAATTTAATTTGTATCGTAAATAACTTTACGGTTGTATTTGGTAGTGTTTGGACTTGAAGTGTGGTGTCGTGGATTCAGCGATGTAATTGCATCATAAAATTAATCTATCCAAACCCTATAGAAAGTGGTTTTCCTGCCTCTAGAAATGTGTCAACGAGAGGCTGGCCGATGCGTTTCCAACTTGATGACTCAGTTGAAACGTCTAAAGCAGGGATTCCCAAACTATTTTGGGCAAGCGACCCCTTTTCCAAAATCAACAGATACCTCAGACCCCCATAGAAAATTAATTAAAATAAATTGACGAGTTTTTCGTCTTGTAAGAACATGTGCACGCTGATTGGCTTCTTGAGTATTTTAAAAGTACAACAATGATACTTCCTAATGAAATATTAGTCATTCTTATAACTAGTTGGTACACGTAACACAACTTATACAGTATTTTGAAAGTTTAAAATACGAACTTGTGTTAATTAATACGGGTCGATGTTTAGACCTCGTCGACACCCAACATTAGTTTTTATTTATGTCGACCTCTGGGAAACCGATTTCGATTCCAAGGGCTCGATATCAACCACTTTGGGAATCTATGCTAGAGTGTCCGCTGTGTTGGCAACAGAAGCATGTAGGTTTGACAACATACACCGCTATATTCAATCTAAAATTGGCGTATCCTAGGTCATATTGCTAAAGTTATCCGAGGAACATATAGACAGAAACCCGTCGATAACCCTCGGCAGAAACCCTTCAGACACAATACCTACCCGTCTGGTTGGAGGATTCTCTCTTGTCTGTATAACTTTACTCCCTGTTACTCATAGATCGAAATAGGTCTAATTAAGACGGTACCCTGACCAAAAAATCGGCATGAGATATGAGCGTTCCTATTGGTCTAGCGGCACTCGTGGCGCATGAATTACTGTAGTGAATACGCCCAGATTTTAGAATAAAATCTTTATAAAATCGAATTTTGGTCTTTTGAAAAAAATAAATCTACAAAAATGTTCGTTATTAAATTGTCTATCCATTAGTGTTAGTACAAAAAATAATCAATGAACACTTTACGAGGAGATGAACAATATCAATAATTATTTCTCATTTTTATGTTTTTTTGGAAGTAGATTAGTTAAATATATACAACATTTAAAAAAAAAAAAAAACTACCATTTTAGAATCAATATTATGTAGAAATTTAATGTATTTTTATAAATTGATATTTCTTTTTAAATAACGAGTAGATAGCTCCTAAAAACAGCACAAAAAACGGCTTGCGCGGCGTTTTGCTCGGGGTACCGCCTTAATTTTAAAAGAGGCTATATAGTTGCATATCTACTAAAATATATTGAAGGCCTATATCAGATGAGAGTTAATATTTTTTTAGATACTATGACGTCATGTTTTTGTGTTTCTTACTTGAAATTAAGCTTCTTAGCAATAAGCGCAAGCAGTTTATCGTCACGTCCTCCGGTGACGGTGATCGTGTTATCATTGTTGTACTTCACGAAGTGCCACGGAGGTGCCTGTGGAAACATTATAAGTATAAATGATTGATTATACCGCCACAAAGATGGTTTTGAAAAAAAAAGTTTTGTTGTTATTATTAATTAAAGAAAAAAAAAACTTTAAAACGGGTATTGTCACTATCTCGACCCCTGTTGCGGGTATTTTGAGTGGTAATTAAGGGAATTTCTCTAAAAATAGATAGCGCTGTCATGTTGATAAAACTACGTTGGGCAAGTGGTTATTGTCGCAAAGTGTTCTACAATATGTCATGGTAGCAATTAATTAGAAAGGCGATGATATCACTCGACGTTCATGTTCGTATCATGGACTCGTTAGTTTCAGTGGTAACTAATAAGTCCAGAAGAAGAAGATTTAATGAGAAAGAGCAGTGGTGGCACAGTGTTAGCGGCCGCGACTTACAAGTTGTAGGTCGTAAGTTCGAACCCAGGTAGGCGCTTTACTTTGTGTAAATTATTTCATCACCACTGCTAACAAAACGGTGAAGGAAAAGATCGTGAGGAAACCGGTATGTCCTTGAACCAAAAATTGAAGACATGTGACATCCACCAACACGCACTGGGCCCGCTTGGTGGATTACGGCCCATTCCCTCTCACAGAAAGGAGGTCTGTGTCCCAGCAGTGGGATCATTAAAAATGCTGATGATGATGATGATGATCCTATTTGATACTATTAGTCCAGCTCAGCTCCATGCTTACAATGACAACTTACATGCAGCACAGGAACTTCAAAGACCCTCCCCTTGAAGTCTGTGTAGACCTTATCAGGCGGAGGTAGCACAGGAGACTTGTACAGGCTTCCGGCCCACCAGTTCACCAGGGTCAAGTGGTTCAGTCGGTCCGATGTGCCTTGGTTGTAGTAGATTCGAAACCTGAGGAAAAAAGGGACTTTAGGTAGGTCAAAAATGACCTTTGGTATCAGTATCAGAAAAAAAAATATTCGAGAGTCCTCCACTGTTGATTCATTAGTCTTCCCTAAGCATCCCATATCATCCGGACCTCTGCTTCACATATTCATCAGATTCCCGAGACATTCACCTGTGGGCCTTGAGGTCCAGGGAAAGTGGGATTCTATCAGTGATAACGACTATCAGTAGATTTTATATTTATGGTACGCAATAAAGTACAGAATCACAGGTGACACTTAACTTAGGCTACATTTAGTGAGGTACAAAATACACGATCAATGACCCCCATGCTAGAAAATTCCATCTATCCGTCCGTTACATTAGCGATGAAATTTTTAAAAAAAGATACCAAAAATAATTAATTTAACATAGAAAAAGGGAAAGGGAATGTCTTTTCTGTGTCGGGTGTGTTGTGTATGTGAGTTGTTTGTATGTACCCACATACAAACAACTCACATGCCCTGCCTGACTTAAAGCGGTTTTACTTTTCGCCAATCGAATAGGTATCACTTTGTCATCAAATTAGTTATAAAAACCAAACAATAATTGATTATAGAAACCAATATAAAGGCTTTAAAAACCAATTATCTGTTATTCAATTAAGATTGGTTTTAAATATCGCTCTAAACCACCAACAAATTGAGTTAAAATTGTATCGACATTGACTTTTAAATTGACACTAACTCTACACAGCACCTTAATCTCATTACGAACAAAAACGAAATTAAAAACAGACCTCATTTAGCAATATTTTCACGTAAAGCCATTTCAAAATGAAGAATGACAGCTTCATTGTGGTAAGCTAATAAAATACTAACAATAAGTCCCTCAATATTTTCTTTGGCACTTATAAAATATCGTGGGCATTCGTGGGCGTTCGTGGCCCAGCGTGGGCCAAGTCTCAATTGGCATCACAATTGGATTACAAGGCACGTGATTGTCCAAGACTTTGTATTCGTTGTGGCGCTATTGAAGTTCAGAGGGGGGATGAAATTTTTAGACATACCCTAGGAGGAGCGGTGCGGCAATCAGCTGATGTTAGTCGTACTGGTGGAGACAGAAGTGTTTTGGACTGTTAGTAATTTGGTGTTGTTCTTCTGGATGCCTTGTTCTGTTTTATTAGCTGCTCTGGACAGTGATGGTTTTCTTGTTTTTTTTTTATTTTAGGTTTGTACCTAATACCTATGGGGAATCTGTTGTATGCAAAACACACAGAACCGGTTGATATGGCAATATTTAGGGAAGGCCTTTCGGATTAAATGATCATGATGATAAATATTGTGTGCTGAGGCTTGGAATTCTATAAAGATATTGATGGATAAAAAATATGAACAAAATATTTGAAGCCCAATATTAACGAATATAAGAACTCGGACTACATTGGTTGGCCAGCGGATCGCTACAATTTCTGTTTCGCTTTAACCACTAAGGTCTCATGTATACTTTGATCTTTTATCAAATTATTACTTTATTAGAGACCTTGATTAGGGCATTCGATCAACTACAGCCGAAATCGGCTAAGATCAATTAATCTGCCTAGACTTTTCCCAGGTATTAAAGAAATAACTCTGAGAATTTTAAGAGGATGCTTGGTATCAATACACAAAACGATTAAAAGCAAAAAATATATTTTAATTACGAGTATTTACAAAAATAAGCTAAATTAAATATATGGTAAAGCTATTTTTACGATCACCGCGTTTTGTAAATAAATTAAAGATTTTTTTGGAAAATTATTGTTATTACACTTACTACTTAGTAAACACGATCGAAAAATTGAAAACTAACGTAAGAACTGTACCTAAGTAGGTATCCCAGTACTGTGCGGGTCGTTGATCGTCTGACCGACTGAGACCTTGAGCGCTGTATGGTGAACAATTTAATAATTAACGCACAAATAATTGCTTATCTTTAGAAGGGTGACTTTCTTTAAATGTTTCTTCGTGATTATTTATTAAATATTATATTAGGTAGATAGATAGATAGTAGGGTTCACACCCTAATCTGTAATTATTAAATTTTGTCGGAAGGATACAAAAACACATCGGGATTAGGTACAACTGTCAAATTAGTAGTTTGGGCCCGAACGAATCATGCGCCCGTATGTGATACGGAGTAGGAAAAACCCGTAAAGAAGGCCGATACTACGGACTTCACGCTTAGGGAGTAGATCCCCTGATGTGTATTATTTACCGGATGTGTACTAGTATTTTAAATAGAGCGGTTCCCTATCCAACCATTACAACTCAGTAACTGGGTAACACTTCACCCTTGCAGCC
Source organism: Orthosia gothica (assembly GCA_949775005.1). NCBI lineage: Eukaryota > Metazoa > Arthropoda > Insecta > Lepidoptera > Noctuidae > Orthosia > Orthosia gothica. The sequence goes on along the minus strand of OX459042.1, from coordinate 30,518,297 downwards.
TTGCCAAGACTGGTATCAGATTACCTGCTTCTGTTGATCCATAAGAAAAACCAGCTGGTATTCGATACCAGCTGTAACTTGCAGCTTAACATGCTTTCAAGTCAATTAAGATAAAAAGGACAGTAAAAATACTTGTGTCGCAGCCTGTACATAAAAGCGCCAACGTTCATATGGTGCACGTATTCTCTCAGACACTTGTATTGTTTACTTTCTCTGTCACATGCTCCTTCAGTGTGTAAGAAGCTTTATCTGCTTGGACTCTTACAGGATCGTCTTTTGTTTAGTTATGGTCTCAAAAATAATATTGTATCTAAAAGCGGAATCTGGGACCGCAGTCCCGGTCCCGAAAGCCCCACGACCCCTTTAAAATTGTTTTATGTTGCGATTTTCAATTAATTTTTTTGAAAACTTGACTCGAGACGAGATCTTCATTCCTCCGAATTACAGGCCCATACCACATAACTTCTCTGTCACAGCATTTTCTCACTTAGAGTCCAGGCAAATTGACGCAAGTCAGAAAGACGAAGTGGAAGAAAAGGCATATTTACTCCTTTCTCCACAATGTAAGATATTTATTTCGAGATAGGAATGCGCGCTTTTATTTATATTTTCGCTTTGAATCTGCTTCATTAATTCCTAATTCGCTTAACCTATTTATATTATCGTTATGACCAACAAACACTAAACCATGGTCCGTCCAATATAATATTATTATTAAAACGTCAATATGTCAAACAATGAACACTTGTTTGTTTACTGGCCTCTGACGTCACTGTACTGCATTAACTGTTTAACGGTTTAAATGGAGTGGAAATCGATGTTGGTTCTAAAATGAGGGAAATATTGCGTGTTGCCAGTTATTTAAAGGCGGGCAATGGCGATTAAATTGTAGAATGCTGCAATTGCGGTTGTTCTTGGAATTTCTGGGTGGGTCCACACAGGATATAGAAGCACACAATATTGCATAAGATATCCTTCTTCTTCTTTATCTTATCACCTACTTAAATCGGCTCGTAATAACCTAAACAGGAAGGATTTTTGAAACCCATCCCCAATGGGGGTTTAGTTGGTGATGAAAATTTGTGAGGAAGTTTGTATTATTGGCGACGAAAAAGTCCATCGGGCACACAGCATATTTAAAATAACACCTTTGACCAAAACACCAGCATTCTTCAGTAAAGTTTTTTTTTTTTTTAACTATATTTTACTTCCTTTATTTAATTATCGCTTGATTTCAAGAGGATTGTGTACCTGGATTCCATGATCAGTGATCAGGGGGGAAATTTTGGAAAAATAAAAGAGAAATTCGGATACGCAGATGACCAAATCTGCTATGAGCAAGATGTCGAGGTTATTGGCAGATAGGAATATCTCTAATAACACCAAGTAGCAACTCGTTAGAACACAGATATTCGCGATTTTTATTTACAACTTTGAATCTTGGGCAATACGCTCGAAGGATCGAAGAAAGATTGAGGCTTTTGAGATGTGTGTAGCTGGAGACGAATGTTCCGCATACCATGGACAGCAAAACGCTCTAATAAGTTCATGCTCGACCAGTTGAGCACCAAAACTAGACTCTCCACGATCTGCTACCAAAGAGTCTTAAATTACTTTGGTCACATCGCTCGGAGACTACCGGATAACCTTAAGAAACTGGTTGTTGTTGGATAAGTGGATAGGAAAAGGCCACGTCGATGCTCACGCACTCGATGGTCAGACCAGATCAGGGCGATTACGGGACTCAAGGTGACCACCTTGAGTCCCGTAATCGCCATTCAAAAAGCTTGGAAGCAGCTCGCCAATGACTCCGCCAAAGCCTTCCAAGACGGCCACGAGCTTCAGTAATGAAGATAACGAATAAGAAGAGGAAATGTTATTAACCGACTTCTAAAAGGAGAAGGTTATCAATTCAACTGTATTTTTAAATCAACAGTTTGGTAACAAAACTGCTGATCCTTGTTACCATGTTGATGGCGAACAAGTTATAATGACTTATTTGAAAGCGTGGTCCACGTTAAATCCAGGAAATGAATTTAAACATTATTGAGTTTAATATCTTCGTATTTTATTCCTGAAAACTTTGTTACATAATGTTAGTACTGCCACAGATAATATAATACTAGCATATCGGTACTGCCTATCTATACTAATATATTAATAATAATATTATAAAGCTGAAAAATTTGTTTGTTTGTTTGGACGCGCTAATCTCAGGAACTAAATTGGAATTGAAAAAATATTTTTGTGTTGGATACCCCATTTATCGAGGAAGGTTATATGCTATATAACATCACGCTACAACCAATAGGAGCGGAGCATAAATAAAACATGTAGCAAAAACGGGCAAAATTTTTCTTTCTGAGAGCTTACGTTGCGTGCGCTTTTGCAACATTCATGTTAGGAGGGTAGGTAGGCTACCTACCTACCCTACGGTAGGTAGGTAGCCAGTTGACGGGAGCGAAGCCGCGTGGGAAAGCTAGTTATAAATATATCATTTGACAGCCCTAAATTTGACAAAATGGCTGCGTCACTAAACATTAAAATTAAACGCTCCTCTAGGATGTATTTTTCCTCAAAAAAATCATTATTTTCCTCTAGTTAATTTTCCCGCATTCCGTTGTAGGCTTCGGCGTGCGTCGGCGCGCTGTTGTGTATCGGTAACCCAATTACAATTACAGGTATCTACTTATTGAATTATTCATTAATTATCGCTTCATCAGTATTTCCATTATGTTCTAGTGCAGGGGTGGTAAAAGCTTTTAAAATTTCTCTCAGGTTTTTATGGGATGTGAAATGTTTTTATCGGTTTCGGCGTATTGATAATTACTTAGGAAGTAATTAAAGGACTGGATTTTTAAACTCCGAATGGGTTTTGTAAAAGATTTTTTTTTATTGTTGGCCCTCATATTTAATATAACTAACAATGTCACATATTTTTCAAAAAAATACTTAATTGCCACATTTTTGCGACAGGTGCTGATAACTACAGTAGAAAATAATTTATAGATGCTTATAAAATTTTCGGTTTCTCAGATTGTCATTGACCAATCGACTTTATTGAAAACACCCAAGGTAGAGGATGCACCATAAGATGGAACGGCTACTACTGCTTTTGGAATAAATACATGGAGAAAATAGAAGGTCTGACTTATTTACGCCTGTAGACAGTGTTCTTTACTAAACTACAATATTTTGCTTAGATAGATGAGTAGCAAAGCAAACAAACTTGAACTCATGCAAAGCTTTAAGAAGAGGTTTCTTGATCAGGACGCACCACGCTGCGGTTTTGCGGTTTACACAGCAGGATACAGATACTGTTGCAGCGTATTCGTTGGATGCACTGCCTAGCGAGCATGGGTGTACCCAAGACATTTGTGAAAAGACATGATAAATTATGTCATGTCTTACAATTTGTCTTACATGCTAGCACGGGTAAAACTTATGACATATTTTAAAGGCGCAACATGCCTTTCTTGTTGCTGCCCGGCGAGCACGGCCTACTGTGACATGGCTTGAGTCACACATTTCATCGCAGTTTGGGCGATAACACCATTTTGTCCTAAATAATAGCACCGGCGGCGTGAGAAAATTTTCTGACGTTTGTTTGGGACTCATCGGGTCTTAATTGCTAATACGGGCGCACCCATTTTGTCACAAATGTCACATTTTGACAGATGATTTAGAAAAATGTATCACTTTCGTTCGGAGGTGGTGATAAAATTTTATAGTTGAAAAAAATATATTTGCCTTCTAATTACTGCACCAAATGGCAATAAATTCATTTTGTGTGTATGGTGATCAATGTTTATTAATTAATTGAAATGTTACAGGATTATTAATTAATTTTATATTATTACTTTCTCATAATTATATATTTTTTTTATTGTTGTTCTTATTTTTTTTATAATTATCATCTTTTATACCATATTCTTCTTACTTTCTACATTTTTAAATGTTTCTTAAATAAAATCCCCAAAAAACATTTAAAATATAAAAAATAGGGACCCACCGGTATTGGTCCAAGCTATTATATTTTTTAGTAATTATTAAAATTTTCACAATAATTATATCTTTCTAACAAACACTTAATATGTTATCAAACAAACAAAGAAAAATAAAGTGTGCACAAGTCTATGGTCGTGGGTCAAATATTAATTTATTCCCAACAAAATTAAAAAGTTGTTTAGCTGTGTGAACTTCATACTTTTTTACGTATTATTTTATTTGGTCGTCTATTCAAATTATGTCGCACTATAAAGTCAAAAACAAGAAAAGCAAGTCGCGCCTGTAAACTATGTCACATGGTTGTCCCGTGCTAGCATTTAAGACAAATTGTAAGACATGACATATTTTATCATAACTTGTCATGACCGTAGTTCAAGTCGAAAACCAAGCAATGTAAAAAAAAAATAATATATAATTCATGTTGGGATGCTGCTAACATGGGGGTAGCAAAGGGGGGGCTAAATTTTGGTTATTTTTTGCCTAGGACATACCGTTTTCGAGATATCATTTTGGAAATATAGAGCGTTTTATGCAAAATGGTTAAACCGAAACTGCAATAAAATTGGAAAATTTCCGAAAAAGAAAAAAATAAACGTCAAAAAGTTATGCCACAAGTCAAGAAAATATCTCACGCCGCCGTGCTAGCATTTAAGACAAAATGAGTTTATCGCCCAAACTGTGATTAAAAGTGTGACTTAAGCGATGTCACAGTAGGCCATGCTCGCCGGGCTGATAGGAGGCTAAAGCTTAGTCAGCCCTATCATTATATTTACGACGCCGATATATTTATTTTTACTCTGCTTGCCTTTGAATGATTTATCGACTTTATTTAGGTTAATTGTGATAACGGACGTAGTTTATAAAGTGTACAAGCCAAATGTTATGTTTTGACTTCATCCAATTTGTTTTTGAACTGCTTAAACTGCTGCAACGACAGAGCTGTTTAATAACATGAGTCTCTGTAAACTTTGCATAAGCAGGACTTCAGTTTTTGTGATACTTTCATGGACAGATAACAGAACAAAAAACTTTTTTTACAAAATATTACAACCGACATCCAAAAAACACAGTTCAAGTGAAAAATAACTTCAATTTCGGCAGGTGGTGTCAAAAAACGAAGAAACGAAAACAGGAACACCGACTCGACACCAATTTTTTTTTTTAATTTTTCACTTTTCAGTGGTACATAATGGATAACCAGTGAAATTAGAGTGTACCAGGGTGAACTGTACACATCTGCGTACCCGTTTAGAGTATACCGACGTGATGGTATGTTATGAAATGGTGTAAACAATAAACAGACTTGCGATTGCAGCAATCCCGAGAGTTTTGCCGTCATTTATTGAAGAGTTCTGTTGTATATCTCCGAAGTTCTTCATCAGATCTTTATCAACCATTTCTTTACCATTTCGGAATAAACTTATACGAAAAAATAATAATTTGGTAATCCTTTTATATATGACGGAGTTATGTCCGAAAAAAAAAACGAATTGAGAACCTTATTTATTTCTCCTCCTCGTTTCTCCTTCTCTTCTTTTTCTCCTTCTCCTTTTTGGGAAATCGGTTAAAAACAGCCGGTAACAGCTACGACGATTATCTCAACAGAATTAATGTTTGAAAACAAAAAGAACGTATAGCAACTTACACACTCTCTCTCGGGTTGGTGATGACAGCGACCCTCATGGCTTCCTTGATGGTCATCAGGAAGGTCTCACTCACCGGTCCGTACGGCCAGTAGAAGAAGTACAGGATCATGCTGTGGATCAGGTTGTTGTCTGTCAACTGGAAGAGATTACATTATTGTCGTAGCTGGCTAAACACACACATAAATACTTTACCCTGAAAACCTATCAAACTTTGCAATTAAAATACCCTACTTTGGTCTTTTACACGCTGTTAACTCCAAATACTCAAATCTAAAACCGACTCGTGCGCTTATCCACCGCCGCCGTCACCGGGACGTCAATGAGAACGAGTTTTTTTCTGCCCAAGATCACGGTGACGTAACGGCAATTATTTGTCCACCGCAACGATCTCGGTGGTACACAAACCACTATATCTTGAAAACGAAAAACGGTGCAGTGCGACGTCACGGCGCCGGTGTGGTAAACAAGTTTAAATGTATTTTTTTATTGCCGGTACATCGGCCTGTCACATTCCCGGGCCGAGTTCTAGCGTTCACGCTCACGCCACGACAACTCAAATTGACGGCCGCCGGAATGACGGCGTTCGGGTGACGGGCTTGCGGTGGACAAGCGCACTTAAGGATTCTCAATTAAGTATCTAGTTTTCCTACACCGTTTTAAGAGAGCAGTGGTGATGAAATAAATTATACAAAATAATGCACCTGCCTGGTTTCGAACCCCCCTTCCGACTCGTTTCTAAGGTGGGGCCGTAATCACTGGCCCAGTGCTCATTTTTCCTTTTATAATACAAGTGGATAAAGGATTCAGGATAGCTTATTAACTACCGGAAACCCAGCTCAATGGGCTTAAACACGTAAATTAATATTCAGAATAAATAATGTTTGCGTTGTAAATTAAAATTGTGTGTTGAATGGCCTTACAGTATCAACTGCATGCTTTTAATAATGTTCACAGCCGTTAATAAATTCGAATAGAGATACAAAAGTGATTTATTAATGCAGTCAGCGCCATCTTTTTAATTAATGTAAATTGTTGAAATATTAATTATGAAGTACGTTGTGATATTTATAATCTGTTCAGTGGGATGTTTATTATTTGTCTGATATTCTATATGACATTTATTATACATCCTTTGTGCTATTCCAGACTATAATCTATCTCTGTACCATAATTCATCCAGATACGTTCAGTATTTTTTGCGTGTAAGAGTGACAAACACACTCACAAACTATCGCCTTTATTTTATTAGTGTGCTAGTGTGATAGTAGGAATTAGAACTATACTGTGATTTTTAATTTCGTAGACTAAACTGACATTTGGGGGCTTGTCACTGTATCGTTACATAAAAAAACTTTTTTGCAAAAAAATACTACCGACTTCCAAATGAAAAACTACAAAGTGAAAAATAACTTAACTCTTGGAAGTCGGTGTCTTACGTAGGTACCATTTTTTTCGATATGGACACCGAGTTCCAAGAGTTAAGTTATTTTTCACTTTGTAGTTTTTCATTTGGAAGTCGGTAGTATTTTTTTGTAAAAAAGTTTTTTATTTTCCCCTTTTTTGTTTTACCTACCTAATAGCAAGTTGTTTATTAAGGTCCGTATAACTCCAGAATAGATTAACCGAATAATATGAAACTTGAACATAACCGGTGAAATGAGAGATCTGTGTACCCCAATGATATTCAAATAAACAGATATGTTATAAGCGCGCGCATTGTGAAGACTCGAATAGTAGACAATTGTATGATTTAGTCTTTAGTTTATGTCACGCATGGCGAAGAGCGATACGCTTTGTTGAAAAAAAAACAAAATTAAAAAAATGCCATCGTGTGTATTTAGAAAGTGTACCAATTATAATACCAAATTACATAAAACAGAAGGGATCTCATACCATATGTAAATACGCAATACACCTCAATTTACTAATTTATTTAAATTTTTTTTCCTAATTTTCTGATATTTGGAGGTTACAAAAAGAAAAAACATTGGTTGTCAGAATAATGTTTGTTTACATTCACACGCAAGTGACAAACACTAGCTGTCTCTTTTTTTAGGGTTCCGTACCCAAAGGGTAAAAACGGAACCCTATTACTGAGACTCCGCGGTCCGTCTGTCTGTCTGTCTGTCTGTCTGTCTGTCTGTCTGTCTGTCTGTCTGTCTGTCACCAGGCTGTATCTCATGAACCGTGATAGCTAGACAGTTGAAATTTTCACAGATGATGTATTCCTGTTGCCGCTATAACAACAAATACTAAAAACAAAATAAAATAAATATTTCAGTGGGGCTCCCATACAACAAACGTAACTTTTCGCCGTTTTTTTACGATAATGGTACGGAACCCTTCGTGCGCGAGTCCGACTCGCACTTGCCCGGTTTTTTTTCTTGTTTGTTTTATCAAGCCATCCCTTTCGACATTGTAGTGAAATGTCAGATGAATGAAAAGTGTGTATGTGTGCTGCCGCTGCTGCGCGGAACACTTTTTTCAATTGTTTTGTGAGTGTATAACGTATCTGTTTATTTGAATATCATTGGTGTACCCCTTTAGAGCGTACTGGCGTGATGTTATGTTATGAAATGGTATAAACAACAAATAGACATGCGATTGCAGCAATCCCGAGAGTTTTGCCGTTATTTATTGAAGAGTTCTGTTGTGTATATCCGAAGTTCTTCATCAGACCTTCACCAAATTAAAATGGGACCAATTTCGAAACATACTCTTTCAAACAAAAACAATAATTTTCAAAATCGGTCCACAATTGACAGAGATATCGGTGAACAAAGACGAAAAAAAAAAAAAAAAAAAAAACATAGTCGAACATAGAACCTCCTCCTTTTTTTGTAAGTCGGTTAAAAATAGTGTCGTATCCTGACTATCATGAGTGATCGAAAGTTATTCGAAAATCGAAGTAGAACAAAAATGGAACTATTTCACGGCCAAAAATTATATTTGTTAATAAGTTGTTTAGTTGGTGTTAGACTTCATTTTATCGACCGCATTTATTTTACTGTTGATTTTTGTATGAATACTACATTTAAATATATTACGTTTATATTCACAAAACATTTATTTACACCAATTAGTCAAATTAAATTGAGGAGTCACGTCAAATCGATTCGATGAATCACTTATGATTGAGCCTAAAACACTACGCTCCGCGCTTGCAACATTAAAAAAAAATAACGTCGTGCAGCTTTCAGTTTAGTCTACAAAATTAAAAATTACAGTATAACTACTTCGTATTATTTTGATAATCATTATTCACCTCAAACAGAATATTCTCACATTCATAGGGCTCGCACAGAATGAGGCTGGTTCTTTGATCTGACACATCCAAAGCTTTTCGCAGAAACTTGTAATACTGAAACAAAATAACAGGAATATTAGGCTTAGACTTAAAACAAGGATTTCATGTGTAGTACGTATTGCTATGAGATTTTGATGGTACAAAAAGTTCTGTTCATTGTATTTGAGAATCTCATCACATTTTGTTTTATTGCTAACTTGCCAAAAAGGAGGAGACACTATGTTCGAATTTGTTTTGTTTGTAAGGGTATACTCTCGAGGTGCTCCCATTGTCACAAAGTTAGGATCTGATGTGGGGATCCCATGGAAATTGAGGGAATTCTTCAAATTGTATAGGCATACATATAGTGATTTTGGTATTTTCATCAACATGGCAAGAATTTGCATTTAGAAAGTATCACTTGGTGAAGACAAGTGGAACTATTAACTTTAAAAGTTTTGCGTTTCATAATTGGAACTTATGAGGAAGGCCGCAGATGGCCATTGGAACTTCTCAATGAGAAGTATGTTTTGGTTATAAGATATCTCGAATAGTTAAATGACTTGATGAAGCAGATTTTAATAAGTGGGTCTAATGAAAATGGTGACATCGAACTGATCTGGTGATGAATCCGGAAGGTAGGCACCGGAACTCCGTAATAAAACAATGTATCCCAGTCGTGTTTTGGCCATAAATATTTTTTATGAAAATAGAAGGTACCTGTAGTGACCGGTTAATAGGGCAATTCACAGGCTCGTACACGCACTAAATGACCACACTTTGTAGCGTTGTGAGATCTCAACTGAAAATAGTCGAATGATACTAATATCAAAATTTGTCGGTTAATAGTCACATCTCTAAAAACACGGCACAACTCTAACCTTCCGGAATACTGTCACTCGATTTTTTCGATTCCGGTGGCTTAGCTGACTACATACTTTCGATCCTCACGATTCTGTGTGCCCCGATTTAGGGGCTCTTCGTACGGGGTCGACGTACGGGCGTACCGTCCGGCTATGCGCTACCCAAGGACGTAGCGGCGTGCGCAGCCTACCCTGCGCACCCCTAACCGCTATAGTCCCTGCGGCCTACCGCTAAGCCGGCCGCGGTCTACTGCCCCACGTCTGCCACGTGCTGCCCGCTGTTCATTGTACGGGCTGAGGCTTGACCTTCTCCCACTGCTGTACGCTGCCAACTACCTGCACGCTGCCTACGCACACCGCCAGGTCCTTTTTACCTGATACCTGCGGCTTACCGCCGTGCCAGCCTACGCACGTTGCCCGGTTTTGCCTGCCTACCTGCGGCCTGCCGTCGCGCGAGCCGGTGCCAGCGCAGCCTACCCTGCGCGCCCCTAGCTGCTTCAGTTCCGGCGACCTATCGCTGTGCCGGTGCTGACCGGTCCCCGCGTGCTGCCAAGGGACGGTACCCTATTACTATTTTATCCGCGTGACGGAATTTGTTCAGAACTGAGTGGCGCTTAGAACCCACGACCTAGCTGTTATATGTATAACCTAAAATATATGTATTAAATTATCGAGCTGTTTTCTTAAATTCTCCTAACTATCAGTTAGCGGCCTGCGCAGCTTACCTAGCGCAGACCTAGCCGTTACAAATTCAACACGTCTACTCAGGCCAGCGGCTCGCGTAATACTAACGTGGTGCGCACGAGATTGTGTATGTCTGTGTGGGGGAAAGTGGAGATGACAAAGTGAACGTGTGAGTGAGACAGATACATTACAGTACCTAAACTAAAAAGAGAAAATAAAAACTATTTAACAAAAAAAAAATCTGCTTCCAAAACAAAACACTACAAAGCGAAAAATAACATTCTTTTCGGAAATCGGAGTCAAAAAAAAGAAAATAGGTACCTACCAGAGACAAGACAAGTCATTTAACTATTCGAGATATCTTATACCCGAAACATACTTCTCATTGAGAAGTTTCAATGGCCATCTGCGGTCTTCCTCATAAGTTACAATTATGAAACGCCTCGTAGTTTTTTGTTTTGGAGGTCAATTATTATTTTTTGTTAAAAAGTTCTTTTAAGTAACCATTCGTATTATAAAAGCTTTACTTGTTGAATTGGACAATATTTTCTTAAGTATAAGTAAATCTCAGATGAAGTAAAAAAAGGTAGATGGCGCACGGCCTATAGTTTAGGTGAAGCCACAAAACTCAGCCGATTCAAGTAAACACACGCGCTGTGCGTGCACACACTAGCAATAAAACTACACTGATTTTTGTTAGTATCTCACGGAGCGTCGTGCAATAACTTTGCCTAAAAAATACCATCGTGTGTTGTCAAGTGGTGCAAAAACTACACTATACTGAACAAAAAGTCTTTAAGAGTGTAGTTTCACACTTAACTACACACAAAACTGTTTGTTTTATTGATTTCCAACATAATTTTGAGGTTATTCGGAACAGATAATGTTATTTGCCCGAAATTGACATATTGGGAGAGTGTCGCCAATAATTCTTATTTCTAATAGCCCAAAATGTGGGTAAGTAAATTGTAGGCAAAGTCAAAGAAAAATTATTAAGTAGAGAGTTGACCTTATAAATGTTTATTTTCTATTTAAATCACATGATTTTATGCATGTTACATAAACCTAAGTCTAGGTAAATATTTAGTTCTTAATTAATTATTTTTGTTTAAATTCATGAGTACCTTCTATTTGCTTTCAAATATTATGGTTTTCCAACGAAAACAACAACAAATGGGTAAATTCGCCGAAATGAAATATAAATAATATGAGGGACTTTAAAAAAAAAAGTGGCAAGACGCCAGTGACTCACACATAGTTAAAAAAGTGGTTACATTTTTCTGTTCTAAGTGCGCTATCTACCTTTTTTACTTCATCTGAGAAGTAAATACATAAAGCTAAAGTTAGATATCAGGTTTGTTTCTACGTGTGCTATTTATGATGTAGGAAGGTCTTTAGTTACAGCAACAAGAATATCTTATTATTGAAATAAGGTTCAGCAGCAGAAATATCTGTTTTTGTGTCTAGTTATTTCTATATATATACGGCAAATATTGTTCCCGGATAATTATATGTTATGCCTTTTTGGAAAGAGTAGGGAGAATTTACCTTGTGTTTGTTTTCCTTTGTTGCTATGTCCAAATTAGTCGTTAGAACATTATGTTCACTCAACATACACAGCAGCTCAAATACGTCTTGTGATCTGCAAATAAAATTGTATATCATTATCCATAGGTACCTACTAAAAATATGACATGCGAAAGTTACTTTATCTGTTTGTTACGTTTTCAAGCTCAAACCACTCACTATATCGAAACTCATCGAAGGGGGTATCAAAATAAGGGGATTTTAGAGGTCATTTCAAAAGTATAAAACACTTATGTTTAAATGTACCTAATTCGAAAAAAAAAAAAAAATATGTCAAATAAAAAAAACAAAAAGCCGCCTGCGACGGTACCCTGACCAAAAAATTGGCATGAGATATGAGCATTCCTATTGGTCTAGCAGCACTGGTGGCGCATGAATTACAGTAGTGGTGAATACGCCCAGATTTTCGAATAAAATCTTTATAAAATCGAATTTTGGTCTTTTGAAAAAAAAAATACTACAAAAATGTTCGTTATTAAATGTCTATCCATTAGAGTTAGTACAAAAAAATAATTAATGAACACTTTACGAGGAGATGCATGCTATCAATCATTATTTCTCATTTTTACCCGACTGCCGAAGGAGGGTAATGTGTTTATCAGTCTATGTATGTATGTATGTATGTATGTATGTATGTATGTATGTATGTAAGTATGTATGTATGTATGTTTGTTCCTATGTGGCGTTCCAGAGACCAAACGCGTTGGCCGATTTTGATGATTCGTACGTCAATCGATGCGTCTTAACTCTGCGAGTGTCATAGGCTACATTAAAATTGGATAATAAAAAAATGGCGGATTTTGGGTGCCATATTGTGGGGGCCCAAATATTTTTTTTCTTCCAAACCCATCGTGTGGGGTATCAAAATAAAGGGTTTTAAGAGGTGATTTCAAAAATATATAACACTTATATGTTTAAATGTATCTAATTCGGAAAAACTAACTAAAAAGTTATAAATAAAAAAACTTAATTAAAAAAATCAAAAAACCCGACTGCTTCAAAAGCGAACTAAAAAGTCGTAAACAAGGAAAAAATCATGCTGTGCAGTCGGAGGATACATATTCGCCGGCTGGCTGACCAAAATCTGGTGTATCCTCCGCCTGCACAGCATGATTTTTTCCTTGTTTACGACTTTTTAGTTCGCTTTTGAAGCAGTCGGGTTTTTTGATTTTTTTAATTAAGTTTTTTTTATGTTTTTTTTTGGAAGGAGATTAGTGAAATATATACAACATTAAAAAAATACGAAATCTACCATTTAAGAATCAATATTATGTAGAAATTGAATGTATTTTATTAATTGATATTTCTTTTTAAATAACGAGTAGATAGCTCCTAAAAACAGCACGAAAAACTGCGCGGCGTTGTGCTCGGGGTACCGCCTTCGCTGTAAACAAGAAAAAAATCATTCTGTGCAGTCGGGGGATACATCTGGTTTTGGTCAACCAGCTCGCGAATATGTATTATCCGACTGCACAGAATGATTTTTTAGGGTTCCGTACCCAAAGGGTAAAAACGGGATCCTATTACTAAGACTCCGTCTGTCTGTCTGCCTGTCTGTCACCAGGCTGTATTTCATGAACCGTGATAGCTAGACAGTTGAAATTTTCACAGATGATGTATTTCTGTTGCCGCTATAACAACAAATACTAAAAACGGAATAAAATTAATATTTAAGGGGGGCTCCCATACAACAAATGTGATTTTTGTGCCGTTTTTTGCGAAAATGGTACGGAACCCTTCGTGCGCGAGTCCGACTCGCACTTGGCCGGTTTTTCTTGTTTACATCTTTTAAGTTCGCTTCTTAAGCAGTCGGGTTTTTAGATTTTTTGTTTTTTTTTTATCCCGGGAATACGTACCCTTGGTGTGATTTCTGACATTTACGCGGACCAAGCCGTCGGCAGAAGCTAGTATAAATAAAATCTAGGATCCTACCTAGGCGATTTTCATAAGGTGGAAATCTGCCCAATACTGCAATACATAACGAGCCAGTAATATGTAAAATCATGAAATAAAATCATTTTAAAATCAAACAAAAAATCATGAACTTAAAACTTTTTAGTGTCCTATACACCGTATCTTTTTATTCGGTTACAATTGCAATCAATTGATTGATGACCTCAGACCCTTGTGGGCTTGAGGGTGACTTTTAATTCGTTAGATTTTTTTTAAGGGTAAAACGACGATTGGGGATTTGGTCTCGTTTTGAAGGGATTAGCCGATGAAGGCAATATTCAAAGAATATTGGAATACTATGGCAGGGACCTTTATCCAGTAGTGTGTTTTTTTTTATATTCTCTTTGATGTCCCACTGCTGGGCAAACTTTTTTCTCCAAGTCCTTCCACATTCATGTTTATGAACATCTTTCAACACCCAGAAATCACAGCTGTTCGAGAGTCGAGTAAACAGCTGAGTAAGACATCAGCATTTCCTTTGATTTCAAAACAACGCACATTATGTCTAATTGTAAGCTTCATTGTGTGTCACTCTCTGGGTAACTTTCTTATCATAAACATCACATAAACCTCAATTTTCATGGAAAATCTCACCTGATATTCGTAGAGTTTCCCCGCACTATTGTTATGCTCTTCGTCGGCAAAGCTTCTGCAATATCTTTGACAGCTATTGAGAAGTCTTTCGGCAGCCTCGGCAACAGGTCTGACGTCAAGTATTGGATATCAAACAAGCCAAAGACTGGGTTTATTAAAAGGAATATGAGAAGTAGTTTCTGCATTAGTTTCATGTTTACACTAGTTTCTCATCGTTCTCCAAACATATTCGAAAACAGATTCTTTGTATTGTTAACAGGCATTCGACTATTTCCCTTGGTAAGCGAAAATGTGGTCGACGGTGAATCACACAAGCCTAGAAACAAAAAACTATTCACTCTTGACTTAAAGTGAATAGCTATCAAGAAACACAGATTCTGGAATTCATTATTATTAATAGGTTCGTGTAGGACTATCTCGTTACACGATGATATGGTCAACAATGGATCACGCTTGCTTAGAAATAAGCTATTCGCTCTTGACTTAAAGACACCTAGGTTATTGCTATCAGAAACACAGACACCGCCAGGGAATTGCAGCCGACACGCACAATGAAAGTAACTTATTTAAATGATATATTGAAAATACCTATTCCCTAACAAAAATATCGCAACAAAGGGTATTCCACTGCAATAAGTGGCTCTCATAAACTACGAAACAATATTAACTGCTCAATTTAATGCCGTCCCCGACTATTGAGTTCGATGGACTGGCTCGCGAGTCGCGACTAATTCCCTCTAATAACTTATGATATTACTTCTTATGTTATATTTTAGGCAAAGAGTTGGGTTGCAGAAGTGACATGTCTTTTTGTAGTCTGATACCTATCTGGACGGAGGTTGAGGTTGGTATCGTTCGTTACAGTCATCTCGCAGAAGGAGGCTGCGGAGAGGGAGAGGGAGATTTCATCCGCTAACCCGATCCGCAGCAGACGCGCCGGGCGTCGGCGGAGGGCGGACAACGCCCTCTTCCAGCCCCCCTAAAAGGGTCCAGGGGCGACGGACTCGGGGACGTCCGTCACCACATATCAGGACCCGAGGTGGCGGCGCGAAGTGTTCCACGCGCGCCCCTCTTAGACGTCGCGGGGGGTGTCCAACACCTCACTCCCCCCCCAACTCAAGGTCGTGGCCCGCGGTGACGGGCCGGCACTAGCCGGGGGTTGCGAAAGTATCGTTGTTCCCGCGATCCCCGGCTTAGGTGTGAGACGGAACACCGGGGTGGTTTTTAGTCAGTAAGAGTCTGACAGACCCCTCCGTTCCCCCCAGGGCGGAGGACATCCAATGAGGATTTTCTACCCCGGAACAAAAAAAAAATGGTATCGTTATTTGGGCAAAATTGGTGTTGGGTATTGATAAAATAACATCTGCTTGAATAGGAATAACTAGGTTTTTCGATTAACCATTTAAGTGTACTGTTTTAATAAACATTTTAAGTTAATATCTCTTGCTGGTTGTTTGTTGTTGCTATTTAAGAGTGGGGCTCTTTCTGGCACAGTAGTCACGTGCTGCCGTACTAACAACGTTCAGGGGAGGCTTTACAGGCTACCCAGGGATTTGCTCTAACAGGCGTTGCGCAGAGGTACCGTGGTTTTGTCATGTTTGCGAAACATGACAGTTATTGTTTCGTGTAAAAATGTTAACTGTTTTGCTGAGTAATGCCTCAACGCAGGGTGCGTTCAGGCAGTGGTGTCTCATCCCATACAAAGAAACCGTGCCGACGTACTATACTACTATACTGATTATACTGATTATTTTTTTGTACATCGATCGAGTTCGGTTCCGTTCCGTTCCTTTCCACGGATATGGTGATCTATCTATCGCCGTGGAACAGAATACAAAAAATAATAGGTATAATCAGAAGAAAAACGCTAGTTTCATCGGCACGGTTTCTTTGTATGGGATGAGGCATCTGTATGCTAGTATTATATTATCTGTGGTTCAGATAACCAACCTAGACTTATCTGTCTAGCCTTTTCCCAATTGTTGTTGGGGTTGGCTTCCAATCTTACCGGATTCGGCTAAGTACCAGTGTTTTTACATGGAGCGACTGCCTATCTGACCTCCACGATATCCCTTGGCAAGACTGATGTCAGATCACAAGCTTCTGACTGTCAAAGATCTTCAAATGACAGCCGGGACCAACGGCTTAACGTACTTTCCGAGGCACGGAGGAAACTCGCTATGTTGAAATGGTCACCCATCCACGGACCGATCTCGGCAAGCGTTGCTTAACCTTGAAGATGCGGCTGCGATGTGCGGCTGTTATTATTTAGCCACGAGCTCCTCTCAACCAACCTAGATTAAGTTAGTGATTTACAATGATATGTGCATTTTTTATTCATGTTGTTTTTAAATTTCATGCCGTAACACTGGTTGAGAATATATCATATCTTATAATTTAACAACTCTTTGCGTCTGTGCAACGAAGTATATCGGGTCCCCTCCCCACGGGTCGGCAAGATTGGCGTTTGACGAGTAAAGTGGCTACTTTTCATTGGAAGGGCCCACATGACCGATGAGTTGAAAGCTTTGCCGTGTTGCCTTCCACATTCAACACCTTTGGGCTGAGGGATGGGGTTATGTGCGAATGACGCATTTTCGTGAGTTTGTCATAGTACAATTTTATGAGTATAAGGTAGGCTTAGATATACTGAAAATTCTGTTTGTTCTGTTTGTGTTTGTGTGTTGTTCTGTTTGTGTTCTGTTTGTTTGTTGTTCTGTCAAATTCTATATAGATACATATTAAAGAGAATATAAATAATAGTTTTTATACATAATTATAAAAACTTTTTTACTCACCCACTCTTGGACTAAGGGCTTTCCGCAGACAGTTGCTATGCGACAATCCGACAACGATGCGAGGATGCTTTTAATAGAAATTGTTCTATTAGTTGGTCAATTTGTCAGAACAAGTGTCTTGTATTGCGCGACGAAATTATTCGAAAAAGCTTTCGTCGAGCTTCATTGACTCGACGCTTTCCTGGTGCAGTACTGACCTTCAGAAATTGAAGTATTTGGAAATAGATACGGTTTGATACAAAAAAAGTAGAATAAGAGTGCATTATATTAACGCAAATGTCTGTTGCCTTAAAACGGTCTTTCATTTCTTCCACATAGGTATCTCGAAGTTCGGTCTCTTCGTAAATTCAGACTAAGAAAATCTACTAGTTATAAATTAATTAATTTTCCTTGAAATAAAACACTAGCACACAAATAAAGGTCGCTTAGATATGAAAAATGTAAATATTTACATCGTCTTATTTAATTTATTCCTTGTTATGGTCTAGATTAAATTTGCCTGCCTAGGGAAATCACAAAGTAAAATTTGTTGAGTTACCCACAATATTTCATTGTGTATTTTTTAAGTTAAGGTGCTTACGTTGAGACTTTTTCTTGTGATGAACTGCGGAGTATTAAAACAGCCATTTATTTTTCTGAAAATGCCTAAATGTCCTTTTCCTGTTGCTCGTAGTTCCTACAATTCAACGGGCTTTTCTGTTTTGGCTATTTTGTGAAATGAAGGTGGCTTGGATTCTTGGCTTGAAGTGTTGATGGCAGTTGGAGCAGAAACCTAACGGAATGACTGCCAAGAAACTGTTGGAGTAGCGTTGGCCCTAACCCTAGAAGAATTACACAAGACCGCGAGCAAAATCTGTAGGAGTCTCGCTCACACTAGAGGAAAAAAGGAAGCCTATAGCTAGTCAGCAGTGGGTGGAAGAAGTCTGCCAATGATGATGATTTAATTGATAGAGCAAATAGGCCTTTATTGTGTTTGAAAGTAACAGAATTGTAAGTGTAGTAAACTTTAAAATGTTTAAAACTAGCATAATTTGAGCAATCAGCTCTGTCTCTTGTTCTGTTTACTCTGTTCTAGAATGGAATACTTACCAACCTATGAACACTCAACGCACAAAGAGCCAACGCGTCGTAAACACTTTGCGATCACGCAACTGATGCGTCGCACGGCAGCGATCCCAAAGAGTGTGCTTGATCATGTACAATCAAATACTATCAGCGTGCAATGAAATGGTTGTTATATGAATATGAACGCGTTCTAAGACAACTAGAAGCAAATTGGTATGTTACTTCTAACCAAACACACTTAAATTTGAACACAAGTTAGATCGTATAACAAGGCATTGAGGGATTGTTAGCATATCGTACAACACTACATCGTACAAGCTCTTAACATTTGCCTAAGTCGACTCATACAAATTGTTGCGAACGTGAATGGGCACCGATAAAGTCTACTGTAGACGTGTAGGTACTATTAAGTTAGTTGCTTGTTAAATGTACGAATAGTTTTGTAATAAACTAACAGTCAAATTGTTAAGTCTTCCTTAGATTATGTTGAATATCACTGGCTTTAGATAAGGAAAACATGAGCTTATAGTCTGAAATCGCCAACCCGTGACATCGGTGAAAATAAACCTCAAGAGAAAATCTAGGCTTGCCTGAATTAACCAACCCACTTTGAGTAAGATATAATTATAAATGCGCATGCCTTCTCTAAATGAGAAGAGGCACCTGTCAGTGAACAGGCTGGTATGTTTCAGGCTCATGACTTTATTGTATTCCTATTTAGGGACACTATAGCGGAAAAAAGACGAGTGTTTTGACTACACTGTATAAAAGCTAAAGCATAACATCCGTTCAATCGCAGCCAGATAAATCAAAACAAACACGCTCCCACATATAAATTAATTATAATTAAACAAAATGGCCTGTTCGTATTACAAAATAACAATATGGCAGGGAAATATTTAATCAATTAATTTTGATGATAAGTGCAATAATAATTTGGATGGAGAGGGAGGCCAAATAAAATATGGATGGATTGTGTGAGGAGTGATAAGTATGAAGAGGGAGCTAGTGATAGGGTGACAGTGTCCGTGGAGTTTCTTGCACGTTCTCCTCCATAGAATCCTACTGACGCTTGCGAATGTACAACTAGATATATCTTATGTTTTCAATTAAAAAGTACCTTTAAATAGTTGAGTTGAAATAAAGTAATTTGATTTCGATATTTGAAAACAGTTGACAGGTCGCAATGGTAGAATAAAATATGTTGCACTGACACCAAGTGACATGGGACCAGGGCAGGCAGATGATGATAAGTGCAATCGGGCTATTTATGATTCATTTAAACGAAGATACCAACATAAATCTTGGTTTTATTCTGCTAAAATACGAGTTTATAATCAAAAGTAACAGACAGAAGAATAAGCATGTCAAGACGTCAAGTGTTGACGGAAGATACCAAAACAAAAAATCAAAAAACCCAACTGCTTCAAAAGCGAACTAAAAAGTTGTAAACAAGGCAAAAATCATGCTGTGCAGTCGAGGATACATATTCGCGAGCTGGCTGACCAAAATCTGGTGTATCCTCCGCCTGCACAGCATGATTTTTGCCTTGTTTACGACTTTTTAGTTCGCTTTTGAAGCAGTCGGGTATTTTGATTTTTTGAATTAAGTTTTTTTATTTATAACTTTGTAGTTAGTTTTTTTTCGAATAAGATACATTTAAACATATAAGTGTTATATATTTTTGAAATCACCTCTCAAAACCCTTTATTTTGATAACCCACACGATGGGTTTGGAAGAAAAAAAAAATTGGTCCCCCACAATTTGGCACCCAAAATCCGCCATTTTTCTATTGTCCAATTTTAATGTAGCCTATGACACTCGCAGGGTTAAGACAAATCGATTGACGTATGAATCATAAAAATCGGCCAACGCGTTTGGTCTCTGGAACGCCATATAGGAACAAACATACATACATAGACTGTTAAACACATTACCCTCCTTCGGCAGTCGGATAAAAAATTACATAGACACACTGCAATATATGAGCATTTAGTGGATACATTAATGCAGAGATTAAATTTAAAAACCTTTTTACCCCGAATTTATTTATTTATGGTTATTTGGACATTTTAAATGTGTTTGTTAAAGGATTACTCATTGTTGCGATACCAAATATGGATTGAATAAAACTTTCTAGTATTTTAAAATGTTATTCGAGTTAAAAATAATACCTTCTTCAATTACCTGAGTTAATTTGATCTTAGGCCTAGTGATTCGATTCACTGTTCATTCGTTCACCCAATCATAGCAGCTAACCCGCGATAGACAATGTGTCACAATAAATTTGTAATATTAAATTTCGTTCCAAAACCTGTCCCCATTATTTCCATATTTGAATCTTCATAAATATGAACAGAGACAGTTCTCGTCTTAACAGAACCTTCCTTTACAAACAATTGGAAAACCTTTTTAAAAGCTCTTGAAAAACTGCAATAAAATTGTTTATTCACTTAATGAAGTAGTAAAGAAGGAAGTTGTCGGGTAGATCGTTTATTCTCGGGTGCAATTTAACTGTAGCGTGGGAAATGGAGTAGAGGTGCTAGTTGATAGGCTAGCTATCTGTCAGGCGGGCACTTGTTGGAAGGGAATTAAATCAACGTTTTTTTAGTGAACAGAGTGTTAGCAACTTTTGTCCAGAAGCTCTAGACAAGTGTCATTTGAAGACAGCGAAAGCGATATTCGAAAATTCAAAATATAAGGGATTTTTCAATATCGCTTGTCAATTCCATTTTTTTTTCTTTTCACGACTTCACTTATACGAGACAGGCAATTGCCATTTCCGCCGAGGCATATATAGTGCTTTTCTCAAAATAATGCAGGGAAATAAAACATAATTTTTATATTATACATTTAATTTATATATATATTTTATTTCCGTATGGTGCCGGACGTTAAGAATTTCACCATCCCATGTCTTCCCGTGGGTGTCGTAAAAGGCGACTAAGGGACAAACCAGAGAATGGGCAGCAGCGTTCTCTGTGCTCCTATAACAACCATACTGCGATCGCCAATCCGCCTGCCAAGCGTGGCGATTATGGCAAAACACCTCCTATGAATAGCACAAATAAAAAATGGCCCCTAGTGCCCGGCAGCCCGCCTACCCTCGACTACGGTAGCGGTCGAGGTTACGGCATGGCAAGGGGTGCTAAGAATCTCCGGACGAGATCCGGCTACCCCAACAATCACCGACGACTGGACCTGGCAACGTACAACACGCGCACACTTCGGACCGACGAGAAGATCACCGAGCTCGAAGAGGAATTGAGCAGGTTGCGATGGAGTATTATAGGGTTATCTGAAGTCCGAAGAGAGGGGGAGGACTCGATAATCCTCAAATCCGGTAACCTGCTCTATTTCCGAGAGGGTGACCGGCAGTCCCAAGGTGGTGTCGGGTTTATCGTCCACAGGTCCCTTGTGAACAACGTGGTGAAGATCGAGAGTGTGTCGACCAGGGTGGCGTACCTTATACTCAGAATATCCTCTAGATATTCGCTGAAGGTCATACAGGTCTACGCCCCAACCTCGGCACACCCCGACGACGAGGTAGAGACCATGTATGAGGATATCTCCAGAGCCATGCATGGTTTCAAAACTCACTTCACCGTTGTCATGGGGGACTTCAACGCGAAACTGGGCAAACGAGACGAGGATGAGCTGCAAGTGGGGCAATTTGGAGTTGGACGACGGAACCACCGGGGTCACCTACTGGCCAGTTTTATGGAGAAGGAGGGCCTCTATATGATGAACTCCTTCTTCAAAAAGCGTGAACACCGGAAGTGGACCTGGCAGAGCCCCGATGGTGCAACAAAAAATGAGATCGACTTCATCATGTCAACCAAGAAGCAAATGTTCAATGATGTCTCTGTGATCAATTCGGTAAAAACCGGGAGCGATCACCGCATGGTAAGAGGCACATTGAACATTAATATTAAGCTTGAAAGGTCTCGACTGATGAAGTCCACGCTCCGTCCAGCACAGGTCCAGGTCCAAAACCCCGAGAGCTTTCAGCTCGAACTCCAGAATCGTTTCGAGTGCCTGGGGAGCTCCGTGGACGAATACAGCGACGGGTTCGTGGAAGCTGTCCATACGGTCGGGTCTAAGTTTTTCAAGACCCGTCGTACAGATAGAAAAAAAAAGCTCTCTGATCATACCCTCAAGCTTATGAAGGAGAGGCGTGAGATGATCCTGCAGTCTTCAGATGAGGCGTGCAAATACCGGCAGATCAATAGACAGATCTCTAAATCCTTGAAAAGAGACCTCCGCCGCTTTAATACCGAGCGTATTAAAGACGCGATTGAGCGAAATAAAGGCTCCAAGGTGTTTTCAAGGGATCTGTCTATTGGGCAGAGCCAGCTCACGAAACTGAAGACCGATGATGGCAGGATTGTATCCGCCAAACCGGAGCTTCTGAGGGAGATCGAGAGTTTCTATGGGCAGTTGTACACGTCAACTAGTAAACCCGTTGCGAATCTAGCAAACGACCCAAGAGCTAGATTGACCCGACACTATACCGAAGATATCCCGGACGTCAGCCTGTACGAGATTAGGATGGCTCTGAAACAGCTTAAAAACAACAAGGCGCCGGGTGATGACGGAATCACGGCTGAACTCCTGAAGGCGGGTGAAAAACCGGTCCTCAAGGCCCTTCAGAAGCTTTTTGATTCCGTCATACTCGAGGGCAAAACGCCACAGGCATGGTGCAGGGGTGTGGTGGTACTCTTCTTCAAGAAGGGCGACAATGCCCGGCTGAAGAACTATAGGCCCATCTCGCTTCTTAGCCATGTTTACAAGTTGTTTTCAAGAGTCATCACGAATCGTCTCGCGCGCAGGTTTGACGATTTCCAGCCGGATTCCGAAAAGGCTTTAGCACCGTAGATCACATACTTACGCTGCGGCAGGTTATACAGAAGACCGAAGAGTATAACTTGCCTCTCTGTTTAGCGTTTGTGGACTACGAGAAAGCCTTCGATTCGATCGAGACTTGGGCTGTACTACAGTCTCTTCAACGGTGCCAGATCGACTACCGGTACATTGAGGTGTTGAAGTGTCTGTACAAAAACGCCACCATGTCAGTCCGTCTTCAGGATCAGACCTCGAAACCTATCCTTCTCCAGCGCGGCGTAAGACAGGGAGACGTAATTTCTCCGAAACTGTTCACTGCTGCGCTGGAGGACGTCTTCAAGGTTCTGGACTGGAAGGGGCTTGGCATCAACCTTAATGGCGAGTACATCACTCACCTTCGGTTTGCCGACGACATAGTGATCATGGCTGAGACCATGGAGAGCCTCAGTAAAATGCTCGATGACCTTAGTAGAGCTTCCGAAAGAGTGGGTCTTAAAATGAACATGGACAAAACCAAGGTCATGGTGAACGCCCATGTAACACCCACTCCTATCAAGATCGGAGACTCTACACTTGAAGTTGTAGACGATTATGTTTACCTGGGACAAACGGTCCAGTTGGGTAGGTCCAACTTCGAGAAAGAGGTCAACCGTCGAATCCGACTCGGCTGGGCGGCGTTCGGGAAGTTGCGTGGTATCTTCTCGTCCAATTCACCGCAGAGTCTCAAGACAAAAGTCTATGACCAGTGTGTGTTGCCAGTGATCACCTATGGGACCGAGACGTGGTCGCTCACAATGGGCCTTATCAGAAAGCTTAAAGTCACCCAAAGGGCAATGGAGAGGGCTATGCTCGGAATTTCCTTGCGTGATCACGTCAGAAATGATGATATCCGCAGAAGAACCAAAGTTACCGACATAGCCCGAAGAATTGCCAAACTTAAGTGGCAGTGGGCAGGGCACATTGCTCGCAGAACGGATGGCCGATGGGGCCGAAAAGTTCTGGAGTGGCGACCGCGAACTGGAAGACGATACGTTAGAAGGCCTCCCACTAGGTGGACCGATGACCTGGTTAAGGTTGCGGGAAGGCGCTGGATGCGAGACGCACGGGATCCGCCAATGTGGCGACGCCTGGGGGAGGCCTATGTCCAGCAGTGGACGTCTTTCGGCTGAAATGATGATGATGATGATGATGATGAAATAAATATATAAATATTTGTTGAATCGTTTCTGGAAAATCATCATCATCATATCAGCCGAAAGACGTCCAGTTCTGGACATATGCTGCCCCCAAGCGTCGGCACATTGACCGACGACCCGTGCGTCCCGCATCCAGCGGATCCTCATCCTGTCCTTCTGGAACATGATGTCTTTTAATCAATGTATCTTGATGGGCGTAATGGGAGTTAACACCTGTGGCTCAGCTTACTTTTTCAGCTATATAATACTTATTTTCAGTTTACTTCTGATCTAAATAAGGAATATTGTGCATGGTCTTTCACTGTATAGCGCGGTCCTACTTATCACATGCCTCATGATGTCGAATCGAGGGCTACCGGCCCCTGAATTATTAATAAACCTATGAAATGTCAAAATATAGCCACTTATCATCTGTCTGAAATATCATAGTTCAATGCCAAATAATATTGAGTATTGTCAAGATGTCCAATTTCTCATGTCAAATAAAATCATGAAAATGCTGGTCTAAAAACAGCTCAGAAATATATTTTATTTAACTTACATGTTGTGATTTAAAAATAATATAGGTATGTCTAGCTGAAAATGGAGACACTTCGTGATTTTTGTTTTTTCTCATTTCTCTACTCTTATTTTTCTCTTGTCCTTATATACCTAAACTATACGCATACGACGTGCGACTGTTGGTCTCAGTACAGTGTGTTAAAGTCTGTCCGTAAAATAATTCAAATTAAGTGATAATTTTCTACTAAATGCGACAAATCTTTGTTATGTTATATACAGTGACTCCAGTGAAACCCTATCGTGCACATTTTTTGCAAAAATACTCTCGTTTTATATGAATTTTTACCTAAAAACAATATAAAACCGTTTAAAGTTCAACGTTTTGAAGTGTTCAAAGTGACTCATGCGATTTTGAGAACAAAGAAACTCGTTAATGGCGAACATATTGCAAGTCATTGGCAAATAAAACTTTAGAAACGGTTCCAAAATTCGATATGTTCTTGTAAGTTACCGTGGTCGAGTGGTATTGCTGTCGCTTTTTGAATCACTGTGGCTGCTCGGCGAGTCGCCGGTTCGCATCTGGCCAAACGCAATTCTTTTTCTGTTTTAAAATTGTCATAATTTGAAAAAAGATTGCTAAGCGTCCGTCTCCAGACAAGAAAAAGTTCCATTTGATACTGATAAGATAATATATGGCATCTGTTCCGGAAATGAGCGTCGAACAAAACGAGCGTCGAACGAAGCGCAAGAAGGACTGTGATTTTAACACGGCTATTAATGAGCTGTCCACGGAGTTTAGGGATTTCAAGAATTCTCTAAACGAGTGGCGACGGGACATGGAAATAAGCATGAATAGAATATTTGAGAATGTGGTGTCAGTAAAGAATGAACTTGCTACACTCACTCAAGTAACGTCGGAAATTAGAAGCGATATTAGTTCCGTCCGCTCTGAGCAAGCACTTATACGACAGAGAGTGTCAGAGTTGGATGTTAAATATAAAGGTATGACGGAAAACATCGATTCTCTCATGGACTCGGTGAACTTTGTTACTGGCGAGCACAATGATCTCGGCAGAAAAGTCGACAACCTTGGCAAACGCATTCAGGAGACCGTAGATTTTAAGCCTATAGTTGTGGAACTTGTGGCGAAAATCGATAATTTGGAGCAGAACGCTCGAAATTGCAACATTGAGATATGCAATGTTCCAGAAAGGCGAAATGAAAATCTGCCATCTTTGATGCATAATATTGGGGCTGCTTTAAAGTGCAATGTACAGCAGAGTGACATTATTTCTATTCACCGCGTCCCACATGCACACCAGCAAAGCAACAAGCCCAAGAATATAATTGTGAAAGTGGCATCACGTATACTGCGTGACAATCTCCTTAGTGCCCATCGATTGGGCAAGGGACTTGCCACTGACCAAATTGGCATATCAGGAACGTCGCTGCCAATATATATGCATGAGCACCTTACTTTGAAGAACAAGCATTTATTTCGTGAGTGTCGAAATGCTGCTAAAGAGCATAATTATAAGTTTCTGTGGGTTAAGCACGGAACCATTCTTGTTCGTGAAAAGGAAGGGGCAAGGGCTTTCGCTATTCGAAACCCGCAAGACATCGCTAAAATCAAGCCTGGTTTCTCGGTGCCAATTGACAACCAGGGCGCTGCACGTGTCGCTTGATGGTTTTGGATCTGAATGGCTTTTGTATTTTGCGAGTATCATTTTTGTTGTTTTCCTGTATGCATGTATTTTTTATTATTGTTTTCTAAGCTACTATTATTGTGAGGCAGAATTTATTTTTGTAAAATACTGCTTCACTTTCGTGATACTGATAGCTGACTTTGCGAGAGGTCTTATGCAAACATTTGCTATGAGTTTTTTAATAGGCGGCAACGTTGGCTTATTTTTCGTATATATGGTACTGATTATGGTCGAATATTATGTGTATTGGCTGGTTTATTGCTTGTTATTATTGTTATGGTTGTTCTTTTTGTTCGAGCATTGCTTGTTTCTTGCAATTGCGGTAATAGCGGATACTGCTTGTGTGACTCCTATTTTCTGTAGTGTTCTACACAACAATGACTGACAAACTAGTAATATATTACCAAAACTGTAGAGGAATCCGCACTAAATTGCATATTCTTTATATGAATATCTTGGCTAACTGTTATGACATAATAGTTTTGACTGAGACCTGGTTGACGCCCGAGATATTTAACAAAGAGTTTATTGATGAGCGTTATGATGTATATCGATGTGACCGTGATCGCGTGTCCACTAATAAGAAGGATGGAGGTGGTGTTCTCGTAGCGATTTTGAAAGGTTTGCGTTCGGTTTGGGTAGCACCGCGTTCGTCCATGCACAGCAACATGGAACATATCTATGTACAGTTACCGGGCTCGGCCAGAGGTAAATTTGAACTTATTGCGGCAGTGTATATGCCACCTAGAACGCCTGAGTGTGCATATACCGATTTTTTTGATTCAATGCATGCACTAATCGAGGGCAGCAACATTGAAAAAATTTATTTGTTAGGGGATTTCAATTTGGCTGATATCGATTGGGTTGCTTGCTCAGATAATATCTCGCAATCTGCTCGGATCTGTAGGGGCAATTCTCCTATATGTAGTCACATGAGTGCTTTTATGTCTTTTCTGAATGCTCATCAATATAACACAATAAGAAATCGGAATGGGAAAATATTGGACTTAGTCTTAAGTAACGGTGATTGCACCATTTCCATTCCCTCAGATTATTTACTGCAGCTTGATGACCACCATCCCCCGTTCTGTGTACACGTCTCGCTAGGTTTGAGCCAGATTTCAATGACACGCAGGGCAAGTAAAAAGTATAATTATTATAAGGCAAATTATGACAGAATCAATGACGACTTGAAGAAAATAAATTGGGGCGACGCCTTAAATTACCAATCCGTTGACACATCTCTAGATGCGTTTTATAACATAATTTTTGACATTATTAAGAGACACGTGCCACTGACCAACTGCAGATCTTTACAATTTCCCGTGTGGTTTTCAAAGCCTCTTATACATATTTATAAAAACAAGGCTAAGGCTTGGGTTAGGTGGAAATCATATCACAATGTCTCGGATTACGAGCAGTTCTTACTGTACCGTTCTAGGTTCCAAAATGAATGCAAAATTTGTTACAAAAAATATATGGATTCGGTTGAGGACGGTATTCGGCATAATATTAAGCATTTTTGGACTTTTATCTCTAATAGAAAGGCATCTACTGGTATTCCATCCACTATGACATTTAACAATAAGACCTCTAACAACCCAGAAAATATTTGTGTTTTTTTTTCTGACTATTTTAATTCTGTTTATGAATCATCGACTGCTGCTAATATTCCATCTACGTATGACGACTGCTCCGAAAGCTGCACTCTGTTAAATAACATACAGTTTACTATTGATGAAGTACTGAGTGCGCTCAAGGCTTTGGATCCGTCTAAAGGGCCAGGGTCAGATGGTCTACCGGTGTTTTTTATTAAACAGACAGCCGTTAATCTCTGTATGCCATTGCAAAAAATATTTAACATGTCTATTTCCCAAGGATGCTTTCCTCAAGCATGGAAATTAGCAAATATAACCCCTGTTTACAAGTCGGGACCTAAGAATGATGTTGAAAATTACCGCCCTATATCCATACTGTCAACTTTGTCAAAGGTCTTCGAGAGACTAGTCCATGATAAAATATACCCTCTGTTGCACAACAATATTATCCAACAACAACATGGATTTGTCAAAAAGAGGTCTACTACAACTAACCTGGTATCTTTTGTGGACTACTTGTTTAACAACATGGACTCTCGTGTTCAAGTGGACACTATATACACCGATTTTCGTAAGGCCTTTGACAAGGTTGATCATCAGCTGCTTTTAAGAAAGATTGCATTCAATGGTATACGTGGTGATCTTTTGAGATGGTTTTCTTCATACGTATCAAATAGGACTCAAAGGGTGGTGATGAACGGTTTCACTTCCAGTACTTTAAGTGTTACTTCAGGTGTGCCTCAGGGCTCCATTTTGGGGCCACTTTTATTTATAATTTTTATTAACGACATAAACACATGTTTTCTAAATTCAAAATTTCTGCTGTATGCAGACGATCTTAAAATATTTAGGCCTGTCAGAGATTTGCATGATTGTCTTCTCTTACAAGAGGACCTAGACAGGTTCACAACATACTGTACCGACAATAGGCTCCAACTTAGCATATCCAAATGTTGCTGCATAAGTTTTACAAAAAACAAAAATATTGTAAAACATCCCTACGCTTTAAACTATACAATCCTTACAAGACATACATTGGTTCGCGATCTTGGTGTTCTGTTGGATGACAGGCTACACCTGGATGCTCACATAGGTAAAATTATTAGTAATGCATTCCGTATGTATGGTTTTGTCATGAGATCAGCCAAAGAATTTGTCCGCCCATATACATATTTATATCTTTACAAATCGTTAATCAGGTCTCAGTTAGAGTATGCTGTTGTGGTTTGGAGTCCCTTCTACAGAAAATATTCAGACGAAATTGAAAATGTTCAAAGAAAGTTTCTGAAAGCCATGCAGTACCGCTGTTATCGTACCTACGCATCTTATAGTAACCTTTTGAACAAATACAAGCTACAAAATTTGAAAACCAGACGTATCTTTTTGGAGACGATGTTTCTATTTCACCTCTGCAATAACACATTTGACTGTATTGATATTGTGAGTAGGATTAGTTATATAGTACCTAGAAATATCATAAGCCGTGGGGTGCGTTTGCGACCCCTGTTTGCTGTATCATCTAGTCGTACAAATGCGGGTTTGCGGGCACCCTTACGTCGCCTTGCTGATCAGTATAATAAGATCTTCATAATCGACATCTTCGCTGTTTCAGCAGAAAAATTTTGACGCCTTGTTTGTGAGAAAATTTATTCTGCTGCAATTAGTGATTCGTAGTTTTTTAACATATTTTTTTCCTTTTGCTTCTTTTTTAAAATAATAATAACAAAAAAATTGTAATAATATTTTAATTTATTTTGCTGACGCCTTGTTTGTACAATTTATTCTGTTGACATTTTAATCCCTAATATATTTTTTCTTTGACATTTTAATACGTAATAATTTTTATTTTTGGTCTTTCATCTGTAATATATATTTTTTGTTTGTATTGCTTTTATTTTTTGTGATAATTTGTCATGTTTTGTTTTAATTTATCATATAACTTTATATACATGGCTTTTTAAGTTTTATCAATATAGTACCTTATTATATTTATAAGCAATTGTTTCCAATGTGTAAGCGCAAGTCGTACTAACTTTGTATAATGTATTTTTTTATATTATGTGGAAAATGACGCTGGGGGCACATTTGTTTTTCTTCTTGCTAAACTGTATGTATTGCTTTAGTGTGTAGTCGTTTGTTTTTCCCAAATAAATAAATAAAAAATAATCGCGAGTTGGTGGATATCACATGAATTTTATGTTTTGGTTTCAGGAGATGACGGTTTCTTCACAATGTTTTCATTCAGAATTTTGAGAGCTGCGGTGATAAATAGATTTACACAAAGTAAAGTGCCCGGATTGGCCAGATGTAGAAAGAGACAGGAAAAAATGGAAAGACGGAAGGGAGGCCTTTGCCCTGCAGTGGGACATAACAGGCTCATAATAATAATATTTTTTTATATTTTAAATGTTTTTTTTTCTTTCTTTCGTTTTATAAAAATATAAAAAAAATAATAATAAGAAAACTAGTTAAATAAAGGATATAATAATAATAAAGTGCCCGCCCAGGTTTCAAACTACACGGGGCCCGCGTTGTGGTATATGACCACTCTTTCTCACAAAATACCTATGTCCAGACAGTGTGAACGTGACAGACTGATTGTGCTATATATATGGCTAAAACCAATGAATAATATGTATCTACTAAGAGCTAATAATGAGAGATTATTATGTCAACAGTATCCATAGCGAATACATTACTAATATAGTATCTGACTAACTTAGTCATCAAAGCTAACTCCCTGTAACCTATAAAACTATATATCTATGCAAATTCCTCGTCACATAGCCGAACATATTCCGTGTATTAGCAACACATCCCAATAGATCTCTAGCCGCCATTATGCATAACTTGTGTATGTAAGCTCTAACATACAACGCTATACACCCTGCATTACCTGTTGTATCACCGAGCTGGGTGCCGTAGGAAACTGAACACCTCGGGGACTAGTTCCTTAGGTGTGGGCGGTGGGGTAAGTGTGGAGCTACTAGCGATTTTGAATGGACTGTTTTATCGATATATAATGGTCGATGTTTACCATGCATTAAATAGAAGACCTATCTATAGTGACCATGTACTGATTTTGGACAGCAGCAGAGTTTTTGGCTGAGAGATGCCGAGAATTGAGATACAAGGAGTATGTTAGGAGAGGCCTACCATTGAACTGCTTTAAGCTGATGATGATGAAGCGAATTTCCTTGTTTTAGTTTTTGTTTGAGTTTGTATGGCTGATGTAGTTAAAATACTCTAGAAGTAATGTAATATCCTGTTTAAATTTAATTCAAGTAATATTCTAGATTTGAATAAAATTACTGCAATAATTAAATACAGCAACGCTCGTCGCTTTTGAATTGCACCATTTCCACTTCCTATCACATGAATTTCTACCTTGTTGCTGCAATTTTACAGTCGATTTCACATTGCCACCGTTTGATATTTCACCCGATATTAATATTACAAGGCGGTAGCATGTGGGGAGCGTATAGTGATAATGTTTTTCGAGTATATTGTTAGGTTAAATACTTAAAATATATAACAGAACAGTTTTTTGCCTATTTCTTTATAGGCTTGCTCTTTGAGCAATTTTTGTTAAAAGACTATAAATATATTTAAGTGTTGCTGTTTGTAATAAGATGTAATGATACAAATTTAAAAGAGTATGCTTAGGTGGTTTGACCGTGTTCAGAGGATTAATGATAGGTGACTAATAAAAGTTATTTAAGGTTGAACTAGTCGACGGCACGAACTATTTTGTGCGCGGGGTTAAAATGCATGCTATCTTATCCGACAACACGTGCGAAAGAAATAGATGTTGTGATGAGCAGTAAGAAGCTAGTTCGCCTATGAATTAGCACTTTTGCAAATTTGTATCTCTAAATATGATGATTTAGGGCGAAAACGAGCGCGCGTAATTTTATAAACAGACCTTTGGGAGTCTAGATATCATGAAAAAACAACTAAATGCGTATTTATAAAATAACATCATTTGCATTGTTGAATTACTAATCTATACCAGTATGGAGGCCGTTTTGCAATTTTCCTTCTTCTTATGGTATTTATTTCCGCCCACAGATGCGTTAAAATTAGTGTTGAAATATGGAACTTTCGACGCTCATAACTTTCAAATATTTTTTCTTTACATTTTTGTTTCCATACAGGACTAGAAAATGATGAGACTAATTAATATCTTTTTTTATTTTGAACGTACATCGTCAAACAGATGAGTAATCTCTAGACTAAGTTTGTATAGAAGATTTTTCGACTAGTGTAACCTTAAGATAAGTAAGGCCAGGTGCTCAGTAGTCATTACCGGTGTGCGTGTTTAACTAGATGTAATAATTAATTTATTAAAACTTCATGAAACATACAGGACTTAATGCCAGAGGCATTCTCTACCAGTCAACCAAGGGTGGTAGAGAGATAACATGGCATGTACATTAATTAAGCAGAAATAATTTTATTATTGGTACAAAATAAAATATATGTAGTTAAAATACACATACACAAATATTTACAATAATAAATACCTATATAAATCTTAATATATATAAATCACGTGTCACGTTGTTTGTCCGCGATGGACTCCTAAACTACTTAACCGATTTTAAATTAAATTTGCACACCGTGTGCAGTTTGATCCAACTTGGAAGATAGGATTGCTTACATGTGTTAGTTACACTATTTATAACTCAAGAACGGCTGAATTGATTTGGCTGAAAATTTGTGGGGAGGTAGCTTAGAACCAGGAGACGGTATGACGGTATGATCAATAGACCAACTTTACTTGTTGGTCTATTGATCGCATTCGGTACTGCTGATAAATGAGGTCTGGGCTCGATTCGCTGGTTGAGCAATGTGTTATTGAGTTTGTTCTTCTGAAATTTCTCGATAGCAGCCTGGAGTCGGAATCTATGGCAATAGGCTCACCCCCTATTACATGTAACTTAAACATAACTAGCCAAATTTGGGAGTACTAAAGGGGCACCTCTGCCCAACCCTTCGATAAACACAGGCATGATGTTAGGACAATCCCTCCGCCCTATACCCAAACCAATGCAACTCCTAAAAGCCAGAATCAACAGTGGCGAACACCAGAAAAGCGCCGAGGCCAATGAAGCTCGACGAAGTCCCGGAGAATGAATTTAACTGTCTTGGATCCCACAACGAAACGATGAGGCGTGATGATATGATATTAAGTCACAATCATAAGGAATTATAGAGAGGTTATTTACCCAAGAAATTAATACCTACAGTTGTAATAATTTAGAAAAACTTGAACAAAATTGTTTTTACGTGGGTAGTTCGGATGAAACAGAAAATATAATATTCAATGGGCAAGTTCAAAGCTTCTTTACCATATTATAAATGTCTAATTTTATTATTTTTACAGTCAGTTTAACCAGCCTAATCTAGTTAGAAAAGAACGAAACAAATAAAACAGCAATATTTTATATTTGTTCTCATCCTGGGCTGTCATTTTCAATGAACATAACTTTATGACCGTTACTAACGTTCCTAATTCAAAATATTATTTGGCTCTACGTGGCACTGCACTCCTTCCAGCCTGTTATTTTACTTTTGACAGCCCAAAAATGTATGATTTAATCATGAAATAATGCGGTACCGGTTCGATTTCTACAATCAACTTTATGAATAAAAAAAATGTTAATCGATTTATCATACGATAACACATTATTTTATTTAAGTCAAGATCCAGTTTATATGGAAAAGAATCCAACGATTCGTCATAATAAAATCACAAATTCGATTTCACTGCGAATTTTAAATAATCGGAATAACGGAGTAAAAAAACACGCTTCCTTCGATGAAGCGTCGCTTCACTGCTGTAAGCGTCGATGAAGTATTGAATTTTATTGTCTATGGTTGCCTGTTACGAATTATGAAATTTTATAGGCGTGCATCCCTCAAAAGTAAATTAATAGGCTGGACGCAACATCGTTTCTGCCCGCGGGTTCACCCACGTGGAAACTTACTCTACCGGGATATCCGATCTTTTAATTCAGGTCAGCTATTATTAATATGTGTCCCGATTGGTGTCCCGATGGGTGTTGTGTATGTGAGTTTATATGTTTGTAAACGCACCCACGATACAGGCAAAAATTCCTAGTGTGGAGATTCGTTTAAAAAAAAAAAGATTAAGCCCTTAGGTATGAAAAGTTCAATCAAAATCCGTTCTGTCGTTGAGGCGTGCTCGACCAACAAGAAACTCAGAAAAAAAGAACGTGTACTGCTAATAAATGTAAAGAACGTGTAGATATTTATCTAGACTTTCACATTCATATTATTAGTAGAATAGGATAGAACTAGCTTCGGCCAGCAATAACGGCCACGTGGAAGTTGGAAATTATCCAAAAGGGCTCGTACTCCTGGGCAAAAATAATTGATAAAAAAAATTGTTAATAAGTATTTATGTCCTTAATCCAAAATTTGTTCTACCCTTGGTGTGCCCATTCAAGTCTGTCAGCCGATGAGGCATGATTGATTAACAAACATCCAAACATCTATTATATTTGTAGTTATAATATCACTCGCTTTTTTTGCGGCTTCTCTCCCAAAGCCTAACTTATGTGAACTGTGCTTTTATTCAGTTTAAACGTAGGCTATGACGCTTTGCGAACCGAGCCGAGCCATCAGAGTGATATACAATCTTAGCCGGCGCGATTCTCTAAAGGAACTGTTTAAGGACATTAACATCATGATGGTACCTTGTCAATATAATTATTCAAACATCATGTACGGTTACAATGAATTTACATCTTTTTAGTAAAATCGGCGACAGACGTAAATTATGTTACTAGAAATAGGCACCTATTAATTCAACCAGGTTTCAGACTGGCTAAAGTAGCGTAATCTTTAATGGGGTACTGTATACAATGTTGCAATAAAATACCTCCCCACATTCTAGAACTGAATGAGACGCAATCAAAACTTGTATAAAACGCACACTATGCATGCAGGCATGTTATAAGTTGCGGGATTACATTCGCTGATAAAAATGCTTAGCTCAATGCTAGTCCTGCCCCACATCCACTACAGCGCAAAAACAAGAGATAAGCAGAAAAGTTTTAAAGTATTTTTTGACCTGCTGAAGACTGATTGAAGATATGTGTATTGTATAAACTCAATTACTTTATAATATAACAGCACAGCACATGTTTGAGTACTATGTAACAACTGTAAATCTACCACTTACTATTCCTATAGTCGTTCGTTGACTTATGCGTGTGTGCCTTGCCATTTGAGTGTGTCATGCTCTCTCTAATGTCTCTCTGATGGTGGCACAATCACTATATATTCACATGAATATAATATGACGATACCGTGGAAGTGTCTAAGTTTTGGGACAAACAAATTTGAAAGAGTTGAAATAAACCATTTTGATTTTGCAACAGTGAAGCTTTCTGCAGTAAAATAATTTTTGCTATCAGATTATTACTTCCAGAAACAAACATATACCTAACAAATAAATAAACAATTTTACTTTTTACATACTAGTTTAGAAGTAGGATGACAGACTGCGTGGGATACATTGCGACCGCCTCGGGCGATCATTAGCTAATGTCGTATGTAGTAGGGAAGTATTGTGTGCTTTTAGGTATCTATTAGAGATTAATATTTATACATAATCCAACCGCGTTAATGAGACTGCCTCATTGATCTAATAATCGCAAGAGCTGCTTGGGAGCTTGGTTTTGATTCCCAGAAGAAGCAGTATCCATCCAGGTACTTCTCAAAGCAACCAAGCCCCGAGAGCACCTGCGTAACCCGAAACGACAGGGAACCATGCTTCCTTTCGAGCCAGTGCTCGAGCACTGGCCGGACCGCCTCGATAGTGACGAAGACGGTGGTAGGGCGTGAAAGCCTGTCCCGCCATTCCAGGACCTAACGAAGCTTATAGACCGGTTAAAGCTAATTTAACCTTGAAGCGTATCAGAGCCAAACCAATCTTATAGCATATCAGAGTTCTTTTTTTGTTCCGGGTTGACAATTCCTCATTGGAATCTGGTTTTGTGTCTGATTTATGGTAAAATAATAAGAACCTGTTGCTGTCCCACTGCAGGGCAAAGTTGTTTTCATACAGAGTAGGTACGAACATTAATCACCACGCTTGCTCAAGACGAGTTATTTATTTATTTATTATATACTTTATTGTACACCACAATTACGTGGGCTACAACCGGAGGATCAA
Source organism: Orthosia gothica (assembly GCA_949775005.1). Taxonomy (NCBI): domain Eukaryota; kingdom Metazoa; phylum Arthropoda; class Insecta; order Lepidoptera; family Noctuidae; genus Orthosia; species Orthosia gothica. The sequence continues at coordinate 30,481,757 of OX459042.1, read as the reverse complement.
AAAAAAAGCAAAGGTTATTTAATAGAATTTAATTATACTAAAAGTTACAAGTTAATTATTTCTAAAAGATTGACAATGATCGAAGTGTGAATCAAAAGTGAATCTGGGTCCGCGTTTCCGATATTGCGAAACCTCTGTTGTCGTCGTCGCGCGGCACGCTCCTGCTGATGCTGCACTGCGTGGTCGAGCCGTGTGCAGTGTTGATTTGGGTCGATGCTGTCTCGGCGATCCTCATAGATTAGCACCGCGTAACACCTCCCCCCGAAGAGCAGCCACCACCGATGATTTTCGTAGTAAATTGAGGTGGGGGTTGGTTGCAGCTTATCCTCTCTTTAGGTTCTGGAAGAGCGTAAATTCTTTCTGGACGCCTTGGGTGACATTGTGGTTCCTCGTCTGGAGTCTTCTTGGCTTTTGACCAGTACCGTCGGTAGATAAAGTAACCCATGAGTGCACATGCACCGGTTAGTGCTATGTACATTGGAATCGTAGTGTGGTAGATTCCGTAGTCGTTCGTCGCTGGAATATGTGGCTGTTGTTGCATTATCTTCATATTGGCTGCATGTAGGTGGTCCAAGTTTATTGAGTTCAGTTTTAGTGTCGGGACTGGAGGCTGATTGTCTACGTCTTCTACAGGTAGGTCCATAATCTTCAATACGTGACCCTTCAGACGATTTTTCTTATTGGCGATAGTGATCTGTGGTGTCTCTATGTAACAGTCCTGCGGTATGGTGAGTAAGTAACTTCCTTGAACTTCTTTGTACAGGTCTTGTCCACAAGAGAGATGAACCTTCGTGGGAACCGGGAAGCTGATGGTGTAGTGTCTGTCGTCAAGTTCCTCGTACGCTGGCTGGTCCAAGGTGATAGCGACAGGTTTGCATTTAGAACTTTTCTTTTGCGTGTTGATGAGTTCGTGTATGCAATCTTGTGAGAAATGGCTCTGTAGACTTCGTTTCTCCTCGCATATGAACCACTTGTTGGTCTTCGGGCATTCAGCCTCTATGTTCTTAGAATCTTTCTGGAAGGTGGCTAGGAAAGGAGAGGATGGAATGAGGACTTCGTGATATTTGTTAGGTATTATTGATAACTTATATAGATCGTATGTTTGCGGTAGAAATATTGGAAACTTATATACTATAACTATATTATTTCTCATATAATATGAACCTAACTTAATTATATTATAATATTCTCTTATATCTATGTCTACTATTTCCTCCCTGCTATATAAACTTGTTAATTTATTTAGTATAGCGCGTATTTCGTCTATGCTGAGAATAGAATGATGCATTGTAGAGGTCTTTATAAATGCTAGAACATTCTGTAGCCGGTTTAGTTCCTGTGAAATTGCATCTACGTTGTCGCTGAGGATAATAAGTATTTGGGCTAAATGTGCGTACTTTATCAAATCATTATCTTTATCTGCGTTGCTTTCGTTAATTCTATTTAGTAGGGCTGCCATTTTTCCCTGGTTATCTGCAATATCGTCGATCATTTTAGAGTATTGAGCGGACATCTCTTTTGTTAGACTAACATGCTGGTTGAATTCAGTAACTAATTTGTGTTCATCGTTTTCGAGAGATTTTATAGCTTGATTATAATGTAATGCGTCAGTATAATCTAAATTTCCTGTAATGCTTTTCACAACACTACCGAGGCCATCTATGAGCCCTCTTTTTATACGAGTTATCTCGAAGGACTTTAATTGTTCGGATACGCTATTGAGTTTGGATCTTAGATAGTCTATATGAGGCTGGAATAATGATTTGGTTTGGTTATTAAGATTAGGGCTGCTGGTTAGTAGTTGGCTATCAATAGAGTTTATTTTATCTTGTAAAGTGTCTAAATTAACGTATTGTATGAAGGAATGGTGGTGTGATAAGATCTTAGCTGGGCCTAATTTAAAGGGTACAATCCCGGGTCCATCGTCCAGGCTCTCAAGTCTTATTTCTTGAGACAGAGATGTTCGCAGAAACAGGTGCAGGATCAGGAGCTTCCTGCAACAATCGGGCGGTTTTAGGAACCCTTTTTAGCCTGGACTTCGCAACAGGACCGCGTTTCTTCCTTGTATAGATGTGGATAGGGAGGTCCGCCATAACAACGTCATGAGTGTATCGAGGAGCTAATTTTTGCCTGGAAGCAAATGGATTCTTTACAAAAATCTGTTGTTCAGGTGGGTAGTCGACTTCTGGTTCGCGTTGAAGGTTACGACTATCAGTAGACTCCTTGCGGGTTTCGATACATAGCTCGTGAATTGCATTATATGCAGTAGTCATTTTCTCTTTATGACTAGTCATATACTGCTGTAGCAAATGAGCGGATAAATCTAAGTCGAAGGAATCGCGGGGATCAAAATGTCCGGTAATAACTTCGATAGGTTTACATTTTGTGAAACTATGGATACTGCTATTGTAAGCTAGGAGGGCGTAGGGCATGAGGTTAGTCACGGATTCACCTTTTTGACTAAATTTAAGGATGCGAAGGTGCTCTAATATGGTAGCGTGGAATCTCTCAACTATACCATTTTCATTCGGGGTATGTGGTGCTACCTTATGGTGTTGAATCTTGTGTAACCTTGTGAATTCTGCAATTAGTTGGTTAGTAAACTCTGTCCCGTTATCAGTAACGATGGTAGATGGTATTCCATGGTGAGTGCAGAAGCTAAGAAATGCTTGTACTACACTTATAGCTGTTCCATCTCTTAAGTAATAAGCCTGAGCATACTTTGAAAATGAGTCTACTAACGTTAGGAACTTTTCGCTTTGAATAGTTAATAGATCGAGGTGTACTATTTCAAATGGTTTACTTGCTGGTGGAACTACTTTAAATTGTTGTTTGGTTGGATTGCGGTCGTACTTTGCCTGGCCGCAAATAGTACATTCATTAATAAATTTCGTTATATGTTCGCGCATTTTCGGCCAGTAGTACTTGTGAGATAGAGCTAAGTAAGTTTCGTTAATACCCCTGTGGTTAGTTTTCCCATCATGATGCTTGTTAATAATTTCCTGTTGCCTCAAGTACTCTCTAACGTTATCCAATTCCTTTTTGGTTAACGTTAAGTTCATTGATGAATTTTTAAAGTTCTTTTGAATAATGGGAATTATTGAGTACATGCCTAAAGTTGGATTTATTAATAGCCCTGTTTTAATTTTAGGATGGACGTATTCTTTTATCGCATTAACTACTTCCTCCTCTAGATTTGATTCTGACACCTGAATGTTAATTCGTGTGTGGGTGTCAAAGGGTTTAGTTACAATTGTTCGACCCTTTAAATCTCCTACTATATTAAAAATAATCTGTTTCGTAAACTTGTTTAATGGATCGTCAGAAATGGGAACCTCTAGGATGGGGTTCTCATTATCTGTGTGGACTGTAGCGGTACCCGAGTCATCCGCGGGTTCCGTAGCCGTAATGGTTCTAGAGTCATCAAGGGCAGGATTATTTTCTGTAGGGTTAGCTACAATAGACATTAGTTCTTCATTATTAATTTCAAGCCGTGATAAAGCATCCGCATTAGTATTGCATTTACCCTGTTTGTATTCTATTGAAAAATCAAATTCACTCAGTTTTAGCCGCCATCTTGTGAGTCTCGAATTGGGTTCCTTCAAGTTCATGATCCATTGAAGGGGCTTATGGTCGGTAATTATTTTGAATCTTCTACCGAATAAGTATGGCCTAAAATATTTGGTGGCCCAAACGATTGCTAACAATTCCTTTTCAATGGTACTGTAATTTAACTCGCTAGAGTTTAAAGTACGTGAAGCGTACGCTATGGGTTTATCTGAGCCTATTACTCCCTGGGATAGGACGGCGCCGATCGCAACGTTAGATGCGTCGGTTGTTAGAATGAACTCTTTATTGAAATCTGGATATTGCAGAATAGGGTCGTTAGTAAGGAGTTTTTTACAGTGCTCAAAGCAATTAATGTATTTTTGATCCAAAGTTATTTTGCTACCCTTTTTTAAACATTGAGTTAGTGGTTTAGTTAATTTAGCAAAATCCGGGATGAATTTCCTATAATAGCCGATCAGGCCGAGAAAACGTTTGATGTCTGTTGCTGTTTTAGGAAGAGGGTAGTTTTCTATGGCTTTAATTTTGTCTGGATTTGGCTTGACACCTTCGTTGCAAATGATGTGGCCTAGAAAGCTAGTTTCTAACTTTAAAAATTCGGACTTATCCATTTGAATTTTAAAGTTAGATTCTCGCAATCTTTTAAATACTTTTTCCAGGTTATTAATATGCTCCTGCAGGGATGTACTGAAAACTACAATGTCATCCAAATATACCAGACAGATGTGGTTTAGGTCTCTAAGGATATTATCCATAACCCTTTGAAATGTAGATGGAGAATTTTTAAGCCCCATCGGCATTCTAAGGAATTCATAATGGCCATTTTCCACATTGAACGCCGTTTTGTGTATATCTTCAGGGTTCATTTCGACTTGATAGAACCCGCTGGCCAAATCCAGGGTACTAAAATATTGGCATTTACCTAATTTGTCTAATACGTCTGTAATGTTAGGTATGGGATACTTGTCATCAATCGTTTTCTCGTTGACTTTTCGGAAATCCACGACAAGTCGCCATTTAACCTTGCCAGAAGCATCCGCCTTTTTGGGTACGATCCAAATAGGGGAACTCCAGGCCGAATCTGATGGTCGTATTATATTTTGATCAAGCATTTTACCTATTTGATCTCTGACTTCTTGTCTGTGGACATAGGGATATCTATAAGTTTTAGTGTGTACTGGAATTTCATCAGTTGTTCGGATGCTATGTTTTACTTTATTTGTGAATGTCAATGATTCGCCTTCGAGATAAAAGACGTCGGCATAGTTCGCACAGAGGTTTTTTAAGTTAGCAAGTTCCTCTGGGTTTAAATGTTCCGTTCTAAGACGAGAAAGTACGGCATTAACACGATCTGATGGAATTGCAGTATGTTCAACTTCAACGTTAAATAACTGGGCTTCTACGGGGCGGTCCATTGAAAAGATGATGTCGTTACACGTTGGGTTAGTGATCTCCACCCAGCCACGGTTATTTTTTACACTAGTTATGCAGTTTGAAATTAAGCAACTAGAGATGACCTGATCCTCGATCATTACTTCACCGTCCAACGTATTAATAGGTACTCTAACTAACTTGGATGAATTAGCTGATATTATATCCTCGTACAAATTGGCATTGCGTGAATCATACATCTGTATAGGTAGTTGTGCATTCTGGGTTATTAGTAATTTACGGTTAAGATCGATTTTACTTCTCCAATTTTCAAGCAAATCAAAGCCTAGGAGTCCGTCGAAGTAATCATGAAATTTGTAAACGAATAATGTAACATCTGAATGTTCGTTTAATTCTGAAAAGCATGGCAAAGTAATGGAATAGTCATTCTTAGACGTCCCGTGAACATTTGTTACTTCGAATGGCTCATAGTTTAGTGGCATATGGTTAAAATATTTGCTTACGGCTTCTGGGCTTATAAACGATTGATTAGCTCCCGTATCAATTAGTAACTTAAGTGGTGGATCCTGGATCTGAATAAACCCGAGTTGCCTCTGTATATGAAAGTTGAGCTCTATTTTGGTTTTTCTAATTTGGATACCTTCTGAAAATTTTCAGTAGGTTGGGTATCTTGGTCTACCTCTTTTACCGAAGGAGTGTCGTGGTAGGGATGTGAATCCTCATAATATCCAGGTTCGGGGTACTGTTCGTTGGTATAATAGCAATCTTGTTCGTAATCGGCATAGTACCAATTACTATAATCATAGTCGTAGTCTAAGTCGTTGAAATTAATCTCGCGTGTCCTGAAATGGTTGTTCGGAGGTGGATTACCATACTGTCTCCAATCGTGACCTGAGGGTGGCAAGGTTTTGGGCACAAAAGGACTGACGCCGCTCATTGGCTTAGGCGCGTTATTATAACTTGATTGTGGTTGTGACTGAGGTCTAGGAGGCATTTTAAAAACGTTACTTTGCGGGTGATAATTTGGCAAGGGGGCGCGCATCATTTGTTGTGTACGAGTTAAGCCACGGGGTTGCTGTTGCGTAGGCATGCTAGGTCTCCATCCTTGAACATAAGGCTGCATTGACTGCTGTCGCTGCGGGCCAGGCGTATTGAACGCAAATTGTCTCGATGGTCCAGGCATGACAGGAACGTTAAAAGGGTTTACTTTGGGGGTGAAATTGTTCAAGGGTAAATGATGATTTGGGTGCGGTTGAACCCAGTCCTTTCTACTGGGTCCTCCCTCATTGCGGTGTTGCAGGTAAAGCGTGTTTAGTTCATCTTGCACGTATTCCAATGCCTTTTCCATGGACTCTGGGCGCATGCAACGTATTCTAGAGCCTAGGGGGTCTTTTAGACCCCTCAGATAAGCTTGAAGGGTTAACTTTTTATATAGCAATCGTTTAGCCTCAATAGTGGTGTTAACTGTCTCGTGAAGCGAGATATAAGTCATTATGGTGCTAAATAAATTTTGACACCTTTCATAGAATTCTTGAGGGCTACTGGAACCCTGGGTTTGCAAGGATAAGTCGCTGTATAAAGCGGTCTCATCTCGATGGTCAGCAAAGTTATTGATCAGAGCGGATCGAATACCCTGCCAGGTATCCGGGATACCATTGGAATTAATATGCCTAGCAGCGGGTCCCGTAATCTTATTCAAAATTCCGTTAAGGAGGGCTAAATTCGTTAGTTCATAACCTTGTGCGGTTTTAAAATAAGTAACTACCAACTGGTCGCATATGCTAATGAAACGGGTTAGTACGTGCGGGTTTCCGTCGAACTCCGGCACTAATCTTAGGGATTTATAAATCGTGTCTACGTCGTCGCTCGACATCGCGCCTAAATTCCTGTTCTCGTCTGTAGCCGCGAGCCTACTCCTACTTCGGTCACTATTTTCTAACCTATCAGATCGATATTCCATAGGATGGAAAATCTTGAACGCTAAAACTTACACACACGCAAAAATTATAAGAAAAAAAATAATAATATCATGAACATAGATTGGACAGGATATAAGAATATAGTAAGGATTAACTTAGGGCTTGAGATATTCAAGGAGACTTAAGAGTTAGGTAGGCAAGGACTTGAAAGATTCAAGGACTTACAGCATTGCTTCTTCTTGACGAATCGAGAGTCGGATTCTCCTCTGGTCTGCAGCTCCCGTAGGTTCGGATACCCGTAGACTAATCGTTCGATACGACACTGACTCTACTTTACTGGTATCCTACCGACTGCGCCAATTACGTGGGCTACAACCGGAGGATCAAAAAAAAAGCAAAGGTTATTTAATAGAATTTAATTATACTAAAAGTTACAAGTTAATTATTTCTAAAAGATTGACAATGATCGAAGTGTGAATCAAAAGTGAATCTGGGTCCGCGTTTCCGATATTGCGAAACCTCTGTTGTCGTCGTCGCGCGGCACGCTCCTGCTGATGCTGCACTGCGTGGTCGAGCCGTGTGCAGTGTTGATTTGGGTCGATGCTGTCTCGGCGATCCTCATAGATTAGCACCGCGTAACACCACAAAAAACATACAGGACAAAAGTTCACAATAACAAGTTATGCGATTTCAGACGAACAATACTATATAAGGCCAGGTTTTCTCACGATGTTTTCCTTCACCGATGTCATCAATCTCCAAGATGAACTTAGAAAGTATACCTTTGATATGAATTGAAAAAATCACATTGGTACTTGTCCGAATTTGAACCGACGATTACAAGCACAAGACTCGAGGTCTTAGCCACAAGGCCACCACAACATTATCACAATTTTTAATATCAACATTTGCTCTATAACCTCATTTCATAAAAATAAGCAAAGGTTTTGTATTCATCCATTTTACAGGATGAAGGAAATAACTCTTTATAAATAGCATCTCAGGCCGGCTTGAACAAGGGAAAGGTAAAACAATTAGATTGCGGTAAACATAATTAAAATGTCATTTTGTCTTTGTTGACTTCAAAGGTTGACAGAGACACAATGATCTCTTGTGTTCAGCAATAATTAATTGTATTTTGTGATTTAGCTCGTGGTTACAGGCGCACGTCTTGCCCCCTGAAGGTTCTCGGATTATCGAGGCGGGGGGGCTCAGTAGCCGTGGCTTGGTCACTAACGGTGAAGCGAAGAGGAACCCGAGGAGGGGCCGCTCGTCAGGACTTTTGCCGATATGCCGACGAACTAGCGGCAAATAAGTAGGTTGCGGTGCTGCTTGGCAACAGAAGCGATATCTTAACTGAGGCAAGCCGCGATGTCGTATGGGAGGCATCACGGTTGAGGGTAGGAGGCTGCGGTGGGAAAGGAGCTGTACCGGTATTGGGGTGCGTCGCTCTCTCTACCTTCCGCGGCCTGGACTTGGTCGCGACCGTCTGATGGCGGCCGAACAATGGTAGGTGGCGGGGCCTTTGACCTGACCCGTTACAGAGGGACTAAGGGTGCCATACACGGGGACGTCTGGCGCACATGTGCTGGTTTGGTCCCGGGGTGGTCACGGCGTACAATGTGTTCTGGTGCGCTGGTGATGGGGGTACTTCCCAGAGGAGGGTCCGTTAACAGGCAACCACGGCGAATTCGCGGTAAGTGCTAATGCGTGCCCGTGTTCCCGCCATAAGTGAAACAGGAGGACACCGTGGAGTTTTAGTGGGTTGGAGTCCCACATAACTGCACTATCTCGCCGTGGTAGTGCAGTATGCATGAGCATTAACAAAGCAAAAAAAAAAAAACGCTCTTGTCGATTTTCAACGCTTGCCAAGGTCAGCCAGTGGATGGTGGTCATCTATTACATTCAGAGACTGCTCCGTACTTTGGAAAGCACGTATAACTGTTGGTTCTGGCTTTGTCATATATTACGTTCACAGTAGGTACGTGTAGTCAGCAGCCAGTAAATCTGATACCAGGTACTGCTATCCTGTTACTCAGTACTGAGTAATGTATGCTTTATGTTAAATACTGGCATCTACTGCCATCCGGTAAGACTTTTTTTATTTAAGGGGGTTTTGCTCTTGACTCTAGTCTAGGTCAGAGGTGACAGAGACAGAGTCTACGATGGAGTGAGCTTACCCAGAAGAAGCCTGTTCACTCCAACTTTGAAGAGATTCGGGTTGAATGCGTTCGGAAACACGGACGCAGGTAGTGAGTTCCACTCATTCCCTATGCGCATTATGAAGGATGTTTGGAAGCGCTTGGTGCGAATAAGTGGAATGGCAACCAGGTAAGGATGGTAACTTGCAGTGCGTCTAGATGCGCGATGGTGGAAGGGGTCGGGGTGGTAAGGGGGGAAGAGAGGGGTAAACTGGAAGCCAATCCCAATATAGTTGCGCAAAAGCCTTGTTTGACTTTCCGTGCAGTCGATGCAGTTTTATAGAGAAATTAACATAGTTTTTTTAAACATAAACGGAAATCCACAGATACTTAACTCGGTTGCAACACATAGGACATCGACATAAAACAGAAAAAAAAAACAAATTCTAAACTACACAATTAATAGTAAAAGAAATGTTTGTTCTATAAGCTTATTTCCGGGCAGCCTCTAGCCGTGGTTATGTTGCGGAGTGACCGCGGGCGTTTCACCAGATTGGTTCCAGTGCTACACCGCACGCCGTCCGCCACGCCTTTTTACAAACAATTACAGTTCTCTACACTTATTGTTGAAGATTTTTCTTGAAAATAAAAAGTTGTGGGTCCTAGTGTTATCACATGATAATGTTATCCTTTGATGACTTAGGTTTGAAGGATTATAAGCATATATCATCATTCTTCCCCTATGTAAATTATGTTTTTTATTCTGCCACTGTTCTTTTCTAATTAATTTCGTTGTGGAATCCAAGATAGTTGAATCGTTTTTCCAGGATTTGTCCAGCTTCACCGATTCGATGATTTTCTGGTTGTCACCACTGTTTATTCCGGCTTTCAAGATTTGGTATGGTTGGGCGATGTGTGACGAGCTTGTCCCAATAAATTATATAAGAAATGTTTGTTCTAAAAGCTTATTTCCCGGCAGGCTCCAGCTGTAGTTGTGTTTCGAAGTGAAAGCGGGCGTTTCACCAGATTGGCTTCAGTGCTGCACCGCAAGCCGACCCCCACGCTTTTTACCCGACTGCCAAAGGAGGGTAATGTGTTGATCAGTCTATGTATGTATGTATGTATATATGTATGTATGTTTGTTCCTATATGGCATTCCAGAGACCAAACGCTTTGGCCGATTTTGATGATTCATAAGTCAATAGATTCGTCTTAACCCTGCGAGTGTCATAGGCTACATTAAATTTGGACAATAGAAAAATGGCGGTTTTTCGGGCGCTATATTGTGGGGGCCCAAATTTTTTTTTTCTTCCAAACCCATCGTGTTGGGTATCAAAATAAAGGGTTTTAAGAGGTAATTTCAAAAATGTAAAACACTTATATGTTTAAATGTTTCTAATTCGAAAAAAACTTAACTAAAAAGTTATAAATAAAAAAAGTTAAATCAAAAAATCAAAAAACCCGACTGCTTCAAAAGCGAACTAAAAAGTCGAAAACAAGGAAAAAATCATGCTGTGCAGGAGGAGGATACATCTGGTTTTGGTCAGCCAGCTCGCGCGTATGTATCCTCCGACTGCACAGCATGATTTTTTCCTTGTTTTCGACTTTTTTCATCCGTATCCGTATGAAAATATAGTTCAAGATGTACAGAAGTGGATACAATGCGTGCGGCGCGTTCGGCGCGGATAGCGCGGGGTCAAGAGAAAATGCGATGACTGCGGCGCGTGCGGCGAGTGCGGTGCGTCTAGGTGCGCGTTCACCTTAAGGCGACAAAAGGTGCACAACAACCGTTGCGTAACCTTGAAGATCAACCCTAGTGACTGTTATTATTTAGCCACGAGTTTTATGCTATGTGATATTGGGCCCTAAGCATATTTTTAAATTTTTAATAGGGATGTTACCTGGGTAGTAAAAATATAGTTATATTTAGTTCGTCAGTGAGATTATCAATTAATATTGTACCCGTAATTTTTGCTTAATCAAATAAATAAAAACAGCCCAAGATAAAGCGCGTCAAATTTCAGAGGTAGGGGCTTGTGACGTCACTTTGTCAGTAGCACACCATGACATCGCACGATATATCAACGCACTGTATCTTCGTATTTTTTTGTTTACGCGGCAAAAGAAAAATACGTGTCCTATATTTTTGGGTTATCTAAATGACGGACTAAATATATATTTTTAGTCAACTACCCTATTAAATTAGTTCTTTTTGGTCCCATTAATACCCATACACCATAATTATAGTTACGAATATAATCGCTAACATGATTGCAGTCAAGTTTCATCCCAACATATTGTTCACCCTCTTCATAACACCTTACAGCAACAAATATTTATTAACCCTTCGCTCGTCCAGATTAGTGCACCAAAATAATCGATGGCATAGTTGAAAACTGGTAAGTTGAGCAAAGTTTTCGAATCTTTTAGCTTGTTTGTTTAATTATAAATTTGTACTAGCGAGCAGCTCTTCACACATGTTTACGGTATGAAACAACAACAATGTTGCTGTTGTTGTACGAGAGATTTACGTGATTAGAAAATATAAGCTCGATACTCTATTTGGATTCTGGAGGTTTTGATTTTTCTTTGCAGCTGTAGTTTGAGATTGTTAGATTCTGCGTTCAATTAGATTTGGTTTTGTTTTTGTATCGCTAATTCGATATGACTATTTTGATATATTAAATTCTTGACGGATTTATAAATTGTCGAGTGTTTAGGCACTCAAAAACGCAATGGTGATAGTGCGTTTTTCAATCTGAATTTCTCAATAACAACTCGTATCTTGCAAGAACGAAACGATAGCGATTTTTGCGCAATAATCGCCTTTAAATAAGTGCATTTAACAAACAGCGAGCTATTAGCAAACGATTGTGCAGGACCTACCATACCTACACTGTAAGTAATTCCGACTTTTTTGACATAAAGGGTTTGATTGCTGTTTCTTACGTTATAATTTTGCCGGTTTATAATAACAATATGCTCGCCCAAATATGGAGCATAACGTAGTAGACTTATTAATGACAAAAATGAGGGAAATAAAAAAAAAAACATAAAACGTATATGAATTTTATATATTATTATTTTGTATGAATATTCATTTGTGTGAATTGAGGGTGATAACTATATCTGCTTTAAAAAAAAACTTTATTGGTTGAGACTTTAATGCAGTGCATAGTTTTCTGTTTTTTTTTAAATCCTATAGGCTTGCGCTTGACCACTATCTCACCTGATGGTAAGCGATGATGTGGTCGACGATGAAACACCTATTCACTCTTGACTTAAATACCCCCAGATTGTAGCTGTCGGGAAACACAGACTCCGGCAGGTGTAATATATTAATTGAGTAGTTAGTCTATGATTTTAGAATATGATGTAAGTCGTCTATGGTAAGCTCTCTCTTCTCTCTGCATCCTGGAACCACAGCAGTGTCGTAGGTTGAATTAATAATAAAAGTGATTTATCGTAATGCAGAAACCCTTTTATTAAAACATATTTACAAGGCGCAGCCGGTAAGTGAGTAATGTTTATGAAGTAACATAGTAATACTATCATTGTCACAATAAAATGGAAAACCTCAAACAACCTCCGCCATCGCAATTTCATGGCGAACTGAAAGAAAATTGGAATAGATTCAAGCAAAAATTTATGCTTTACTATAAGGCTAGTGGCTATGAAAGTAAAAAAGTTATTACCAACGACCAAAAGGTAGCACTCCTATTACACACAATTGGTGATGAAGGTCTAGAGGTATACAACACGTTTGAAAAGGAGCAGGGAGAGGATGAGACGCTTGAATGGGTATTGGAAAAATTCGAGTCCTACTGTACACCATTTCAAAACGAAACAATGGTGAGACATACATTCTTCAAAAGAGAAAAGAAAGACAATGAAACGTTTGACGAGTTCGTGACGTCGCTGAAGTCGCTATCAATGGATTGCTGTTTTGGGGATTTAAAAGAAAGTCTCATAAGAGATCAAATAGTTAGAGGCATTAGAGACGCGAAAATCGCAGAAAGATTACTCAAAGAACAGAATCTGGACTTAAAGAAATGTATACAAATATGCAAATCCTCAGAAATGGCTAACAGACAGGTGAAACAATTACAAGACGAAGAAAATACAGTTGGAGCAGTGATAAATACAAGAAAAGCAAAGAAGAATACTAAAGGGATAACATCAAGAGACAAAATCAGATATTCAGCAACAGTCAACTTCTAAAGAAGAAATAAATTGTTACACGTGTGGCTACAAGCATGGTTTTAGGTATCCAGCCTACAAAGCTCAGTGTAAATTCTGCAATGGATACGGGCATTATGCTAAAATGTGTAGAAATAAAAAAGTGAAAATGATTAATAGAAATAGTGAAAGTGAGTCTGACGATAATCCTGTGTTAGGTATGATCATGGTAGGTAGTGTAACCAAATGTTTAACAGAAGCTCTTCAGATCAATAACAAAATTATAGACTTCAAAATAGATACAGGGAGTGATTGTGATGTGTTACCCCTGAGTTATGAAGAAAAGTTGAAATGCAAGGGCATGATTAGAGAAAATTTGAATAAGTTATATAACTATGATGGTTCTTTAATAAACTGTGTTGGTACTATTACGTTGGAATGCAAGTTAATCAATGATAAGAATGTGACACTAATTTTTCATGTAGTAAATAACAAACAATCTTGTCCAGTGTTAGGTCATAGTACAGTATTCAAATTAGGTATTATAGAAAGAAAATACTTGAATAAAATAAAAAAGGAACAAATTGATAGTAACTACAGTGAGATGATTAGTGAGTATAAAGAGTTATTTGATGAAAATAGAATTGGTGCATTGAAGGGAGTAGAATATTCTATAAAATTAAAAGAAAACAGCATGGGAAGAATCTGTCCACCAAGAAGTATACCAATAGCTTTACATAAACCTCTAAAAAAAGAACTGTTAAAATTAGAAAAGTTAGGTGTTATAGAAAAAGTCACTGAACCCACAGAATTTGTCAGCAATATTGTGATCGTCAAAAAGCCCAGTGGTCAAATTAAACGTGAACACTTTAAATTGCCTACTTTTGATGAAGTGTCCGCTAAGATGACAGGGGCAAAAATATTTAGTAAATTAGATGCTTCAACAGCATTTTTTCATGTGAAATTAAATGAAGATAGTTCAAGGCTTTGCACTTTCTGTACTCCTTATGGAAGATATTGTTTTAAGAGACTACCTTATGGTCTGTCATCGGCACCAGAGATTTTTCATAGGCAGTATTGTCAGTTATTTGAGTCAATTGAAGGTTGTGAGGTATTTATCGATGACATTGTTATATATGCAGAAAATAAAAAGTTACATGATAAAATACTTAGACAAGTACTGGAAAAAGCAAAAGAAAATGGTATTCAGTTAAACTTTGGTAAGTGTCTATTTGGGGTGTCTGAAATTACATATCTTGGTCACATTTTGAGTCAGGAAGGAATAAAACCAGACCCAAAGAAAATAGAATGCATATTAAATCTAGAAAAACCTAAAATTGTTAAAGAACTTCAAAGAATATTAGGGATGATAACCTATATAGCAAAGTTTATTCCATCTATGTCTCAGGTGTGTAACCCATTAAGACAATTAATTAAAAAAGGTTCAGAGTTTAATTGGACCAGGGAACATGATGTGGCATTTTGTAAACTTAAGGAAATATTGACATCTGAGCCAGTATTACAATTTTACAACCCAGATAAAACATGTGTTGTCTCTGTTGATGCTTCAAAAGATGCATTAGGAGTAGTGTTATTACAAAGCAACTTGCCAGTTGCATATGCTTCCAAAGCTATGACCAATACACAGAAAAATTATGCTCAGATTGAAAAGGAACTACTGGCCATAGTCTTTGGTTGCACTCGTTTCCATCAATTTATTTATGGTAAAACTGTTCTAGTACAAACTGATCATAGGCCATTAGAGTCCATATTTAATAAACCTCTGTGTGAAATACCATTAAGGTTACAGAGAATGAGAATGCAATTACAAAAATATGATTTGGTTGTAAAATATAAGCCAGGTAAAGAATTACTCTTGGCAGATACATTGTCTAGAGATGTTAATAATATGTCAGAAGAAAACATTGTTATTGAAGATTTGTATGAGTGTCAGTTTAGTATGGTGAAAACTAACTTAAGTATATCTAACTATAAATACAATCTATTTAAAGAAGAAGTTAGAAAAGATAAAGATTTACAATTACTAATAGAATATATAAATAATGGTTGGCCAAATAGTGTAGATAAAATACCAGAACCTCTAAAACCATATTTCAATTTTCAAGAACAGCTATTTGTATATGACAATTTAATTTTTAAAAATATTTGTTTAGTGGTACCAAAGTCTCTGAGAAATGATATGTTACAAAGAACCCATTACAACCCTCTAGGCATAGAAAAGTGTAAATCAAGAGCAAGGGAATGTATTTACTGGCCTAAAATGAGTAAAGATCTTGAAAAAAGTGTTTTGGAATGTTCTGTATGTGAAAGATTTAGAAAGAATAACAGTAAAGAACCAATGATTATAAGAGAAATGCCCAATAAACCATGGTCTGTAGTAGGAAGTGATGTATTTTATTATAATGGAGATCCATATATTATAATTGTAGACTATTTTAGTAAATATTTTGAAGTAATTAAACTTTCAAACTTGTCAACAGAAAATACAATTAAAATTATCAAAACCAATTTTTGTAGATTTGGCATACCAGATATACTATATACAGATAATGGTACTAACTATGTTAGCTATAAATTTAAGGAGTTTGCCAAAGAGTGGAATTTTGTTCATAAAACCAGTAGTCCATATCATCACCAATCTTTTAGGTTAGCGGAAAGATTTGTACAAACTGTTAAAAATATATTTAAAAAAGCAGACTATGAAGGAAAAGACAAATATTTAGCATTGCTGGAATACAGAAATACACCTATTTCTAAAGAATTAAATTATAAGTGTCCTTCAGAATTGTTAATGGGGAGAAAAATTCAAGGATTGTTGCCTACTATATGCCATAATGATAAAGAAAATTATGAAAATTGTAATGTGCAGTCAAAATTGTATAAGAATGCATTGAAACAAAAAGTATACTATGATGAAACACAAGAAAATTGAAGCATTTAGCTAAATACCAAAAAGTTCTTATATCAGATGAAACAAGCAAAAAACCATTATCATATGCTCAAGTTCTACATAGGAATGAACGTCCAAATTCATACACAGTTTTGACTGAAAAAGGTAAAAGGTTAGACAGAAATAGAAGGGATATAATAGAGAGTAAAAATACTGATAAATTTATTATAAAAAAGGAAGTAGATATAGATGAAAGTCATACTGATTGTAATGAAGATAACATAGATAGAGTTAATGATACAGAAATTACAGACATGACATCTGATAGTAAAATTAATTCAGAAAATACAGTTAGTAAGTATGTAACTAGATCAGGCAGAAATGTAAGAAAACCTGGTTATTTGTCTGACTATCTTTAGTTTACTTTGTCTAATAAATACTTATGTATTTATTTAATTGCATTGCTTGATTGTTACTAGTAGGTAGATGATACACAAAATTAAATCTACAGCAATTATTTTGGATAAATACATAAGATAACTAATTGAATCATACTGCTATAAATATATATATATATATAAAATACTAATATCCTACTACTTAGAAAAATATAATCTTTACTCTAACTGAAGAAAAGGGAGATGTAATATATTAATTGAGTATTTAGTCTATGATTTTAGAATATGATGTAAGTCGTCTATGGTAAGCTCTCTCTTCTCTCTGCATCCTGGAACCACAGCAGTGTCGTAGGTTGAATTAATAATAAAAGTCATATTTACAGCAGGGAATTCGACTCCTTACGCATAATGAAAGTGTGCCCAAAACGTTTTGTGCGTATGGGTGGGATATCCACCATGTATCGACGACGCATCGCCGTACGTCTGGTAGTCCGATGATGGAACGGGCTGGGCGGAATCAGATCAAGCAATTCCATCGCACACTCCCCGAAATGCAACCGATAAAAAACCGTTGTAGTTGTATTACACTCAATAATGATTGTAAATGCAATCCTAAATACTTAATTAACGTGTGGGCATCGGCTCTTATTAATAACCCCTTTTTATTAATATGCATAGGTATAACGGTGGATCTTATTAATAAAACCGCCTGTAAATAACAAAACCCTCATTTCACATAAAACGGAGCACTTAAAAATGATCAGTTAATCAGCAATAATACAACAATGGCGGTAATGAATTAGTCGTTAAGTCTAACAGCTCGTAAGACAATTATAATGTTGGTTTAACCCGCAAATTAGCGAGCGTTAACTGAATGATTGTGTCATTAAGTGAGCGCCTCAATGGGTCTTTGTTTTAATTGTACGATTCGCGTGCGAATGAACGATATGTATGTATGAACGGCAGTTTTCAAAATGATAGCATGTATCTTCTTATTTGTGTATTTAATGAAGAATAGTTTGAGGTGGACCGATGAGCTGGTCAAAGTTGCGGCAATGCGCTGGATGCGCGACGCACGGGATCGGTCAATGTGGCTACGCCTGGGGGAGGCCTATGTCCAGCAGTGGATGTCTTTTGGCGGAAATGATGATGAGTTTGAGGTTTCCAGTAAAAAATCAGCTGCCTAAGAAATATAGTAAGATGATTCGAGGATTACATCTTCATGGTCAATTGATCTGCCTAGGCTCATACTTTTCTGAGATTTCTTAGCTTCGAGCTTCTAGTTCAATCGGACGCGGTTGATTACCAGTATTTTACATGGAGCGACTGCCTATCTGTCCTACACAACCCAGTTACTGGGTAAGACTGGTTGTCAGACTTTAGGGCTTTTAACCAGTAACGACTGTCAACTACAAAGGGCAGCTGGAACCATAACCATTATAAAAAACTGGCCAAGTGCGTGTCGGGCTTCATACATTTAGGGTTCCGTACCAAACCGCAAAATCAAGTTGGCTGTATCAGAAAAATGAGGGCATTACAAAGAATTATTTCAAGGCGAAGTTATAAAATCTTCGGAACAAAATTATTTATTCAACGAGCTCTAAACAACGATACCCCACTCGATCGGAAAGGCCATTTTGTTTACTAATGCTTAATTTTTTCTGTATGGGAGCCCTTTAAAAATATTTTTTGTCAATTTTTATGGCTTTGGGTTAGCATCTTGTTGAAGGTGTGTGCTTATACTGTGGAAATTTTTACACTGTAGCTACAACCGTTTGGATGTAAAACCTGTGTGACAGACGACGGACAGACAGACAGACGGACACGTATTTGACAGCAATAGGGTCAACTAAATGTTTAAACTGTGCACATTTAAATACTGTAACTCCAACCGTTTGATTGTAAAACCTGTGTGACATACGACGGATAGACAGACAGACGGACAGACAGATACTTGGGTGAGAGCAAAAGGGCTCCGTATGGACTCTTCGGATACGGAACCCTAAAAAGCGTTTTTCGATTCAACACATAGTCCATTGTAACGGGTGGACTGCAATTTAGCTTGCTATCGAGCAGTTTTTCATGTCCTAGACACCAATAAACAATCAGCAAACCGTCAACCAAACGGTGCCATTTCTTTTCGAACCATTCATTACGACAGATTTGCCAAACGAACATTTATGATGACATATCATTATTAAAAAAATAGATAGTTTCCTTCATATTCTCTCCACACCGGAAAGAACGAACGAATAGCGTCCCATTCTCATAAATGATCGCCGTGTTAAGTGAACTATTATGTCATTAATTGAACGCCTCATTGAGTCTCGTTTTAATTATCCGGCCCGAGTGTGGGCGTATGAATGGAGGGTATTGTTGAAAAATTGTGATGAGCTCATATTGCTAAAGTTTGTAGGTATGTTGGAGAATGGGGTGGGCATTAGGATGCTTCCAAAATTATTGAAATCACGTTTTTTTTTATTCTTTTCTGTCCCACTGCTGGGCAAAGACCTCCTCCACATTCTTCCAGCCAACTTTGTCCCTTGCCTTTTCTGGTCAGGAATGTGTCCAGATCGTCACACCAGCGTTTGTTAGGCCTGCGTCGCCTGAGATGCCCGTCATCAGGTACCCACTGCATGGCCATCATGGCCCATCTGTCCCCACGCATCCTGCATATGTGACCGGCACAGCCCCATTTTGCAGACTTATCACCGACATCAGCGATACCTGTCTTGGAGCGCATAAATGTGTTGCGGATTCGATCAGTCAATTTATTTGAAAATTAATTTGCAGTAAACTACGCTCCGTCGCTCTTTGGCACACCTTAAGTGGACTTCTAAACCTTGGTCAAGTTCCAAGTCTGAGCGACATAGACTAGGATAGGCAGGATACACAATATGTCGACGAGCTTACGCTTTAATGAAATTGGAAGGTCTAATTTTATTAAGCTGAACCTAGAGTTATTATTAGTTTGAAATCGCCAACATAATGCAAGCGTGTAAAGGAATTTAAGAGACTTATGAAATGGTCTGTAGTGGGATAGTTACTGGGAGTTGTCCCACTTCTGATGAGGAAGCAATTGGCTATCGACCAATATCTCGCTAAAGAAACGGACAAAATATATAGATCCCGGGTCAATAAAAGGGACACATATGTTAAAAGTTGATTGTCCACACTGCCGGCGAGAACTGTTTCACTACTAGCTTCTCGCAGCGACAAGAGCTATCAAAGATAATACTCACTCAGGGATGCTCGATTGGCGGTCAGAACTAACGCAGGTTTGCTCAGGACTGGCCGCGAGTGGTGCGAGTAATCGCCCGTCGCACAAGAATACTATCGAAACTACACACTCGCTTCTCACTGCTCGCCAACTCGTATCTAGTTTTATTCGATTCTCGCTGACCGTCGGCGGTGGGTCAAGTGCCACAAGCTGGTATTATTTTTTCTGTCTGAAAGACGCCTGAAATTCTGGCAACCTTATAATATCTGTATCCATAAGCCTAATTGTTTAGCAGAAATTAAATTGCGGATCAGTTTGGCGATGCTTGGGGGAGGGCAAATTCCAACAGTGGACATCTTTCGGCTGTAATGATGATAATGATGAAATTGCGGTTGCTTCGTATGATATTCAACCACATATTTTTAAGGAATTTGACCACTTTGTAATAGAACAGGCTAATAATTCATGATTTATTTTAGAATAATAATAATTATTGAATTTTTTGCTTTTGGTCGCGATTCTAGTTTATGTGTCATCCATTGTGAATAAAATAGAAGCGTAATACGACGCGTATTTTCCCCGAAAGGTGTACTATATTAGGTTCACTATTTTATCCGAAAATAACATTGATCACACGTGGAATATCTATGGAAGGCAGAGTTCAGCTATTCTCATAAGCCTCATACCGAGGAACGATGACTCTTGTTGCCATTTTCATGTGGTTATTATTGATTCTGGTAGGTATTCTTGAATAATGTGTAATAATAATTGTTTGAACACGAGGCGACGATGATGTTAAGTGTGGGTGGAACTCGATACTGTTGCCTACCTGGAAGGATTCTCTCGACGATATATTGGATATTGAAACGACGGTGTGTATTTATTATCCTGTTGGTCGTTGGCATATAAATATATTTATTATAGCTATGGTCGTTGGTCTAGTGGTTGCAAGCGCTTCTGCCAAGTATGTGGTCCTGGTTCTGTGTTAATTCCCAGATGTGTAATGTGTTAATAAGTTTTCTATCTGGGATTTCTCAGGGGCAGTCTGGAGTCTCGATCTGTGCCCGGTTGATGGCCAAAGGTTCGCATTTATTACATGGTACTATAACTAGATGGTAAGTGCCACTTACCACAGTGTCTCAGGACTAAAGTCTATGACCAGTGTGTGTTGCCAATGATGACATATGACTCTGAGACGTGGTCGCTCACAATGGGCCTCATCAGAAAGCTTACAGTCACCCAAAGGGCAATGGAGAGGGCTATGCTCGGAGTTTGCTTGCGTGATCGAATCAGAAATTTAGAGATCCGCAAGATAACCAGGGTTAACGATATAGCCAGAAGAATTGTCAAACTTAAGTGGCAGTGGGCAGGGCACATTGCTCGCAGAACGGATGGCCGATGGAGCAGAAAGGTTCTGGAGTGGCGACCGGGACCGGTAGACGTTGCGTTGGAAGGCCTCCCACCAGGTGGATCGATGACCTGGTGAAGGTTGCGGGGATCCACTGGATGCGAGACGCACGGGACCGATCAAAGTGGCGACGCTTGGGGGAGGCCTATGTCCAGCAGTGGACGTCTTTCGGCTGATATGATTCTGATAACTAGATGCAACATCATCATCATCATCAGCCTTTCAACGGTCCCACTGCTGGGACACAGGCATCCTCTCTTTGAGAGGGGGAATGGGCCATTATCCACTACGCGGGCCCAGTGCGGGTTGGTGGATGTCACATATCTTCGAATTTTTGGTTATAGGACATGCCGATTTCCTCACGTTGTTTTCCTTCACCGTTTTTAGAGCAGTGGTGATGAAAAATAATTTACACAAAGTAATGCGGCTGCCTGGGTTCAAACGCGCGACCTACGACACGTAAGTCTGGGCCACCACCGCTCCGCACGTACGTATAGTACGTACGTATAGATGTATTTCTGCCCAACCCTTCGGGAAAACAGTGTCCAGAAGATTTCATATAGATATTATATGGCCTTATTTGTACTATAAGAAAACTTTACATTTCAAGTAAATTGGAATAGATTTTCTTTTTACCTGACTGCCGAAGGAGGGTATAGTGTTTATTAGTCTATGTATGTATGTTTGTTTCTATGTGGCGTTCTAGAGACCAAAGCGTTGGCCGTTGGCCGTAAACTTGCGAGTGTCAAATGGCAATGATTTTGGCCACTATATTGTGGAGGCCGATTTTTTTTCTGCCAAACCCATCGTGTGGGGTATCATAAAGGCTTTTAAGTGATGTTTTCAAAAATAAATAATAAAAAAAAATGAAAATAATGCCTTGCAGTTGGAGGATATAGATACATCTGGTTTTGGTCAGCCATCTCGCGAATATGTATCGCGTTTTTCTTGTTCTTTACGTCTTTTTAGTTCGCTTCCTAAGCAGTCGGGTTTCATGGTTTTTTAATTAACTTTTTTCTGTTATTAACCTACTTACGAGGCTTGTAGACAGGTGACATACAAACACGGAAAAAAAATTAGTATAAAAACAAAAAAATAAATAAAAATAAGAATGAATGAACGATGATGATGAATGTAATGTATGTAAGTGTGTGTGTGTGTGCAAATGTATGGGATTGTCACGCGATATCGACATATCACGTGATCAATTCCTTAAATTTCAACAATCACCATTGCTGATAGAAATAAACTTCCTGAGGTATACCATTAACTGATAGACAACACTGCCACAATCATGCAAACAAGTTCAGTGTTCCTTATCTTACTTTAAGAAGCCAACTTTGTAAAACACTGTAACAATACTTCTTTAATTAAAATTAGAAAAACTTTACTGTTAGCGTAAGTGTATTGTACTTAAAAAGTGCACTGACCCTCTTTTAGTATTCCACCAAAGTGTTTTAAAATTAACTTATTCCTTTGCAGTGTAACTTGGAGACCACTTAACGTTGTTACTAACTCGTCTCTTCGATGGTCGAAGAAACAAAGAACGAATTATGGTAGAAACATTGTGTTAAAGCAGTGTTTTATCAGCCAATATAGTATAGTCTGAGTAACATATGTAGATAATATTATTTTCCGGAATAAAAACAAAAAGGAAAGAAACATGAAATCAAAGCAAAATATAGACCAGTTGAATGGTTGCTTAGTGATTTAAGTAAAATAACATTTATGTAAAACCGGCCAAGTGCGAGTCGCACTCGCGCACAAAGGGTTCCGTACCATTATCACGTTTGTTGTACGCGACCCCTATTATTAATAAACTTAAATATTTATTTTATACTGTTTTTGGTATTTGTTGTTATTGCGGCATCAGAAATACATTATCTGTGAAAATTTCAACTGTCTAGCTATCACGGTTCATGAGATACAGCCTGGTGACAGAGAGACAGACAGACGGACAGTGGAGTCTTAGTAATAGGGTCCCGTTTTTACCCTTTGGGTACGGAACCCTAAAAAGCTGATTTACTATCTCAGAAAGCACGTTAAACCATTGGTCGTAGCTTTTATTTGTAGCTTTGACAATAGGATAGACAGTAGCCAGAAAAACAGAAACCAATTTGAACTAGTTACTGAGTTGTAGACTCGTTCTATGTATAGATAGTTCAACTCATCTTTGCGCGCGGCGCTATGTGTGGGTAAGCATGTGTGGTTGTTTGTTTGGACGACGAATACACGTCACTGGCACACAAATGTATAATTACAAGCGCACACATGACGCCGTGCGCAAATTTAGTTTGAACTATCTAAACAATATTCGTATTTAGCTGAATCCTAATAGGCTAGTTGGTAAAATACTCTCAAATAATCTGTCTAAGCTCGATTGAGGCATTGTTACATCCAAGTACCAAAAGATCCAAAATCGGTACAACAATATTTTCGGCCCCATCTTAATTTATGTTTATATACAACCCAATTAAAACAAACTTCAAAGAAATAAACAACAACCGCTTACGTAAAGCATCTCCCTCTTATTCATAATCCCGGTATTACCATAGCAACATACCAAATCCCGCCTAACTCAATTCTTATCAACAGCATACTTCTCTGAAAAATACTTGAAACTTTGCACAAAGGGCCCTTAATAAGGTATTTATGTCTAACGTTTTTATAGAGAGCGATCGATCGCTCCATCCGCGGTGAGCTGTTTTCAACGGTCAGGATGAATTGAATTCTACCTCCTTTTGCCCCGTCCTACTCATTTTGCCCCTTTCTTCCCCGTTCACCCGTTCGTACTAGTTTAAAAAAGTCTTTGAATACAAACCACTTTTAAAACAAGAGTTGAGAAAGTTTGCGCAAGAATGTTTTAATCTGTATATTTTAATTAAAAGATTTAATATGACGAATGTTTGTGCTATTTCTTTATGAATGGCATACCTACATACCGAGTTTTTATTAAATTGTGAAATATTGAGCACTCCGTTTCATTTTATGATTTGATTAATGTTTAAAATGCATGATATTATAATTTTTTGTTGATTTGAATATAAGATTTAATAAAAATCCTGTCATTTGCTAACTCATAATTTAAATAAGTATTAATAATAAAAGTCGTATTGAAATATTTCTATTTATGAAATTAAATTCTGAATTATTCTTTATTACAGGTTTTTTCATCAAAATTATTGAGTGAAAATACGCAGCAGTTTGCAATAAATAGCAATCTACCCGCGACTTGAACACTCACAGTGTGTTCTATGCTATTCAGTGTGTATTTCGGGATTTCGAATACATACTTTTTTACTTGAATGGGGTGTTGAACAGTCATCATTTACAAATTTATGTAAAATATTGGATTATTATTATTACATGTGTTGATACCCTTGCGCCATCCCATCTTCTAAGCACGGCGGGCTGTGCTGGGGCGGCTGCTGCTGGTGCAGAAAACCTCAAACGGCGCAAATATAACAACTTTATTGGCAGTTATATGTTTGAGCCGTTTGGGGTTGAGACATTAGGTCCATGGGGTTCGAGTGCTCACCGAGTGTTTCGAGACATAAGTTAACGTTTAGTCGACTGTTCACGTGACCAGACGGGCTGGCCTTTTCTTCAGCCAGAGGATCAGCATTGCCATTCAACGTGGCAATGCTGCCAGCGTTCTGGGCACGTTTCCCATTGACATCGATGTGGACAAATTTTTTGATGCGCAATAAGCCCTTTTCCTTCGCCCCTTTATATGTAATTGTGTTTTGTTATTAGACATAAGATTAGAAATATTCAGTTGTATATATTACTTTCAACTTGATTCGATTAAATATATTAACTTAGGTTACGTTAGAACAGGCTTTTGTTTGTATAATTATTATAAATAATAGAATTGGATTATTTTATTACATTAATTTTTTCCTTATATTTCAGGCAGTTTACCAAGCCTACGAAACAAATAAATTATGACAACAAATCGAACACGACAACTGTTACAGATTCGATCAAGATTTCCCTTACCCAGCCTTTGACATACATAACAGCACTCATCTCTCACTCAATATGACCACGTAAATAAACAATGCTGGTGACCGGAGTCACCGGACCGTATCCGCAGACATAAGGGCCCGCGAGAGGACCGGGCTCATCTTCTAAAAGCTTTCGCCGATTCAAAGCGATGGTGACTGCGCGACGAATGCGTCGATTGTTTTATTGTGTTTGTTAGGGTTTTGTACTGTGAGGTTAGAAGGGTGATTGGGTATGTTGGAAATTTGAAAATTGCACTTTTGGGTATTGCCTGCACGTAAAACTATCATAACTGGTGAAAAGTTGGTGAAATATAACTGTATACCTCCTCGTGACCTCAAGTCAGGTTATGTTGTTTTAGTCTTATTCTTGTGTAATTCATTTTTAGGGTTCCGAAGTCAACAAGGAACCCTTATAGTTTCGCCATGTTTGTCTGTCCGTCCGCAGCTTAGCTCAGAGACTCTTAGTAATAGAAAGCTATAATTTGGCTTGGATATACATATTAATCACGCCGACAAAGTGGTAAAATAAAATCAGGAAATATATTTTTTTTTTTGCTTTTCTCCTGCACATGTAAATTGGGGCTTTTTATCTCGTCTTTCCCATGTGGTGGGGTATAGTTGGATAAGTCATTCAAAAATGTTACGGGTCCGTGAAAACCATTTTTCGATTCAGGGATCCGTTTACGTAAAATTAAGCTTTTAATGGCTAATTTTTGTTCGAGTCAAGTGTCCCCTACCCTAGCTGTATAGTGGCTTTTGGATATATGAAAATATTCAAGGCAGTTAGTAGTATATATAACTAATTAGACTTTACAAGTTTACGAGTAATAGTCGACCAACTTATAAAATTAACTTGGAAAAGTATAGACGCAACAGTTTTCTAACGGCAAAGTTAATTTTGTTCCTTTCTTTAGAGCAATTTTCGGTTCTTTCAATGTTTAGTTAGTAGGTAATTTGGTGATTCATATTTGGTTTACGCAAATATGACCATGTTTTCGAATTTCAAATTAAGCTCAAGTGGCTGCCAATCCGCTTTCGACGGAATGCCCATATTTTATCATTACTCTACAGTATGCTGTTTATTCCTACAACCCCCACTTATCTCAAAGAACGCTTTAAGTTCCTTCATGACACACATTCTAGACACTTGAGATCATCGGAGAATTTGAAGCTTTTGATGTCTGCCCATTCCACTAAGTTTTACGACAAATCGTTTACAGTCCAGGCTGTGCGATTGTGGAATGAGTTGCCGTTGTCAGTTAGACAAGCCCAGTCACTGGTTACTTTCAAAAACCTGGTTAAAAACCATTTTCTTTCTCTGTAACGCTTTTCTATTTAGATCTCTGTCAATTTAACCCTTTTTCTTTTTTGTTTCTCTCTCTTTCTATAAATTTCATGTCATATTATGTATGTATGTTTGTATATAGGTTTATGTATTTATTTTAGTAATATAATCTTGTATATATTTATGTTTTAATCTAATAGCAGTACACCGATTACCCCCTTTTTATTCTAAGTTTTTTTTTCAGTCCATCCAAAGGTTGTCTGGTAGATATCGCTGTCAGCGATAAGACCGCCTTTGTACCCATTTATATAAGTTTTTCTTGTAAATGTCTATAAATTTATGGTGTACAATAAAGTATATTCTATTCTATTCTAATGTTACTTATTTATTTTTGTGAATGTAGCTGTTTATACGGAACCCTCTGTGCGCGAGACAGACTCGGAGTTGGCCGGTTTTTTATATGTTTCTTTCGTTATTTATATGGGTCAGTTTTAAATGGAGGGCCAAGAGGCTCATTGACAGCGATGCACTGGTCGAGTCAAATCCCCTTGAACATCGGCGACGAGTGGCCAGTCTCTCGGTTTTTATCGGTTACATTTAGGAGAGTGTCTGATGGAATTGCCCAAGTCCACCTGGCCCTCTCCATCATCGGACTACAAGACGTACGCCATCCAGCCAGCCAGGTATATGGTGGAGATCCCTCCCATACGAACTAAGCGTTTGGGAATACTTTCACTATGCGTAAAAGGAGTGAAATTCCCTGCCGGAGTCGGTGTTTCCTGATAGCTACAACCTATTAATTCAAGAGTGAATAGATTACTTCTAGGTAAGCGTGCTTCACCGTCGACCACATCATCGCTTACCTTGGTAATAAAGTGATCAAACAAGAGCCTATCGTCAACAAAAAAAAAACATTGCAACTGACGTACTGTGGCGACACCTTTAAAATAATGAATAAATTGGTATAGGTATGATATTTTTTTAATAGTTCTCTTTTAAAATCAAAAACAATTTTTATCTTCCAATTTCTGAATACAATTCTTTGCGCTTTGAGCTTCTTAGCTACTTTCCGAATGCACGGTAGAATCAACTTTTATTCCATGTAAATTTAAAAAGTATGGTGTTTCTTGTGCATTCTTCTCCATAACAAGCTACTTTCCGAATGCACGGTAGAATCAACTTATATTCCATGTAAATTTAAATTGTAACATTCAAAAGTGCCGCTTGGTGGCCCAGTTGAAATAAATACCTTTTTTTTATTTTTTTTGATATCATTGTGTGCGCATTATTTGTTTTATCTAGTAATTAGCTTCTGCTAGCGGCTTCGCCCGCGTGAATGTCGAAAATTATCCCGAGTTAACGTATTTCCGGGATCAAAAGTATCCTATGTGCTACGCCTGATTATAATCTTTCTCTGTGCCAAATTTCATCCATATCCGACTAGCCGTTTGAGCGTGAAGAAGTAACAAACATACAAACACACACACACACACCCTCACAAACTTTCGCCTTTATAATATTAGTGTGATTTAAACGTAGTCAAAAGAATTTATTCTTTTAATGTAACTGCCAATACCACTATGAGATCAAACTAAAGTTCTGAGAATAAAACTAATTGAAATGTACATAAACTACATAAATCAGGAGGTTTTCTAAGAAAATCGAATTACGCTTACTGTTGTAGTTCTTAGAATATGGTTTATCATTAATACTGCAAATACGAAAAGCTTATTACTTAAAATGGATGCTCAAATAATTTTTTCGTAAGTTAGGTTTTAATAAAATCGTCAGTGATAGACCAATTTACAGGCCCACTTGGATGAAAAACTTAAATTAGAGTTAGTTTAGCAACTAACTCTAATTTAAGTTTTTTTTTGTTTTTCATTTACACGAGATTAAATTGACAATATTGTATGACAAAATGTAAATTTAACCTCGTGTTAGCATCTAACTCTAAGTTAATATTTTTGTGCATGTGGGCGTAAAAGGCCCAGTTTTTTGATCCGTAGATAACTCAACCAATGGTTATCTAAGCTAACCAATAATTTAAAATTTCGGTAAAACGCGTTTATTTTTTCAGTTGTTAGTCTAACAAATGATTAATTAATTAATTTACTTTGAACATTTATGAGGCTAACAATTGATAAAGAACGCCGAAATTTGAAACCGTTGGTTAGCATATTTACCCATCGGTTGAGATAACTACTGATCAAAAAACTGGGCCTAAGAGATTAAATAGTTCAAAAAAATTAAACGTTTCAAAAAATGTTTCACTGACTGATGCTTACACTACCGCTGAGTTTCAGAGGCATACATACATGCATAGGATCTAGGATAGGAAATGCCTAGTTGGGTGCAAAGTTAAAAAAAAAAACAAAATACTACGTCCATATATCTATACTAATATTATATAGGAGAAACATTTGTATGTTTGTATGTAACGAATAAACTTAAAGACTACTGGACCGATTTCAAAAATTCTTTCACCGTTGGGAAGTTACACTATCCCCGGGTGACATAGATTACTTTTTATCCCTGTATTCCCACGGGATCGGGAACTACGCGGGTGAAACCGCGAGGCGTCCGCTAGTCTTATTATAATTTTAGAAGCTGGTTACACGGTTCAATTATTGGTCCACTATCTTTCTACAGGAACGAAGCCACGTGAAAAGCAATTACATAATACAGTATTTTACACTTATAACAAATTCCCTGACGGAGTCTTTGTTTCCTGATAGCTACAACATTGGGGTTTTTAAGTCGAGAGTGAATAGATTAAGCCGCCTCCACACGCTTGGCGAACAATGGCAAATAACAAACACAGAACAACAAGCACGAACGTATGGATGGATGTTTGTTTGTTTTTGCCAGTTTTTGTTTGTGTTCGCCCGTGTTCGACGTCGGTGTCGGTTTTTATGCACAAATCAAAGGGTGTTTGACAAACATGTTTGCGATGTATCCAGACGCTTGTACAGTTTAGGTCAGTTTTGTCAAATTTACGAATCGTGACATTTTGTGTATCCTAAGCTAAATTGTAAGGAAAAATTTCTGATTGGTCTAAGAAGGTTAACCCGAAAGTAATCGCTGCCACAACAAGCTCGTCGTCTGCCATGTTTGCCAATCCGGAATATACTAGCACGTTCGCCAAGCCTGTGGATGTCGTGTTTGTGTTGGGTTGTTGTTGTCAGTGTTTGCTACGTCTTTGGCGTTTGCCACTGTTTGTGGCAAATAAAAAGCGTGTGGAGGCGACATTAAACATAAACGCGAGACAAATGAAAAGAACAAAAGAATACGTGTTCCATCCAAGTAGAAAGCTATGTCATAAACTTCACCTGTACAAGTTACACAGACATTTGTAACTCCGGCAACGTGTTTGAATAACTAGGTTACAAACAAACTTGAGAGCACTCGCTTTAAATGTGTCTCTTTATTTTAATAGTACTATTTAAATGTAACTAAAAGTTGTTTTCGGAAAAACAGCTCAATTCAACTGAGTATTTGTTTTTGGAAGGTAATAATATTACTGAAACGACTGAAAGGCGGATAGGTACCTATCTTTGTTTGGAATAATGATACACTGAACAAACCAGACGAAATTCCTAGAAAACGTTAGGTAAGTAGTAACAATAGTTCTACTGGCCCAGTTGTCGAAATTGAACACAACAGCGAAACCCTTTTTCTTCAACCATGACGCAATCACCATCCAACCTTTAACATTTAAAACCGAACCTTATCTAAGAGCTTAAAAAATAAATACTTACAGGTAGAACGTTAAAGTTTCCTCTAGTTTTACTAGCAAAAGGCCCGGGCACCGTCGCTGTCCCATCCGGAGTCAGGTGCTAAAACAGTGAGATAAACCGACCGAGGCCGGAAGCTGCCACCGCAAACGACGCCACCCGAATTCTAAAGCGCTCTCAATTCGGTCAGGTTATACCTGCGCTGGAACCAAGGAGGATTGCAGTTTTAATTAAAACCTTTATGAAGTATTGTGTTTATTTTTTAACTCATTTCGTCTCATAGTTTATGTTAATTTTTCTACAGCTGTTTAACGTTGGGAGTAGTTTTTATAGAGGAAAGAAGGGTGTTTTTTTAAAAATGTGGCTCCTTTTGTTATTTTGTTATAACGTGCAGCACTGAGAAATTTCTTAATGAACAGAGAATTAGAAGATATTTTTATTGCTTTGTAGATTGTGTTCTTGTGGTATACTCTACCCCGTTTTTTCTACCGCTTTCAGGTTAACACCTAAAGTAATTATAATAAAAGTTAAATTAAATTAATTAATAATTAAAATATTAATTAATTTAAGATTGTTAATTTAATATTATTTTCTTTAATACTTAAAGTCTTTCGATAAATAATTTTATCGAAAGACTACAAGTCAGCCACCGTTCAGGAAAGTACTTTTGACGAACTTTTAAACATGTCAGGAAAATTTTAACAAATTTTCCTGACCGGCCTTGTCACAGTTTACGAAAAGTAATACAGCACAATTATAATTTTAAATGAACAGTATTTTCTAAACACGCGGCTGGCAGTAAGTGTAAAAAGGCTAGCCTTCAAGTCTCTTCACTGGCACTACTAAAGGAAGCTCCGTACTTGCACCTCGGCGACGTAAACAGACCTATACAAATATATTAGCGACAGTTTATCGGCACTTTTTACTACATCCTCCATTGACTTTGGTTTAAAAGGATTCTGTTCGGTGGAGCGTTGTAAAGGATACAGTGAAGTCTGTGTTAATAGCCTGGCGGTAGTGTGCCGGCTTAAATAGGGTGTACCATACCTTTCAGTGGCTGTTAGGGATTATTTCAGGTGGATCGGGAGTGTGTTCGGGTTTTAAACTGGCGTATGGTTGTAGCTTTAGAACTGAGAGTGAAGTAAGTATTATGACGTAGTTAGGAATGACATTGTAAATTATTATTATTAACCTTTTTATATTCCAAGTCATATCCTTCAGTTCACGTTTGCCTCTAATCATCAAATTGACGGTAATAGCGTTTTCATGGCGACTAAGTCGAGTGGAGGTCCTTGTATTTGCAATATGGGCCTAATAACTAATGAAAAATGTGTTTTGATGACACCCAGTAGAAATCTATTCTCATCGAAGTTATCTATAAGGACGAACATTATAAGCTACGTCATAACGTAAACCTTTGCGTTATGGTTTACCTGTGTCTTTTATTGCGCAACTTACTTGCCCTAGTAGCATAATCAGCTTACAATATTCCCACTGCTGGGACATATACCTTCTCTCCTTTAGATGGAGTGGGCCGTAATCCACCACGCGGGTCCAGTGCGGTAAAGTGGATGTGACATGTCTACAAATGTTTGATTCTAAGACATAATAGTTGCCTCCGATGGATGCTTCCCTTTACCGTTTTTTAGAGCAGTGGTGATGAAATTAATTATACCTTATAACTTGACCTTATAATTTGTAAGTACCACTGCTCTCTTGTACACTTTCCTTAGAAGCAAGGATTTTCCCAAAACCATTCCCGGAACAGTAAATCGATACATCCAAAAGTGTTTTTCCAATAATCGTTTGACCTTTACAGCGAAACGGGCCCAATGAAAATATTTTTTCACTCGGATACTCCTTAAAATACTCCTTCATTTACAATATTAGGCTGTTTGGCTGTTTGTTCAGGACAAGGTCGAGACACTAGAAATGTACTTAACGGGATCGGATTTAACGTTGAAGAGGGAATCGTGATGGTGGAATAATTAAATCTGGATTAATTTAATCGTGCTAATACTGATTTTAGAGTAAAGAAAAATATTTAGGAGATGACCTGGATTTGATTTCTTAGTCGAAAGATGAGTGTTTGCTCCTTCTTAGTGAGGGATGGGTTCCTAGAAATTAAAAATTTGATTTGTTCGGTAATTTACTGGGTTTATTTTCTGAACATATAATAGCACTAGCTGCTGCCAGCGGCTTCGCCTGCGTGAAAAGTGTTTTATCCCATACCAAGGGAACATAATACCAGGATAAAAAGTAGACTATATGCTCTTCCAGACGATAATCTATCTATGTGCCAAAAATTCATCCAGATCCGTCCAGCCGTTTGAGTGTGTAGAAGTAACAAACATACAAGAACACTCACAAACTTTCGCCTTTATAATATTAGTGTGATAACATCATCCCTGTATTCACCAAAGAGTTGGGTAGAGGTGTACTTATACATAGTACACGATCATTTGGCAATTTATGTTAAAGTCCCATGTTCTCTGTTTTCTGAACAAATAAGTCTTATGATACTAAGCAATCTTTCAGCATATCTTGGGCAGTCAGTTACACTCATCATCATCATCAGCCTATTAATGTTCCCACCGCTGGGACACAGGACTCCTCTCTGTGAGAGGGGATATGACGTAATCCACCACGCGGGCCCAGTGCGGGTTGGTGGATGACACATGTCTTCGAATTTTTGGTTCTAAGACATGCTGATATTTTTTTAGTTGCCTCACGATGTTTTCCTTCGCCGTTTTTGAGGGCAGTGGTGATTAAATAATTTACACATAAGAAAGCACCTGCCTAGGTTCGAACCCACGACCTCCAACTTGTTAGTCGCGGCCAATACCACAGGGCCACCACTGCTCTCACACTACCAACTTTTAACAGGCATTTTTTATTACCCGGCTGCAAGGAAAGGGTTATGTTTTTCGCGCGTATCTTGTATGTATGTTTGTATGTATGTAATATTCTTTATTACCTCGTATCTTCCAAACCACTTGACGGACTTTTATAATTTAGACATAGTTAGATAGGTCTTAACCGCCCAAATGTTCTTAGATAAGTGCCGTTAAAAAAAAAGGAACGTGGCGGATTATGGTCGCCAAACTACAGGGGTACAATTTTTTTTTTCTTCGAAACCCTTCAAGTGTGTTCTTGTTTACATCTTTGCAGTCGGGTTTTTTGATTTTATTAACTTTTTTTTTATTACTGCATGTGCTAATCTCGTATACAGTGTACTGAAGTGTATAAAAATACAGAATTGATCGAGACAAGTTCCTTGCCCATACGACCCACTTTCTACGAAAGCCTGCCACCAAAATTTATTCAAGCCTACCTGGTCAAGCGGACCCTCTTTAAAGCGAAGACGTTTCGACCAGCCGACGTCGCCAAGCAAACATCAACAAATTGATCAATGTTGCCACTATATTGCGTAGTTCTCGGGTTGTCGCGCACTTTGAATACCAAGTGGCACGGATTTATTTTACTACAGGCCCAAAGTATACGCGGTGAAGGAGTGGTGATGGGCGGTTTGAAGACTGTTTGGCGAGGACTGCTGCATCACATGTTTGTCTCTTTGTGTCAAGGTGTGCTTGAAATGGGCTAAAATTTCTTCCGTATGATTCCTATTTTTTTTCTTCACTCTATTCTTGGTCAGAGGTGACAGAAAAACAGTCGATGATGGATCGAGCTTACCCAGAAGAAGCCTGTTCACTCTAACGTTGAAGAGATTCGGTTTAAATGCGTTCGGAAACAGAGACGCAGGCAGTGAGTTCCACTCTTTTGATGTGCGCATTATGAAGGATGTTTGAAAGAGCTTTGTGCGAATTGGTGGTATTTAATTATGTGACTTAAATTGGTTACTAGAACCATGGAAAAGCATCATGTGCATCTGGCTCGAGGGTCAATTTTTTAAATCCTTTCGAAACGAAATAAGACTTAAAGGGAAATTAGTTAAAAATAGTAAACACTTAAAGCAATAGGCCTAGAATTCCTTAAACGTGAATTAAAACTATTATGATTAAATTTAATCACGTTTAATTCACGTTTAAGGACCTGTAAGGGCCTAGGGCCCAAGTAATTACTTGGGCCCTTAATCCAGAAGCATAGCATAAAGTGGCATAGCCTAAATCTCAGAAAGTTAAATTGAAGTTAAAGCAATATTTAACTTCAATTTTGTATTGAAATTCAATGTTGAGATTACGATTCATTTTAATAGTATGTGGGCGAACATGCATAAACAAAGTTAAAACCAGCTACAGTATGGTTCTATACAGGTTGATATGTTGATTAAAAAAATAGCATCATCCTCTCAGGAGTCTGGATTTGACTGGTTAATTGCAACTGGCTCGGCTCCATTACTTACATGGGATTTAACCTAATTGGCGAAATAAAGGCACACCTCTGCATATCGCTACCTGTTAAGTTCATAAGCTTGGGCTCTAGAAGTGATATTATATCAGCGGCAGCGATTGCCAAAAGTAATAAACGCTTGGGATTCCCGTCCTTCGTTTGGGGTCATCTTGGCTGTGCCCTCTTATGTTTTGCGCCACACGCACAACGCCATCGCACAGTCAGCTTGCACGCTTTTATCGCCTTTGTGGGAAAGGCGGCCATATCTTAAGGTTGGGCCTCTAGAGCAGCGATATATCGGGGATTAGAGTACGCTTGGGTTATAATAGAGTGTAGTGTTCGCGCTGTTTGGTTTCTTAGTGTTTATCTGAGCTACTTATTGGTATTTGAGAGGCGAGATTTTAAAAGATAAAGGATTGGTTAAGATGTTTCTACAAATATTGTACACGCAATTCCAAGAATAGGGGGATATAAAGAAATATAGCAAAACCACAATCAACCTATCAGACTGAAAGGACAGAATATTGTGAGTTCTGGCTTGTATTGACTTGAAACAATCTCTCTAAAAACTTACTTTTAGTCCGGTCAAATTAGCCCGAAAAATACGGGTACCCTTGCATCTGAAGAAACTGAAAATTTACATGAACGTTAAGGAGGAGGGTGTTTTGCTCGTTTCGGTCTCTGAAGCGTCTCCAGAAGTTCCTGCCTTTTCCGACTAAAATTACTCTTGCTCAATCTCTCTTTCTTCCTCTTCTTGACTATGCTAATGTCTGCTTTCTTGATGCGACTGAGGAACTTCTTGGTAAGCTCGAAAGTCTGCAGAATTTGTGTAACCGTTTCATATTTGGCCTCCGAAAATACGACCATGTTTCGGAGTTTCGGAAGCGGTTGAAATGGCTGCCTATTCGACAGCGCCGAGATCACACTCTTTCATTACTTTTTTCTGTAATTCATAATCCTAAGTCTCCTCTGTATCTTCGAGAACGCTTTGAGTATCATGTTCCGAGAGGAAAACGTTGTCGTCTGTCATCATCTCTTCTTTGTTTTCCTTTCCAATCTTCATCGTCGTTACGGTGGCTCTTTTACTGTTCGCGCTGTCCGCTTCTGGAACACGCAATATTTTAGTTTTGTATTATGTAGTATACTGTATGTATTATGTTTGTGCATTGTGTGTCGCGCACGTACCTATTGGTTTAGTTAATTTAGTAAGTAAGTATTTAAAATAGTTAAGAGTTTTAAATAAGTTTTTAATGTGCACATGGATGTACTATCCTCAAATGCATATTGCAACCAACGTTAGGGATAACATTATAATGAAATTGTGAAAAATACTTATCGATTCCATGTGAGCAAACATTTTAATTCAAGAGCATAAAAGTCAGTTTTTTGCTTAATTCTCGAAAAGTTATAATTTTACTGGAATTCGTGCTAGGGCAAGTTTGTTCCTTCTTCAATTGTGCACAAAAAAGTCCTGCATAAGATTCAATAATATTCATTAGTTTTCGAGAAAATGTATGTGTAAAATTTTCTTACCGTATACGCTACGCTATTGTAATTCAAACTCTCTGTCTCCCTGGCCCACTCCTAGATCTGTTGCATCAAACATTTCCGGGTAACGTTTACGGCTTAGTAAATGTTAACCAGTACATTTGTTTATCCACAATAAGCTGTTTTTTCCACTAACACTATAGTAGAAAGTGCTTCTCTTGTTGTAAGTAAGACCTGAATACTTGAGAGTTTTCTTTTCATAGTTCTGACATGGATTCCGAGTTTTGATAAGTGGTTTGTATTATTTTATGATCCGCTGTACTTGAAAGATACGCTTTCACACAGCCTGCGAGTTTTAAAGCTATAATTTGTGTAGGAGTATTATTGTATTTATGATTTCGGAGAAATAGATTCAATGGTATTATGATCAATTCTGTTAGGCGTTATATCTAATCTAATACCTATAAACGTGCAATTCTTGTATATATGTCAATCAAACAATCATTTATTTTGTAAAACATAGGTAGGTATGGTTACAGATAGTAGGTATATTGTTAAAATATGTGCACTATGTTTTGCCAATATCTGGCGTACAAAATTAAAATAAACAAGCAATTACAATTATTATTTATTATGTATATATATAATCTGAATCTCGCAGACGGCTCCAACGATTTTTCTTAATTCTTTATTGTACACCAAAACAATATTCAATACAATGTGATAATAAAGTACATGTACAAAAGCGAGCTTAACTCAATGTTGAGTTCTCTTACAGCAGACCCTAGAGAGTGACAGAAAATGATGACAAAAGAGGGTAGGATCTAGTGTACAATTTTGAAATAACATATAATCATAAAAATAAACATAAATTAATATATATATCTACTAAAATAGCGTTAAAAGGAAATGCTCTTTAATTTTCCTCTTGAAAACATCGAGAGAAGGGCTATCGCGTAGGGAGTGTGGGAGAGAATTCCAGAGGTGCACTGCAGTTACAGAGAAGGAGCCATCATAACGGCTAAAAGTGTGACGCGGAGTACGAAGTAGAAGCGAAGTGGCCGTGCGACAAGGTTTGCCCCTCGGGATGAGGTACTCAAACCGTTCGCGTATTGGGGAGAATTAGGATTATGCAGGATAGTATATAGAGAATAGAGAAGGGATAGGATATGGGTAGGATAGGATATTTTCATGAAATTTTGTATGCAGGGGTTTTCGGGGGCGATAAATCGAACTAGCTAGGTTTCATTTTAAGTTTAGAAAACATCGTTTTCTCTATTATCACCCAAGAGAGCTCGGTCGCCCAGGTCCTAATGTTAAATGGAGATCATTCAGCGTCCATAATTTTTATGGTTTAAAGTAAAAGTGCCGGTTAAACAAAAACAAAGTTGTATTTCGAAAGAATAGTTATGTAATTCGTGATTATGTTTCGGGTAACAATCTAAAGTATCTTTCATAATTCAAAATTACAACAAATACAATTTTATTAAAATTGACATTGTGTATTGTATTGGCCTATTTCAAATTATTTACGGAATTTCATCTTGACATGGTAAACTTGTATTAATTTATCTGAATGTTTTAATAATATATATTAAATGTGTCTTTATTATTATAGCTAAAACTGTTTGCATGCCTTAGTTAAGTTAGTTAGTATAAGGATCATTACATTAAAACTTAACATCTGTAACGTGTACCTACTTTCAATGCAAATAAAGAACTATTCTATTCTATTCTAAAAACCTTAACCATACAAAAAATATTATTTAACGTCCACTTGAACCGTCCACAATTCTCTAACAACAATGTTAATCAAATTTAAAACATCATTATGTTTTTACCAAGCGTTTTATGATATTCGAGATACAAAGAAGTTTTTTTTTAGTTTGAGCACTATTTCACTTGATGGTAATACATGAAGTGGTCGATGAAATTTTTAAATACATCATCATCAGCCTTTTTTTAATGTTCCCACTGTTGCAACATAGGCCTCCTCTCTGTGAGAGGGAATGGGCCCTCATCCACCACGCAGGCTCAGTGCTTGTTGGTGGATGTCACATGTCTTCGAATTTTAGAAAAAAAATGATTGAAAGGACATGCCGGTTTCCTCACGATGTTTTCCTTCACCGTTTTGAGAGCAGTGGTGATGAAATAATTTACACGAAGTAAAGAGCGCTTGCCTGGGTTCGAACTGATGACCTACGATACGTAAGTCGGGTCCGTTACCACTGGGCCACCACTGCTCTTTTTAAATACGTTTAACGCTAAATGCAAGAGGGCCATAAAAATAAAACCATTAAGACGTTATTCAGAAACAAGATTAGCAGAAAGAGTCCAAACCTATTTTCATCAAGGGAATATAAAAAACACGAATTTCGTGAAGAAAAAGCTATGGCCCCGAGCTATAAAATTAGATTACAGCCAATCGGAGGCGGCGTGAGGTTTGGTAGGCACGTTTGATTGGCTAACGCCATCTGATTGGCTGTTGGATTTGTTGCACCTGCTGAAAAACTGGAAGAAATACGTTTATAGTTAGGGAAATAGAAATAACGGAATGGGCTGGAAACTGTACGTGATGGCCGAGTTAGAGGTTGATGGGTATATGGGAGTTGGTTTTTTAAATATCTTAATATATATAAATCTCGTGTCACAATGTTTGTCCTCAATGGACTCCTAAACCACTTAACCGATTATAATAAAATTCGCACACCATGTGCAGTTCGATCCAACTTGAGAGACAGGATATTTTTTTTTTTTTTTTTAATGGCTAGGGTAGGTATGTAGGGTAGGGTAGGGTAGGGTAGATAAATGTTTGGTCTTTTTATGGCAAAACAAAGTTTGCCGGGTCAGCTAGTTTATTATAAGGATGTATTTATTGAGGTAAAGGTAGGTAAAGGTGTCTGGTAGATATCGCTGTCAGCGATAAGACCGCCTTTGTACCCATTTATTTAAGTTTTTCTTGTAAATGACTATAATTTTATGGTGTACAATAAAGTATATTCTATTCTATTCTATAATGCAAAATTTGTTTAAAATCCTTGTCACGAATAACATCATCTTTAATCTCCTAAGCCATGGTTTAGGTAACGTGTTTCGTATACCTACCTATCCAAGATTGTGGTGTGCACTTCCTTGAATTGTCATAATCTGTCAAGCCGATTGGGCTGTAGAGCATGCTACAGAAATGGACATAAGTACGTACATATATACCTACATACGCTCGTAACAAATTACCCTCCCGCAGTTGGGTAATACGGTACCTACAGGATTGACAAAATACCCATAATAATTCAATCTACACATGCCTTCCGATTGTTGTTAAGGAATTTTGTTTTATGTGCCATATCTTGAAAACTGCTGAACCGCTTTTGATGAAACTTTTACTGTTCCCTAAGTTGAGAGATACCTAATCGAATAAAAAATAATTATCGCCATGCGATAATTAGTTTCAGAGAAATGCGTGGACAATCATACATACAAACAAACATACGAACAAACAAACATACAAACAAACCTACAAACAAACATACAAACAATTAACATACACGTGTTTAGAAGCCCACATAGAATACATATCTGAATATTGTGCAATTCAATGCAATACAATATTACATATATACGTATCTAATTGATAACTTCCTTTTTAGAAGTCTGTAAATAAAAAAAAGCGAGTTGGACTCGCGCACGAAGGGTTCCGCACCATTATCGCAGAAAACGGAAAAATATCATGTTTGTTGTACGGGAGCCCCACTTAAATATTTTTTTTTTTCTGTTTTTAGTATGTTTTGTCATAGCGGCAACAGAAATACATCATCTGTGAAAATTTCAATTGTCTTTCTATCACGGTTCATGAGATACAGCCTGGTGACAGACAGACAGACGGACCGCAGATTCTTAGTAATAGGATGTCGTTTTTACCCTTTGGGTACGG
The DNA here is from genome assembly GCA_949775005.1 of Orthosia gothica. Lineage (NCBI taxonomy): Eukaryota > Metazoa > Arthropoda > Insecta > Lepidoptera > Noctuidae > Orthosia > Orthosia gothica. Next base: position 30,441,821 of record OX459042.1, on the reverse strand, counting down.
AACCCTAAAAAAGACTTTAAACGCTTTTACAACTACATTCTTCCCAAGCCCCATCTCATCACCTTCAAACGCTGCCCACCCCACAAACACACACGTAGGACTTAAATTCAAATCACATCACAATATGAATACCTACAGACTTCAGAGACGGGACCTCAATTAAATCTGACGTGTACTTTTGATCCCCTTCTAATTACTGTAACACGCTCGTCAGATCTTAAACTGCGTACGTCCACAAAGGTGATGTCTAATAACGTTTAGGGAGAGGGTTTAAAGAGGGGTTTTATTTTTAAAGTTTAGTATAAGTTAACATCACACACCACACACACATTAATTCCACATTACGTTAGTTATGTTTAGCATAAGCAAAATCATTTCAGCCGACGAAAGACGAACATAGGCCTCTTTCAAGTGTCACCAAATCGACCAATCCCGTGCGTTTTGCATCCCCGCAACCCTTTCTAAAAGTTACAGCGTTTCTGACATCTTTTTTGCACAACTTATCGCAAAAATATTTAAACGTCAACTGAGCGAGCGCATCGCCACGTACCGCTTCTGATGACGTACGACACTTCGTTCCGCGGCGACGCGACGTTGTCGTACCGTGTACTCGAACGTCACGTCAATGCACCGCACCGCGGCATCACACCGTTACATGTTGACGACGTCGTGACGTGATGGGGACAAGCCCTAAGGGCGAGGCCACAACACTGCGTTGCGACGTCGTATCACAAACACGACGTCGCACAGACATACATTTCTTTGCATTTCGGGTCGAAACACAGCGCCGATTTCGGCATTGCAGCGCCGCAACGCTATGTGGTGGTCGCACGGTTATGTGTTTTGGCGCTAAGGCACGCACTACATCCGATCCGTAATCGTGAAATTTTGGTTCCGAAGTAGACATAGTACTTGTTGTAGGGAAGCTTACGCACTACATTTGAACTCGGAACTCAAATCACGTATACGGATCACGGACACGGACGTGTAGTGCGTAACCACCCTAACCAGGTCATCGGTCCAGTTATGTTTAAGCCTCATGAATATTGCCATCAACCGGGCACAAATCCTGACTTTGAGCTGCTAATAAGAAATTCAAGATTGAAAAACCCAATAAGAGTTTATTCAAATTAATAAATAAACGTCGAAATACAGCTAGAAAGAACACGTCAACTTTAGCATGATTATCTTTTACGTTCATCAAAATATCTAATAACATATCTTTCTAGGGTTACAGGTACTATTAAATTGTCGAAACGAAGATGAATCTATGTGGTTGCACATTCGCAAGCTTCTCAATGGAGAAGTACGAGCAATAAATTCCACGGACACTCTTTTCCATCAGTTTTAATTGTATTTGTAACATCATTCTTGTTGGAAGAATTGTCAAATTTAAGTGGCAGTGGGCAGGACACATTGCTTGCAAAACGGATGGCCAATTAGGCGGAAAAGTTCTGGATTTGCGTCCGTGAACCGGAAGACGTTGCGTTGGAAGGCCTCAATATGCTTCACCAGGTAGACCGATGACCTGGTGAAGGTTGTGGGTTTCCACTGGATGCGAGACGCACGGGACCGGTCAATATGGGGCAGGCAAGGCAGTTCAGCAGTGGAAATTTTTCGGCCGATATGATGTTGCTGATGATACTTGTTGGAAAATTATATATTTATGTGAGAACGTTGTAATAATACGTGCACGTAAAAGCGTCTAGAGTAAAACCAACAATTCAAAAATACGGCGCCCATTCACGAACATGACGCATGGATCGCCACAACTCAGCTCATCATTCATCATCATCATTTCGGCTGAAAGACGTCCACTGCTGGACATAGGCCTCCCCCAGGCGTCGCCACATTGACCGATCTCGTGCATCTCGCATCCAGCGCCTTCCCGCAACCTTCATCAGGTCATCGGTCCAAATTAGCACTTTCATTAGAATCAGATCAATGAGCAATTCCAATTATGAGAGATCACGAAAAAGACATTTCAGATTTGAGTAATAAATTGAGTAAAAGGACTATATGTATATACACAATTCGTACCTTCTTTTTGAACCATTGTGGACTTAATGTACGCCACTGATCGAGCCACTATAAACGTGCCCATATACTGGTCCCAAACTGACTAAGGTTTAAATCATCATCGACTGAAAAGAAAAAGACAGCCGCCTCTGAACATTTGTGTGCATGAAGTATTAAATAAATAAGTAGACCTACTTTTAACAAGCAAATAAAAGGTTATTGCTTTCTTCAAATCTCACCTAAAAAGTAGGCAACGTAGAGCCAATTTAATTTGCCTAGCCCTAGATCCCAGACTTTCTAGACAGTAAATAAATGAAAGGTTACGTGTGAAATGTAAATAAAACCTCGTGTAATTAGTAGGTGGTGTAAGTCTTGGTACAACGTATAATCCTGGCTTAAAGGCTTCGAGGATTTCGTATTTAAATTAAGGTGTATGCTACTTTAATAAATGTATACTCATTTCTGTAGGTAAGCTTATAAACGTGGTACTTTGTTAGCAATGGATAGGAGTCTCGTAGACTTTTAAAGAGGTACTTAATTAAATATGTGTGTTTATAAAGTTCTTCTAGATCAGTTAGTTCTGTATATTTATGTTATTATGGGCGCAATAAGATTTTTTTTATAATCTTTAGTCTCGCGCTTGATCAGTATAAATGATAGTAAGCGATGATGTGGTCGACGGTGAAGCACGCTTGCCTAGAAAAAACATATTCACTCTTGACTTAAATACCCCTAGATTGTAGCTAACGGGAAACACAGACTCCGGAAGGGAATTCCACTCTTTAGCTGTACGAGTACGCATAATAAAAGTGTCCCCAAAACGTTTTGTGCGTATGGGTGGGATGTCTACCATGTACCGACGACGCATCGCCGTACGTCTGGTAGTCCGATGATGGAACGGGCTGGCCGGAATTAAATCATGCAATTCCATCGCACACTCCCCGAAATGCAATCGATAAAAACCGACAAAATGGCAACTCTGTGACGATGTTCAAGGCTCTGGAGCTTTGACTTGACCAGTGCTTCATTGTCGATAAGTTTCTTGGCCCATCAAGCTGGTAAAGTCCGTGAAATTTTGATTCCGAAAGTAGCCTTAGTACTTCTTGTAGGGAAGCTTACGCACTACATACGAACTCTATCCGTCATAATCTGTCATAATTAAGAACATTTTGAACTCGGAACTCAAATCACGGACACGGATCATGGACACGGATGTGTAGTGCGTAACCGACCTTAGGATACTTTAGCAGTTGAGCTCAAGAATGTGCAATGAAATCACCAATTGAAGGGTACAGGCAAATAACAGCGAATGTCACAAGTTTTTATTTTTATTGGCAAACAAATCTTTATTTGTGGTAGTTTTATTTTCAATCACAAACTTTTTTTTAAAGTAGGTAAACGTAAGGCGCCAGAAATACATTTTTGTTTATGGCCGAAACGAAAAGAACCGATAATGTCCAAAACATACCGGTAAAGAAGAGGATAAAAATTACAAACATCTAAACTTTTAACTGCGTTTTCCTCAAAATCTTTTTTTTTGGACATTCCCTGTTTTTCCCTGTACCTACCCTTCAATTCATGTGAAAACAATGGCAACAAAAATACGACCCAAGGTCATGTTTCTACTAACTAAGCTTCTGACGGATACCATGTTAGCGACGGCGTATGTGGAAAAATACATGATTTTTTTTTATGTATGTTCACCGATATCTCCGTCAATTGTGGACCGATTTTGAAAATTCTGTGTTCAGTTTATTAAAGTGCTGCTCACCTCGCGAGATCTGGAGGACTATAAAAGCTCTCGAACTAAATAAAGCTCCTGGATACTGCCTTATAACTGCTGAAATCTTACGTCAATTGCCAAAAAAAGCTATCGTCTTCATAACACAGCTCTTTAATGGAATTATGAGGACCGGCTATTACCCGAGATTATGGAAGGTTTCGGAAATAATCATGATCCCAAAGCCAGGAAAATCACCACACCTTGTGTCGTCATAAAGACCAATAAGCCTACTGCCTGTTATGTCCAAACTATTTGAGAAAGTCGTTGCACGTCGGCTTAACGACATACTTAAAGACGGCAGCATTATTCCACAACACCACCATTCAGAGTGGGGCACTCAACCGTGGAGCAGGTGCATAGAGTAGTGACCAAAATACGAGAGGGACTGGAACGAAAGGAGAACTGCTCGGCTGTATTCCTGGACGTGCAGCTTGTTGTTTAAGGTTAAAAAACAACTGCCACATAACCTGTACGTACTTATAAAGTCTTACTTGGAAGACAGAATTTTTCGGGTAAAGATTAATGAATCATACTCAAAATTCTACAATGTACAGGCTGGCGTACCTCAAGGGTCCGTATTGGGTCCAACCCTCTACTTCATATGTATACACAGCAGACTTACCAACGTCAGAGGAAATTCTCTCCGCCACCTTTGCTGATGATACGGCTGCCTTGTGCAACAACAAAAACCCTCAAATGCCCTTACTTACTCTACAAAATCATCTCAACAATGTCTATAAGTGTATGAGTGAATGGAAAATTAAAGCTAGCGCTAGCAAGTCAACACATGTGACGTTTGCTCTCAGAAGGGATGACTGCCCACCTGTTAAACTCGGAGATGACACACTTCCACATGGTACAACGGCTAAGTACCTCGGCTTGCATCTCGACAGGAAACAGACGTGGAGATGCCATATAGAAAGAAAACGGGACGAGCTTAACATCCTGCTCCGAAAACTGAACTGGCTCTTGGGAGGTGCGTCACCTGTGTCACTGGAGAACATAGTACTTATCTACAAAGCAGTGTTAAAGCCTGTTTGGACATACGGAGTCGAGCTATGGGGCTCTGCAAGGAACACAAATGTGGAAATTCATTAGCGATTCCAAAATAAAGCTCTCAAAATTATATCGAATGCTCCTTGGTTCATGAAGACCTCAGAAATACATGAGCATCTACAAATCAAAACAGTGAAAGAGGAAATAGACCAAAGGATACAGTCATATAGACATCGTATAACGACACATACCAACACCTTAGCCGTAGCCCTAAGAGAACCATTAAACATGAAAAGGCTCAAACGTCACCACATATGAGACTTTACTGAATAAAGTCTAATAAATTTTGAGAGGCAGATTCTTCGCTGGAAGATTGGACCTCACAAGTCATCGTTCGCACAGAAAATCTGCTAAAGGTTTTTCAACCGATTGCAAGATAAAAAAGGAAAAAAAAAATGTGTTTCAGAAATATGAGCTTATGCAGCGCTGTAGAAGACTGGCCACAATGTTTACGCTCCATAACCATTTACATAAGTAACGCGTATTTGCTGAAGTATTTAGACTGTTAAATACGGTTGAAATAGTCTTAAAAGTAAGCAGCAATAGTGCATTGGTTACAACACGAACTGGTAGCCAAGAAGTCGCCAGTTCGATGTCCAATCGTTGCACTGTTGACCTTAATCCGATTGGAATAAGTTTATTAGCATAAGCAGCTAATAATGTTCCCAGTGCTGGGACACAAGCCTCCTGTGAGAGAGAATTGGTATAACCTACTATGCGGGCCCAATGACAAGTATATTATTATTAACATATTTGACGGCTACATCAGTATCATTATTTATTATATACTTTACTGTACACCATAAGTTACATTTATAACTAAAAACACATACAATGTGTGGCCTTACCGCATTCCGCAGTCGCTTCCAGGCAACTAGGTATGGACAGCAATTGCTGGATACGAAGTGGGGCTATACGTAGGTACTGTCATATTTATTGGTAGTACCTATAATAATAAGACTTCCGGCGAGATTGTGATAAAGCAATAAATAGCTTTCAATTGACCTAACATACAGGTTTTGTAAAAAACTTAGTTTAGGCACCAGTCTTCCACAAATTAATTATACAATTGTATCTGTAGACTTTAATTTTTGTCGGTAAATTTATGGTAAGAAATAAATAAATTATTATTATTATTAAGTAAACCATTTTTCTTACGATAAGAGATATCTGTTGATTGAGAAGTTCATTCTAAATGTGATATCATTAATTTTTCATAAATAGCGGGACATTTGTGTGTCAAATGTGTAATAGAAATATGAGCTTATGCAGCGCTGGTGGAGACTGGCCACAATGTTTACACTCCATAACCTTTTCATATGTATCATGTATAGTGATAAACATGTATATTTTTCAACTTTAAAACTTTCGCGTTTCATTACCTCGTTTTGTGCAGTCGGCAAACTTACAGAATAAGGACACGGTCAGTGTAGTGTTTAGAAAAGTGAGGGTAGAGGAAGAATTTTCTGCCCCAACGGAGCCAGTACACCGAGACACCAGTCTACCCGGGACCACGGTCGTTGCAACTCGGCCGAAACGTCGGGCGAAATAGGTAAACAAACAATCGAAATCATCGCGTTAAATTTCCCGTGATAATTATATTATATTTCGACTGATAAATAAGGTGCACATTCTTTAAATATAAGCGTCAATAGTGAAGTAGTTGGAACAGGCGAAGACACTGGTCTTTATAATATAGTTAACAATAGTGTAGGGCCCAAGGGATTCTTATTTTATGTAAAACTTTTTACATCATCATCTGCCTAGCCTTTTTCCCAATTATTGTTGGGGTCGGCTTCCAGCCTTACCGGATTCAGCTGAGTACCAGTGTTTTACATGGAGCGACTGCCTATCTGACCTCCACAACCCAGTAACTGGGTAACACGATACCGCTTGATAAGACTGGTGTCAGATCTCAGGCTTCTGACTACCCGTAACTACTGTCAAAGATCTTAAAATGACAGCCCTGACCAACGGCTTAACGTGCTTTCCGAGGCACGGAGGAAACTCGGTATGTTGAAATAGTCACCCATCCACGGACCGACCGACCAACCGAGCGTTGCTTAACCACGAAGATCGACCCGTGCGGCTGTTATTATTTAGCCATGAGCAAAACTTTTTACATCAATAAAACTTTAATTTACAGCACAGATATTTAACTTATTTTCCGGTTATAACGGTGCCTAATAGTCATATTTATTTCTAGTAACCATAAAAATAAAACTTTCAGAGCGGCTTTTTCGATAAACCTAAAAATAGCTTTCTTGTGAATATTCTTACCTTAACAGTTATCAGTTGATTGAATATCTCGTTCTTAATCGGATATTATTAATGTTTGAGGGAGATTATGATTTTCGGTCTTTCAGCTGAAGAAAACATAATTTCCCATTTTTCATGTCTAAAATTAACACAGCTAGATATCAAACCTATTTAATATTTATATAGAACGTTCATAAACTAATCACACGATGTTTATAAGACAGCGAAAGTAATCCCGTGTGCGTGCAATCTGCAACAAATCAGCTTCCCGGTTCCGCTCGCCTCAACAATGTCCGAGGGTTCCAACTCAAACGCCGCCCTCGCCGGGCCACGATAACTCACAAACAAACCCAGTGAATCAACTTTAAACTAATTTATTAACATCGAAGACGTTGTTATTAACACCATTGAGTGGCTCAACAAACAGTTACTGGCGAAGGAACACAGCCTTCTAACGTCATTATTTAGTCCAATTTGCAGAATTAGCTTGATAAATGTGTTTGAATTAGCGTTTTCGTAGACCGATGCGCGCGCCGTAGGTCGTAGCCACGGTTTGGAGCTACGCGCTCAGTGTACCCGCGCTGGTTGTGACCACCGCTACGTTCCGAGTCGCGACCTCGCGCCTACTCGCGACGCGACGCGATTTTATCGTTTACGTATTTAAGAACCTTCGTATGATTTGTGAGGATACCTGTGATTCGTTCAAGTGTTGTTAGTGTTGTGTTATCTGTGTGTCTGTAGGTTTTTATTGAGGTAAGTTTTATCGATAAAAAAATACGAAAAAAAAAATTAATATTTTATTTTGGTGTTGTATTAAATTTTCCTCGTTGTTTATTTTAATTGGCCAAGGATGTCTCGTTTTCTTAGGAAACGTCTTGGAAATTCAAAAGTATAATTTTCGGAACTGAGATTTTAGAGTATTTATTTTCCTCGTTTGCGAAAATATTTTCCTGATATCGTAACTGAGGAAAAAGCTTATAAAGGGAATATCATAAGCACACTAAATAAAATATTCATAATAATAACTGAACCGGTATACATTTGATATTGCTTGCGAGGGTTGGTTATATACCTAATACTTATTGATTAATTTATCAGATAGGTAAATATTTAATTTATTAATTTAACACACAACTAAGGATATAAGACAGGATATTAAATACATAACTGGATGTATATAGTCTCCAATAAAAAATGAGACCACAAATTTATTTTGCATTTCTGGAGAACATGGAAGTCGTCTCCATCTTACACATACACTCCTGACCAAAAGTATTATACCACAAATACTAAAAACACATAAGGACATAATTAGACTTCTTGCCAAATTGTATCCAGCAGAATCCCTAGAGGAATTACACCACTAAGAGAACACTGAAAATGTGTCTACTTAGATGATGAATTGAGAATAATGGACTAAGAAGCCATGTTGCACCAACTCTTGATAGATATGGTAAGGACAGTAAAATAATGACGATACTGAACAATTTCTGAATTACTAAATTTATTTTGTTGTACAATCTTGTTTGGCTTCCCTAGTTTTTCTTTGGCAGAAATATTTACTCTCATGTAAAACGCACATTCGATGTTATTTTTTGATTGATAATGTAACTTAAGTATGTCAACTATGTGTAGTTATGAAAAGAATAGTGTATCACATATTATGAAGAATTCATGTTAATTTATATTTATTAAAAGACCAAAATTATAAAAATATATAGATTGTGGAAATCAAACGATACTTATAATCGTATCAATCTATGAATCCTGATGAAATTTCTCATTTTGTATGCAGCAATAAAGGAGAATGCCCATTGTGTAAGGGAACTAGGGCCCCTTTGAAAAAATTTTTGTATCTTGATGAATTTGGTTGTATATCGTAGAAAACACATGTTATGTTCATAATTAGAAAACATTTTTTATTTATTTTGCGGGGTTCACGAGATATAACGATGTTTCTGTTCTTGAAATGAACCCTTATTACAATGCAATAAGGTGCATACAAATGTCCAAGTGAAGGAACCTGATCTGTTGTTGTCTGTACATATAAAGTAAAGGACACAGATGGAAAATAACTCAAAATATAAATCCTATGTTTGTATAATATTGAAATCGCAGACACGATACCTCATAACGGGCCTGTGTATGGGCAATCTCCTTTGTATGTACATCTACGAAAAATCACATTCATTATCCTAATTAATTACTATGTTACCCATATACTATAACAACGAGTATCATTCTTAAGCATCAAGTTTGATTATTTAACGTACGGTATTTTAATAGCTGTCAAATCTGACGTTTTAGATTGTGACGACTTTAATTAAATATCAAGACGCCTTAAAAACTCATGTGTAGTATACTACATACAAGATGACTGGCAGAAAGCGCCTAAGGCGTTAAGTCCGCCGTAAGACGTTTGTGTACGAAAAATATCAAATTAATAAATACACAAAAACAGATCAAAGATAAGATTAAAGATACTGAATATTTGTTAAGTGAAACTAAAGTTCAAAGAATTTTAGATCTTACATGGGAACCGAATTACAATATTATAGGGTCTATTTTCATACGAGATAATACCTAACATACTACGATCTCTAATCTGTTTACTAAGGATTGTGTTCATGGGAATATTTACTTACGACAGTTTAGCGGTAGAAGACGAGAGGAGTAATAGATATATGGATATAATAAATGCTATATGTGAATCAACATACCCAGTATTGATTTATAATGTATTCATTATTTATAATAATATATATAGGTAAGCAGGGTGAGAATAAAGGGTTGTAATTTCACAAATCTATTTTTACAAGACTTCAAAAAAGGAGAAGGTTCTCTATTCATCGGAAACTTTTTTAAAATGTTTATTCCCCGATTACTCAAAGATGTGCATAACTCCAGCTTCCTCATAAGTGTTAGAATAATTCTATCTATGCCAATATTTCAGGCATAATAGCAGCAATCAAAGTACCAAGTCTTTATTTAGCTGCCACGAAAACTTCGCTAATATGTGTCGTTTAGTATGAGTCAGCTGGAGTGACGTCACCCCAGCTTCCTCATTCAATACAGGCAAACTAGTGATGTTAGGGTTTTGGACTATAGTCAAAAAAATAAGACATAATAGCTGCACATGGAAGGAAAGAACTGAACGATAATACTTAAAAAGTGTTGAAACTATGATAAAAAAATGTGTGTTTAAGCTGATGTGACGTCACTCTAGCTGCCATGTCATATCTTCTGAACAAAAGAAGATACGATTATGTATTATAGCTCAAAAATTAAGGAATAATAGCTGCCATTGGCAGAAAAAAAATTCAAATCTGTAGTCAAAATACTCCATAATAATATTATTAAACCGACAGATATGTGTAAGCTGGAGTGACGGCACCCCAGCTGCTCATATCATATCTTCCCAACAAAAGAAGATATGATTATGCATTATAGCTTAAAACATAAATAATAATAGCTGCCATAGGCAGCAAAATTTTCAAAACTCTGGTCCATGCAGTTTCCACGTAGTAAACAAAAGAATGGTTTCCGCGCCAAAAAGATCAAATTATTACTTCGGAGGAGGTACGGAGCGGCGCTGCCGTTCTGTGCGCTATATTATCAGTTTGAAGTAGTTTAAACTAGGTTAACTAGGAAGTCGGTTTAATTTTTTTGGTTAATTTTTTTCTAAAATTAAAATGTAATTTTTCATTATTGTTAATCGAATTAATTACTAATGATAATGATAATAGGCTTCAGTAGAGTTTGACAGGTTGAGTAGATCAGATTCTTAATTTAGAAATCGGGGTTTGAAAGTCGCTCCCATTTACGAAGCCATGAGATAGGTAGGCACTAGAAAGAAATGTTTTAATTATGTTTACCTATAAGCGGTTATAACAGCCCTTTGATGTTGCCAGAACACTGCTATTTATGTAAAACCAAAAAATAAAAATATATCAACAGTACTTAACTGACTTCATTGAATAAACAACTCAATGAAATTTTTTCCATTAACCAAAAAAAATATAAGCGAATGGCTTTCGGAAGGAAACCGCTTTGCTTACGGAAAGAGAGCCGAGTTTGAAACAGTAATAATGCCTTTAATTTTATGGCAATACTAAATTTACGAGTAGCTGTAATGTAATAAATTTATTTTTCGTAAACACGTAAAATAGCAAAGTAATTTATATCATCATCTGCCTCGCCATTTTCCCAATTGTTGTCGGGGTCGGCTTCCAGTCTTACCGGATTCAGCTGAGTACCAGTGTTTTACATGGAGCGACTGCCTATCTGACCTCCACAACCCATCAACTGGGTAACACGGTACCCCTTGGAAAGTCTGGTGTCAGATCGCAAGCTTCTGACTACCCGTAACGACTGTCAAAAATCTTCAAATGACAGCCGGGACCAACTTTCCGAGGCAGCAAAGTAATTTATATAGGTACCTAAAATAGAAACTTAAAATGGATTTTCTTTTTTTAGTTTTAATTAATATAATGTGGCTTTGGTTAGCTACATAATCATAATATCTTAAATCACTGATGTGTAACTATCTCCGGTAATTTTTTCGTTTTCCACTGCTCGTTCAATGGCCAATCTGCCTTGAGCAAGCATAGTATTAAATGGTCGAAGATCATGCCTTCTCTGTGTGAGAAGTTCCTTCGTCCTACACAGGAACTTTAATATACTGGTATTATAGTTTTATAGCTCGCTTTAAGGTCAGCATTTTGTGATCTATTACTCCAGCGTTTTGGTTATTTTCGACTACAATATCGTTCACGATGAATTTGGTAATGCTAAGAAATTATATATTAAATGTATCATCATCATATAAGCCGAAAGACATCCACTGCTGGACAAGGGCTTCCTCCAAGCGTCGCCACATTGACCAGTCCCGTGCGTCTCGCAATCAGGGGTCCCCGCAACCTTCACCAGGTCATCGGTCCACCTGGTGGGAGGCCTTCCAATGCAACGTCTTACGGTTCGCGGTCGCCAATCCAGAACCTTTCTGCCCCATCGGCCATCGGTTCTGCGAGCATTGTGCCCTGCCCACTGCCATTTAAGTTTCGCAATTCTTTGGGCTATGTCGGTAACACTGGTTCTCTTACGGATCTCTACATTTCTGATTCGATCACACAAGGAAACGTAGAGCATAGCCCTCTCAACCAGCGTCGGGGAGTAGTTGTCCGACATTTTGCTGAACTGGCCCTATTTGGTGCAGCCGTGGGACACACAATGTTACAAATATATTATTTTCTTTTTTATAGTTGTTTAGTCTAAGTTTAATTTTTTATTTTTATGTTGTGTGCTGTGGCTTGTATCAAATAAATGTGTTTTCTATCTTTGTTCTTTCTTTCCTTCTTTCATTGCCCTTTATTAAATGTATACTGTTATTTAATCAATTAACTTGCTACCTTATAATATACAATCTGCTTATGAAGTAAAATTTTAAACTTCAGACTCAACGTAAGTTTTCTTTACCCTCCAAAATATATTCCCGAACATATCAATGGTAGACGCTCCATGGTACATTAAACTTTACACGAGTATTCGAGTCAGTTGGGCGGGAGACAGACAGCTGTACGCTTTTGTTTTAATTTAATTTACGCACGAGAACATGGATTTGGGAGTCTAATCGAAATCTTTTATTATTCAACGTTTTTGGTTTTTACTTTTACAATATTTTAAAAAATTGTATACTTAACCATAAGACAGTGATATTGTATTGTACATATTATACACATATTCTGTAAAATATTTTATGTATCGCTGTTGGTTACAGTTTATAAATAAAATAAAATATCCATGCCGAGGCTCATACGTAGATTTGTAACGAGTCATCAAGCATGCACCTATTTTGAGATTGGGTACGTAGAATACAGATACAATGCAGTTAAGGTATAGCCATTGATGTATTAAAAACCCGGGGTTAAGGGTTTTTTAAAATCCCTATGTACAGGCTTGCCTAAGCTGGGCAATCCCTATGTACAGGCTTGCCTAAGCTGGGCAATCCCTATGTACAGGCTTGCCTAAGCTGGGAAATCAGCGAGTCTTAAACCCTCTATGCTACTTCGATGTTTGTAAGTGTGTTGCAAGAGTGACGGTCGAGTAGGTGCCCAGCGCCTGTAACACAGGTTAGCTCCTAGCGCAGGGCTGGGTCTTGCTCTGCCCTCTGCTGCAGCTCACCTCATTCACCTGCTTTATGTATGTGGTAGTATAAAGGATAATCATGTACTCAAATTTATTTGTGATGAAATAAATTGAATTGAATTGAAATATCAATGGGTATAACACCCATATTCTAAGACGGAAACTTCAAAACCATCAATTTGATTAAGGGCCTTCCACCGCTTTAGTGCCGTAAAACGGTTACTTTCTAAAGCATATTTTTTCGCTACTTTTGGACTTGGATGTTTAAACATATCTTTACACAGATAAATTGATGGCTAGCATTTAATTCTGAAATAACATATATAAATCAAACAATGTTTTGCTAACAAAACTGTGCAAAAGGAGGTTCAATATTGATATCTGGCTCCGAGCGGACGCACGGCCAGTACTGCGTTATCATTGGGGAATATATACGCATTAAAGGAGGCTGAATTTAGGTTGAGTCGAGTGGAGGAATTGCGAGTGGTCTCTTTTCATACAGAGCGAGCCTATTGTTTTGCTTTGGTCAATCATCCAATGATTTCTCCCGCTAAGACTTTTACTGAGTAAAACCCACCCATGTTCCTTCAGTTGCTCAAGCCAGGGCTGCGGTAACTCTCTTTCAAATTTATTCGGGACCCAGCGAGACTATAACACCTATTCGAGTACAAATCCATCCTCCTCCGGGCTGTTTCTGAGAATTTTCATAACGGATAAACACGGTAACCCTTTGCTCGAACCAGGGTCTAAAATTAACAACTGTCGCAATTCCGTCAGAGGCCCGGAAGTTTTTCAATCAGTGTTGTAAAACGGCTATAGTGTTTTCCATTAATCAAGTTGTGCAGATTTGATAGGCAGTTTCTTCATGTAGAATACTGGTAGAATAGAATAGAATAGTTCTTTATTTGCACAGAAAGTACGTACAAGTTACAGATGTAAAGTTGTAATGATACTTATACTAACTACTTTAACTAAGGCATGCAAACAGTTTTACCTATAATAATAAAGACCCATTTAAGGTGCGAAACGTTTTTTTTGTATTCATCTATATCCGGTTAGAAGCATCCCAATATGTACCCCAAGAGGGCGGGCTGTAAGTCAGCGTTGACCAGCGTAGCCATGCTGCACACTGTTCAACATCTGCTGAACATAACCCGCTCCTTTTGCCATACTGTCAAAATATTGTGCTTTGGAACTAAAATTGTGTGTCTAAAACTAATTTTGTTACAATTTGGCAATAAATCTATTTCTTTCTTTCTTTCATATATTTGGTAAAAGGCTTAGCAGGTGATGAAAAGTCACATATAGGGATAAGATAGGAGAAGAACCGATTCTTTTTTTTAATGATCTCGTCTTAGACCACTATCTCGCTTACACTAGTCGAAAATTCTTTCATACAAACGTAGTCTAGCGATTACTCCACTGTTTGACAATGTACGTTCAAAATTAAAAATGATGTCAATTTTTCACATCATTATCAAGCTCTGTATGGAAATAAAAAAGTAAAAAAGATATATATTTGAAAGTTATGAGCGTCGAAAGTTCCATATTTCAACACAAATTTTAACGCATCTTTGGGCGGAAATAAATACCATAAGAAGAAGGAAAATAGCAAAACGGCCTCCATACAGAGATAGATTAGTAATACAATAATGCAAATAATTTTGTTTCGAAAATATACATTCAGTCGTTTAGTCATGATATCTAGACTCCCAAAGGTCTGTTTATAAAATTTTGCGCGTCGTTTTCGTGTGCCAAAGTGCTAATTCGTACGCGAACTAGCTTCTTACTACTCATCACAGCATCTATCTCTTTCGCAAAGGCTTAGCAGATGATGAACAGTCACATATAGGGAAAGGATAGGAGAAGAACCGATTCTTTATTTAATGATCTCGTCTTAGACCACTATCTCACATGATGTTAAGCGATGATGTGGTCAACGGTGAAGCACGCTTGCCTAAAAGTAACCTATTCGATCTTGACTTCAAAAAAAAAGCTAGATAATTGCTTTGCTCAATTATTTATTTATCACTGGATACTGTATAAGGTGTATATAATATTAGTAGGATGAAGTATTTTGTCTTAGAAAGCGAGCATATTGAGATGAATGATGAATGAAAAATGAAACCTTAACTAAGATTTTCTCAATAGAATGAAATATTAACATTTGCTAATGGGGTCCAAAATTGGGACAAAATTTCTTATCAGTCTCATAAGCCTACATACACCGTAAAATTTTGATCGTTTACATCTCGTTCAGGGTCGATCCTGTACATCGAACAGTATCGAATTGTAAATAAAATAAAGAAAGAAACCGACTTCCAAAGAAAAACACTAAAAAGTGCAAAAATAACTTTCGTTTCGCAAGTCGGATGTTGTAGAATTATAAAACAAGAGATACCAAAGACACTGACTTTTGAAACAAAAGTTATTTTTTAAATTTTTTGTGTTTTGTTTTGGAAGTCTTTTTATTCTTTTGTTAACTTTTTTATTCTTTTTAATATCTTTACAAATCGATACTGTTTCATGTACCGGATCGACCTTCCACGGGATTTAAACGACCAAAATTGAACGGTGTATACAACGGTTGTAGGAAAAGAGCCCACCACTTCAAAATAAAAGCAAAAATATCTAATTGCGCTATCATACTACTAATCTCCCAATGATTTATTTGCCTGTCTAGACAAGACCTCAACATTCGTGCTAAGGGTCACTTATTTCGATAGAAACTATTTATTTACTGAATGTTCTTCGTTAATTAATATTGTATCATCTAAGTTGACAGCTGTCAAAATAAGGATTCGATTAATGTGGAAAGTGTAATCTAATTTCAAAAGTTCTTGGGCATACTTTTGAAAGGATCTACACAGCACAGCTTAGATAGTTTTTGTGCAATTATTTACTTGATTGATTGAACTAGAGTTATTTTGAGTTTTCAATTATATAAGTAAATAATGTCCATCTGCTTGGAAAATTTTAACTCATAATAATGTATATCACCAATATTATAAAAAGGAAAGATTTTTTTGTTTGTTTGTTTGTTTGTACCGAATAGGCTCCGAAACTACTGGACCGATTTTAAAAATTATTTCACCAATGGAAAGCTACATTATTTTTGAGTGATATAGGCTATTTTTTAATCCCGCAAACGGGTCCTGTGGGTGGCCCACGGGAGCGAAGCCGCGGGGAACAGCTAGTATATTAGAAAGAGAAATGCAAATGAAATTTTCAGTTAACACAATAATATGTTTGTAGTTATCACCGGGAAGCAAACATCGTAGTTGTTTGTAATGAATCTTGTAAGAACATTGAGTCATGTTCAAGTTCAAATAAAATTAAGTCCAATATATTTTTTATAGAAATGCAACGTTATTTGCAATAAATAAATAACCATCAATAAATTATAATAAGTTTATAAGTGAGGATTTATAATTGGTTTTCTGGTGACTATGGTTTCCATTTTTGTTTGTTTTAATTCGCAGTAAGTCCTCCTTGTACTAAAATAAATAAATGAACTGGTGGCATAATCACACAGAAAACCACCTTTTTTCATAACTAAACAAAACGTACTGGCTATCAATAATATGTCATATTTTAATATGCTTGACATAATTTAATTTTAGAATTTTTCTGACAGATGACCTTATAAGGTGTAACTTTATTTTTTAACCGACTTTCCAAAAAAGAGGAGGTTATCAATTCGACTGTATTTTTTTATTGTTTGTTACCTCAGAACTTTTTACTGGGTGAACCGATTTCGATTATTCTTTTTTTATTTGAAAGCTGGTGCTGCTGCTTGTCATGTGGTCCCATTTAAATTTCATCAAGATCTGATGAAGAACTTTGGAGATATACATCAGAACTCTTCAATAAATGACTGCAAATCACTCAGGATAGCTGCAATCGCATGTCTGTTTATTGTTTTTACCATTACATAACATAACATCACACTAGTACGCTCTAAAGAGGGTACGCAAGTTTGAACAGTTAACCCTGGTATACTCTCATTCCACCGGTTTTGTTTAAGTTTCATGTTATTGGGATAATCAATTCGCTTCACTTTGGGCATTATAGGTACCTAACCTTTAGAACTGGTCCATTATGTACCACAACTAAAAAGTGAAAAATAAAAAAATCTTTTTACAAAAAATACAACCGACTTCCAAATAAAAACACTACAAAGTGAAAAATAAATTCAATTTCGGAAGTCGGTGTCAAAAAACGAAGAAACGAAAATAGGAAAACCGACTTCCGAAATTTAATTTATTTTTTGTAAAAAGATTTTTTGAATAGCGAATTCCTTTTTGTTCTTAAAACTATAAACATAATATTGTCTCACAAACGCTAGCTAAGTAGCTCTACCAACATTCCTTATTTCCTCCAGGCTAGCTAATTATGTCTGTGTTAGTGGTAGGTTCACCACAATAGCTTAAGTTCGCAATGGATAGTTACGCAAACTATTATGTTACATAATTCTACCACTTACTTAGTGTTCAAGTAACAAATAATTAGGTATCTACTTAGCATTAAGTATATGGCGAAGTTTTGTGCAAAAATAAGGCTTAATAATATTTTGATCAGCGGAAAAGTTTTGGAAAGGTTTTTAATGTTGAGAGATAAATTTAATGCTTATTATATTAACGTCTAATTCATCAAAAAATATTGGTTATAATAACTAAGTTTATTATTTAGTTTTTATATATAAATGCAACCATTCAAATATTCAAAATTCAATGCAAATATTGAAAACATTATGCCATATTAAAAAAAGCATCCCCTCCATTGGTTAAGCTTTATCAGATTTCATTAGAAGTATAAACCTTCTCGTTTAGTGTCTTCAGTCAAGAGAACCTCAATCTTCGCATGTTAGCATTCTAACTACGTGCGTTCTAATTCTCAAATATTTTACTCAAACCGACGATATTCATGATTTTCGATTTTCCAGCATCCATCATATTCAGGAAAAAAAAAATCTTAATTGGTATTAAATTGGACTGAAATGAACTAACAATCAATCTTACCAGTTGATTTCAATTAGAGATCAGCGTGATTAGTATTGTAATTACGACTTATTTTTTTTTATGGTCATTAGATACCTTCTTAGTCCAGGCAATATCCCTTTGGAATGCGCTCCCGCATAACATTAGGGTGGCAAGCAGTCGGTACTCCTTCAAATTGAAGGCACGAGAGCATATTTGCAAAAAAATAATGCAGAATCTTCACAGAGTTAGTTTGTTGGATTCGGTTTCTCAGTGAAATAGTTTATGTATGTATCTAAGTATATATTTAACATTTTTTTTCTTCTTTTTCTTTCATTATGTTGCACCTGCCATGTTTTATCTCTGCACCACCCAAAGGTCGACTGCTAGGAAATGCCTAAGGCAATAAGTCCACCTTTTTATTTGTGCATAAAGTTTTAATAAATAAATGAATACCGATACCCATCAAATCTGCTGAGTTTCGCTAGTTTTCTTAACAGGTTGAAAGCAGGTATTGTGTCTCGCGTGGATCCACGTTTCGGGCACTCAAGTGATTAATTTAAACCTATACAGTATAATTTTCAATCAATTTGGCGTTAAAGAGCCTTAAATCAAACAATCTCCCAAAACAAATAAGCGTCCCCTCTTACGAGTAGCCCAAGAATCCAAGATACGAAAAACTCGTCCCAATCCATGTCAGGATGTTTATTAACCGACCTAACAACTTACACCGCTATCGTTTGCTCAGGACGACACGTATGATTAATTTCAGGAGTCCGCACAACTCCTGTTACCTGCGGAACCCATCGCGAATAACTCGCATCAATCATGCCACTGATGTTTTCCTGTTTGTTTGCGGCGAAATAATGACGCTTTTGGGCTATTTTAAAGTTTACGATGAGGGTATTTATATGCAATGTGGAATATGGTATTTTGGAGATTTTTTAATGTCTAAAGTGGGTAACGTAACATTTTTTTTAAATTTATTTGTGGGCTCGCGCTTGACCGCTATATCACCTGATGGTAAGCGATGATGTGGTCGACGGTGTATCACGCTTGCCTAGAAGAAATCGTCGTAATGCCAAAATGTAACGATTACGTGGTATTTCGGTAGCGTTTGGAAATCCCGTAATTTTTTGACATTTTATTAATCGCTGTCGCGACGCTTTCGTTAATGAAAGGTCTTTTGTCTAAAGGTGAATATAGACTAGAACATTTACTTGTAATAAAGGCCGATTTAAATCAGACGAGCGAATGCTCATTCTATCCTCACTGTATTTTTTTTTGGCTAAACGTAAGTAGAGCATTCTATCGTTGTTCTGTCTGCGTTCACAAATTATTCTATGGAACATTCTAAGAATGCTCGCTCGCTTGATGTAATGTAAACGACACTAGACCGTGCGAAAAGAGGCTTGGAGCTATCTTGCGTGTTCGGACGTGCTCGCTGCCCAGAGCGGTCTCTTCAAAGCGTTTTTGTGTTCTCGCTATTTCTAAAGGCCGATTTAAATCAGACGAGCGAATGATAGAAGGATTCTAGTTCTTGGTTCTCATTCTTGCTCGTTGATCTTTTGATATAAACGCTAAAAACGAGCTTTCGTTTACACTAAACGATCAGGAAAGAATGCTCTTGTTCTAGCTCTAGCTCGATGTTCGTTTGGTTTAAACCCACCTTTACAGAATATCGAGCATTCGTTGTTTCTAAATTTACTCGAACCAGACTTCGAACATGAAGCTCGATGTTTTGTTACAACCTAATTTAAAAAACCAATGAGCGTTTTGGTGTACGTTTTATCGAGCAAAGGCACGAGCGCGAGTAAAATAATAATGAACGCAAGGTACAAATAAATGTTACAGGTAAATGCTCACCCGCCGTGAGCATTACGTCGAACATTCGCAAGAACATTACATGGAAACTTTAGGAAACTGAGCATTTGTCTGTATTGTACCAATCGTACAATACAGACAGCTAACCGCAGTGTCTCAAGACGAAAGTCTATGACCAGTGTGTGTTGCCAGTTATGACCTATGACTCTGAGACGTGGTCGCTCACAATGGGCCTCATCAGAAAGCATACAGTCACTCAAAGGGCAATGGAGAGGGCTATGCTCGGTGCGGAAATGTAGAGATCCGCCAGAGAACCAGGGTTACTGACATAGCCCGAATAATTGCCAAACTTATGTGGCAGTGGGCTAGGCACATTGCTTGCAGAACGGATGGCCGACGAGGTAGAAAGGTTCTGGAGTGGCGACCGCGAACCGGAAGACGTTGCATTGGAAGGCCTCCCACCAGGTGGACCGATGACCTGGTAAAGGTTGCGGGGATCCATTGGATGCGAGACGCACGGGACCGGTCAATGTGGCGACGCTTGTGGCTTGTGGGACCCATTTGTCCAGCAGTGGATGTCTTTCGGATGACTTGATGATGATTGAAAAGAGAAGAACGTTACATTACATAGCAATGCTCTAGTGAATACTCACCTTAAGTCTCTGAGGCTCTAGACAAGTGGCATTCGATGTCAGCGATGGCTATGCTTGAAATGCCAGAATGTAAGATAATGATCACGTGATTTTTCGATAGCGTTTGACATTCCCATTTGTCTATGTCATTTTTATTATCACTACTGTTTACTACGCACCTGGCTTTTCTGAAAAAGCCAATGAGGGAATTGAATAGTGCATCATTATCCAAGTCGTCAATCACACGTGAGAAATATAAGAAATTGCAATTAGGTGCGAAAAATGTACCCTTGTCGCAATATATTCGCTTTTTATTTCTATATTATGGCCTCAGTTACTTTTGTGACGTTGATGTATGGAGTTACACCTCATTTGTCACTGGCTGCTGAAAGGTTGAAAAGAAAATGATGGTCACTCGTGTGATTACACACTTATTTTTATTTTATTATTTTGTATGAAGTATTAAATAATTAACTTATCGGAGTGTCTTTTAAAGGCAAGCATGTGTACTCTTTTGGATTTTATGCCATTGTTTCAAGTTGGTAGATTTGCATGGTAAAAACTTCATCAGCCATTTTAATTCCTTTGTTGGACTTGTATGCGGTTGATTCGAGATATCATAGGATTAATACGAATGCATTGTGTTAAGTGTCTACATTTATGACAATTAACCAAATAAATTTATGACTTACTAAGACCTAACTTTGTAATAGTCATGTCACGAGTTTTAACTTTTATCTGAATGGCAATGTAGTTGGGATAATTCCATCAAGGGCCACCACCTCCACCAATTCCTTCCATCCGTTCGCGTTGGCTTGCCAGGACGTGGCTAGAGGTGGATCACTGTGTTGCCCAATTGACTGTTGACGACTGTTGTGCCTATTGGCCTTGTTTGTTTTGTCTCCTGCTTGATATGGAGGGAAGTGGACATTTGTATTTTCCCTACTCCTCCGTTATTATTTTCTGATTAATTTCGTTGCGGGATCCAAGATAGTTAAATTCAGTCTCCAGGACTTCGTCGAGCTTCATTGCCTCGTCGCTTTTCTGTTGGTCGCCACTGTTGATTCTTACTTTCAGGAGTTGCAGTGGTTTGGGAATAGTGCGTAAGGATTGTCATATTGAGAGTTATTGCAAACACCGTAGGTTAATATTTCCATTAGTAGTATATTGTAAACTTATCTTCCCTAATCATGCACGAGTATTTTTAACATATCGAATTTAGGTAAGATTTATCGTACAACATATTAGGAATTTACAATCTCTCAGAATTCATTACAAAATTATATTGTCTGCAATAATTCGGTGACAGTTACATACCTGAGCAAAATTTCATGTAATTTGTGCCGATTGATTTTATAAGACCTTGTTCATTATTCCATATCCCTATGAGGTTTATAGTACCTTGTCGTTATCAATTCGTCTTTAATTATGAAGTAGAATTTAAATCATAACTATTGTCCAAGTTGTACAATAGTACACATTCAATGTTGCGCATTTATAGTACCTTGTCGTTATCAATTCGTCTTTAATTATGAAGTAGAATTTAAATCATAACTATTGTCCAAGTTGTACAATAGTACACATTTAATGTTGCGCATTTATAGTACCTTGTCGTTATCAATTCGTCTTTAATTATGAAGTAGAATTTAAATCATAACTATTGTCCAAGTTGTACAATAGTACACATTCAATGTTGCGCATTTATAGTACCTTGTCGTTATCAATTCGTCTTTAATTATGAAGTAGAATTTAAATCATAACTATTGTCCAAGTTGTACAATAGTACACATTCAATGTTGCGCATTTATAGTACCTTGTCGTTATCAATTCGTCTTTAATTATGAAGTAGAATTTAAATCATAACTATTGTCCAAGTTGTACAATAGTACACATTCAATGTTGCGCATTTATAGTACCTTGTCGTTATCAATTCGTCTTTAATTATGAAGTAGAATTTAAATCATAACTATTGTCCAAGTTGTACAATAGTACACATTCAATGTTGCGCATTTATAGTACCTTGTCGTTATCAAATTGTCTTTAATTATAAAGTAGAATTTAAATCATAACTATTGTCCAAGTTGTACCAGTACACATTCAATGTTGCACATTTATCTGTATCTGTACACACTCACCATCAAAATCACAGACACGTCTCTTAAAAGAAATCTTATTGTGTTCGACTCAATTTAAAGTTCTTTAAAACCTACACCTGGTGAGAACTATCGGATTTTCTTAGCGCAGGTTTGTAGCAGTTCGTCTGGGCCACATAAGTGCATCCCCAGATGTGCATTTCGTTTATGCTTCAGTGGGTAACACTCGCTGAGGTGCAATACGGTTTTATCAGTTTTTCCGAACTTGTGCTGCTCGCGGAGGCGAGTGTTTTCAGACGTACGTTTGTCTGGTAGGCTCAGATATAAACGTTGTATATGATTTTAACTTTATGCGGGATAATGTTTTTGTTGGATAGACATTCAAAGTATTGAAAAAAAAACGTGTTTTGTCAGTTTTGTGACAAATTTTGTAGTACATTGTACGGTTGCGTGTAATATAGTTAGAAAAGTAATTAGGAAATAAAACATTAGCCATATTGATGCCTAACTTATAAAAACCGGCCAAGTGCGTGTTGGACTTCCACATTTAGGCTTCGGGTAAAGAAATAATCTGATTTATCAATATATTGGAATTTGTTGGTAAATAAATAAATATCATAATCGTCATCATCATCAGCCTTAAAATGTTCCCACTGCTGGGACAGAGGCCTCCTCTCTGTGAGAGGGGATGGGCCGTAATCCACCACGCGGGCCCAGTGCGGGTTTGTGGATTATAAATGTCTTCGAATTTTCGGTTCTAGGACATGCCGGTTTCCTCACGATGTTTTCCTTCACCGTTTTAAGAGCAGTGGTAATTCAATAATTTGCGCCACCCCAATTGACGTCAATTTAACAAGTAAAATTTCAGAATTTAAAAAACCCCCGACACATTTATCTTGCGTAAACACCCCGATTCAAACAGTAAAACGCGCATAACTTTTGAACAGCTGAATCGGTTTTATTCAAACATAGCTAAGAACACTTTCGACAAAATCACCTTTCAAACAATAAAACCTAAATCAAAATCGGTTCATCCGTTTAGGCGCTATGACGCCACAGACAGACACACACGTGAATCTTATAATATCCCTCTCTTTCCGGCGGGGGTTAAATAAATGACAGAAAACAAAGGCGTTTTAACTGTTGCTTGGACCTGTCGTCTCAGCACCGCCATCTAGTGTAAATCATTTCAGAAAATATTAATTCTAGTGTGTTAGTGACTCTAAATTACCTATGTAAGTATTATTTTAAGCGAGAGACTTAAAAGTTTTTCATTAATATTTTATATTATTTATTTTTTAAAAACAACGTTTTTGATTAGACCAGAGTCGTATATGTTTTTTTGCCAACGATGTCGTGGACCGCACCGAACCGAAGTGGCTTATGCTCAACTGAACGCCGAATATGGCGAAAAATGCAGTTTTACTTCAATACTGGTTATTACATCAATTGCTTGTTTAAAGCTTCTTTGCTTTCGAAATAACCTTATAGTATACTAGTTCTTATAAATTTGAAAGTGTGTATGTTTTTGATGATTGTTACTTAAGGTTACACTAGTCGATCATTCTTCCATACAAACGTAAGAAAGAAAGAAAACTTGTTTATTTGGCGTAGTCTGGCGATTACTCTATTGTTTGACGATGTAAAATAAAAAAATTATATCAATTCGTCTCATCATTCTATCCTATCTATGTATATGGAATGTATGGAAACAAAAAAAGTAAAACAAATATATATTTTAAAGTTATGAGCGTCGAAAGTTCCATATTTCAACACTAATTTTATTGCATTTTTGGGCGGAAATAAATACCATAAGAAGAAGGAAAATTGCAAAACAGCTACCATACAGGAATTGATTAGTAGTGCAACAATACAAATAATTTTATTTTGAAAATATACATTTAGCTGTCTGTTTTTAGGGTTCCGTAGCCAAATGGCAAAAAACGGAACCCTTATAGATTCGTCATGTCTGTCTGTCTGTCTGTCTGTCTGTCTGTCTGTCTGTCTGTCTGTCTGTCTGTCTGTCTGTCTGTCCGTCCGTATGTCACAGCCACTTTATTCCGAAACTATAAGAACTATGCTGTTGAAACTTGGTAAGTAGATGTATTATGTGAACCGCATTAAGATTTTCACACAAAAATAAAAATAAAACAATAAATTTTGGGGGTTCCCATACTTGAAACTAAAACTAAAAATATTTTTTTTCATCAAACCCATACGTGTGGGGTATCTATGGATAGGTCTTCAAAAATGATATTGAGGTTTCTAATAACATTTTTTTCTAAACTGAATAGTTTGCGCGAGACACTCTGCCAAAGTGGTAAAATGTGTGTCCCCCCCCCTGTAACTTCTAAAATAAGAGAATGATAAAACTAAAAAAAATATATGATGTACATTACTATGTAAACTACCAGCGAAAATTGGTTTGAACGAGATCTAGTAAGTAGTTATTTTTTTTAATACGTCATAAATCGTAAACTGCAATTTACCAAGTACGGAACCCTTCGTGCGCGAGTCCGACTCGCACTTGGCCGGTTTTTTATATTTCGCGCGCTCATTTTCGCCGTAAATCATCATCTATTTCGCTACAAACTTGCAAAAGTGCTAATTTGTACGCGAACTAGCATCTTACTGCTCATCACAGTATCTAAGTCTTTCGCCCATGTTGTCGGATGAGATAGCATGCATTTTAAACCCGCACACAAAATAGTTCATGCTGTCGACTAGGGCCTCAATGAGGAAATTAATTTGGATGGGAGCATACTCGTAGGTAGACTAAATTCTGGAATTGGACATAGAATACTAATTTATTATCCCGGCAATAGGTAGATATGTTCACGTGCTAGAGTTTTTGTCTCTCTTGCGAGTGACGAGAGCTAATAAATTATGTTGTACCTAGGTACTATTGAGAAAATACCGTCTGTCTACGTCCTACGTTTATGAATTTTAGTACTATAGCTTACACAAATAACTCTCACTAAAGATTTAATCCCCAGTGTCGCAATGCGACACTAAAATTCATTTGACCTTATTAAAATAGATTTTGAATTTAATTACGCCGCCATCAAAGGGCTCTTGACCGAGTTTCATTGAGTTGTCTATACAAGTCAACATTTGCTTATTTACTTGTGATCGGACTTAATTACAAATTAAATGTTGAAGTTATTTATTACATGTTACTTGGAATAAACTTTGTGTTGGTTGCTTGGAAAGTGTAACTTGTAATGTAGTAATAAGTTTTACAAATATTATTAGATACAAGATAAATCTAATTTCTAAAAGGACAACACTGAAGGACATACACGGATTTTATTGGCGATGTTCTTCAGAAAGGTGAGGTGCGTAGTACTCATTACCGGCGTTCGTGTATGACTAGATGTATGAACGTAAATTAAGGCGTATGTGTTCCCCAGTAGTGTCGAAAGTTGAAAGTTCGGTTTCAGTCGAGTTTCGGCAAAAAAACGAGTTTCGGTTTAGATTCGGTTTCGGCAGTTTTGCAGACTACGACCGAACCCGAAACTGCATTCGGAAGTTCTCGCGCTTTGATCGGTCTTGTTCGGCGCGTTAAATTCCATTCAAACGAGTGATTTTTTCTTAAATGAGGGTTTGTTATGCTGATTATCATACCAATAAGCGAAAATGTCGAGGACTGCATAGCTATGTGATTAAAGGATAAAAAAAAAAGACTGATAGATTACAATTATACAATTTCTTTATTTTTTCCTCAAAACATGATCCTTGTAAGGTAGTTTCGGTTTCGGCCGAAACTGAGACTGTTGCCAAAATTCGGTTTCAATCGTAAAAACCAATTTCGGTCGGACACTATTCCACCCGCTCGGAGCCAGAATATTAATATTGAACCTCGTTTTGGACAGTTTTGTTTGCAATATATTCTTTGATTTACATATGCTATTTCAGTTATGAAGAAATTCTAGCCATCAATTTTTCTGTGTAAAAATATTTTTAAACATCCAAGTCGTTTTAGAGGTAAAATCCAAAGTAGCGAAAAAATATTGTGTTGTTCATTATTTTTCTAAAGCAAAACAACACGGACAAATCTTGTTTCACAAATAAAGTAAATGTATCAATTATAAATATGTTTTTTTTTTTTCAAACCTTTTAACCTAGCCGTCACTAAGGAGTATGATTTAGAAAGTAACCGTTTTACGGCACTAAAGTGGTGGAAAGCCCTTAAGCAAATGGAGTATGTAAGGATAGTAGCAGATGGCGAAAAAAAAAATGTGGTATTTATTCCACATCTACTTACGATTTTATAACACTACTATACAAACCATCTTCATATCTTTTGATATTGTATCAATTTTTAAAACTCATTTTTTATATTATTTGTATTATAACACCTGGAAAGCATATTTTAGTTATCTCTGATTGTTTTAATATCTTAAACTTAAATTATATTACCAATTTGTAATTCTTGTTTCTACCTA
Source organism: Orthosia gothica (assembly GCA_949775005.1). Classification (NCBI taxonomy): domain Eukaryota; kingdom Metazoa; phylum Arthropoda; class Insecta; order Lepidoptera; family Noctuidae; genus Orthosia; species Orthosia gothica. The sequence goes on along the minus strand of OX459042.1, from coordinate 30,414,584 downwards.
CTACCCATAGGCAAATGGCGTGAGTATATGTAAAAGAAACTTCAAAAGCAAATAATTCATTTGCACTGGTTTATAAAATATTACAGAAGATTTAGCTTAGCTAGAGTTTTAGGTACACTCTATTACCTAATGAATGTGTATTTATCTTCCATAAAAGTGTAGGTAACTTTTCTTTTGTAAATAACTTACTTTGAAACCGTCATATCTTTAGATTTTGATTTTGACAGCATTCTTTATACCTATATGTGGTATAGTAGTGCTGGGTGCATCGTTCTCACGTATATGAATTTATTAATGTATGTACTTATGTAAATATTGTAAAAAAAAATGTTTTTAAATAGTCTGTATGGAGTTTCTTGTGCGTTCTTCTCCATAACAAGCTACTTTTTCTAATGCACGGTAGGATAAAAATTGTATTACTTCTAAATTTTAATTTTAACGTTCAAAAGTGCCGCTTACTGGCCTACTTGAAATAAACACATTTGACTTTGACCAAATAGTGGTAAGAACAGTATAGTTGATCCAGTTTGACAAACAAGGCGAGTTTTCGATGGGATTCCGATAGACGAAAATAACAAACTTCCAAACCAAATTCAAACCTTTTTAGGGGATGAATTATTTAAAAAAAAAAATTTCTTAGTGCTGAATTTCGTTATAGAGGCAATTCTTGTGCATTTGTTGCTTCTAGACTAGACTCAAGCGAGAACAATTCAAACTTAGCGTTGTCTGTAAGGCGGAATTCACACTTCAATATTCGGCACCTTTTTTGTCCTTGGATAACAACTCACACGGCATTGCGCCACACATAAAAAGTTGGAGGCTGCTGTACAATCTCAGCAATATGCTGAAAAATAAAACTTGCAGTACAATTAAGTGTAAACCGCGGCTAATGGCTGATTTCTGAATTGAGTATTTGGAGTTAACAACGTGTCAAACCCTACTTAAATGACAGTTTTTGACAGGTATACAGGCTAAAGTAGTGATTGATCTATACTCAACTTAAAAAACTCAACTTCACATACTCACCTTCAAATACTCAACGTCAAATACTCAACTACAAATACTCAACTTCAAATACTCACCTTCAAACACTCAACGTCAAATACTCAACTACAAATTCTCTACTTCACATACTCAACTTCAAATACTCAACTTCAAATATTCTACTTTAAATACTCAACTTCAAATACTTAATTCAGAAATTGGAGGTTTGTGAGTGAATTCAACGACAAAGATACATAAAATAAAAGAAAATCGGAGACAATAGTCCATAACGTCAAAAAAAAGTAGGTAATGTTATAAGAACCTTACTTGATATATTTTTTGTAAAACCATACGAAACTTTACTCTTGACTTTACCCAAGTTCTGACGAGTTTTCCTATGGAAAGATTTCTGGCTCCTTTACGGAGAAGTACGCTTGGTATCTCTTTGAAACAGTAGATAACTTTGCGTTGATCCGCGAATAAGATATAAGCGTTAAGGGAAAGGTTAATTAATATTTTAAAGCGTTGCGTTTTACTTGTTGTTATTGTTTGTTACTTGTAAAACAGTACTGTGTAGTACTACCACCGGACGTGTTTCTACCGTCAAGCTAGGTTGCCTTTTTTTGGTGTAAATTAACATGCACATGAAACTGTAAATTTTGTAAGTATCTAAGGTGGAACTTCTTTGTGCTAATAGTGATCACCAGGGTGATTCTAATGAGGTAAAAGTCCTACACTCCCTGGTCTTTTTCGCTATAAGTCCCCCATGGCATAGCATTATGCTGAGTGGAAACTTTCTTGCCACAGTCACGACATGCACCTGCTTTTATATAAACATCAATCGTACTACTTTTCGGGGTACATCTGTTCCTGTCACTGATCGGCTCGAGATCCAGTCTCAACCTGGACAGCTTTTAACTCTTTACAAAGCGCAAGTCCGATCCTGCATGGAGTATTGCAGCCACCTTTGGGATGGCTCAGCTAAATATCAACTTGCCGCGCTTGACTCGGTGGAACGCAGAGCTAAGAGGCTAATTGGTGAAGGTAAACTGGTGGATGCCAAGCTTAACAGCTTTCATCATCGCCGTAAGGTTGCCTGTTTGTCAGTCTGCTACAGACTGTACTTCGGCGAGTGTGCTCGTGATCTCCACGACCTCATCCCAAACGACCCCCTTCTATCATCGGACATCTAGACGCACTGCAAGTTACCATCCTCACCTAGTTGTCATTCCACCAATTCGCACCAAGCTCTTTCAAGCATCCTTCATAATGCGCACAGTATAAGAGTGGAACTCACTGCCTGGGTCTGTGTTTCCGAACGCATTCAACCCGAATCTCTTAAAAGTTAGAGTGAACAGGCGTCTTCTGGGTAAGCTCACTTCATCGTCGACTCTGTCTCTGTCACCTCTGACCTAGACTAGAGTCAAGAGCAAACCCAATTTATATAAATAAAAAAACTACTCAAATTTGGTATTTTATTATTAATCTTCAAATAATCTTAATCTAAGGTTAAGCAACGCTTGACGAGGTCGGTCCGTGGATGGGTGACCATTTCAAAATACCGAGTTTCCTCCGTGCCTCGGAAAGCACGTTAAGCTGTTGGTCCCGAGAGTCATTTGAAGATCTTTGACAGTCGGTACGAATAGTCAGACGCTTGAGATCTGACACCAGTCTAGCCAAGGGGTACCGTGTTATCCAGTTACTGGGTTGTGGAGGTCAGATAGGCAGTCGCTCCATGTAAAACACTGGTACTCAGCTAAATCCGGTTAGACTGGAAGCCGACTCCAACATAGTTGGGAAAAGGCTGGGCAGATGATGATGAATTTAAGAACAAACTAATATGTATTATCGTTAAGGCATTAATTTTAAGAAAAATCTATAAATTTGTCGTGTATTGGTTTGTGCGGCAAATAAAAAACTTTTTTTTCTTTCTTTTTCTTCAGGAACCTTTATAAGAATATATCTACACTCACCCGAAAGCAAAAAAAAACATAAAAAAGTTGTTTAAGGTGAATAATGCATCTGTGATATCGTCGGTATTGCAGTAAATACCAAATATATACGTATACAAATATTGGTGGAGAAATCGCTAGCGCCACTGCTTATTTCAACAACTACTACTACTATTTTTACTAGTTTTCTTTCTTCTTTCTTTATGGAATTTTCCCGTTTGTAATTTCCCAGGAGCAGCGCAGAGCCTGGATTTGCGCGCAGTTGACGGCAACAAACTCGCCATTATTTTTATTTTTTTATTACTTAAATACCTGCCAAAATGTGGGTGTACCATCTATGGCAAATCTTTCGGGAACTACAGCCTGACGTCTAATTAAAGTTTGGTCATGGTTAACTTAATAAACATATTATCTAATCTTACCATAATTGAGTAAAAACAAAACATATTAATCTCGTATTTCCCTTCTTAATGCCCACCATATTGCAGATAAAGCTGCTTACGAGACGCAAAAGAAATAAATCAGACGAAACAAGTCAAAGATAACGTCTGACACAACCTTATGTTAGGGATAGTTACAGTACAGCACACCACACACACATATACACATTATATAGCACTGTCACAGAGCAACGAGACTTCACTGCGGACACTGCTAGAGACAGTTTTCAAGTCAAAACTCTCCATAAAAACCAAGCGTGTCAGTTTGTGTTACCGATTACTTCTTCTTTCGGGTCGATATATTAAAGATTCAAATGCTAAAAAAGTAAATTAAAAAAACCCGTCTGCTTAAGAAGCGATCTAAAAAGACGTAAACAAGAAGAAAAACATGCTGTGCAGTCGGAGGATACATATTCGCGAGCTGGCTGACCAAAACCAGATGTATCTTCCGACTGATTTTGCACTGGTTTTCTTCTTGTTTACGTCTTTTTAGTTCGCTTCTTAAGCAGCCGGCTTTTAAAGGTATTGTATTGTTTTATAACTTTTTAGTTAACGTTTTTTTCGAATTAGGTACATTTAAACATTGAGTTTGTTTACTTAAGAGGAGGCCTGAGTCCCGGCATTGGGTACATTAAAAAAAGACCGTTGATGATGATGATGAAACATTAAGTATTTACATGTTTAAATGTACCTGAAATTGTGTACCTGTATTAGAAATCACACACTACAATTAGAAATCATTGGGATTCTGGTAAGTGCAGGTGGTCGGGCATAGTGCGCAGGAAAGACGGTGGGGCATACCCTACGAAGGGGCCTCACACTGGTGCTATGTGAGTACTGTGGTCTATGTGAGTACTGATAATATTTATGACAAGTGAAGATTCTAACTGTGGCTATGACAACCAAAATCTTTGCACGTTATGTGAGTGAACATATTTTCAGTAATGAGGTCTCTAGTGTTTGCCAGCGCGAGGTTTCCGTGCTCTGTGACCACTACATCGCAATATATCTAATTACTTTGTACTGACATATTGCATCGCACTGGAAAAACCACGTTAATGTATTGTCTTCTTCAATTCCATGTAATTTTAACTGTATTGTTAATTTGTGGCGTGGAACGATGTAAAGGGAGAGAAACGAAATATTATTTGACAAATTCAAGGCTACATCAATTTTTTATCCCAATTTTTCATGTGAAAACTCGAAAGATTTTTGCACTCTTCCAAAATCGCGTACGTATGGTTAAAATGACAACTGACAACCGATTCTCTCCTCTGAATATTTGATGACGCAGCTATGCCTTTGCAGTCTTGGGTTTTATATTATCTCCATCATCTTTAGTCATTTATAACAACCCCATTGAAAACAAAATGCAGTGCATAAACACAGGGACACCTATTCACAACACGCGGCAGAATATTGTGATTCAGAGATAAGATCTCAATCTATCCCAATTTGAAAACAGAAGAAATATTTCAGCACAGTAATTACAGATACAATCACCCCAACCTTGAATGTTTCAACTCCGACACACACACACACACCCTCATTCACACAAGCCCCTCCAACCCTACGCATAAGGCCGTACGATAAAATGTGTAACGTTACAGGAGAGAAGCTTTGCTTAGTATATAAACTATTTTTAGTTCAGTTTTAGTCAGTAATAACAGATGCAAGGATCGATATTCAAGGTTAAGCATCCTTAAAATACACCTCCATGGGTCAAAAAGAACTTTAGGCCCTTGGTCGCAGCTAACATTTGAAAAAATATTTGAAAGCTGTGACAGATACTCAGAAGCCTGAAAAGCTGACCTGACTCCTCTTGGCAAGAGTGGGTCAGATTTTATTTTAATCGTGACACCTATGTACTGGGTTGTGAAGGTCAGATAGGTCCTCAGTCCATGTAAAAATAGTATTCTGCTCCACCCGGTTATTTATTTATTTATTTAAAACTTCATGCAACATACAGATCCATAGGCGCACTTAATGCCTGAGGCATTCTCTACCAGTCAACCAAGGGTGGTGGAGAGATAACATGGCAGGTGCATAAAAATTGCAAAAAAATACTGAAGTAAAATTGAATAATAATATATATAACTAGTGTAGTTCAAATAAACATACATATATATTTTCTATAATTACACACTGTAAACAAACCTCAACATGGTTTAGAAAAGGCTGAATGAAACCGTAAACCTGACTAATAATGCGAATGTGAGTTTGTTTGTTACGCTTTCACGCTTTACAGCTGATTTTAGAGTCAAGCTGACCGACGCTGAGTTAGTCATTCGCCGATTCTGACGGCCGTCAGCGCTTAGCCGAGCGGCTCAACCAATGACGAACTCGCGGCGACCGTCAGCGCCGGTCAGGACTCTAAAAAATCAGCCTTACGGCGGAACGAATTTAAATTAAACTTGGCATACGGTTAGTCCAGAACGTGGATTAGGACATAGGATAATTTTCATCCAAGTAGTAAGTTCCTACTACACTCAGTTAACACTACTCGCACTTCAAAGTCGCTGGCAGAAGTTTCAATAAAAACAGTGTCACGACCATATATATGCCTGTGAGGGGTCGAAATACACCCCTTAGCCCCAGCAGTGTACCCCACAACTAATATTAAAGATGTTCGATAAGGCAACGTGTGTCCTATCAAGCATCTTGTCCTATTGTTTCCGCAAGGCGCGTCCTTTGAGCATGTTCCAGTAGCGAGCAACGAAGACAATTGGATATACTGAGATATGGCTTTTGTTCTGTTCGGAGTCGGTTTTTTAAGTGGGTTTGAAGAGTATAGGTTGTGTTGTTTAGAGTATTTATAATTATTTTAGTTTCTAATGAACATATATCAGCTAACTACATACATATATATGTAGTTGGAGTGGCAGCAAAATATTATGAGATTCGGCAATAGCGTTGTAGGTTTAAATGTTTGTATTCGAATTAGTATTTCCAAAGAGTATCTTTTACAAACGTTATCATAGTAGATATCTATTTTACATTCTCTTATTTAAACATTGATGTTTATTGTGCAACATTCCAAACATATACTGAGATCCCACTGCAAAAATTGTGATGTCATAATTCTTGACAGTAGAAAAGATTAACGCAGGGTTGCCTTTTTTTTTTTTTTTTTTTGGGTGGGAAATCATCCAATGACTTCTCCCGCCCTGGGTGAAGCGGGAGGGCGTGTCAGACTTTTACTGACTAAAACCCACCCGTGTTCCTTCAGTTGCTTGCGCCAGGGCCGCGGTAACTCTATTTCAAATTTATCCGCGACCCAGACAGGCATCGGTCCTATCAGGCCCCGTCACTTTTGCTGACATCTCTTTGAGGCGCGCGTGAGTGGTGGCGTGGTAAGCTACCCATAACTTGCCGTCCGCAAGCCCGTGCCTACGGTGGCCGGGAATCGGCTTGCGACTCCCTACGCAACTCCCTCCTAACGCAGGGTTGCCTGGCCGTAACTTGCTGCATTTCGTTTTTTTTTGTTTTTTTTTACAATGGGTATTCCTCCTGTAGCTCCTGTTGCCGCCCTATAAGGGTTGCCAAGTTTTGCAGTTAAACTGGTAACCCACAGCTTGCGGCTAACTGAGAGCTGGCAATCTTACTTTTTACTATTTTTTAAACCAGTTTCTTTGAAATGACGTTGCATTCACTTAAAAATCTTATATTTGGAGTTAATTAGGAAATTTAAATTTATTTAATTAAGGTAATTGGGGCTAGATATTTCCAGTCAAACCTGCAGGAATCTATTTTTACTATAAATTATAATTTTTTAAAAATTGCAGATTTCTGAATTTTCGTAGGCATTGAATGGTCATTATATTAATTCACTTCAGTGTAATGTCCTACGATATTTTTAATGGTGATACGATCGTTGACACCCATTGAACAGGCATATAATTCATTTGTTGTAACATACCTACCATTTTAATGGTGAATAACTTAAATTTTTGTATGACATTTGTCTGATATTTTATTATTTATTTTCAGTTCTTTTTGTTGACATTTTGTAATGAATGTAATTTTTGATTTTGTGTTTGAATTTATTTGTATTTCAATACACATGTGGCAAGCATGTCCTAACTTTTTGTATTTTGTTAATGTTATCCTGCATGTACGTATTGTTTATTCTTGCATTCTTCTTATAAATATACACGTTTTTGATCAAATAAATATATCTTTAACAAACTGTATTTCCATCCTATTATTACTAGGGAGTGTCGCGACTTAGTATATCGGAAGTAAACTACCAAGAAAACTTTGTGACACGTATAAAGTAGATATAATTTAACATTATTACCGATTACTCGTATTATTATTGTACTTATTTATAAGTACTATTTGTTTTTGCCTTGACAGTGTGTTGTGTTGCGAAGGCTGGCTCAAAAAAAAACCACCTCCTAGAAAGGACAATTATTAACTAGCATTAAATCTTAACTGCCGTCCACACGTTACTTTCTACCAGACAGACCTATAATATAATATTACGAGATGTACCTAATCCTCTTGTCAACGTTCCAGAGAAACGGTTACGTAATACCAAATCTATTTTTACCTCAACAAACATACAAAAGAGCTGCGTACCTGTACTTAGTCACGTACCGCTATAGATGTTATCGCATCTCGTGAAGTGGACTGCGGGACGTTTTCTTAGGACCGAGCGAAAACTTCCCTTTGTACCGTTTCTTTGATTTGATTGTGTATAATGCTGTTTAATATTAAATTGCCTGTTGATTAAGGTATTGATTAGGTAAAAACTCGTATCGTCTCTATTCTCTCCACTAGAATATTAGGGGTTAAGGTTGAACTAGTCGGCGGCACGAACTATTTTATGCGCGGGGTTAAAATGCATGCTATCTTATCCGACAACACGTGTGAAAGAAATAGATGCTGTGATGAGCAGTAAGAAGCTATTGTAGTTCGCATACGAATTAGCACTTTTGAAAATTTGTATCAAAATGGATGAAGATTTAGGACGAAAACGAGCGCGCGAAATTGTATAAACAGACCTTTGGGAGTCTAGATTTCATGAAAAAACAACTAAATGTACAGGTATTTATAAAATAACATTATTTGCTTTGTTGAATTAATAATCTATCCCTATATGGAGGCCGTTTTGCAATTTTCCTTTTTCTTATGGTATTTATTTCAGCCCAAAGATGCGTTAAAATTTGTGTTGAAATATGGAACTTTCGACGCTCATAACTTTCAAATATATTATTGTCTTACATTTTTGTTTCCATACAGGACTAGATAATAATGAGACAAATTGATATAATTTTTATTTTGGACGTACATCGTCAAACCGTGGAGTAACCTAGAACGTTTGTATGGAAGGATTTTCGACATAAATACAGTCACGACTAATTCGTGATGGTTTGAATGTGTGCTTCATTAGTACATACTCTTTTCGTTATATTTTCCATGCTCACTTCCAATGCAGTATCTAGATAGATAACTTCAGTAGGTCCATCCAAATTTCACAAGTTACGTTATAAGTCTCAAACACAATAGAGGACGAGCATATTGACATTAACCAACCTGACCCCCATCCTGGTTCCACCCTACAACTGAGAAATTTTCATATGGGTATGTTCATCAATCGCTCTTGCAACAATGTAAAAGTATCATATTTATCGATATTATCATGATTCCTCGTGTTTCTTCCATATGAGGAAACTATTTTACGTCAACAAATACTTGGACAAAAGAGCAGCGTACCTGTACTTAGTCACGTACCGCTACAGATGTTATCGCATATCTTGGAGTGGACTGCGGGACGATTGCTGACATAAAGGTACTCGTAAACGGAGTTCATGTATTCGATGGATACTAGTGTTCTTTGGTGTAATGTAATAATATTGTTTTTAAATCTAATTATAGAAAAGTGATTGTTGTTACCATAAAAAAACCTCCTACCTTTTCCCCGAAGGGTAAAACAGAGGAGAAGATCCTTACTCATATATTAGTGTTTTCACCGCAATCATGTTAAAGTCCAATGTAATACAGATCGTTTATATCAGAAATATTATCTTCATCTTCTTCACCTTCATCAGAAATATTATAATCGTACTTATTTTTGTGTTGAACAGTATTTGGTAATATTTAGTTCATGTTATTTCTGATCAAGCTATGATTTTTGAAGCGTCGAATTTAGTTTTTATCTTTACAAACGTGCTTAGACACGAACTGCTGAGATGCTATCTCATCTCTTTGAGTGTACTTTCTGAGCATTTGCTTACGTAAAGGGGCTCGCAAAGGAAGGAGTAACGCTTCGAATTCATTTCTAAAGATTACAAATCAATTGTACAGAAATAAATACTAAAAATTGCTTGAATTACACATTTTTGCTGTCCAGGATTAGCAAGAGCTTTATAGTGTTAACATTATGAATATATGAAGGTAATTGTTATAAAGTTTTGTATTGTCTACCTCTGTTCTTTGATTCAATGTAAATGATTTTTTCTAATTCTTCTATTTATGTGGTTTGAATAGAGGATGAAGCTGTAAGTATATTTAAGTTGGTAAGTATTTATTTAGTTTCAGTTACCTATGGTATTATAGTAGTGTTGGCGTATTTTCGATATGTATTGTTATTATTCGGTATTTTATGCATCTATTATTGTATACAATTGTATTGTACTTGGAGGACTGGTAGAGAATACCTTGCGGCATTAAGTTCATCTACATACGAGTATGTTGTGTTGGTTTTAATAAATAAATATTATATTTTCTTTAAAGTGCAAAAAAAATCTAATTCAATATTCTGACGCAATATCAAACCCACATATAGCGTACATACTCAAGGTCAAACTTTTCTCTATAAAGCACTGATACTGACCTCAATAGACTGAAAGCGGTGCCCAAAACAAACACGGAAAAGGTTAGGAAGAAGATGAATACGCGATGACCATGCAGTATATGCTAAATAAGGACGTGTCCACACCTGATGGAGCCGTCGTAATCGGTATTTAATGTTTATTGTAAAAGTAACGATACAGATTCCAATATTTTGACCTGCATCTTCGGTTTGCATAAAATTGTAACGAGATTATTTGATGCAGCTGATGGTTTTTGGAAAGAAGTTCCTTAACGCGGTTTGCGGTAAAGCTTTCTCGAGATGTTTATTTCCGTCTGGTGTAGTTCGGATATTATCGTTAAGCGACTTTTATCTCTCCTATTCTTTCTCTTCCTAGTATATATATGTGTATGTAAGGAACTTCGTTCCTGATAGGGACCAGTCAGGGGTCTCCTGACCGCACACTTTTTTTTTTCGGAAACTTTGTACCTATCTCTATTCGGACCACCTTCGCATTTCATGACGCTCGCTGTGTTAAAATACTCAATGCATTTTATAGTATATAACTATTTATGTCTACTTTTTACTTGAATTGTCAAGGAGTCAGTTAATTAGAAACCGGCCAAATGCGAGTCAGGCTCGCGCACTAAGGGTGCCGAAACATTATCGCAAAAAAATCACGATTGTTGTTTCGGAGCCCTAATTAAATATTTATTTTATTCTGTTTTTAGTATTTGTTGTTATAGCTGCAACAGAAATACATCAATTCTGTAAATTTCAACTGTCTAGCTACCACGGTTCATGAGATACAGCCTAGTGACAGACAGACAGACGGACCGCGGAGTCTTAGTAATAGGGACCCGTTTTTACCCTTTGGGTACGGAGCCCTAAAAATGAAGTAAGTAGCACGTTCCAAAGCGATATATTAATGAATTGTTTGTTAGTATTTATGGATACCTACTGGTTATTTCAACATACCTTGGCTAAAGTTCTGTGAACCGTTTTATATTAAATTGTTTTGAAAATGATACTTCTCGGTATAATCAATCTGATTCTAGCGTTTTTATGGATGGACGGCGATGTCATCGAATTATTTTGAGAGAGTTCTCGGTATCGAGTAAATAGAGAAAACCGATACCGCGTTGACAAGTGGGACCCGACCTTAACAATGAATGTGTTCACTAAAAATAGATATAAAATGGTGCACGGAGAGGAATATCGCCCACTCCACACTCAACTATTACATGTATTGCAGGTTTATATAATATTAAACTTATGGTCATCTGCGCCATCACACATAGTTTTATTTTCGGTATAATCTCTTTATAACTAATCTAATATGCTATTTAAATGTAGATTAATAATTTTACAAAGATGGGTGGCTGTATTTAATGTATGTTACACAAACTAATATTTTGGCCTGTATCAGACTTACACGAGGTGTTTTCAGTAGGAATTGTTTTACCCAAACTTGTTTTGTTTTCAATCAAATTCATCGTACACCTGCTACATATACATATTATGTATATTGTAATTTAATTCACATATTAAGGTAAGCACGGTTTTTAAATTGGGATTTTGAAGTTAAGAACTTGCCAATCTTTAATGCTACATGACAAGTTTTCAACTTCCAATCCTCAATTCAGAAACCCGATTCTTTACCTATTTGGTTACCCTTCAACATAACCATACAAACGCCGTAACATCCCAAACCATCCCGAAACCCAGATGATATCCCGTCCCACATTAGACGCAGTCCTAATTATTTTCAAGAACGAGAACCTGCGCCTCTTGACTCAGTTCCCTCCGTAACGAGAGTACGGAACGTCCCTCCCGGCCCAATGGCCCTCTTGTTAAAAATGCATGCAAACGAGGCGTAACACGTTGTAACTACTCCCGTTAGCACGCCCTACGAGAGCTCGTACGCAGCTCTTTGGAACATTGGAACCCAGATCCGTTTCATTGGTTTCATTCATCCGTTTCATTCATCTTGATGGCTTATTTTTCGGTTAGTGGTTGTATTGATTAAGAATGGTTTTTGATCGATTGATATGTCACCGGATAATCAAAACGGACATCATCACCATCACAAACATCATTATCATCAAAAATGGCTTTCTTGGTTAAAATACATGCAAACTAGGCGTAACACGTTGTAAATACTCCTGTTAGCACGCCTTACGAGTGAGTACGTAGCTCTTTGCAACATTAGAACCCAGATCCGTTTCATTAGTTCTTGATGGCTCGATGAGTGGTTGTATTGATTAAGAATGGTTATTGGTTTATGGAGATATTAAATTTGTAATCTTTAATGATTTATTACAAGCTGATAAACGTGTTTCTTATTAGTCCTCTGCCGCTCTCTTCTGATTAATTTCGTTGCGAAGTCCAAAACAGTTGAATCGTTTCTATGGCACTCGTCTAGCTTCATTGCCTTGGCACTTTTATGCCGGACGCCACTGTAGGTACTAGGTTTCAGTTTAGAGGTGGCAGTGGTTGGAAATTCATGCAAACGAGGCGTAACACGTTGTAACTACTCCCGTTAGCACGTTCTACAAGAGTTCGCACGTAGCTCTGCGGAATATTGGAACCCAGATCCGTTTAATTGGTTCTTGATGGCTTATTTTTCGGTGATTATTGATTGAGACTCTTTCGATAGAAGAAGATGTTAAATGCATAGTGTGAAATGCGTGGTGGCTTATCACAAACCGATAAACGTGTTTTTCTTGGACTTTAGCTGTTATTTTCTGATTAATTTTGCTACGGAGTGCAAGCCGGTTGAATCATTTTGCCGCAATTCGTCGAGCTTCATTGCCACAGCACTTTTTTGCTGGTTGCCACTGAACATTTTGGCTTTCAGGAATATTGTGGCGGAAACGACCAAACACCAAAAGTTCCAAGATATTTTTTGTAATTATTTTTTATTGATGCTGGCATTCGAGTTGACAATCTCATGGGCATAGGGAATTAATAAATGACTTAGATATAAACCCTAGCATAGCTGACGATATTGTAAACAATTTTCAACCACCAATTAACCAATTAGACTCCCATGCCCAAAGACCACGGCACGTAATACCAACGTTTCACCACCCTGACATTACGTGCAAGTCTTCAGTGAAAGTCGCAGTCGCACTCGTTCTGTGCAATTGCATAGCGTTTTGCAGATAAAGCGGGGCTCACAAAGCCGACGACAAAGGGCAGACAGTCTTTGTGTTCTCGATATTGTCGACAAATGACGGGTACCTCCCATTGGCTTTTTTGAGGTAATTCTGTTGTCATGAACATTTGTTTTGTCTACGTTTTGAATGGTTTTTGAATTGTGATGTAGTCTGTTCTAAGCTTTAGAGTCGATTTTTTTAGGATTTGTGTGGTGTTTTACTGGTAAAGTCATATTTGTAGTGGACTTGGCGCATTTCTAGAAATCTTTCCGCTACAAATAATATTGTATTTTACAACCAAAAGAGGATGAGACGACATTTTCTGCTGTATGTTCTGTGTTACGGTTACATTTTCAGTACATATTTAGAATATATCATAGTTTGCCTCGTGAGTCTTAGCTTGCCTTAATAAAATACTTAGCTCTAATTACAAGGCTCGAATTTTCTACACTTTTACTATTTTTAAATGGTAAACTTTGTAAGTTTGGAATTTTGGATAGAAAGTAGGTAATCTCCGAAAATACTCACCCATTTAAAAAAAAACATTTTTATGATAATAAGCTAAGCTATCATTAAGTGCCACAGGCAATTTTTTACCCCCGACGGTAAAAATGGGGTGTCATAATTTTGACGTGTGTACCTGTGTGTTTGTGTATATATACGTAAGTGTATTTGTGTATCTGTCTGTGACATCAAAGGCTCCTAAAGGAATGAACCGATTTTGTTTTTTTTTTTGTTTCATGAATACGGTTCAGCCGTTTAAAGTTATGGGCGTTTTACTGTTTGAATCGGGGTATTTTCGCAAGCTTGCCTGTCATAATTACGTGTTAGAGATATGGTTCATCAAAGCGGTTCTTCTACTAGAAATAATGTAGCTTAAAAAGCATTAAAAAAAATGTGTTTTGGAAATTTTAAATTTTTACTTTACATCCCAGAAAACTACACGAGTCTTGCGGGATAGGCCAAGAGCGCGAAGCTTCGGGAAAAGCTAGTATAAAAAAAACTTGCCAAATGTTGTTATTGAATACTTCTCTGCCTTACCTTTTGTAAAATAGCAGTGATATTATACTTATCCATTTCCACAATCCAACTACCCTTAATCTGCGTTTATATTAATAACAAACTTTAAAAAGCTAAGCGAATGCAAACCCATTTATATTAATACACGAACTGCATTTAAAAAGTAATTATAACAAACTAAATTACGAGTAGTTTGAGCTGGATTTATGAACATTATTATAAAGCAATGCGTGATTTTTCCTGAAAGCATTTAATTTTAATACAGCGCAGAACTTAATTGTGCCGTTTACTGTACATTTGCAGAGCAGTTGGAAACATGCGATGTGAACATGTGGGTAGTTTTAACTTAATTATATTGTACGAGTTACTGTTTTTAAATTGTATTAATTTCAGGCAGTAACTATCCCGCAACAGTGTTTATACTGAGAAGGAATTAGCACTATTCAACACGCTTGCTCGTCGTGTGTGTGGTGGCCCAGTGGCTAAAACCTCGCTTCTCGTGCTTGTTGTCGTGGGTTCAAATCCGGGAAAGTACCAATGTGACTTTTTCAAATTCATATATACTTTCTTAGTTTATTTTGGACAGCACAGGCAACGGTGAAGGAAAACATCGAGAGGGAACCTGGACTTCTATAGTTAATGTAAGTCTGAAATAGCCAAGTCAGAGGCGTGTGGGGTTTCCAGAGGCGACTTAATTAACTCTGATACCAGAGTGTATTTTTTTTAATGGCTCCCCCCCCATTCAAAAAACCATGCTTGCTTAAGCCGAGTTGGCGATTTCAGTAAACTATGTATAGGTTTCCTCAAGATTTTTCTTTTACATATAGGTACACTCTTAGGCCAACAGAAAGGGGCATTATCGGCCTTTACATGGAGACACTTTTTAATACTACACCTTTACTCATCAGTGATTTAATCAGCCCACGCATATGCTCACTGCTGCTCGCTTTGAGTCCTCAATGTCAAGGAAAAATCTAAAATTCTGCTGAAGAAGACAAAAAAATATAACAAGTTGAGAACATGCCACGAAATATGCACATACATTATCGTTCGTCTGAAGAAGGTTCCAATATTGACCCGATATTTGATTTGTAGGAATGGTTCAAGAAGACATTCAAGTGTGCCTATTCGATATCTAAAATTAAATATGACATATATCATATTAATCGTTTAGAATACCTGACTTATTCATGTTACGAAAAATATTTATAGCTTTTATGAAAATTAAAAACATTTTCAGAAGCATTTCAAAGAAGGAATAAATGGAAACAATGATAGAGCAGAAATATCCTTTCTCTCTGATACCATTTAATTGGACGTCCTACTCATTCATTACTCAAAAAAGTTCCGCCCTGTTTGTGCACATTAAAAAATTAAATTTATAGAGTCACAAACGGAAAAGGAAAACGGTGTTACAATTTACCTTTTCAGCGCAAGGAAATGTGATAATTTCGGAGCAAAAAGTAAAAATTTATCGGCCTCTTTTTCTCACAGGAAAATAAAAAAAGAAATGTATCTATTTGACAGTGAAAATAAATTGAGGGCTAGAAAATAATCCATCCTTTTTGGGTCTATTGTTTTATTGTTCGGAGTAAATATAAAGGCAATAAAAAACTATCAGACTATAAAACAGGGCTTAAAACGATCGAAGCCTCGTTTGGAGATCGACGTTTCGATCAAATTCAGTAAATACTGCTACTCTTTCAGAGGCTGGCTCGAGGCGAGAATAAATAAGTTGAATACTTAAGCAAGGAAACTAGACAGACTACTGAATTGCTGTTTAAGCTTAGTTAAGATATAAATTTTATGTGATATAGGGTTTCTTTTTGGTGTTTTTAACCAACTTACAAAAGGAGGAGGTGTTATGTTCGACTTTTTCTTTGTTTATGTAAACCCATATCTCCGTCAAGTGTCGACCGATTTTGAAAATTCTTTTTTTTGTTTGAAAGAGTATGTGCCGAAATTGGTTCTATTTTTATTTAGTGAAGATCTAATGAAGAACTTTGGAGATAAACAACAGAAATCTTCAACAAATAACGGCAAATCTCTCGAGATTGCTGCAATCGCATGTCTGTTTTCACGCCAGTACACTCTAAAGGGATACGCAGATGTGTACAGTTTACCTTGGTACACTCTCATTTCACCGGTTATGTTCAGTTTCATGATATTCGGGTTATCTATTCTGTACCTTACTAAACTACTTGCCTATTAGGTACGTTCAACTAAAAAGTGAGAATAAAAACATATTTTACAAAAAAATACTACCGACTTCCAAATAAAATAACTTTATTTTTGGAAGTCGGTGTCCATAACGCAAAAAATTGGTACCTGACTTGGACTTCCAAAAATAAATTTATTTTCACTTTGTAGTTTTTTTTATTTGAAAGTCGGTAGTATTTTTTTTTTAAAGTTCATTTTTTTATTTAGACGATTCACTATAATGAATGTGTACTATAGAGCTGACTACTGGCCTACTTGGTGAGGAGTTAATGACAGATATGAAGATGATGAGAACGTATTGCGATGAAAAAAAAAAAGTTATGTTTATGTAATCTTAACTCACCAGGGTCATCTGTCTCATTAGCCGTCTTTTTAGTTGATTTTTATTATTTTTTAATCTTGAATCCAAACTACAGTAGGTACTTTTTATATACCTTTTAAAAGCAATATTAATACACATAAGGAATTATGTCAAAGTTAATATAATCATAAAGAAAACCCTCAATTTATACAAACTCGTAACAATATCAATTTCAAAGACGATAACGAAAATAAAGCTACTATGTCACTGAGGCACAAGGCTGCGTCGAGGCACAAGTAAATAAGGCGAAGTAACAGCGCTACTTTATTATAGGTAAACCTTGTATAAACGTAAATTGTCATTTGGTAGGAAACCCGCTAGGCCTTAAAGTTAGGTCATTAATTTTATCTTATCCCAGCTTATTTGGGACAAAAGAAAAACATGAAATAGGCACCGAAACTCGTTTCTTTGCTTTGAAGATAAGTAGTTGATTGTTTGAGGGATGCTACTTTTGACCTGTTATTTTAATGCTGGTTATAGAATGCGTTTTCCTTAAATTTTTAATAGAATAGGGATGTTTCCTGGACAGAAACATGATTATTATATTTAGTCCGTCAGTGAGATTATCAAATAATATTGGATCCGTATTTTATGATTTATCAAATAAATAAAATTTACAAAAATAAAGCACATCAAAGTTCAGGAGTGGGGGCTTGTGACGTCACTTTGTCAGTATAAAGTGTAACACACCGTGACGTCAAATGATATTCCAATGCATTGTATTGTCGTTATATTTTGTTTACGTGGCAAAATAAAAAAAACCGGCTAAGTGCGAGTCGGACTCGCGCACGAAGGGTTCCGTACCATTATCGCAAAAACGGCAAAAATATCACGTTTATTGTATGGCAGCCCCACTTAAATATTTATTTTATTATGTTTTTAGTATTTGTTGTTATAGCGGCAACAGAAATACATCATCTGTGAAAATTTAAACTGCCTAGCTATCACGGTTCATGAGATACAGCCTGGTGACAGACCAGACAGACAGACAGACGGACCGCGGAGTCTTAGTAATAGGGTCCCCTTTTTACCCTTTGGGTACGGAACCCTAAAAATACCTGTCCAATATTTTTAAGTTATCCAACTGACGGACTAAATATATATTTTTGTCAGTACATCCTCCGTCTTTTGAAATTCCTTCCTAATATGTTGCGTAAGAGTATACTTATCAACTCAGCTAAATGAGGGTTCTCAGCCTTCCGCTTTTAGTCTAAGTATGCCAGCTACCTTTTTAAGGTCATCAGCTATCTTACTGGGGGGCTT
The DNA here is from genome assembly GCA_949775005.1 of Orthosia gothica. Lineage (NCBI taxonomy): Eukaryota > Metazoa > Arthropoda > Insecta > Lepidoptera > Noctuidae > Orthosia > Orthosia gothica. The sequence goes on along the minus strand of OX459042.1, from coordinate 30,396,384 downwards.
CCAAAGTGGTACTCGTTTCTTACAGGCTATTATCTCTTCGACTAACATGGCCAACCCACTGTCTTTCAGCCTGCTAAATTTGTAATCTGTCGCCGGTTTTTTCACATTTCGAATCTTATCGTTCAAAAACACCTTGAGCTACACTCGAGCCAGAAAGCTCTTTGTTTGACATTTACTAAACAATTGAAATTGGAAAGCCTTTCAACGACATTATTCAATCGCAATATTTTTCTTCTGCTTTGAACAGAAGCCTTATTTAGAGAAAATGTAGAGTAAATACATATACCGAGAGCAACAAGCCCCAAATCTAATAACTAGAACCCTAAGATAATAAATAACTAAAGTATAGAGTGCTAGTAGGCAAGTGTGAGCAGAAGGCACGGATGAGATCATCGCCCTGAGAAGGTCGCTAGCACTGCCAGCAGAGGTGACAATCTTAAGAGGAAATGCGGTCACAAACATCCGAATGAATATCCTAAGTAAAAAGTCATAATTCGAGGTTTGGCTCTCACCTATTTCTTCCTCTAATATTGGACCAATTTAAAAGATATTCCATAAACTCAAAAATAAAGATGTATACTGTGCCTCTATAATTTGATTTTTGTTGATACATTGTCTTTAGAAGCACTAGAACCCAAAATAATCTCTGTCAACAAAGGCCTAGTGTACAAATTTGAAAACTATAAATGAAAAAAAGAAAACATAGCATAACATAACATAGCATAGCACAACATATAATATATGTTGTGTTTCTGAAAAATTATATTATCATTTTTTTCGATTTATGGAAATCTTTTAAATTTTGTTACTGGAGGAGGAAACAGGCAAGCGCTAAACCTCGAATTATGACTTTTGACCCGATTGCCGAAGGAGGGTAATGTGTTTATCAGTATATGTATGTATGTTTGTTCTTATGTGGCGTTCTAGAGACCAAACGCGTTGGCCGATTTTGATGATTCTTAAGTCAACCGATTCGTCTTAACCCCGCAAGTGTCACTGGCTACATTAAAATTGGAAAACAGAAAACAGAAACGTTCTTCTTGTTTACGTCTTTTTAGTTCGCTTTTTAAGCAGTCGGGTTTTTGGTTATTTTAAATATTTTTTTACAAAGGGAATTCAGTCGGATGTCTGCGACCGCATCTCCAAACGAGTAATCGTTCTAATTTAAGTGTATAAAATTAGATTTATTCTCTAAGCTAAAACCAAAAAGGTTTACTATGAAGCTCTGAGCAGGATACTGTTTAAAATTTTCATTCGCGGATAAAAGTTCCAGAGACAATTCATAAAGTGAACACAAAGAGCATTGAGACATCGCAAATGGTTCTGTTCAGGAACTTTGTCCATTGTATCTTGTGAACCTTTTGTTATAGCGCTGAATAAGCTAGTGTCAGTTTTGATGTGCTGTGTGGCGATTGACTGAGTTTTGGAGCTAATACATAAATGTGATTCAGATTACTGTATTTGTGTTTTTTGACCGCATTTTTCTATGAAATCTTCTAGATCAAAATGGGTCCGCGTATTGGGTTACGGCCCACTCCCTCTAACAAAGATGAGTCTTGTGTCCTAGACGTTGAATCAAGTTATGTCTTCTTCTTCTTTCATGTGTTCGCTGACATCGAATGCCTCAGAGGCTCTAGACAAGTGGCATTCGATTTCAGCGAAGGCGATAATCAAAATGTAAGGAATTGATCACGTGATTTATCGATATCGCTTATCAATCCCATAGAAATTTGCCTTTTTGACAATCGCTATCGCCACGCTTTCGATCATAGAATGCCACTTATCTCGGGGCTTTTGCTCGTGAGATATTCATCCAAGACTTTTCAGGCAGTCAGTAAACTTGGAAGCAGAGCGGACAGCCCACATACAACAGCTGATGGAATGTCACTTCTCTGTGCCTGTACATTAGCGGTAAAAACTGTTTATAAGTCCAAAATGTTTGGGGCTTGACAAACGCTATTGAAATCACCTGGCCAGTAAAAAGTCGATGGGCAAAAACAAAATCGGTAAACAATATTCTTTTGTAAACTAAACGGGAGTGTTTGATGCGTTACGGTTACTCCTTGAAGACTGTTTGTATCTCAAATAAGTTTTCGTCTGGTTCATTACTATAATTATTAGTATAACGTTAAATTCAATAGCACTTATACCGGGCACTATACGGCTATTCCTCTAATTAAAACCTATAATACTAGATAGATTATTATTACAAGGACCAGCAACATTATCTGTTCAATATTTTACTCTAACGTTTCGAAAATAAACGGTATCTATTATTCCAATGTACTCATGATGTACTCGCCAACGTTTTCATTAAACGGATGGAAACAAAATTAATAAAGTTTATGAAACAGGTTGAGTTATTGTATTTATGTTATTCTAATTGAATCAATATGAACGAATAACTTTCTCAATGAATTTAGGAAAATGTTGAATAGGCAAATTTTCGAGGTCAGACAATCTGAAACTTAATAAACTGTCGCTAAATAAACTTGAATAGAAATCAAATTCTTGTTGAATAAGTTAGTAGTTCACTAAGTAATATTGATTTTTCTCAGTACGAAAAACTTGATGAAAAACTTTCACTGTAGGCAAGTCCGCCATATTATTCCCTACCAGCACAACTGCTGAAAACCAGAATCCCCAGTAGTGATCACTGGAAAAGCATAGAGGCAATGAAATGAAAAAAGTCGGGATACTACCCTAGATATCAAGAAATAGATAGAACTAGAGCTAGGCCAATGGGCAAAAAAGGACTTTCACCACTGGGATATCACCATATCACCACTGGACACAAATAAGGACCTTTCCTTGATTAAAGTAAAAGTGTTTGGCTCGTCAGTTATGAACGGGCAATTTCAACGCACAGTGTCGTCGTCATTTTTTGTTTACGTAACAAGTGAAAAAAAAACAACCAAGTGCGTGTCGGACTTTGCACATTTATGGGTCTGTACCAAATGTGGAATTAGTTATTTGTTATTTGTTAGTAAAATATACGTAAAATATTATCACACAAATTTCAAGTTCATAGGTCAATGGCAAGTTGAAAAATTCTTCGGACGGACGGACAGACTAATTGACGGAATCGTGAGTGACAGCAATAGGGTTCCGTTTGGGCCCTTCGGGTACGGAACCCTAAAATATGTCCAATATTTTTGGTCACGTTTTTTCTAACTTACTGACCATATAGATTTTTTCAAGAAACTACCCTTTTTACAAGTATCTACAACTTGGTAGTTTTAGATAGTTGTAAAAGTTTTGGCCACACAGATAATTATACAAAGTGTTAGGTGTGTGTTTTATTTACAGTGTGTTGTGTTGTGATAGACCCATAAACATTACAAATATGAAAAATAACAAAAAACCCGACTGCTTGAAAAGCCAACTAAAAAGACGTAAACAAGAAGAAAATCATGCTGTGCAGTCGGAGGATACATATGCGCGAATTGGCTGACCAAAACAGATTTTTTCCGATTTTTTATTTCCAACATTTTAGTTTTTTTTTTGAATTAGGTACATTTAAACATATAAGTATAATATATTTTTGTAATGACCTCTTAAAACTCTTCATTTTGATATCCCACACGATGGGTTTGGCCATTTTAATGTAGCCAGTGACACTCGCAGGTTTAAAACGAATCGATTGACGTATGAATCATCAAAATCGGCCAACGCGTTTGGTCTCTAGAACATGACATAGGAACAAACATACATTTATACACTGATAAACACATTACCTTTTTTTATAAATTATAGGCTCGCGCTTGACCACTATCTCACCTGATGGTAAGCGATGATGTGGTCGACGGTGAAGCACGCTTGCCTAGAAGTAACCTATTCACTCTTGACTTAAAGACCCCTAGATTGTAGCTATCGGGAAACACAGACTCCGGCAGTGAATTCCACTCCTTAGCTGTATGCATAATGAAAGTATTTCCAAAACGTTTAGACGTACGTTTAGAACATTACCCTCCTTCGGCAGTCGGATAAAAGTACTAAGTATACAGTCTAAAAACAATCACCAATCAATAAATAAATAAATATACTTACTGCATAAACAGAAATACACAATAAAGGCTTACTCAGTTCCAATCGAGAGGCCATGTAAAGGATTTAGTTCGCTACAAGAAACTTTTATCGAGGTCAACGCTTAAATTGGACACAAATTGTGTATTGTATTAGGTATATGTGCTTGTATTAGAAATATGACTTTGATTTCGTAGGCAATTTTTTATCGATATTGGTTATTGAAAGGTTGAGTCTAAGAATAGGTTTTTATTTGAGCTTAATGTGGGTTTCTTTACCCAGTTGAATTCTGTAATTACCGAAACAATTAAAAAGTCGTTTTGTCTCGCGTGGATCCACGTTTTGGACACTCTAGGGGTAAAATCAGTCGTATCGCATTGCATTGTGTCGTGAACATGTGAGTTTACTTGCAATTTCACTAAGTAAAAAACCGGCCAAGTGCGTGTCGGGTCACGTGCATTAATAGGATTCCGTAGTTGCATAATAATGCGGAGTAAAAAGAGGGCTTCTTGTTGTTACATGAACATTAAATCGGTTTCAGCGGCTCACAACGTCTAAAAACGGGGGCATTTATACAATTTTTTTACTGTTCCATGTACATTTATATATAAGTTGGTCGACTATTACTCGTAAACATGTAAATCCTACTTAGCTATGATAGTTTTCACTGGCAGGGGAATTGCAAATTATTGTTAGAGTCAAGTATCCTCAACTTATAATAATGTAATATTTTTGAATGGCCTATCCAACGATACCCCACACCATGAAACAGACGAGAAAAAACCGATATAATTTTTTTCCTTAGTTTTGTTTTACCGCTTTGGCGGAGTTATTTATATGTATATCCATGCCAAATTATAGCTTTCTAGTACTAAGAATCTCTGAGCTAAGCTGCGGACGGACAGACAGACATAGCTAAACTAGGGTTCCATGTTAACTTCGGAACCCTAAACATCGCTTTTTGGTGTGATATAAAATCGAGTTGCGTCAAATCATCAGGAAAGTCGCTTAGTCTGGATAACTGTTATTGGATATGGTGAAGAGGAGTATACAATGTAGGCACTGCTAAACTGCGCTTGCTATTTCGAGAATCGCTCTATGGTTATGGCAACATTGAGCTCCATACATAGTAGGCAACAGCGATGAGTTGCATCTAGAAGCGCTTTCGTTTTGTTTCTCGTACGGTGTTAGGAACGGTGACGAAAGTTCGAGGTTGACATAAAACATATTAACAACGATTGTGATGTTCCTACACCAGCGATTATTATTATGAAATTGAATTTATAAAACAAAGAGGTAATTCTTTCGACAAGATTCTGTTATCAGCCCAACCATTTAAAAGCGTTCTTTCAAGTAATTGTTACTACAAGTCAATAAGTAATTCACATGCAAATAAATTATAGTGATTAGAACGAGCGGTGCTAGTTGAAATATCCTAACCAAAGGAACCTTATACTCGCGAACGAGCTTTGTAATACTCGATCATACAATATCCACTGCTGAAATACCTGTAGCAGAATGGTCATATCACGCACTTTTGGTGTAATGTGGACGCAGCTTGAAAAAAATCGTGTGGCTGCTTGTACAAGCTAAGAAAATTCATTGGGCTTTCGCAACAATTCATGTCATTTTTACACACGAACTTTGTACAAAACATCTTATCTGCACTACATGACACGACAAATTTTCGTGCCTACATCCGATAAAATTCTTGTCGTGTACATGATGAATTGGTCCTGCCTGCAGCATTCAATGGGAATTTTCTTATTGTGTACAAGTGCCTTGGCTATGATATATGAATCTTACAAGCTACATTCTTTATCCATATAGGGATACAACAAACTGAACACAATTTAAGATTCACTGACCTAGAAAATGCGATACCGAGACTCACGAACTTAGAATTCAATTTTGTTGCAGTTTTATTATTCCTCAGCAATTTGGTAGAAACATTGTATGTAGCCAGTAGTTGTAGTTTTAGCTCTATTGGAAAAGCTGGATCAAAAGGGCTTAAAGGCTTTTCAGCTTGGAAACAGCACTTTGGATAACGTTGGTAGCTGCAATTATTTGACCCTTATATGAATAAAAAGCTGTAATTTTTATATACAAGGTATCTGACATGGGATTGCTTTCAAAAGCGTGAAAATGATTTATATTTTAATCGAGTGAAAGCTCCTGTAGATAGCGCGTTGCTAAAATGCGACTCAATTTTGCGATACATCCGCGTATGTATGTCGTGTTATCGTGTTGCACATGTCTGTGGGAGCCTTTAATATAGATTGATATTAAACATTGATTTGTTTTATACGATATACACATACATACTCTGACTAACATTCTGTGTACATACTATTCTGTTATTATATATCTTATTCTATTTTATTCCTTAAATATTATATGTTCCGTTTCCGTGAATTGAATGTGTCCGTGGCATCAACAGTGGGCCCAATCAGAATATCAGCGCAGCGATATTATCTTTTTAATATCGTTGCACATGCTGAAATAGGAGCTTTTTTGGTCTCGCACGGGGTTATTTATTTTTATTTTATTATTGTTTGTGTTTTGCATAACTAGTGTATCCTGTGCGGGTCACAAATAAATATTTTTCTTTCTTTCTTTCTTAACATTCTAATAACAAGATTAATATTATAATATCTATAAAAGGCTTATCGATATGTTTGTGCGCAGTAAAGCCATTAAAGTATTATGTGTTATAATAATTAATAAGTTCTTTGTAATGTAATAGATCAAAATACCGTTTGTAAATATGTATTTTTTTTATTATATTAATTTGATACTTTTACATGCTTCAAAATATCATCAACCTAAAAAAAAGTCGTCCATATCGATGTCAATTGGAAACTTGCCCAGAACGCTGGCAGCATTGCCGCGTTGCATGGAAATGCTGATTCTCTGGCCGAAGAAAAGGCCAGGCCTCTGGTCACGTGAAGAGTCGACGAGCTTTGTGATAATGTCTCGAAAAACTCGATGCGTACTCGGACCCCATGTACCTAAGTTTTTCTTTCGTCTTTTTCAGTCTTTCTTAAATTCTCAAACTGTTCACACATTGAAATTATCCCCCAAAATTGCTAGTTGCTAAGTTATTCCACCTAATATTATTCCTAGGAGAGTCGATTACTCGTCGACACGACTCGCTACGCTAAGTGGATCCACTACGTTTGTCAAAGTCAAATAGCACCAGACTAGAGTAAATGTAGAAACTATGTGTTTGACATACTTATAACGTGTAGTGTTGGACTGACATGTTAGGGTTTCTAATTCAAGAAGTTGCTGAGTGAGTATTGTTATTTGAAGTTGAACAATCGTTTGTTTTCTTAGTAGTAGTACTTAGTCTTCTCCTTCGTTTCCATGATACAGTTTTTAGGGATCCGTATCCGAAGGGTCCAAACGGAGCCTTACTGCTGTCACTCATGTGTCCGTCTGTCTGTCCGTCTCTCTATTTGTCGTCTGTCACACAGATTTTACAGCCAAACGGTTGGAGCTACCGTCTTCAAATGTTCACAGTATAAGCATCTTGTTGACCCAATGCCATACATGTCCATAAATATTTTAAATGTTTTTAAGGGCGACTCCTATACAGATAGAGGGAGTTGCGAGATTTTTCTGACCTACCCCATCGAGCGTGGTATCGTTGTTTTACCAAAGTCAGATATTTTACAAAATTTATATTACATATGTACGTATTCACGTAGTTGTTTATTATTACCTATATTTTACTAACAAATACCAATATATTGATAAATCAAATTTTTCTTTGAAAAATCTTTATTATTCATATTAAAACCAACTTGTTTTTGCGGTTTGGCTCGGAAACCCTAAATGTGCAAAGTCCGACAAGCAATTGTTTTTTTTGGTTTCAATGCTTTGCCACTTCCAAGGCATCGTCAGTGGCAGCTTTTTGACTGGAGCTTTTGGGGCACAAATGGCAGGAAAGCAGGTGAGACATAGTCTGCGATGCAATTCCACATCAGCACCGTCGTATCGGGACTATAATTTTTCCTATTCCATCATAACCACCCACCTATAAAACCCCACATCTAACTAAAAGAGAAGGGTACCCCTGGTGTAATCTCTCACAGGCATATGAGGCTTTTCGGCTTATTCTATTTGGTGACAACGCACCTGTGATACAGAGGTATAAAGCAATTGGGACGGAGAAGTTTAAATGTGACTTGGACATCAATTTAGATCTGGTATACACGTGTTTCGTTTAGAACGGCAATATAAATAGCAGCCATTATTTTTTTCCCAATAGAATGTACCGTCAATGACTACCTATTGCCATGCTAAAACAGAACAACTGTATTTCATAAAGAATTTCCTGTCTTTATGACGTTACCAGCTAATTACATTCTTTTGTTCCTCTAACTCCTTTATCACGGAAAAACCACAGTCTTTCAATTACTTCGTCCATTCTTTCAATTGACTGAACTCTGCAAGTTTCCCCCTTTCACTCCGAGGTGGCTAAACATAAAATGCATTTACATTTATTCACCATACCCATGTAAATGGCCTGTGGTTGCCTCCATAGTGTTTGTGAGTCACAGTTGATGGCTGCAACAATGTAAGGTTTCGTGAAATACAACATGGTGGCTGGTGCAGATTCATTTGACGGAAGATGAGGTAGTGGGTAACAGTTCTGTTTGGTAAGAATTTTAATTTAGGAGAGTTGTGGAATGAGCACTTTATATTTCATTGTTTAGTTTGAATAAAATATATAGTTATATATATATACTGGTTTTTTTTTTGTAAAGATTCACTGAGCTTGTAAATTTGGCCCATATTATAATGGGAATTATCCGGTTGAATGCCGTAATAACCAAAACAATTAAAAGGCCATTGTGTCTAACGCGGATCCACGTTTTAGGCACTTGAGAGGTTAAACATAACTGGCGAAATTGTGTCAACCTGTGCCGAACCCTTCGAAGAATAACGGTGTGATGTTATGAGTGTGTGTGTTTAAATTTAAAGAAGCTATTGATAATGCTAAAAAGTATGATACATAGATATGTATGTATGTATGTTTGTATCTTTCAAACCGCTAGATGGATTTAAATAATTAAGACATCGTTAGATATGTCCTGCCTGCCCAAGTGTTTTTAGTTAGGTGAAGTTAAAAAACCAAACACTGCGTAGTTTGGGCGCCATATCGTGTGGATCCCATTTTCTTTTTCTTTCTTATTTATCGAGTGTATTATCAAAATATAGAGTTTTATGAGGTGATTACAAAAATATATACCACTTACATGTTTAAAAGTAATTCGAAAAAAAAAATGTCTACTAAAAGTTGTAAATAAAAAAAGTTAATTTAGAAATCAAAAACCCGATTGCTTAAGAAGCGAGTTATGAGAAATTAAAAAAAAGCCTTGTTTTTCTAACTAATGAGGGATTGAATTCGGAACGAGATGGTCTGGCATAGAACCAATGTGGTCGCTTACATAATAAAAAAGCTGAAATGACAATGGGCTGGTTATATTATGTAGCTGTAAGGCCGATGACTGTCAGAGTGACTGGTGGCAGCTGGATGAGAATTGCCGGAAAAAGGTTGGAGAAGTCTATATCCAGCTGTAGACCAGTAGATTAATGATTATGATGTTTTTTTTTAGGAAAGCTGTTGCACAGATGCATAAGAAGGTCATGATGACAAAGATACCACCTGAAAATAATTGCAAAACTTCACCCAAGACCACATACCCCACAAATAACGAACCAACACCTGAAACCAAGTCGAGAGCTGAGAGCTGACCGCAAACCAGTTACAATTCAACTTAAGACCAACTTACAGTAAGCAGTGTCTGAGTTAAATTCAAGATTACAGCGCCAACTTGGTCCGGCGGCGTTGCTTAATTCAATTCTAAGCATACTCTAAGCACGGTTTAAAACTTACATTCTGGATCTAGTTTAGACTGCAACTGTTACGGATTAATTGTAATTTAAGTTTGATTCAGTTAAAATTGAATTGTTTTGTAATTCATCTGTTTGGGGTATTTGTTGAGGGGCTGTGCATTATTCTATATTGTTGCAGTATCTGTAATATTTGTATGTTGGAAGAGGTTGAATGTATGTGTATAATGTAATTTTTTGTAGCTATAGTCAAGGTACAAAAGCTTTTTAATGTCCGAGAAAATGTTTATTCGTTGATTGTTCACTAAAACGTAAAAAAATATATTATGAAGGGTAGATTATGTTTGAGGGTATTTACTTAAATTAAATCTTGTTAAAGATTTAAATAAACCAATTATTTAATATAATTAAAACCATTTGTACAGTCAAACACATACCAACAAACATCATGCAAAAATAACTAATTCATATTAGCGAGTAACAATGTATGTCAGTAGTATTTGTATTGAATTCTGGGACCCAAAGAAAGATTTAACTTATGTTAAGGGTACCTAAGGGTACCTAGGATCCTCATACTTGTGATATATATCAAACGTTACATCAGAGGGTCACAACTTGGATAAGTGATTTAATAAGACAAAAAAAAAACAACAAATATACAAAGTAGAGTTTGTATAATTGTTGGCTCATAGGGGAGAATTCGAGTATGGTCGTGTATTAGAGAAAAGACTAAAGAAAACTTTCTGTTTCATCACCAACCTGCAACCACTCATATACCCTCCTCTTACATTTCTGAAAAGTAGTAGAATAAATGGAACAATTGTTGTTGGTTTTATTATAAATTTATCGATCAATTAAAATTAATGATAATTTAATTAATCAGATTTCAGGAACTCGGATAGAGGCTATTTTAGGACGATTTCGTTGAAACAATCCAAAAAGCCTATATCTCGATTTATTTACTTAACCCGATGGGTCATTTGACCTTCAGTAGGTACTACCAAGAAGCTTGTGGTGAAGTAATAACAGCCACACTGGCCGTTCTTCAAGGTTAACCAACTCTTGTTGGGGTCGTTCATTTGAAGATCTTTGATATCTTTGGAGACTTTACAATAGCCAGTAGCCATAACATCTGACAACAGTTTTGCCAAGGCGTAGAGGGTGCTTTGTGGCGGCCGGTTTTGATTAAGGCGTATATATTCCCCAATGTTAACGCAGTACTGGCCGTGCGCCCACTCGGAACCAGAATATCAATATTGAACCTCCTTTTGGACAGTTTTGTTTGCAACATATTCTTATATTTACAAATGCCATTTCAGTTATAAAGAAATTCTAGCCATAAAATTTTCTGTGTGCAAATATTTTTGAACATTTAAGTCGTTTTGGAGGAGTATCCAAAAGTAGCGAAAAATTATAGTGTCGTAATTTTTTTTTAAAGCAAAACTATTTGTTATACGAAGACACCATGTTTCACAAATAATGTACATGTTTTTTTTTTTTTTTTTAACCTAGCCCTTACTAAGGAGTTTGCTTTAGAAAGTTACCGTTTTACGGCACTGAAGCGGTTGTAGACCCGTAACAAACGTTACAATTGTAAAATAATCTCCCAATTTACAGCAGACGTTTTGATAAACCGACCATTTCTGCAGAATTCTCAAAGAAAATTTTGACAACTCTCGAAATCGGTGATTGTTTTAGAGTAGTGTATTACTCCAGTCCAAAACGATCACTGATCGATTAATAAATAAATGTAGCCCATAATTTCGTAGTTTCGTGTTTGTTGCAAGTAGTTGACTGCACATTTGATTGTGTTTGTCGCCATATTTAGACTGGATAGTGCATATTACGTATCTTTTGCAAGAGCAAAACGATAGCGATCAAACGCTTTATGTCATAAAAGTCGAAATTACCTGCAGTAAAGGTATGGTAGGTCCTACACAATCGTTTGCTAATCGCTCGCTGTGTGTCAAATGCACTTATTTAAAAAAAAACCGCCAACAACTCTAATTATTGCGCAAAAATCGCTTTCGTTTTGCTCATGCAAAACATACGTAATAAGCCTGCCGCTTTGGTTGGACAGAGACCTACACGTCCTGCAGTACACCTAGCATTCCACCAGTTAAACAATCGTGATATTAAAAACTTAAGCACATTTGCGTTAATTGTATTTGCGAGAATGTGATCCAGAAATTTTTCATTCTTCGACTGAAAACCTTTGAGAAACAATGCATATATTGTAAGGTTTTGAGATGTTAAGGTATCTACAGAAATAAGCTATTATAGGACGTCTTTTCTGGAACAGGCAATAAATACCTCGTTTCATCAAATTCGATTTATTTACTTAACCTGGCGGGTAATGTGACCTTCAGTAGGTACTAACTACATCTCAAACTTCTTTGTCACAACTAACAAAAGTGCCAAAAAATCGCCACATATACCTACTAACTATTTGGCTTTATAAGGCGGGCACTTAATACTTGGAAACTAGCGCACAACTTTATCCGTAACGACAAAACTCGAGCAAAACAAATAATTCACTATCTAATTGCCGTTTTTGCAACGAGGAAATGTTACTGCAATCACTAGACGCTCTTTTAGAGAAAAAATTTTTGGTCACGTAGAGGCGAGAAGAGTGAGGCGGGAGATGGAAATGGGTTTATGTTTCCAGTGTGAAAAATACTTTTTTTATCGAGGCTCGTACTTGACCTCACCTGATGGTAAGCGATTATGTGGTTGAAGGTGAAGCACGCTTGCCTAGAACCATACTCCCTATATTTTTTATTGAGTGTTGGCTCGTGCTTGCTCACTACCTCACCTGATGGTAAGCGATGTTGTGGTCGACGGTGAAGCACGCTTGCCTAGAAGAAACCTATTACTACCTATTTTTTTCCCGATAGATTCTTCAGGACAATATTTAGGGATTAAAAGTATTTGCAATATTGTGCATTGATTGGTAAAACATTGTTTACCTTTGAGTCTTTAATGGTCAAAGAATTGAATAGATAGAATTTTATTAAAGCAACTTCATATCAAAGTTTTAGGCAAATCATTGCGTTGAGTGGGCCAATAAAGCTTGATAAAGAAATAAACTATCAAAAGTATCATGACGTAAAACATAAAATAAAACAAACGCTCCATAAATTAAAAGCCCCATAACAAGTTACTTGGCAACCCCACAATGTTGCCAGCAACAAATATTTCTCTACCTAATTGCCCTTTTTGCAACAAGGAGACCGTTGCAGTCACAAGTGGTTCCATTTAGCAGAAAAAATGCTGGGTTACGTTCAAAAGGGGCCGTATTACACCGCTCGTTGCAACAATTAAATTAATGTCTTGGCCCGGGGGGCCTAATTAGCGCCCACTATGATTTAATTGGCCCTCTTGACTTTTTTAGAAGAGCCGCCGGCAATTTGGCGAACGTTTTAAATATTGTTTGGCTTAAAATGATGGTTTATGTAGCCAAGAATGAAAAGTGTAGTCGAGTGTTCCATTTATTATGCGGTTCTGGCCAAACTGTTAAGTCTCTGGCTTGCGATTGGTCGGTATTTAATTTCCACCCGTTGCACTATTTAACATGAACACAGGCGTCTTGGGAAGCTATTGGAATATTATTAATTCACGCTAGATGCTGTCGATAGTGGCTCCAGTTAGGTCTTATGTTATTGTTGTCTTAGAGCCGTTTCACAAACATATAAGGAATATTCTAGGAGCTGAATAGCCAGAACTTGGTACTACTATAAATTTTCATATACTCGTCTTAGTTAAATCCCCTGCCTCGCTTAAGGCTCTGGACAATTGTCATTCGATGTCAGCGATGGCGATGGCGTAAATGCCAATTCGATGGATTCGATGACAACGTTTGACGTTCCCATACATTTTGGTCATTTTTAGGGTTCCGTACCCAAAGGGTAAAAACGGGACCCTATTACTAAGACTCCACTGTCCGTCTGTCTGTCTGTCTGTCAACAGGCTGTATATCCGTTATAGCTAGACAGTTGAAATTTTCACAAATACTAAAAACAGAATAAATATGGGTTTTTATGATAATGGTACGGAACCCTTCGGGCGCGAGTCCGACTTGCACTTGGCCGGGTTTTTCTAATCGATATCGCCACGTTTTCGATTATAGAATGTCTCGCATCTAGGGCTTCATGTCTTCTCTAAATCGATACCCACTTCACTCAGTTCAGGTGATAGACCATGTGCCTTGTGGTATATTAAGTTCAATACTATATGTATAAGTTGTTTAAACTTTACAACAACTATCCATCTATTTACATAGCCTTTACGTGAACAGTTTAGAGACGGATGCGTGTAACTGGCGACATATTGCCGGCTTACCGCATGCAAGCACAACATTAAGTTGAATGGGTGTCCCATTCCCCTTAATTGACTCCTATAACTTGCATGGCTTTACAAGCCAACGAATTGCTACAACCCCTTTTTGTTCTTTTCAGATGAGCCGTGAAAGGGAGATAAATATTTAGTTTCCTTTGGAAGAACGGTTTAAAATAAAATCGTGACCAAAATGCATGGCTTTAAAAAAAGGAATAACTACATTTATTAAGTTATTCTTTTCTGATTAATTTCGTTGCGGGATCCAAGACAGGTAAATTCATTCTCCGGGACTTCGTCGAGCTTCATTGCCTCGGCGCTTTTCTGGTGGTCGCCACTGTTGATTCTGGCTTTCAGGAGTTGCAGTGGTTTGGGAATAGTGCGGTGGGATTTATTAAGTGTTTGTTTCTTGCTCTGAGATTTAGTAGAACAAGGTGTGTTTTAGTACGGTTTACTAAAGCACACGTTGAAAAAAAAGCATGTTAGGCCGTTGGTGTTGGCTATCTATCTGCCTGTTTATCTATCAAATACCTTTAAACGATCAAATCTTGGATATATGTATTGTGGTATTCATTCCACATTTTTTAGTCTACTTACGTTCTATAACACTATACAAACCACACCTTCATATCTTTTGATATTGTATCAACTTATGTAACTCATTTTTATGTATTCTTTGATAATGTTATCACCTGTAAAGCATATTTATAGTCATCTCTGATTGATTTAATATCTTCAACTTAATTTATATTGCTAATTTGTAAAATCTTGGAATATTTTATACTTTGTCATTTTCATCTGATATGACGTCTGTCTGTCTATTTTTTTTTCTTAAGCCATAGACATAACATAGGTACCATGGACTACCTAGACCTTCCTTAAGCTAGTAATTATTATAAGGGCAGCGGCAGACTGCCTCCCCCCCCTGTGAACCATTTTTATTCGTTCTGGTCCTGATTTCTTAATTGGGATTTGAATTTGTAGTTGAGAACGGATGGCAGAACGTGGAAAAAACATCGGTTTTTTAGTTTTGAATCTGGACTGAACACCGAAAGTCTGTTGACTACTTAATACTACTAAGTGTACTATCGTATCTGAAAACTCTTTAAATTATAATATATACGGTCTGTGAATTTTATATCAGCAGCTTCCGTAATTACACAGAACAAATACTGTACAATTACAAAAAAAATACAATAAAATTTGATTTGATTAATAATGTTATGGCTAGCGTAGATAAAAGGACGCCGGTATGTTCCATTTACTGCGCCATGACCCAGGCTTTCGATTATGTTGACCATGACATTCTCCTTCGTAAGCTGGAAGCGTATGGAATTCGAGGCAATGTACTTAATCTCATAGAGTCGTATCTGAAAAACCGGAAACAATATACAGAAATTTCTAAAGTAAACATTAATACTAAAAAAGAAGAAACGTATTCATCAAAGAAACAAATAGTTAAATATGGAGTCCCACAAGGAAGTGTATTAGGTCCATTGCTATTTATAATATACATAAATGACCTTCCAAAAGTAACCAAATATCCAGTATCACTCTTTGCCGATGACAGCACGGTCACAATAAATTGCAAAAATAAAGACACCTTTGATAATGAAATTAATAATACATTGAAATCATTGGTTAACTGGCTAAATAATAATAATTTAATAGTCAACCTTGAAAAGACAAAAGTTATGTTCTTCAGTCAACGTTTGGCAACGCCTAACATTAATGTTACTCACCAAGGGATAGTAATACAAAAGGTAGACACAACTAAATTCTTAGGTGTAACTATCGACAAACGTCTAAACTGGAAAGCACATACAGAAGAATTAAATAAGAAAGTCTGTTCTTCTGCCTACGCACTCTATAAACTAAAACCCATCATAAGTACTACTGCGCTTATTACTGCTTATCACGGCATTGTCGGCTCAATATTAAGGTTCGGCGTTATATTTTGGGGAAATGCCACTAATAAGGAAATAATTTTTAGGTCACAAAAAAGGTGCATTAGGGCTATGTTCGGCTTAAAAAAAACGGATAGTTGCAAACCGTATTTTATTAAATATAATATTTTAAATCTGCCTTCTTTGTTTATTTTTGAAGTGGCTAATTTTGTACAAACCAATCCGAAACTATTTAAAAAACTATCAGATGTTTCAATCCGCAATCGACGGGATAACAATAAATTGTGGGGAGTAAGATCAACCACGGCACTCATGCGTAAAAGTATTTTCTCTTTAGCACCAGATATTTATAATAAAATCCCTAAACCTATTAGACAAATGCCCACAACTCAATTTAAACTACATCTAAAAAAATACCTGATAGCTAAATGTTATTATAGCTTAACAGAATTTTTAAATGATCGTACTTAAGTGCCTATCATTACGACATTTCCTCAATCTTAAAACTGTACCTTTTTTAGTTTTAAAGTTTTTCTATAAATTGTTTACAAAAGACTGCATATAGTAGATTATATAATACTTTTTTTTTTTAATTATATAAATTCAAACGGTTTATATAACCGAATATTTTTTTTTTGTTTTTTTTTTTTTTTTTTTTTATATATTATAGGCTCGCGCTTGACCACTATCTCACCTGATGGTAAGCGATGATGTGGTCGACGGTGAAGCACGCTTGCCTAGAAGTAACCTATTCACTCTTGACTTAAAGACTCCTAGATTGTAGCTATCGGGAAACACAGACTCCGGCAGGGAATTCCACTCCTTAGCTGTACGCATAATGAAAGTATTTCCAAAACGTTTAGATCAAACGTAAACGTTTTTTCATGTAGATCCTATTACCAAATGTTATTTTAAGACCATGCAATTCTATTGTATACTCATGTTTTACAAAAATAAATATCTTATCTTATCTTAATAATATTTATCTTTCCTCCGCAAACATTATCATATATAACAAAAACTTATTCTGTAAGCCAGCGACCCACTTACAGGTCCACAATAAGCGTTACTCCTGATTCGTGCTCCGTTTCGCATTAACATCTGCAATCTTAATCTTAATAAACGATTAAATATATTATTATGTTTGTTCATTACGAGGAAAGTTTTGCGTTGATCTTCCT
Organism: Orthosia gothica; assembly: GCA_949775005.1. Lineage (NCBI taxonomy): Eukaryota > Metazoa > Arthropoda > Insecta > Lepidoptera > Noctuidae > Orthosia > Orthosia gothica. The sequence continues at coordinate 30,379,070 of OX459042.1, read as the reverse complement.
GTTTGTACATTTACGGGTATAAATAGGAAAACACTTAGCAAACTTCAAAATTTCGAGAAATAAGTAGTGCAATTTTTAGCTAGATTACATTCGTTCCATATAGTTTTGGTGAAACTGTCCCTCTGTTGGCCAAAACCACAAGTCCTTCCAAAAAATCTTCGCTACCGCCTCATCGAACCAGCCCTCGAGGTACACGTCCAGGTCGTCTCGGCTCCTTTCTGGGCCGGCATTGGCGGCGCCGTCCATTTTCGGGCAAGCATTGTGTGGAATATTTGGCCTAGCGGTCGATGTACATGTTGCTGGCGTGACCAGCTCATTACCATCAGCCTTCTTGCCTGACTCTATTATGCCCGTGTTGGAACGCAGCGTGATGTTCCAAATTCTGTAATGGGTTCGAAAATTCTGGGTATCTCATAAAGATTCAAGATGGAAAAAAAAATCTGATTAATCATTTTAAATATATATAACGTTAGTTTTATTATTGATCGTGAAATAAACAATGTGTTGCTCTGTAACCAAATTTTTATTTCAATGAGTTATATTCGACAATACTCAATACTACGCATCATAACACTGAATCTAAGGCAACTTACCTGTAACCAAAGAAACGACATTTAACGTTTATTATTCAGTGTTATGTTATTCCTTTATAAATCTATTTACAACAATATTATTTATAATAATATGTATTTAGTCTTATACACAATATTTTCGGTGAAACTTCACCAATGACAGCTCTGCTATACAGACAGCACGAGTCGCGGCAGAATTCAAATAAAGAAATGTTATAAATATTTAGAATACCCTGATGACATATATCTTCGAAATATCATAACTACGAGTACCATAATTGTTGAGATGAAAATCAATTTTGCGTTGTGTATAAAATATCCATGCTTAAGACTGTACACTGTACAGCAATACGTTAATGACGGGTTACGGGAATAATTCTCATGGTGTTACGAGTTATTGAAAAATTGCTAGAGGGGTGTTGTTTCTCTGAAATTGTGTTCTTCTACAAAGTAATTATTTTAAATAATCTTAGGTTGTCGTTTTTGAATTGATAGCCAATCCTTAATCACTTTACTGACACTTAAAATTGTAGGTCTTTCATCATTAGTACTGTTGTTTATGTTTAAAAACTATGCTAGGAGTCTCACAGAAAACTATGGCAAAAAGCATCGATTTAATAGACATAAATTGCAAAGAATTGCATTGCAATACATTAAGACCGAGTTTCTCACCTCAAAATTATCCCAGAATTAATGTAACAAATTGTCATACGAGCGATTGATTCATATTCATATCATCGGTATAGATTGATTAGTACTGTTGTATAAGTTTAAAAACTATGGCAGGAGTCTCACAGAAAACTATTAATAAGATTTAATAGACAGAAATTGCAAAGGATTGCATTGCAATACATTAAGGCCGAGTTTCTCACCTCAAAACTATCCCAGAATTAATGTAACAAATTGTCATACGAGCGTTATCTTCTGTGATTGGCTGTTGAAAATTCATTCAACCAATCACAGCAGATAACGCGTGCTTGACAATTTGTCAAATTATTTCTGCGATAATTTAGAGGTGAGAAACTCGGCCTAAGATTATGTCAGTGTAAAAATGTTGTCACAGTTGCCTAAGGCGCAGTATGCTCATTTGTGTCTGTAATGTTATATGTAGTTATTGCAGAATAACTTTCAATCTCGTATCGTAAATTTTGTATCATTATACCTTAAATACCTACTCCTTAATGCTCAGAAACAATTTTTAAACCCAAAATTACGACATTCACAGATGTTAATGTAAAATACAGTCCAATTACGACACAAAATTGGATTTTAATTGATAATAACACTCAAATGAGTGGGTATTACGGCCATTTTATACTACGTACTCTCCAAAATAATACCGTCAAACGTTTTAAAAGAGGGACATCAAGTAAATTGTCAGTCCTCACAAAAGTTGACTCGCTTATAATGGTACTGTAACATGAAAAATGGACTTGTCCCGAACAATGCGCTGAAATATGAGCCAGAGGTAGGATCGGGCGATTATTGTTTTTATTTAGTCCGTAATAAGGCCATGGATTGTGGCCAGTTTTTTGCGTTATGCTGTGTTATTTATAGCCTGAAAATTTGACATAAAAATATGTAAGAGAACACGTTTTTATTATGAGTTAATTCTAGTATATGTGATTGTGAGCATCATCTTAACTTTTTCAAGAAAGGCAATTTTATTGTGGTTTGTTTTTAAACCCCGACGGAAAAAGACTAGGGTTATTATAAGTTTGACTTGTGTATCTGTGTGTTTGTGTATCTGTCTGTGGCACCATAGCTTCTAAACGGATGTCCCGATTTTCTTTAAAAGGTGACTTTATCGAGAGTGTTCTTGGCTATGTTTGATGAAAATCGGTTCAAGCGTTCTAAAGTTATGGGACAATTTACTGTTTGAATCGGGGTGTTTTCGCAAGATATCGTGTCATAATTACTTGTATCGGGTGTCCCAAAAAGGACGCAAGATTTCAATTTGCCGCCAGTTTTGTATTTTAGTGCTGGCAACCCTGAAAAAAAAAACATTTGACAGCTGAATGTTTAGGATTTGTAAAAATGGCGGGTTATACGAAAGATCAACGCGTTTTTATTATTGAACAATATTTGAAAAGTAATGAAAGTTTGGCGGGTACGGTTCGAAAATTCCGTGCAAAATATGGTCGGAATATTGGCTTGAGTTCATCAACTGTGAAGAGACTGGTTGCAAAATTCAGGGAGAGTGGATCAATTAATGATGTTCATTCCACTGGTCGTCCAAAAACAAGCCGTTCAAATGGCAATATTGAATCTGTGCGTCAGAATGTCCGTGAACATCCAGGAACATCCATTAGGCATCGTGGACAAGAATTGCAAATTTCAAGAAGCTCTCTCCAGCGTATTCTCACTAAAGATCTGCATCTCCATGCTTACAAAGTTCAAATAACACAAGAACTGAAGCCCCGTGATCATGGACAGCGAAGAGAGTTCGTTGAATGGATTATCGACCGCCAAAACAGGGATGCAGATTTTTCAAACAAAATCATCTTTAGCGACGAAGCACATTTTCATCTCGATGGCTTTGTTAATCGTCAGAATTGCCGCATTTGGGGCTCAGAGAACCCACATGTGATTGTTCAAAAACAAATGCATCCACAACGTGTCACTGTTTGGTGCGGGTTTTGGGCTGAAGGCATTATTGGACCATATTTTTTTCAAAATGAGGCCGGTCAAGCGGTTACTGTTAATGGGGCTCGATATCGCAACATGATAACAAGGTTTTTTTTAGCCGAATTAGAGGATATCGATGTGGAAGCAATGTGGTTTCAACAAGACGGGGCCACTTGCCACACAGCCGGAGAAACGATGCAATTACTGCATGAAACTTTTCCTAGTCGTGTGATCTCTCGATTCGGTGATCAGAATTGGCCCCCTAGATCTTGCGATTTAACGCCTTTAGATTTCTTTTTATGGGGTTATTTAAAGTCTAAAGTCTATGCCAATAAGCCTACAACTATTCACGCTTTAAAACAGGAAATTCGACGCTGCATCGGGGAAATTCAGCCGCATCTATGCAAAATGGTCATAGAAAACTTTGACAAAAGAGTGCGTATGTGCCAGCAAAGCCTAGGAGGACATTTGCCTGACGTGTTATTCCACAAATAACCCTATTTTATGTACTTCAAGATTTTATATACAAATATATTATAACGAAAAAATAAAAGTGCTTTTCTTCAATTTCAAATCTTGCGTCCTTTTTGGGACACCCTGTACAATAGGTTGTCGATCAAAACCTGTCTAGTACTAGATAAATAATGTAGTATGAAATAACAATGCACCGGGGTTTTTTTTAGTTTTACTTTATGTTTTATTAAGGCGCTATATTCAAAATAAACTGTAGTTAGATAGAAGTGGATCCGGAGTGAGCCCCCAGCTCGTATCGCATACTGCCTAACGGAAAGATTGGAAAATCAAGTAGGTGTAGCAGAATACATTGACACAACGTCAAAATCATTAATTTGATAGGCTCACCTTTCACTACTATTTCACCTGATGGTAAGCGATGATATTACCTAAATTACCTATTTTGAAAGCATTTATTGAAATGCCTCCGTGTAATTGAGACATTATTGTGTAGTCGACAGGACCGTTCACATGGAAAAACCATTCCTCTTGTCAAGAAGACGAGAATTAAATCCATTTTGTAGAACATAATATCACCTTCCTGCCCTTATCCCATGTCACTTGGGGTCGGCGCAAAACGTTTTCTTCTTCCATATCGTCCTGTACTGCATACTGCACTACCACGAGGAGAGAGCGCAGTTAGGTGGGACTCCAATCCACTAAAACTCCACGGTATCCTCCAGTGCCACGCGTTGGCTATCACCGTGAACCCGCCGCGGCTATCCGTCACCGTATCTTCCTCTGGGGAGTACCCCCCACCACGCGCGCACCAGAACACGTTGTACGCCGTGACCAAACCAGCACATGGACACCAGACGATCCCGTGTATGGCAACCCTTGGTCCCCGTGTGACGTCAGGTCAATGGCCCCGTAACCTACCACTGTCACCGCTAACACTGATTCCCTTTTCTTTCATATCACTCCTCACACAGTCCATTTCTTAGAACATGTAACTAATATTCGTTATGTGAATCCATTGCGAGAACTGCGGTGGCACGGTGGTTACAGTCACTTTTTGAATTATTTCGCCACTGTTCTCAAAATGGTGAAAGAGAACATTGGGAAGAAACTGACCAAAATATCAAAGACATGTGACTTCTTTCAGTATGAGGCCCGTGTCGTAGATATGACCCATTCCCTCTTATAGAGAGGTGCCCTAGCAACGGGAACATTATAGTCTGATTGTCTATTATGCCTAATATCTGGCTATCTGGGCCAAAATGTAACAATATATGTATATACAATATTATTAACAACAACAAATACACAAGCATAAGCCTACAAACTATCAATAATTTCGGCGTAAGTTTTCGCCTCCTGAAGCTCAATAAAGCCCGAACCTAAGTAAAACGCCTAAGGGCATCGAAACTTACTAAATACATGTGTGTTCACACGTGTCGAGTCTGACTCGTGAGTGAGAAGTTTGTTGTAGATAGAATTAAATATCATCAACATAATATGTTGGATGTTAGAAGTGAAAATAGAATAATCTACTTACTTAAAATCTTAAAATGAATCACTCACTGACACACAACGCATAGCATAAACTACTGTCTCTAAAAGCATGTTGCAAAACTGGTGCTGAGTATTATGAGATAATTTTTGGAAAATCATCCTCTAATAGGTATCTATAATGGAATGAAAACTTTTGTAGGATACTGTCATATTGGCCATGCATACTAGGTATGTGGTGAATGCACATAAAACCGGCCAAGTGCGAGTCGGACTCACGCACAAAGGGTTCCGTAACATTATCGCAAAAAACGGGAAAAAAACACGTTTGTTTTAAGCAAGCCGCACTTAAATATTTATTTAATTCTGTTTTTAGTATTTGTTGTTATAGCGGCAAAAGAAATACATCATCTGTGAAAATTTCAACTGTCTAGCTATGACGGTTCATGAGTTACAGCCTGATGACAGACAGACAGACGTACAGTGGAGTCTTAGTAATAGGGTCCCGTTTTTACCCTTCCCTTTTTGTACGGAACCCTAAAAAGAGGGTTAATTTAATAAGCCGGGCAAGTCTGGAACAGAAAACTTAGAAAAATTATTTATTTTCGATTGAATCTATAGGGTTCGACTCTTCGAAGATCCACATCCTCAATCTGTAATCTTCTTCTTTTGTAAATGAGTATAATTTTTAATAGGTTTCTTTGTTTATCAGATGAAATCTCTTGTCGCATGATTCTCTTTTGATAGATTCCATTAATTAAATAATAATAACACAATTGTAACAAAGACACAAAACATAAAGGTGTTTCGCACAGGCAGGTAACAGTGTTACTTTGATATAATTATGTTGATGAATCCAAACTCCGCTGAAGTTCTCAGGCGTCTGAAGTTGCAGTAGATTGTTCTGTCAACTGCTTTGTGTTAATCCTGTTATTTGTATTAAGCAGGAAATCTTGGGTTTAGGTTTTTGGGCTATTATTTAGTAGTTTGGTGGGGTTCTAGGTGATTAAAGGTACCTTAATTGCAGCAAATACCTATAAGAACTACATAACAGGATGACTAAATTTTCAATCCTGTAAAAATGACCTAGTCCATTATGTGCCTTAGCTGTTTTCCCTAAGTATGTTGGTATCCCATTCTAACCGGATACAGCCGAATACCAGTAAATTATTCGTCTAAGGAGTGGAATCCCCTGCCAGAGTCTGGGTCTCCTGATAGGTTTTACCATGGGGGCCTTTAAGGCGTATATATTCCCCAATATTAACGCAGTTCTGGCCGTATGCCCGCTCGGAACCAAAATATCAATATTGAAGGTTAAATATTAATATTCTGGTTCCGAGTGGGAGGAAAAGGAGGTCCTTTTGGACAGTTTTGTTTGCAAAATATTCTTATATTACATAGGCTATTTCAGTTATGCAGATTTTTTACATGAAGATTCTAGCCATTAAATTTTCTGTGTACAAATATTTTTAAACGTTTAAGTCGTTTTGGAGGAGTATCCAAAAGTAGCGAAAATATATCGTGTTGTTATTTTTTTTTTTTAAGCAAAACTATTTGTTATGCGAGAAAACCATGTTTCACAAATAATGTACATGAAACAATAATAAATATATATTTTTTTCAAACCTTTTAACCCAGCTGTTACTAAGGAGTATGCTTTAGAAAGTTACCGTTTTACGGCACTAAAGCAGTTGTAAGCCCTTAAGTCGATAGTGGATAAGTTACTTCTAGGCTAGCGTGTTATTATCGATCATTTCATCGCTTACCATCAAGTGAGAAGGCGACACGAGCCTATAATATTCAAAGCATAAACCTTCTAGGTATTTTTAAGACTGTTGCCAATATAATTTGTAATTGAGGCAAACAGAAAAGACCAAACATAAGTGCTAATATTAACTCAGACACCAGAGGTGGCTACATCCTCACACGAAAAGAAGAAGACGTGCCAATATTACTGAATTTCCTCGTAACGAGTTCCGAAAAAATAGACTCAAGGATACACGATGGTCAAGCACGTTTCTGGACCCCAATTAATCGGTAGCCAGATCTTTTTAGGGTAACCTAATCCGTACCTGAAGTAAGCGAATCGTGTTGTATGAGGAAATACAGGGGTCATGAAAGGTGAAGGTTTTTGGGTACAAATTATAAACAAAGGTGATATATTGAAATAGTGATAACATTAATCTGTTTATTTCGAAGTTCACTCTACTGCTCAAATGAGAGAGAAAACACAAATGACCTATAACTTGCATCAAAGTGTGCAAGTAACTTGCGTGCATTCTGCTATAATAATTTCTGATTATACACAATAATATGTATGATTATACATATTAGGTAAATGTTACAATACAAGTTATTTACACTTTTAAGGTAGTTAGTTTTTAGGGTAGTGTAGGGTAGGATAGCGTAGGGTAGGGTAGTGTAGTGTAGGGCAGTGTAGGGTAGGGTAGTGTAGGGTAGGGTAGTGTAGCGTAGGGTAGGGAAGGTAGTGTAGGGTAGGGTAGTGTAGGGTCGGGTAGGGTAGGGTAGTGTAGGGTAGGGTAGGGTAGGGTAGGTAAATGTTTGGTGTTTTTATGGCAAAACAAAGTTTGCCGGGTCAGCTAGTTATATTATAAATCCGAAAGTTTAGATGGATATAATTTTGTTACTCAATCACGCTAGAACGGTAGAACTGATCTGGATGAAATTTGGCACAGAGATAGATTATTGTTTGAAATAGCACATAGGCTACTTTTTAACCCGGCAAAATGTACGATTCCCGTGGGATCACTTCCGATTTTCACGCGGGCAAAGCCACTGGCGGAAAACAGTCCTTATATAACACATCATTTCATAATCGTTGAATCACATAACATATCCTCATGCTCCCCATGATCAGATCAGCAGTAGCGTTTGCAACCAACGAGGCAGTCACATGCAGCATTGATTCCCTTCATTTATTATCACTTTCTTCACGAATAATACTAAAACACAGAGGCAAAAATAAAGACGTAATACAAAGCATATATATCTCCGGATCCACTATGATATCTCGACTTTACTGACTCTGTTTCGCGAGGCAGTAGGATATTTATCAATAAGACCCCACTTGACCGCGGCCCCCTGTCATTGAGACAATCGTAAATCTATCTATATTTTTATGTCCATTCTTTTATGTGACACGCGAGGAAAGCTAAGGTCCTGAGATGTATGGATCTCATGCGAAAATGGACATAAATTGGGACGAATAAAACATTCGAAGGTGAAAAATCATGTTTATTTGTTTTTAGGGTTCCTTACCCGAAGGGTTCAAATGGAGCCCTATTGCTGTCGCTCACGTCAGTCTGTCACATAAGTTTCACAGCCAAATTTTAAGAGCTACAATCTTCAATGTTTTACATAATAAGCATCTTGTTAACTTGACAAAAATATTTACAATGCATGTCCTAGAAAAGGGCGTTTTCCAAGCATAACTGTGAGGAACCGTCTCTAACGTCAGCCCGACGCATAGTTTTTATTATTTAAGTTTTTTTTTTATAAATTAGTTAAGTACCGATTATCATTCATTTAAAAGGTAAAATAAAACTAAAACTTCATTAAAGGCGTTTTTCGATGTAGATCCATTAATTAATTTTAAATATTCATTAAATATGTTTTGCAGAACGTATATTTTGCTCGTGCCTTTTTAGATAAATACTGTATATTGGAAAACAAAGGAATGAGAATCCAAAATTTTGTTCCGAAGATTTTTAACTTCCCATTGATATATGAATTTGAAATTTGGAGATAACGTTTATTATTACTTATATTTATTTTACCAAAAAATACCAATATATTGATAAATCTGATTTTTTCTTTGAAATGCCCTAATTTTTCCTATTACAACCAACTTGTTTTTGCGATTTGGTATGGAACCCTAAATGTGCGAAGTCCGACACGCACTTGACCGGTTTTTTTAGAAAATGCTTTTTGGTCTCTACACATCACGTCTTTTCATTAATATTTTGCAAAATTTTCCCTTAAAAATTGATACAGCCGTAGAAATAAAAATTAGCCTTTCCTTACATTTTAATCGTGAATGTTGCAGTTCCTTGCAGCAATTACACAATGTTATACACTCACTATAAGTCCAGGTTTCCTCACGTGTTTTCTTTCACCGTTTTCAGCGATGTCCAAGATAAACTTAGAAAGTCCATATGAATTGAAAACTACCATTGGTCTTGGCCCGGATTCAAACCCACGACCTCAAGCACGAGAGGCGAGGTCTTAGCCACCAAGCCACCGCGACATATAAATATATATATAGAGGTTGGGCAAAAAATGAATTCTTGTTGAAAACATATTATGTGAGAACGATGCAAAAAGACGTGCACGTAAAAGCATCTAGAGTAACAAACACTTAAAAAAAAATAACAGGCTGAGGCAGCTAATTTATGACCAATCCCAACTGAGGCGCCCGTTCACGAACATAACGCATGGATCGGCACCACTCAGCTCAACCATCATGAAGGGAACCGAATGTTCCAACACATATGCCACCATCAGAGAGACATTAGAGAGAACATGACACACTTTAATGCCAAGGCAAACATAAGTTAACGAACGACATATAGTTACAATAAATGGTAGATTTACAGTTGGTATATGTACTCACACATGTATGGTGCTGTTATACAATACTAGAAAAAGAAATAGATTATTCAATACAAATATATTCATACAGTCTTCTCTGTACTGTAGTAAATCAGAAAATGTTTGAAAGAGACTAACAATATTATCATATTGTCACCGGTCATCATCATTATAATTATTTCAGCCAAAAGACATCCACTGCTGAACATAGGCCTTCCTGAAGTGACACCACATCAGCCATTCCTGTCGCATCCCCATAATCTGGATCTGGATTCCCATAATCTTAACTACATCCTATCGGTTTTCTTAAGTAGGGCCCTGATGGTCACGGTCGACGATGATTCACGTTTGCCTAGAAGTAACCTATTGACTTTCGACTAACAGAAGAATTGATACCATCATATCTTTGCCATATTGTGACGTATCTGCAGAATATTTTCAATAAGGCCACTTGACCTCCACGCTGTCAACGAGACAATCTGATTTTCTTTAACCCCGTATTAACATTCCGTTCTGGCCAATAACCAATTCTCACAACTGACTCTTAGGCGTACGCGTGCTCACGATACGAAAATACATACGTTTGGTGTACTAGGCAGGTGGGAGACAGAAGGTCGAGAGTATAGGAAGGAATGGTGAAAGTCGTATTAAACGATTCATTTCGGGTTTTCCTTCTCAGCTAGCATATTTTTTTTTTTTTTATAACCGATATTATTACGATTTCGAAAAAGTTCACTGTCTAATATATTTTAACCGAATTCATTAAAGCCCAGTTTGTTAATCCTCTTGTAGCGTAATTTTTTTAACGTCATACAATGTGATATCTGTCTTCTGCAAACTAAATACCGTGTTTTTTATATTTTCTATTAGGCCATATTTGACTTTCTTAATGTTATATGTCCCCCAGATGGGACAGGAGGCGTTCACAGAAGTTCTGATTGACAGTAAGCACTTGGTTATCTTTTTTTTTGAGTATTAGAGTCTTAAATTCAACAAGACTTCCAAAATATGATTCGTCATAAATTATATTAAAAATATACATCTCAATCAAGACGAATGCAGTGATGGCTTACACCTTGGCAATACCAACTTCATTGACCGCTATGGTAAATACCAGACACTGTTATTGGGTAATCAGAATACAACCATCTAGTTACCATAAGCAATATGTATGTACTGTATGATCTACCATCCAACTATAGGTAGCTAAGACCCCGTGAAGGCAAAATATATTTGAATTATGCCAATATAATAGTTATGGTAACACATCTGGTGGCGTTTTGCAAAGATATCCTTGTGGTGAAAGGATTCTACTGTGTGATTGAAAGCCATCTGCTTATAAAGCTATAAATGCATGCAACTGCCAGGAGTTTAAAGATGTGTAGAACATTTCAAGTGAAAAAGATAAATTCATCTAATGTGACTGTATTCACCCTAGGAGGAAACAAAGTTGAAGTGTTTACTGTGACTGTAGTTGCAAAGATATCTTTACCTTATACTAAGCCTAGTTCTTGAGTAAGTTGGACTCTGTCTAGTGTTGAAAATGTTTATGTGGAATACAAGTTGATTATGACGATAAGGACGTGATAAACACTTTTTTATAGGCTAAAGTATAAAGCAGGAAGACATCACCACACTCCAAAAGAATGTCAAACGACGATAAGCAAACATTTGAACGAATGATAAGATTAATGAATGGAACGGGAGTAATTTACGCGCGATTACGCTTCGTTCATTTGCGTATTTCATTTCACTTTGCGCCAGTATTTCATGTACTTCACTCTTCACGCCGCTCGCGTAATTCGTTTGAATATTTTGAATTTAACTTCGTCCGTTGTCATGCGTCTGTATGGATTTTATTTAAGGAAATGCGTACGTGTTTGGTTCTTCTTCATTTGAGAAGCTACATAAGAATGGGTCGTACCTGCCCTGGTTAAATCTGTTGTGGTTCAGTACCTAAGCAACCAAGTAATGACTATGGCTTAAAAAGGTTTTCCTTAACTTTCGGCTCTCTTGGAGTCTTGTTAATGAATTTAGCAACTACTAACTTGTGCCCGCGGCTTTTTCCTAAGGAAACTTACTTTGGGATTAAAATGATTCCTAATCCAGGTCATAGTCTGTCTATCTGCCAAGTTTTATCAAAATCCGTTCTGCAGTTTAGACGTGAAAACGTAACAGTTTTTTTATTTTGTTTTGCTCTTGACTCTAGTCTAGGTCAGAGGTGACAGAGAAAAAGTCGACGAAGCAGATGGGCACAATTTCGCATTTATAATTACAAGTATGAATTAACATCGTACATATTTTCATCTCTCTATACTCCATATTAACCTGATATTAGTAGAAGTAATCACCAAAAACAGGAGTCACCAAAACCAGCACAAAGAAAACTATGCAAGTAAAAGTTGTTTAAAATCTTTTAGTGTTCGGTTCAGTTAAGAACCTGAAGCCAGTCACTCTAACACAAAAGTGCTAAAAAGCCGTTGAACACCAAAACAGCTGTTCCCCAACTACATTGAAATAACTTCAGAGGAAAGTTGATAAAAATGTGACGTCTCTACCACATCTGAGAGAAACACATGTGCATATTGTTTACACGCTTCCAGTATAGTGAAACTTCTGTAATACCATCTATTCAGTGTCAGCGTTGACCTAAAACTCCACTATCCTAACTTATCTGCGATGTAAACGATGCTAAGAAGCCGTGTGGCACAACACGACAAAATAGACCTTGGATTTTTTGCTTTAGAGTCTATTTTCGTGTTTTACTTTAAGTAATAGTATATTCAGGGTTGCTGCTTCTATTCGGGAGCCGATATCTGTGATACGATCGGGACTAGGCTGTTTTGTTTCCTTATTTCGAGCAATACCTATATAAAGGATGAGTGACACTTTGTCGGATTAATTTAGTGTTAGGAGCTCTTGAAATACGATAGATCGGGCAGAGATTTAGGGTTTAGTAGGTAGAATGGGTAGTTAAGTCGAGTAATTTAGTGGAGTCCGTGTAATTGTGTGCTGTAGGTATTGTTTGGGACAATAAGCTTGGTGATTGTTTTGTCTTAAGTATTTTAAGATGGTAGTGATGAGGGTTGCTATTGTTTCAGTTTGCTACTGTATCTAAAATCGATGCGCTATTGAAAGGATATTTTTTGTAAGAGCATTATAGTCAAAATTATGTTTAAAGAGGAAGAAATTTAACTACTTTTGTTGTTTTGGCTTTTACTATAAGTTTTTGTTAGTGTATATTAGATCTTCGTGAACAACGTCCCCGCTAATATGTTCCATTGTTATGACCTGTATGCTGAAAACATTCAAATGCAACATTGTGTTTAAAACATTACCAAAATAACCGTCAATCTTCTCACATTTCAATATCACTTCCAAACTTTTAATCCAATTTACGAAAATGTCAGAATCTTTATAATTCATCACACCGACTGCTACTGTTAAATCTCAATTTTATCACCGTCCTGCAACAATCCTGCAGTGTATGATTTGCATCGCCGATTCACTAGTAATCAGCTTAACTTGGTCCGGATGAAAAAGGGTAATGGAGTGTAAAAAAGCGGATGTACCGTGACCCGGTGAAATTTTGATTCGGCGGAGTACTTGAATGGAGCTATGGGCTTTTAGGGGAGATGATGTAGTGTAATATGGCTTGATTTTTTTTCTGGTAAATATAAATAATTTATTTATTTAACCATTAATAAATAATTTTTAATTTATGGAGTTTCTTGTGCGTTCTTCTCCATAACAATGTACTTTCCGAATGCACGGTAGAACCATTTTTTTTTATTTTTTTTTATTACTTGTAAATTTTAATATTAATTTATGTGACGTTCAAAAGTGCCGTTTATTGGCCTAATTGAATAAATATATTTGACTTTGACTTTGACTTTGAATAATAATTAGATTTATTAATGTACACACACAAAATAAAGAGACAAGAAGAACAAGGAACAGAAAATACGTACAAAGGTACGCTTATTTCATAGAAATCTCTTCCAGCATACCTGCGAGAGGAGAGTAAAAAAAAAGATATGTAAAAATAAAAACATATCAAACAATTCACTATAAAATATAATAAATCCATCTATGTTATATAGATGTGAAGAAGTCTTTTGGTGAACGGATTAGTTGCGATATTGGCATCTGGTTGATTCGATTTTCTAGTAGGCTGATATCTATTGTTTTGGTAGTAAAAATTATTGTAAAAAGTTCAGTGGGTGTAGTAGCTACCTAAGTAATGGTCGTCGTATTTCTGTTACAGAGTAGCATTTTGTCTGTCTCAGGGGTTATTAAACACCTTCGTAACTAGATCGGAGCAGTGGTGGCCCAGTGGAATCGGCCGCGACTTACAAGTTGTAGGTCGTGGGTTCGAGCACAGGTAGGCGGTTTATTTTGTGTAAATTATTTCTTCACTACTGCTCTCAAAACGGTGAAGGAAAACATCGTGAGGAAACCGGCATGTCCTAGACACAAAAATTCGAAGACATTTGACATCCACCAACCCGCACTGGGCCCGCGTGGTGGATTACGGCCCATTCCCTCTCACAGAGAGGAGACCTGTGTCCCAGCAGTGGGAACATTAATAGGCTGATGATGTGATGTGATGTGCAACTAGATCAACTAATGTTCGATAATGCATCATCTACCTACTTTTCATAAGGTTTCTGTCTAACTTACATTAAGTTACTTTTCCTCCCTCGGAATTTTACCCATGTTTGCGAAATTTTCTAGTGCAAACAGCTAAGCAGCTGCGTCAGTGTAACAGCGTAAACTCCTCCCATAATTGAAAACTACCCAACTTAGCAACAAAAAACTTTAAGTCAAGCCAGAACTTTCCCCCTAAATCGAAATCCTCGTAAATAGGTATACTTCTACAATAAATAAAAGAAGGAGACAAACACCCTGTAATTGTCGCCGTCTCCGTAATTAGAAGTTATAGCAATTGCAACTAACAAACAACGCTTTTAGCTAATTTATCGTCGAATTTCGACAATTGCCATTTGGTACTTAGCGTCTGTTTAATTTATTGCCTTATGGCGGTAACTTTTAATGTTTTGTTTAACTAGATTCTGCTAGCGGCTTCACTCGCGTGTAAGTCAAAAATTATAATAATATTATAACATTGATGGCGTCTAATGGAGCATCTGCGAGTTGGGTTTGGTCCCTCAAACGCCTTGCAAAGGTTCAGGATCCTAGGGTCCTGAGGACTGTCCAAGATGTTGAGAATAATAATATATAAAAAATTACGAGTGTCTTTTCCTCTTCTTCAAGACCCACCCGAACTCTATGTCAATAGTCCTTAAAATGGGTTTAGCGGTATTGGCGTGATAACTTCACAAACAAACTGATAGAGTTACATAATATTACTAACTCTTGACCGTGACTTCGTAAGCGTAGCATTAGTAGGTACTTTGATAGCAATTTTCTTATATCGTGCCATAATATTATAGGTGTGTGAGCCGCCTAACTTGAGAAATTATTAGTTCACCATACAAATTTCTACTCCCCTTAAAGGATGATTGCCGGGATAAAAACTAATATATGTCCTTACCAGGGTCTCAAACAATCTCCATACCAAATTGCATCTAAGCCGCTTAAGCGTGAAAAGGTAACAGACAGACAGACAGAGTTACTTTCGCATTTATAATATTAGTATGGGTTATGGATGTAACAAAAGTTATTATGCGATTTGATAAGTTTGGGTACCTAACTTTTTTAGTGAGAATTGAGTTTCATTAAAATATTGCACAAGGCGGTCTTGTTTTGTTTCATCTTTCTTTTGTTAAAATTGAATTAAGTTTTGGCCTAATGGTTTTTATATCTCTTAATTCTTACTATAGCTGTTTCATTTTAGTATGGCAATAGCGGTGATTGCCTTATATTACAAATTTAATAATATGGTGAGGGTGTAACGCTACGTTTAGCACAGACTGCTAAACGTAAGCCACGTTAATAAAAATAAATAATTATAAACTAAAATTAATAAAAAGGTAATTGAGTATAAAAACTATGGGCTAGCTTCGCACGACGTGGGTTGCCTTTGATGCCAAGAGATGACCGTTGAGGGTAAGGTTCCAAGAAATAATGCTCTCGGGAACCACACAAAATATATTTAATTGTACCTAGCACTTCAGAAAGTAATACTTTTTCATAAGCTGGTAATTCACAGTCTTTGAGAGTTTTCAGAATTGAAAATACACTTGGTATTATAATACTCAGTAGTCAACCGACTTTCAGCTTTCAGTCCCGATTCAAAACTAAAAAGCTGATGCCCGTTTTTTCTCGTCCTGCCATCCCTACTAAATTTCAAATTTAAATCTCAATTAAGAAATCAAGACCAGAACGAATAAAAAACGGTTACCAGGGTCAAACAGGCAGTCTGCCGCTACCCTTATGTACAACTAGCTTAAGGAAGGTCTAGCTAGTCCATGGTGTGTTATGTCTATGGCTTAAGAAAGATATTTGTAATAAATGTCAGAGTATACAATATTCCAAGATTTTACAAATTAGCAATATAATTTACGTTGTAGATATTAAATCAATCAGACATAACAAAAAATATGCTTTTCAGGTGATAACAATATCAAAGAATACATAAAATGAGTAAAATGAGTTGATACAATATCAAGAGATATGAAGGTGTGATTTGTTATATATAGTGTTACAGAACGTAAGTAGACTAAAAGATGTGGAATTGTGTGAATTTGTGCCACAAAGGGCGATATTGTCGTGAGGTGCAGTAATACTTATATAACTCAAAAGTAAACATATGTAGATGAATTTAATAAGTAGATTTAAAATGGGTACGTCTGTCTCACATATACCTACTTGAGCAATTATATATCTAACGCCAGAAGCAGAAGAGTGCCTATGGATAAGAACCAGCAAGAAACCTTTGACTGTTCTTATTAAAAATAAATTATTTTGCAATGTTTCCGTATTAAAAGTACAACGACAGTATAGACTAGTCAACTATGTACCAAGTACTTAACAGCAACATTTGTAGGTATGTCTTTACGTTCATGTTTTAAAATTAAGATCATATCTCAATGTCAATTGACCCACGAAGTCAATTGCATGCTCAAACACAAAATACTATATGCAACACTGCGGGTTATTTTATTAAAGTTTTCAAGAATCGTAGCATTTGATAACGACTATCTTCTCCTTTAAAAACTTTAAATGCACTTTCGCGTGTGAACTCTTTTAAACGATAAAGAACTTCTCTATGATAAGCAATGAAAACTACTCTTTTTTATAGCAAATGATGTGAGAGCAAATGTTTACTGCTGTTATGTCAGTATCTTGTAGTGTGTTACCAATATAATTCTAAGCTAACGGTTAAAATTGCATATATTCATAAACTCACGCCTTTTGCCCGTGAGGGTAGGCAGAAAATACAGAACGCCATCTGTTACGATCCTTACATACTCCTTTTGCAACATTACGTTCATACACACAAGTCGGTTATGAGTACTGCGCACCTAGGCCTTTCGTTGAACATCACCTCAAATATCCGTGTATGTACTTGTGCGCCCCTCCCGGCTTCTACTCTGCCTTCTTAATACATTTTGTTAATCGCCTTTCATTCATCATCTCGACAATAGAGACGTTTCCTGGATAGAAAAATGATAATTACATTTAGTCCGTCAGTGAGATTATCAATTAATATTGGAAAAGCAGTTTTTGCTTTACCAAAACAATAAAAAAAAAAGATAAAGCGCATCAAAGTTCAGGCGTGGGGGCTTGTGACGTCACTATGTCAGTATAAAGTGTACAAACGGCGTGATGTCACACGATATTTCAATGCATTATATCGTCGTCACTTTATGTTTACGTGTCAATAGTTCAAAATACGTGTTCAATATTTTTTATTAATCTTCCTGACGGACAAAAAACTAATTTTCAGTTTAACATCCCTTGGTAATCTCTCCGTGAACCGGAAGACGTTGCGTTGGAAGACCTCCCACTAGATGGACTGATGACCTGGTGAAGGTTGCGGGGATCCGCAGAATGCAAAACGCACAGGACGGAACACTGTGGCGATGCTTGGGGGAGGTCTTTGTTCAGCAGTGGACGACTTTCAGTTTAAATGATGATGATGTTGTCTCTGAAATTTTTGAAACGATTACAAAAATTTCATTCCCTTACATGTAGCTCCACTATCACTTAATGTCGCAGGTCCTAGCATTTTTATCCCGAGAAAATGCACGGTTCCTACGGCAAAGCGAAGCCATGCGAAAAGCTAGTAGCAAATATTTTGATCTCTGATATAAGCTTCCGAATACTCTGCATAACGACTGCCGCCAAGCTCCGCAACCCGCGGTAAAATTAGGTCAAACCTTAAGTTACAAGTAATTGCAATTAATTTAAGGGGTAATAAGATTTTAAAGCAGCAGATTGTGAAGGAGGTCTGATAACGAATAAAATAGCGGTAACGATAAAATTTCTAGTATCCAACCGAAACTGGTTTTTACCAATATTCACAGTTTCGGCCGAAACCGAAACTTCCTTACAAGCATCATGTTTTGGAGGGAAAAATTAAGAAAGCATTATTATAATCAGGTACTTGCCACTTGAATACCTTGGTAATAAGTATCAAAATGAATTTTGAAACTCTGAATCCATAATATTATCACCACTAATGAACTATAGTATGTACCAAGTACCTAACTAATCTATGTTTAAGTAAAGCATTAGCGAGAGAGTTAAATCAACCAAAACAATATTTAGATAGTTAGGTTAAACTTTATTATACTGTACTCTATGAATTAGTTTGATATAATGAATATTTTTTTGATGTTTACTACCTACTCTTATGCTATATCACGTAATAAAATTTACCGAATTCAAAATAAAACACACGAAAACTCACAACAAACAAAAAGAATGGCAAACACAAGCCAGTCACGAAATGATTAGGCACATGGACGCGGCAAAATGTCTTCGTCGCTTACTCGCTTGGATGGAATTTAACGCGCCGAACATGACCGATCATAGTGCGAGAACTTCCGAATGCAGTTTCGGTTTCGGCCGTAGTTTCGGCATGTTTGCCGCCGAAACCGAAACTCGACTGAAACAGAAACCGAACTTTCGGACGGACAAAAAAAAAATTCATGATTATGAATTTGATGAGTATGTTTGCAGACACAATATCTCACATGTATAGATACAAAAACTGGATGAGAACTCATATAATTTGCAGTACCTGTAGAAGCTAAAAACACACACATATTGCTCGTTCTTTTAAAAATACGAAAATACACTTTGTACCTTAGAAAAACAAGTATAATTAGAGATCAATCTGCAAATGAAATGAATGAGTGACAGATTATCTTATATAATGCATTTGAAATACTGTGTGTGGAAAGTACTGCATGGTGCCCCGTGGCGTGGGTTACTTTTCATACTGAATTTATTATTATTACACAAACAATTTGAACAAAATGAATTTTCTGTCAAATTGCCAGTGATGACATATGGCTCTGAGACATGGTGGCTTATCATGGACCTCATCAGAAAGCTTTCAGTCACCCAAAGGGCACTGGAGAGGGATATGCTCGAGTGTCCTTGCGTGATTTAATCAGAAATGTAGACATCTGCAAGAGAACTAGGGTTACCGACATAGCCCTAAGAATTGCCAAACTTAAGTGGCAGTTGTCAGGGCACATTGCTCGCAGAACGGATGACCGATGGGGCAGAAAGGTTCTGGCACCGCGACCGGAAGACGTTGCGTTGGAAGGCCTCCCACCAGGTGGATCGATGACCTGGTGATGGTTGCGGGGATCCGCTGGATGCGAGATGCATGGGACCGATCAATGTAGCCACGCTTAGGGGAGGCCTATGTCCAGCAGTGGGCGTCTTTCGGCTGATGTGATGATGATGATGATATGATGACTGCTTCTGGGTAAATATAAAAAAAATACTTATATTTAATTACCAGCCATCGCAAAAAAGTTTCAATAAAATGGCCAATATTAAAATATATTCGCCACTAACCGACAATTTCGTTCAATTGACGTTATTATAGTTATTTATGCAGTCGATTAAGTCTGATTAAGTATCGATTAAGTGTCGATTCACACATCAGCGGGCTGCGGTGTTCTGATATTGACGGCCATTAAATGTTGCTCCATTTTACATTGACCGGACATTGTGTAAAATGACTGGACTGATCAACATCATCGTTTTGCTGCGAATTAATGGTTTTTGTTTGATTTGATTGGTTTGTTTATATTTAAATAAGGAACGAAAAATCAAGGAAATTATTGATTCGATTGTGAAATTAGGTAGAAGTGTGTTGATTTTTGCAGAGCAGTGGTGGCCCAGTGGTATTGGTCGCGACTTACAAGTTAGTCGTAGATTAGAGGCCAGGAAGGCGCTTTACTTTGTGTAAATTATTTCATTACCACTGCTCTCAAAACGGTGAAGGAAAACGTCTTGAGGAAACCAAACATTCGAAGATATGTGACATCCACCAAACCGCACTGTTCCCTCTCACAGAGAGGAGGCCTGTGTCCCTGTAATGGGAACAGTAATAGGGTGATGAAGTGATTATTTTAGTTTAAATTGGTAACTTTAATTATCGGCAGCTAAGGAGTGGAATTTCTTACTGAAATCTGTGTCCCATGATTTCTTAGGTAAGAGCGAATATGTTATTCTCTATATCTATAGCTCTTAATCTAAGTCTTCTCTAAATTTAGTTCCCTATTATGTATTTGGCAAGCCTCTATCATGCGCCATCAGTAACCACACGGACCTTTCATATTAAAGTTTCAGTACCAAATAGATGGTAAATATATAACACAATATCCCATTCTTGAATTATACCCCAACATAGTATAGACAATAATCCGAATGAATTGATAGGGGTTATTCTCCATTAACACCCCCTATTGTATGGGGTTCTGCAATGAATGCGAATGTTGGCATTATATTTGAGCACAGAAGGTAATCTTACGCTGATATTATCGCAGTTTGAAAACTATATCGGAAAACTAGAGAAGCTTCAATTAAAAGTTAATGAAGAATGTTTCCAGATAATAACATCATAATAAACACAATTTTCATCATTAGGCTACATCAATCATATAGGGCGCATGATAGGCACAGTGGTTGAGCGATTGACTGCTGCGCTGCGTATCGCAGGTTAGATTTCCGCACGTAATAAATATTTGTATGACCTACAGATAGATTTTCCGGCTCTGGGTGTTGTGTATGTGAGTTTATATGTTTGTAAACGGACCCATGATACAGGCAGAAATGCCTAGTATGGGACAAAGTATAAAAACTTCGTGGAGTAAATCTAACACATCGTTTCGGCCCTGAGGATGTGCTTGGGACACACCCATTTTCAGGCTAATCTGAAACATTTGATGGTAAGCAATTATTTGGTCGACGATGACCCGCATAGGAGACACGAGAAATAAGCATAAAATTAAACAATAATAACAAATTCAAACACCGTGCGAGACCATAAGGCTCCTATCTCAACATGTGCAGCGATATCCATCAAAGAAATAACGCTGCGCTGATATTTTGATAGGGCCCACTGCTGATGCCGCGGACACACTTATAGACCAGGGTCGATAATTTTTTAAAAGAAAAAAAATATAGTAGGAAAAAACCCATTGAAAAGGAAGAGAAAACAAAAATTAAAGGAAAAATAATTTACGGGCGATCTGAGGTCGGGAAGGGGAAGGGGGTGAGTTTTTAAGGGTGAAAACGGTTTATCTCGATTTCCGGCAAAACTGCAAGTCCTATGTAAAACAGTGAAATGACAAAGTTGTAGATAATAAAAAGATCTACAACTTTTGTATTGACATTTTTTTCACATAACCTCAAAATGTATGTGAAAAACTCAAATAACCGAGTTTTAGGTTATTTTTTTTATCTTTTAAAACTTTTATTTTTTTTCACTTAGTTTGGTAAAAACATACCTTTTTACCTCAATACAATGCTCGATGACCTCAGTAGAGCTTCCGAAAGAGTGGGTCTGAAAATGAACATGGACAAAACCAAGGTGATGTTGAATGCCCATGTTACACCCACTCCTATCAAGGTTGGAGACTCTACACTCGAAGTTGTGGACGACTATGTCTACCTGGGACAAACGATCCAGTTGGCTAGGGCCAACTTCGAGAGAGAGATCAACCGTCGAATCCGACTCGGCTGGGCAGCGTTCGGGAAGTTGCGCGGTGTCTTCTCGTCCAACTTACCACAGTGTCTCAAGACAAAAGTCTATGACCAGTGTGTGTTGCCAGTGATGACATATGGCTCTGAGACGTGGTCGCTCACAATGGGCCTCATCAGAAAGCTTACAGTCACTCAAAGGGCAATGGAGAGGGCTATGCTCGGCGTTTCCTTGCGTGATCGAATCAGAAATGTAGAGATCCGTAAGAGAACCAATGTTACCGACATAGCTCGAAGAATTGCCAAACTTAAGTGGCAGTGGGCAGGGCACATTGCTCGCAGAACGGATGGCCGATGGGGCAGGAAGGTTCTGGAGTGGCGACCGCGAACCGGAAGACGTTGCGTTGGAAGGCCTCCCACCAGGTGGACCGATGACCTGGTGAAGGTTGCGGGGATCCGCTGGATGCGAGACGCACGGGACCGGTCAATGTGGCGACGCTTGGGGGAGGCCTATGTCCAGCAGTGGACGTCTTTCGGCTGATATGATGATGATGATACCTTTTTTTGTCCCAAGCACACTGTATTTTTTTTTTATTTAAAATATTTATTTTTCTCCTTATTTTGACTTAATATCGAAAAAACTACCCTAATTTTCAATCGAAATTTCTCGTGTCAAAATATCTGCTTTTAAAAAAAATGTCGGTGGGCTCTTTGTTCGTGGAAATCTCTACTTTTTGATGGTGTAAAAAAAATACATTACCAAACTATGTGAAAAACAATAAAAAAATTGTAAAAGATAAAAAAAAAACCCTTCCCCTGCCCGACCTCAGATCGCCCGTAAATTATTTTTCCTTTTAATTTTATAATATTTTACTTTCCCAATGGGTTTCAACAAACAATTTTTTTTTACATTTTTTATTAATTTTAAAGGCTGGCTATTACGGAAACTATAATTATATTATAATTTCATTAAAATGTGTTTTTTCTTCAATTTTTAGGTTATTAAATGTTCTAACGTTGGCGATTTAATAATTTGATTGGTTTGATAATTTGAACTGATTGTTTTGTTACTAACATAGTATTAAGTAATTTGTAATACTAACAAAACTATGGACCTTTGAGTCTGCAATTTTTTTTTAATTTTTTTTTATTTGTTCGATAAAATTAATGAATAGGCACGTTTTACCGAAATTTTAAACCATTGGTTAGTATATTAAACGATAGGTTGAGCAACTAGGAATCAGACAACTGGGCCATAGTTTGCATGACTAAGGTAATTTTTATTAGATTTTGCAGATCGCGAATTATTCCCGATTCCTGAATTAAATATTAGAAGTTGAGAAACTCTAATTTAAACTTAAAATCTGTCAAAAGGCATTAAAGTAGGGTTTGACGTTTTCTTAACTCCAAATACTCAACTATAAAACCAACCTTATGTTTACTAAGCTGTTTAGGTATGAAACAAAATTACATCAGCTATGCGAACTTATATAAACCAAAGTAGCTTAGTTTTTGATCAGCAACCAGGCTTAGGACGGTTACGCACTAAATCCGAACTCTAACCGTCATAATCTTTCATATTCAGAAAATTTTGAACTCGGAACTCAAAGCACGGACACGGATCACGGACACGGACGTGTAGTGCGTAATCGTTCTAGGTATCTTGAAAGGTATTCAATTGCCAATCGTATGTCAATCGTATATCAGTCGGTTTAGGCGTGAGAGCGTAAGAAAACAAAGAGACAGACAGAGTTACTTTCGCATTTATAATATAGTATGGATATGCACAATGAAAACCGTACATAAAATATCCAACTAGGAAGTTCCTGGCACCCTTTATTCCCATTTCATACAATTTATTGTAAATGTCAATGAAAACAAACGAAATTGTGTGAAAGATTTAAATGGATTTTTCATTCATACAAAAATGGGAGGCATTTTATCTAAGCTACCTACAATTTGATGTCAATAGATTTACGAGTTTACATCATCAACAAAATCAAAAATCAAATTCATTTTTTTAATTTCATATAGGCCTACATGTGCCCTAGTCCTTTCCTATGGAGAAGAACCGGCAAGAAACTCCACGGTTACTCTTTTAAAAAATGGTTTGGTTTTACAATATTTCTATTTTAAAGCGTTAGTACTCATATATGGGGGGACAAAGAAGGCCCGACAATAAGTCGTAATATAAACAAAAAAAAAAGATTTTATAATGAATAAAAAAAAAAAAGAATTTAAAAAGTTAACAAATGTTAACAAGCATCTAGAAGGCCTACAATGTTCACACATTTACAAAACAATCGCTAAAAGAATCTATACAAAGGTAACAAAAATAACAAGATTAAATTTAGCATGTGGCACATAATGTTGTATCATCATCATCATGATGATGATGATGATGATATTATTTGTGAAAGGCTTGATTTTTTTTTGGGAATTTGGGCATATATCTGTTTTTGGGAATTTGGGCATGTATCTATCTACATGGATAAACTTATAATACGAGGAGGTAATATTCGTTTAAAGATATTTGTGAACAAATGGACCATTCTGAAATTCAGATCAGCAAATATTTCATTGTGCGTACAGCTCGAGTGAAATTCCATGCCGCGGTCTGTGTTTCTGGATATTTAGAAAACCCCCAGTTTTTAAGTCAAGCTTAAATGCAAGCGTGCGTCAACCGTCCACTACATCGTTAAATAAGACGAAATAGTGATCAAACGCGTGCATATCAACCACTAGCTGTCCCACGCGGCTTCGCTGCCGTTAAATGGCTACCTACCCATCTATCCTACCTACCCTACATACATGATTGTTGCGTAACTTTAACTGTTTACGCAGTGCACCCAACGGAAGCTCTCAAAAAGAATAAATTTTCCCCGTTTTTGCAACATTTTTCATTGATGCTCCGCTCCTATTGGTTGTAGCGTGATGGTATATAGCATATAACCTTCCTCGATAAATGGACTATCCAACACAAAAATAATTTTCAATTCCAACTAGTAGTTCCTGAGATTAGCGCGTTCAAACAAACAAACTCTTCAGCTTTATAATATTAGTAAAGACAGTGGTGTCTCATCCCATACCCAGAAACCGTGCCGACGTTCTATACTGATTATACTGATTATTTTTTGTACATCGATCTCGTTCGGTTCCGTTACGTTCCTTGCCACGGATATAGATTGTGATCTATCTATCGCCGTGGAACGGAACCGAACGCGACCGATTAAAAAAATATCGGTATAATCAAATGAAAACCCCTGGTTACGTCGGCACGGTTTTTTTTGTATGGGTTGAGGCTGTATGCTAGTATTATATTATCTGTGGTAAAGATAATAAAAAATATAAAATTGGGTCGGCTTTCAGAAAGCTTAAACTAACACTTATAAACCAACACGTCAGTCAAATCTCCCCTAAGCCGTAGTGTTAAGACTCCCTCCATTAAACAGTGTAACAATACGAGAAACACGGCTAAGTCTGGGCCATAATTCAGCAAATTTTCAAGTAGTGCCAGCCATATTTCATCTTACAACATTTTATCTGGAGACGGTCGGCGCCTAACATTTCTGACTTTGTCGTTTCAAGAACTCCTGTTTATAATCCGCACCTTTAAAGTTTATTTTCTGTTACAACTTGAGAACTAGTGCAGCTTACTTATTTGATTTAAAATGTAAGTTCAGGGCTTGTTGTGAGGAAATACAATATTTTATTATACAACATTAAATTGACTTTTAATGCATACATACAAGCACTCTTCTCTTTCCCATGGGGGTAGGCACAAATTACAGAACGCCATCTACTACGATTTTTAGGGATCCTTAATCAACAAGGCACACTTATAGTTTCATGTCATGAAACGCCATGTCCGTCTGTCCGTCCGTCCATCCGCAGCTTAGCTCACTACTAGAAATCTATAATTTGTTATATATATTAATCTCGTCGACAAAGTGGTAAATTAAAATAATAAAAAAAAGAATGTGTACCTCCTGTACACGTACAGAGGGATGTTTTTATTTCTCGTCTTTCCCATGGTCTGGGGTATCGTTGGATAAGCCATTCAAAACTATTACGGCTCTGTGATAGATAACCTTTAAATTGCAAATATATTACAAAATAAAGCTTTAAATTGCAAATTTTTGTTAGCGTCGAGTGTCACCTCCTGCCAGCTAAATGGTAGCTTTCGGTTAGCTGAAAAAAATCACGGCAGTAGTATGTTTAACGAAATTAAAAGGGAAACTATCACAACTAAGTAGGCTTTACAAATTTACGAGTAATAGCCGACCAACTTATAAACTGTATTTGGCAAATTAAAAATAAAGTAAGACGTATATTTAGGTTTTGTGTAACTTTTAATTAGAGAATTTTGCGAGAAAAATAAGCTTAATTCTTTTAAAACCTACTGATGTAAGTATAGAACATCAAGCAGAAGATCCAAAGCCCAAAATTGTGAAAGTATGTGGCGAGCATCAAGTTGATGTGTGTGTAGACTGCTCTGAAATTATCGGGAGTTTCTAAAAATCTGCCCACTTTTAAAGTTTGCCCTTTGAATAAGTAATTTTTTGTCAAAAAACTACTAGATTGTTAAAAAAAATATTGTTATATTGATTTTTTCCGAATTCATTTGTTTTTTTTTAATTTAAGCGTTATTTTAAGTTCCGTTGTAATAAAAAAAAAAATTCTCAATCTGAGCAGTGGTCTAAGAGCAGTGGTGGCCCAGTGGTATCGGCCGCGACTTACAAGTTGTAGGTCGTGGGTTCGAGCCCAGACAGGCGCTTTACTTTGTGTAAATAATTTAATCACCACTGCTCTCAAAACGGTGAAGGAAAACATCGTGAGGAAACCGGCATGTCTTAGAACCAAAAATTCGAATAAAAGTGACAACCACCAACCCGCACTGGGCCCGCGTGGTGGATTACGGCCCATTCCCTCTCACAGAGAGGAGGCCTGTGTCCCAGCAGTGGGAACATTAATAGGCTGATGATGTGATGTGATGTGATTCTTAATCTTAATTCTTTATTTTACACCAAAAACAACATAACATGCATTGTGAAAATAAAGTACATGTACAAAGGCAAGCTTAACTCAATGTTGAGTTCTCTTACAGCAAACCCTAGGGTGACAGAGAAAGATGACATTTTAGAGGGCAGGATCCAGTGTACAATTTTAAAATGACGAATTAAATAAATTTATAATTGCTGTTTAAATAAAGAAGAGTGTGTTATAAATAGTTCATATACCTCAAATAGGAATATTTTTGAATCAGGCGAATGTCATTTATATGTGAACGCCTCTGGGACGTATGTTAAAGCTTTGTGTACCTTTAAAATAGATTAATTTTCTAGGGTTAATAACAACAAATCAAATTTAAGCGTACGGAATTATTACCTAACGTGACCCATTTACTACAAGGTAAACTGAAACGTAACCGAAACAAGGCGGTTGTTAGGCAGTTCGGGTTTCTATCTCTCCGTAACAGTCAACATCAGTGTTGGCATGACAACCGCCTTCAATAATAACATACAGTAACTACCCAACTAAATAACTATACTCGCTATTACATACAATAACTCAATACAAACAAGTACTCGTAGAGTCGACTCGTAGAATATGCCAATACAATCACTTGCCAACACAGGGAACAAAAGTAAAAGGAACATTCGCAATCAATCACCAAATCACACTCTTTATTTTCTTACGAACTTATCTTTAGGAAAATGTCGGACCAATTTTACCCATTCATGAATTTACGACATAGAAACAAATCAAAACACGGTACAAACAATGGACTATAAATCTTGCTGGCAATTTCAGATGCGATCTTGTGAATCGGGGCAGGTACCGCGTTATCGCGCACAAGTGACGTATTATTTGTTTCAAACGGCCCTCTAATAAAATAGACGGGCTGTATAGTTTTGATTTATAGCGGCTTTGTTAAGGACGGAAGGTAGGGCAGACACTTTAAAGTTATTGATTTGGTTATGATTATTAAGATTGAGTGCCGTGGGATGTAGGTAAGATTTATTTACAAGAGAAACGAACTGGGTATCGAAACGAATTGGGGTCGGCGCAACACGTTTTCTTCTTCCATACCATCCTGTCCCCCGTCACTCCATCACTGATACCCTTTTCTTTCATATCATTCCTCACACAGTCCATCCATCTTTTCTTTGGCCGTCCCCTCCCTCTCCATCCATCCACATCTACATTCATAACTCTTTTAGTAACATGTGTTTCATCCCTCCTCATCACATGACCATACCAAGACAAACGGTTTCCTTTCAACTTTTCTTTTCACTGGCGCCACTTTCAAACTTCCTCTAATATACTCATTTCTCACTTTATCCATTTTCGTCACTCCGCACATCCATCTCAACATTCTCATCTCTAGGTACTCCTTATCCTCATAATTATTTCAACTGAAAGACGGCCTCTGCTGAATATATGCCTCCCCTAAGTGTGCTCGCATCAAATCGACTTGTGCGTCTCGCATCGAGCGGATTCCCTCTGACTTCCTATACACA
The DNA here is from genome assembly GCA_949775005.1 of Orthosia gothica. Taxonomy (NCBI): domain Eukaryota; kingdom Metazoa; phylum Arthropoda; class Insecta; order Lepidoptera; family Noctuidae; genus Orthosia; species Orthosia gothica. The sequence continues at coordinate 30,350,632 of OX459042.1, read as the reverse complement.
CCTTCCTATACCGGTATTCCATATAGCTCCCATCAAATGCTAAGGCTAAGTTGGCTGGTTCAAGACATTGACCCAGTAAACAAGTGGTAGTTACCGTACCATCTACGTTCACCCCCGGAAAACCTCGTTCAATAATATATTGGACAAAACGAACTTAAACGTACATATTATTATGTAAATTTCTGCCAGCATATCGTTTTGTAAAGCACAGTAACCTATTTGGCAAACTGGCACACATATTAAGAACGTTCTTTGAACTCCAATCCGCAAAGCGTAAGAGATTTTCTACTTATCGTAAAAAATAAACTAGTAAAATACACAATTTTTTGCGTACAAAGCCAAAGGTAAACTTGCGGCCACATTAACGTCACCCAAAAATAAAAATTTATATACAAAAGAATCAAGAACAATTCTGGTGGTGCATTTAAACTGAACACAGGTAGATAGTGTCAGTGGCAATCGCGTAGCCTGGAGCGCTCAGCTCACAGGTGCACGCCGAATTATACACATAGAAGGCGGAAAACAGCGAATTGAGGCGAGAATTTTGTACGAATTTCGCCGCGATAACGCCCCGTCCGGTTGTCCGCCGCTGACGTCTGGGAACAATTTTCGCTGTTTTATTTTTATACATGTACATTGTTCTTTTGTAATGAAGTGTAGTGTGCAATCGCGTTTCATTTACTGAGGGAATATTGCTGCGAATTTTGTCCTGTGTTTATTGAAATCTTTGTAGATTATCGAAGTTTGAGATTAGTTCTCATGAAGAGTCTTCTTAGAAAGTAGCACTTTTGGGACCGGTGATTAAACTAACGAAAAGTATTTTCTTCTACGCTTATATTAATTTCTTGAGTCTTTGTTCGTAGAAATGTGCCGGCTATAATATGTTCCATTGTACTTAAGATACCGTTTGGAGGTCTGTCACGTCCACTCTAACATATAAATATAAGAAACACCAAATACTATTACAGCGTGCGTAGTTTTATGTCATATAAAGGACCTTTGGCCTTGCCCGCGGAAATATCAAATTATATAAAAAGAAAATGCTGAAGAAACAGCGGCAAAGTGTTGAATAGGAAAGTAAAATATTTGTGTATTTTACGCGTAGAAGCTACAATATGTTTCGTACAGATCGGCGATATTGTTCGTGCGGTAAGAAATGGTTTTCCTAACAATTTCACTGTGGGCGGTTTTTTGGCACGGATGTGTAAGATTGGTACAATTGTTGTAGATGTTAGATTCATTTGATTATTGAAGATATAGTTTAAATTTATTTAAATCGTTTAGTTCGCAGGTTTTTTAAATATTAAAATAGGTACTTACATTTACTCAGAAGGCGTAGGGCACAAGTATTAACTTAGATTATTGTAACAGTAAACATGGTAAATATCCCGTTTCGAATGTTAATGTTAGATTATTGTAGTCTACCCACATGTTTTAGTTTACAAATGTTAATTATGAAATACAGTTATTGCAGGCCAATACGTATAACTAATACTTATTGGCTTACCAATTTTAGGAAAAAATTATTTTGAAACCTTGTAATAAGATAATTCGTTTGTCCAATTTTCAAGTCTACGCATCGGCCAGTCGTTATAAAACTTGTATACCACTTATGTACGAGGCTAGAATAAAAATAAAAAGCCCTGTCATATTTTGTGAACAGAACATGAACCGATTTTCATCAAACATAGCTTAGAACACTCTCAATAAAGTCATCTTTCAAACAAGAAAAAAACTAAAATCAAAATCGGTTCATGCTGCCACAGACAGCATACACAAACACACAGGTACACACGTGATACATAAAACACCCCTCTTTTTCCGTCTGGGTTTAATTAAAATAAGGTACGATTCTGAGTCTGATAGCAGTGGTAACGGCCCCGACTTACCTATCGTAGGTCGTGAGTTTGAACCCAGGCAGGCGCTTTACTTTGTTTTTAAATTATTTCATCACCACTGCTCTTAAAACGGTGAAGGAAAACATCGTGAGGAAACCGGTATGTCCTAGAACCAAAAATCGAAGACGTGTGACATTCACCGACCTGTACTGGGCCCGCGTGGTGGATTAAGTTCTATTACCTCTCTCACAGAGAGGATGCCTGTGTAAGCAGTTGGAATATTATATGGCTGATGATGCCGATCCTAAGGCCCCTAGCAAAGTTTCATTCTATCAGCGATTGTCGGAATGCCAAAATATAAGAAGTAGTAGTGAGTGTGTGTGTGTTTGTATGTTTGTTACTTCTTCACGCTCAAACGGCTGGATGGATTTGGATAAAATTTGCCACAGAGATAGATTATAGTCTGGAATAGCACATATGACACTTTATATCCCGGGAATATGTTCTCCCGGGATAATTTTGGACTTTCACGCGGGCGAAGTCGCTGGCAGAAGCTAGTGCCAAATATTTTTGACATTTGCCCTATCGCTGTCGAGACGCTTTTGTTTATAGAATATCACTTGCCTATAGGGTCTCTGTTAATACTTCTTACTCGCCTGAAAGTAACAACTGTACTAAAATGTTCAAGTGTTACTTCTATCTTACTATCGCCAGTTCTAAAGACGAGTACGTAAAATAAAATAGCAATAACTTTACAAAGTCGGAAGTTCCCTGTTTTGTGTGAAGACACGACTTTGTTAGTCTGTTTTAGTATTCAATAAAAACATTGTAATTATAATATGGCTGATATTGTGCGAATGTTTTTTTTTTCAGATATCTCGGGCTTTTTGACTATTATTATTTATTTATTGGCCTATCTACGATTGTTACACTAATAATAACCATATAATACAAGCAATAATAAAAACTAAGTGTACAATATATGATGCAATAGACGCAGCGTGCAAAAACAAAATTTAACAGACTAGCAGACGCCTCGCGGTTTCACCCGCGTAGTTGCTGTTCCCGTGGGGATACAGGGATAAAAAGTCCTCCGGGGATAGTGTAGCTTCCCAACGGTGAAACGATTTTAGAAATCGGTCCAGTAGTTTTTAAGTTTATCAAATTATATTATATTAGAAAGTTACAATAATAGTGCATAAATAACACTCGTAAACAGTGAAGTCTTCAGAAATTAATACAGCAATTTGTTTTTTAAACTTAATGACGTGATTACACTTCTGGGACACAGGCCTCCTTTCCGAAAGAGTAAGGTTACCATCAACCCCCCAATCTGACCTAGTCTAGATTAGCAGATGTCAGAAGTCTTCAAATGTCTAACTAAGCCATACCCTGTGGGTAAACATAAATCTAACTAGATGACGCGATTGTATGTACTTCGCGTGCCAAAAAACGGACTAAAGTTATGACAAATGATCGTTAGCTTTTCATTTAGCATTATCGGCACCGGAAATCCACCAAAATCTAAAAAAAATGCCTTTTTATGTAATATTGAGCATATATAATGTATAGAAAAACTTGGCCAAAGCATTGGAAATGTTTTCTTTCATTGGTTAGTAAATTTGCTTTTAAATTGTTTATGAAAAAGTGGCAGGCTTGGTTTTCATACAGATGGAGAGGCTTGCATTATCTATTAGATTTATGTCTGTAGCCATACCGGTTTCCTCACGATGTTTCGAGAGCAATCGAACTACTTATCTCAAATCTTTTTTGCATCGAAAATGTACTCTAACGGTGGTAATAGAAACAATTATGGACCCTGTTGAATACAATAAAATTTTAAATAAGTATGAAAATAGATGAGCGTTTTAATAAGTCGTTTTTAATTGGGAAAATACTGCACCATAATTATCAGTTTCTTAATTTTGTTTTCATTGTATTATACTGATAAAATAATAATAAATCTACACTCATAACTTCGCTCTCATCAGTCACCTTAAAAAACGCGACATCAACCGCACAGTTTTTAATTAAAACGCCCCTTTTATTCCAACTACCCACCAAATGAAGTACCCAGCAGTCTTTTTAAAAAGATTCAAAAGAGCAAGATGTAATGAAGTTCAGAAAAGAGTTGGTCAATAGGGGTGCGACATCATGACCGCTCTATTCAGCTTTATAAAACATAGAGGGGTGCTCTCTACCAATTTGCTCTAGTAAGGGAAGCTCTAAATGAAGTTGCATCAAAGCTTTGAAGAGTACCAATTAAAAGATCTTGAAATTAGGTAGATGGGTGGATGGAATTTTTTGGAAGTGCGCTTTTAGTGAATGTAAGTGGGAGAAAAAGAAGAGATTCAGGCAAGGGTTTATTACTTCTTGGTAAATTGTGAATCATCTAACATCCTTTTCATCTCTAGCTGTGTGAGATGCTAATGCCGTGTTCAGCGCTTAGCCGTGAGTTGAAAAATCTATAGTACGATTTTATTTAGGCACTAATTTCTTTCTGCTACACCACTTCCATGGTGTATCCTTTAAGAACTGTGCGCTTTGCAGGAATAATAAGAAAATAGCGGTACTTTAGCTTTCAGTGAAAGTTTACGTAATCGGACAATTTCTTAAACTCAACTCAACGATACATTCTTTCCTTTATTCCTTCCTTTCTTCTTTTAATTACTTCTAGAGGTTATCATTAACAAAATTTTAAGCGAGCAAAAAATTATACTACGTTGTAATTATTACCAACGAGTCCTAAGTTACTTTGGACACATCGCCCGGAGACAGCCAGACAACCTAGAAAAACTGATTGTAGTGGGCAAGGTGGATGAAAAAAACCTTCTCGCTGGTCTGACCAGATCAGAGCCATTACACAACACTGCTTTGAGAAGAGCCGAAGACAGGGTGGCTTGGAAGCAGCTCGTCGTTGACTCCGTCAAAGCTTTTCAAGACGGGCAAGACCTTCAGAAATAAAGAGAACGTTTAGAAGAAATTATTATTATTTTAGGTGTCGCATATTATTGGTGGATGCGAAAACGCACAGGACCGATCAGTGTGGTGACGCTTGGGGGAGGCCTATGTCCAGCAGTGGACATCTTTCGCCTGAAATGATGATGATGATGATATTATTAGTGGAAACAGGCATCATTTATGGTTCTATCTAGCACAACTTGGTGTCAGTTTATAATGACGTTATACTACAAATGTAACTTCCAACATCCAACACAATTTGCAGTGTATTTACTCTAACTTTTTACGGCTGAATGGACTTGTAGTTCAAGCCAGTGTTTGATTCCTAGAAAAACAAACTAGGGAATTTTCTCCAGAAAAATACAACTCACGGCCACTATATATACGTTGAATTTTCCTGGGAAAAGTCTCATACCTTTTGAACTTATATCAAGGCATGTTATTTATCTACACATGAACGGCCAAGTCATCCCTATGAATAAATTCAACTTAATATTATAAATGGGAAAATTTGTGAGGATGGATGTTTGTTACTCTTTATCAAAACAACTAATTAACGGATTTAGATGATACTAAGCATATATATGAATAGACCAGATTAGGATTAGGACATATGATACATTTCATTCGGGTTTAATATTCCCTTGAGACAATTAAACACTTTCCACGCGGGTTAAGCTACGGCCAGAAGGTATTTAAAAAGCAGGTTTTATTTAAAAAAGAAAAAAACGGCCAAGTGCATGTCGGACTCGCGCACGAAGGGTTCCGTACCATTTTCGTAAAAAACGGCAAAAAATATCACGTTTGCTGTATGGGAGCCCTCCTTAAATATTTATTTTATTTTGTTTTTAGTATTTGTTGTTGTAGTGGCAACAGATATACATCACCTGTGAAAATTTCAACTGTCTAGCTATCACGGTTCATGAGATACAGCCTGGTGACAGACAGACAGACAGACAGACAGACAGACTGACGGACCGCGGAGTCTCAGTAATAGGGTCCCGTTTTTACCCTTTGGGTACGGAACCCTAAAAAACACATTTTTAAGCTAGCTTTTTAGCTAACCGTGCGTTGTCATGGAAACCAAACGTTTATGCAAAATTCTATCTTGATCGGTTGAGGGTGACTGCTTTAAAATTCAATTGCAAGATTTGACCCGAACATAATGTATGTTAAATAAAAATAAAAGTTAAATAAAACTTTGTAAAAACACACCTATAAAAATTTTGTTCACGTAATTCTATTCCTTGCCAAAGTGTCTTTTTATGGTTCAATTAAAATTATTTATTAGACTTACTTTCACACTTATATCCGCAAGCTTACATTACAACACATATTTGCCTGGCAATCCATTCAACCAAAATGATTAAGCTTAACACTGTTATTAAAATAGGCCCGATGTACTTGTTCGGCCAAGCGCGAGAGGGAACAGCTCTAAAGCTTTTAATCTTCCCAATAAAGTTGAAGATTTCTTATAAAAAATATTATTGCTCTCATACTTCAATGCGGCCAGTCGAGAAAGCCCGCGGGCTATAAGAATCGATGACAAATGGATTTTAATTATCTGTCCGTTTGTGAGAGAAGTTTAAAGTCCAATTGATGGCTGTCTTTTTTATTTTTAGTGGTTATTGTGAGTTGATCTGAATGGCTATTATTGACATTTGATTAAAGATATATTTCCTTTTTAGACAATCGTCTACCACAATATATTGCAACCCACATGTGTTCGAGTTATGGTGTTAGTTAGCTATTCCATTTTTAGACCCATTCCAGTCATCTATTTCCTAAGATCAGGAGAAAATATTGATTCAGCACAGCCTTGACCTCCTTAGTTGCATACGTAAGCATGTGTTGTGTGTTTCATCATTCTCATTTCAGCTAAAAGACGTCCACTGCTGGACATAACCTCACCCAAGCGTCGCCTCATCGATCAGTCCTTTGGTCTCAAACCCAGTCGACTCCAGCGGCTCTTACCATATCAATATCGAAAATATTAACAAGGAATGATTACTAAAATGATGCTGAAAGTTTAAAATCACCAACAGCCTAAAACCATGTTTGAATAACCAACTCAACCATATCCATATCTAAAAAAACCGCATCAGTCTACAATCACACAGTCACAGAATCCTCATTCAGGCACCACGCAGCGAACGATTGAAAAATGTCGCCCCAGCTAACAGACCTATTTAATTAACTTTTCCGAGCATTATGACCGGTTTATACCCGGTTTTTATGTGCGACCCAAGCATTGTGTGGACTCAATATCGGTTGCTTTATTGTCAGCGTTCGAGTCGCGCGATTCTTTGTCAAGTGGTCGGTGGTAGCTACATTATAAGGTCGGGTAGTACCGATACCCGGAATGTAGATTCGGGTAGTCGTAAACGGTTAGTTGTTTCCGTTTATTACCCGTTCACCGATCGATTTGGAGGTAAACAATAGGGTTTATTTAGGCGAAGACGGGTTAGTAGTTATTATCTTTATTGAGTGATGAAAGTGATGTTGTCGTTTGATTTTCTTAGTGTTTTGTTTGTTGTGTTTGTGTGAGGGGAAAATATTTGGGTGACTATGGAAATAAGGTTGCCTTTTTTGATGTTTTCGCATCTTGTTACCAACATGTGTAGTTTCTGTTATAAAATAATTAAAAATTGAATGAAGACTCACAAAAATCTACTTAGTAAAATTAATTTACTTATATATTAGACATAGCCTAAACCACTGAGTCTAGGAACATGCATTATTGCACAAGATTTTTTGAAAATTCATCCCATAGTGAAAGTTTGTATTGAAGTTCGTTCATTTTGCCGACAAGAAAATCAGGCACACGCCTTGTAACATATTTATGTTGTTGTTTGCAGGTTACATATATACGTATATTTATTAGAAATATGAAAACAAACACGTTTTTTTTGTAAATGTGACAGTAATAAATTGGATAAAACATATACCTTATTATAAATATTACGTAATCAACACTCACTTACTTTCATACTCGGTCCGGTTCAAAATACTCAGCAAAATTGCTGACTGTCTATCTGAATCGGTAACTGGAATTCTAAATGAAATAATACTGAATGATATCGTTCACTTTACACTCGATAGTATTAAATAAACCAATTTAGTCCCCGGGTTAGTATTATAATAAAAAGATATAAATTTAAGTATATGTTAGTACAGTTTAGTTTAGTATATTATTAGGCAAGTATCATATACCTACTAATACATAAGTTGAATAAAATGTAACTCTCTTCTTTTTATCAATATTGTTAAAAACGGCCAAGTGCCATACAAAAGGCTTAGGGTTCCATACAAAACCGCAAGATGAAGTTTTTTTATTTTATTCAAGGATTGTAAGATGTCCACCAGGCAGGCCGAAAATCACCCATGTGTCCGGGTACCCTGGCGCCTTTTGCGCTATGGGCGCGGTGTCAGTAAATCGTCGATTTCTCGGAAGTTTTGTATGGGAACCATGTATGAAACTTATGTTGTTACAATCTCTATGAAATAAGCTATCATATTCCAAATGGATTTATCCAGTTTTACCTTGTAAGTATTGGTAATTGTTGTGTAAAGTCAGTGTAAGGGATTTTTTTTCCAGTTTCGTGTATAAAAGGAGATAGAAATAAAAAAATAAACCATTATTTCATAAAGTTTTAATTTTATTTACAGGAATACACCCTATTTCACAATAATCAATCAAAATTACACACCCCCCGATACATTTTTTCATCCCACGAGAATTACAAACTTTTCAAAAAAAAAATAATGCAAATTGGCAGGGTGGACAGTTGGTGGCTGTTTTTTTTTTATTCGAATTTGTTTCGTTACCACTACAATTAAATGCATTATTTCTGTTGTTAATTAACGTAGCATTGTAAATAACAACAGTTTGATATAGTCATATTTGCAAAAATAAGAAATAAAAAATAAAATATTCGCACGCAGAAAAAAATAAACAACAATGTCGGACGGCGTTCGTTGAAATACGTATATCTGCTGGAATTTAGGCCAAATACAAAAAAAAACTATTAAAAACAGTTCAAAACTTACCGTTCCATGTATTTCCAGCAGAAAACAACAGCCACTCAAAATAAAAAAACTAAATTTTTAATCACAAAAAGTTTGAGCACGGCCCCTTGTGCTGTCAAAAATGGCGACCGCCCGATGCACAGATTTAATAAATAAATATTACGGTCTTGGGCGGATCCAAAGACCAGCGGGGTATTTTTTTTTCATAATTGTCTATTAAAGTATCGAATGAAACCAAGATTTGTCGAGAATATCCTCCTTACTGACATATTTCAAGCCAAAAACAAGAACAGCCATAGAATATCAAAAATTGGCAGAGAGGCAGACTGGACATTTGAGCGACCGATGACAGCTGGCAGAGAGGCAGAGTGGACATCGGAAGGGTTAAGAAAAATGATTACCAATATATTGATATTTGTTAGTAAAATATACGTAATAACCAATTATAATCAATAAAAATTATAACCAATTTTAAGTTCATAGGTCAATGCAAAGTCAAAAAATTCTCCGAAACAAAATTTTGTTAAAAAGCTGACTCTGGTGGCTTCTCATGCCTTTGTTTTACAATATTTTTAAAACAAAATACATAGTATTTATTTACACAGAAAACTCTAAACAACGATATCCCACTCGAAGGTGTAGGTCAATTTCATATAGTGCTTCTTTCTCCTGCTATTGTTAAAGCTTCTTTCTTATGATCTATATATTAAAAATATAAATTATGCAAATCGCAAGTCTCGTAAAGTGATTTTTGTATCATTTTTATTATTTTATTGTTGATAGGTTCGCGTCCACTATCACACCTGATCGGTAAGCGATGATGAGGTCGACGGCAAAGCACGTTTGCCTAGAAATAACCTATTCGCTCTTAAATTAAAGAACATCAGGCAAAACACAGACTCTGGCAGGGAATTCCACATCGTAGCTGTACGCACAATTGAACAATCCCCAAAACGATTAGTGCGTACGGGTGACTCTGTGAGACTGCCACTATGTACCGATGGCACATCGTAGTACGTCTTGTAGTCAGATGATGGTAGGGCCTAGGCAAAATTAAATCGCTCAATTCCATCACACACTCCTCGAAATGTGACCGATAAAGACATGTCATAGACCTAAGTAAAAAGAAAGAAAGAAAGAAAAATATTTATTTGTGACCCGCACAGGAGACACGAGAAAATAAGCATACACTTAAACAATAATAAAATAAAAAACCCTGTGCGAGACCAAAGAGGCTCCTATCTCAGCATGTGCAGCGATATCCAAAAAAGGTAATAACGCTGCGCTGATATTCTGATAGGGCCTACTGTTGATGCCACGGACACACTTACGGAAACAGGACTTATATAATAAAATAAAATAGAAGAATATATAAATAAAAAACAAAATATAATAAAACACGGTGGGTCAAAGTATGTGTAAGTAAAATTATTTTTACTATTATTATGACTGTTATAGCAACAATACTTATGCTAAGTCCTCCAAATATTGTTCTCAATACTGCGAAAATGTCCTAAAACAAAGAATTTACCGATACATTTATTTCTCTTTCAACCTCACAAACATCGATTAGATCAGTTACCATTAAATTGAAGCGATTTCCTTCAATACTGTAACGTTTCCTCGCAAGGTTAGAGGGGGTACATTTTTTATCACTTGCTCGGGGCGTGGGTGATCAATCATTTATGTTGGAAGCTTCTACACTGATGCCGAACATTTTAATATCGAAATTATGAGGAAGTGCTGTGACCTTTAGTGATTCTTAGCTAATATTTTCATGCATGAAGATTTTTTAAAAGTATTAATGTGAATCGGTTTAGGAGTAGGGGAAAGCCATAAAAACATTGCATGGTATTTGTGACAGATGATGGCTAGACCGAACAACCCCAAACAGGGGTTGTGTGAGTACTTTTAATACTTTATGCGTTTACGTAGTATAGTGTGTAGTGCTATTCTGGGTGCATTGTCCTCACATATGTGAATTTATTAATGTATGTACTTATGTACCTACATATTGTAAAAATATTTTTTTTTTAAAGAGTTTGTATGGAGTTTCTTGTGCATTCTTCTCCATAACAAGCTACTTTCCGAATGCACGGTAGGATCAACTTTTATTCCGTGTAAATTTAAATTGTGACATTCAAAAATACCGCTTGGTGGCCCAGTTGAAATAAATATCTTTTGTCTTTTTTCTTTTTTTTTGTATTATGATGAGTTATTAAAAAATGTGTTTGAACATACATATAACAGTTGGCTTTGTGTTTGACACTTAAAGGATAAATTACCCCAAATGTATCCAGTAAAAGATGACTTTAAGCGCAAGTATATAAAACCAACTCTTGAAATGTCATATTTATTTATATACGTTATTGTACACCAGAGTATAACAAAGCAAAAAACTTAAAACTAAAATACATTCAACGGGCGGCCTTATCGCATTCAGCGATCTCTTCCAGGCAATTTGGAATGAACAGTGATTGCCTGGACATAGAATAATATAAGGTTGTCATTGGTGTAACAAATAACATTACCAATATTGAGAGATAGATAGACACCATAATTAGAATTAATATTTCCTTTCAAGAAAGTATTTCAAATGCTGCGTTCGCCTAAAGATAACTTTGCCATGGAGCCTGGAGTTTATAAGATTATCTGTAGCTGTGGGCAATCGTATATTGGACAGACGAAGTGAACTGTTGCTTGCCGGATAAAAGAACACATTAGGGCAGTGAAAAACAACGATCCCCAAAAATCGGCCATAGCTGAACATCTTCATGAATCAGGGCCAAACCACTGGATCGATTTACATGACCCACAGGTGATCTCGACAGAACGCCAAAACATACCTAGAATGGTTCGGGAAGCAATTGCTTGTAACGGTGTCGAAATATCGAGCTCTCAACCAAATTCAAAATATACATGGTAAATATCCCGAAACAAATATTAATTCTAATTTACCATGTATATTTTCAAAATGTATGTTTTCCAATGATTGTGACCATGACAGCTTATAAACTTATATAGACGCCATATTATTATAGATACACAAATACAAACATATGCTAAAAAAATAGATACATAAATACATACATACTCAATAAATGTATAGCGATAGGTAATGGTCTTTTACGAGTCTTTCGAATACAAGTAACGGCTCAGCGCGTTTTATTGGGTCGGGCAATGCATTCCACAGATGAGCAGCCTGGACAGTAAAAGATTTATCCAAGAAAGAGGTGGAATGCATTGGCATTTTAAGTCGCAAGTTATCTGATGACCTAAGAGTTTTCGTGTAGGAATCATAGTCAAAATATCTGACTTTCTGAATGATAGAATTTTGGTACAGTCTAGATTACTTAAAAATATAAAAAAGTACGGTATGCATCAAAATTTCTATTATTTTAAGAATGATACGTACGCTCCCTTCAGCTGGCTACCTACCTACCCATCTAACCTACCTACCCTACCTTACCTACCCTACATACATGATTGTTGCGTAACTTAAACCGTTTACGCAGCGCACGCAACGGAAGCTCTCAAAAAGGAATATTTTACCCGTTCTTGCAATATTTTTCATTTATGCTCCGCTACTATTGGTTGTAGCGTGATGTTATATAGCTTATAACCTTCCTCGATAAATGGACTATTCAACACAAAAAGAATTTTTCAATTCCAACCAGTAGTTCCTGAGATTAGCGCGATCAAGCAACAAACAAACTCTTCAGTTTTATAATAATATAGTATAGATTAAAGCAAAGTTGGCTAAACAAGAAAAAACAAAAATGTAACAGTACTGATAAATTCGAGCATTTACGCAAATGAAAAATAAAAGAGAACTATTAATAGATAATCCTCCCCCAGATAACACCGTGAATTTAAGACACGTAATTAATTCTTTAATTACTTAACGTTAATTTTCCGTTAACTTAATTCCCGACTCAATATTAATTTCACTTATCGAAGTTGGTAATTGTCTAAAGCAGTTTATTTTTGGATCTAAGCTCGAGCGAGGCTCGGGCGAACTTTAGTATTTCAGAACTGTCATTTGAAGGCAAAATACTTTTTGGTTGAGTCTATCTCGTTAGAAGTACTGTCCTAATGAGATGGACTTCAAATCAGTGTATTTTAGACTATTTTCTGCCAGCGGGTTTGCCTGTTTGGAATTCGGATTTCTTCTTCTTTCTTACTCCCGGAACATAAGCAATATTATGGATAATAGCGAGTCCCATTTTTACCATATTACTATTCTGTTTCATTTTCTTGTTTTTTCTTTCTACCTTACTAATGCCACTGCTGGGCAAAGATTTTTCTATAGCGTTCCACTATTCCAAGTGTGACTTCGCCAACCGGTCCCCCGTAAACATTTCTAAGTCGACATTTCAGCGTTTCCTAAGGCTAAGCGACGACTCCTGTCTACTAGTTTTCCTATCTGTTTATTTTCTTGTATTAATTTACAAACACTCTTTAACTTATTAAGCAATGGAGGCTATTCACCGAAATATAGATCATAAGAAGTTACACGTGTACCTATTTATTTGGGAGATCATCCGAACTCTGACATTTACTTTCGGCTGCTACGCCGTAGCACGGTCTACATGTTGCTACGCCGTAGCGAATGAGTCTACGAAGTGCTACGCGAGATTGCTACGCTACTATCGTCTTTTCTAATGTTATATCCGTAGTATATTTCATCTCGTTTTCAAGGCTGTTAGATATATTTAATGATATCTTTAGAAGTGGGACACAGTTTTCGTGTTTCTAATAATATCTTTACCTTGTATTTAAGTTTATTCTACCGAAAATCATTAGTGTGTATTGTTGATATTGAATTACGAGATTATATCTTTACCTTTTTGATGTATATTTATTATGCCAAGAAATTCTGATTCCTTAATACAGAACATAGGTGTGTTTCAATAAATAGAAAAATATGTTGTTTATAACTACTCTTTTTGTTTTTCATTAAGCGAAATATTATTTACTCTTCTACTACTTTACAAAAATTATATTAAGAGCAGTGAGCTGATTGCAAATTAAAATTTCTTTAAAATTTCAAGATATTTTGTTGCATTAAAAGCGTTGCCACATTATCACAATGTTATTTACACTAGTCATTAGTGTTTCCATAATACCCTAGTACTAAGAAATATGCAAATTCTAATCACTTAATATAAAACCTCCTTCTGCATGTTAATACGAGTATAAACATGCAAATTAAGCAATATCTCGACAGCTATTGTGAAAAATGTAGCACAAAATTTTTTGGACCTTGCATTTTTTTGCTAAGAAGTTGCATTGCAGTCATGGAACATAAAATACTTTATAAGCACTCATGTAAGAGTTCATAGCACAGAGGAGCAAAAACTAGTGACTACACTTGCCGAGATCGTTCCAAAGATGAATGACCATATTAACATAACGAGATTGTTCCGTGCCTCGGAAAGCTCATTAGACTGTTGGTCTCCCCCCCGGTGAGTTCCCGCATTGTTAAGGCGGGGGGGGTCAGTAGCCGTGGCTCGGTCATCCACGGGCCACGGTGAAGTGAAGAGCAACACGAGGAGGGGCTGCCCGTCAGGGCTCTTGCCGATTGAGCCAACGACATAGCGGCCAACAAGTAGGTTGCGGTGCCGCTTGGGCTACCTCGCAACTGAGGCCGGCCGCAATGTTGTATGGGAGGCATCGCGCCTGAGAGTAGGAGGCCGCGGCGGGAGAGGATTTCCAGTATTGCGGTACGCCACTCTTGATGCGTTCCGCGGCCTGGACGGGGTCACCACCGTCAGATGGTGGACGCGGTGGGGCCACAGGGGAGGAGGAGTGTCGGTATAGCCGCTCTTCCTAATTCATGCAGGCGAAAAATGGTAGGTGGCAGGGCCACTGACCTGATCCGTCGCAGGGGGACTAAGGGCCATACACGGGGTCGTCTGGCACCCATATGCTGGTTTGATCCCTAGGGTGGTCACGGCGTACAATGTGTTCTGGTGCGGCGGTGATGAGGAGTACTCCCCAGCGGAGGGTCCGATGACGGACAGCCGCGGTGGGTTCACGGTGAGAGCTAACGCGTGCCTGTGTTCCCGCCATAAGCGGCACCGTGGAGTTTGAGTGGGTTGGAGTCCCACATAACTGCACTATATCCCCGTGGTAGTGCAGTATGCATGAGCATGTCACGAGGCAAAAAGAAATGGCTGTTGGTCTCAACAGCCATTTGTAGAATTTTGATAGACGTTACGAGTAGTCAGGAGCCGGAAAATCTGGCTACCAATTTTACCAAGAGGTATCGTATCATATTACTCAGTAAATGGGTCATACAGGTAGTCGCAGCATTTAACTACTAGTATTCAGCTGCATCCGGAAGGACAGGAAGCCGGCCCAAACATAGTTAAGAAAAGGTTAATGATGAAGTATTAGGTTAAAGTAGCATGAATTGGGTATGCACCTTTTTAGGTGTATCTCTATCTAACTCTCCAGGGAATACGGCGTGATGATAAGTTATGTGTATGAGCTGCGTATTTAGTGACAAAAAATGTTGTAATGGTATACTTTTCCAGTTCCTTAAAAACACCATTGGGATAATTCCTGCGTAGTAAAGTGATAATTCTGTTTGGTCCGTTAGCGAGATTATCAAATAAAAACGGATTCTATTTTTTGCTTTATCAAATCAAATCAGTAAAAAAACATAAAAATAAAGCGCATTAAAGTTCGGGAGTCGCAGCTTGTGACATCACTTTTGAGTAAAAGTGTACGAAAACGTGACGTTTTTAATGCACAATGCATATCGTAATATTTTGTTCATGTGACATAAGAAAAGATACGTGCTCAATATTTTTAACCCCGTGTTTGTTTCACGTGTGTTGCTGTGTATATGTGTGTCTGTCTGTGGCATCATAGCGTCCAAACGGGTGAACCGATATTGATTTAGTTTTATTTTATTTTAAAAGGTGTCTTAATCGAGAGTGTTCTTAGCTATTTTTTAATAAAATCGGTTCAGCCGTTTAAAAGTTATGGGCGTTTTACTGTTTGAATCGGGGTGTTTTCGCAAGATTTCGTGTTATAATTACGTGTTAAATAGATTGCCGATCGAAGCGTATCTACTATGTACTAGATAAATTATGTAGCATGAAATAAAAATGTGTCAGGGGTTTTTTAAATTTTGAAATTTTACTTGTGTAGTTATCATCCCTATTCCAAAACGCAGTAATCAACCTTGCTCATCAGTATTTGCTCGTCCTCTCAGTTTAACCAGAGATTCAAAGGCTTCAGTAATTTTAGACTGATATTAAAATTATTTTACAGCTCTTAATTAGAATCATCAAAGAGCCAGGAGCTTCAGTGCTCAAAGCCACTAAAAAATAAAGGTTGCAGTACCTATCCAAAAGCAATTTTCGCTCCAAATTTAATGCTCACTAATTTCGAGTAGTAAATAACGCTTTGGGCACTAAAATGAATCCCAACTAACCCACAACCTTGCCCGGTTATAAAATAAACATTTAAGACCCCTTTTATAACTAATAAACTATTTCGAACAAACATTTTATGGCCCTAAAATATTTATCCGAAGTAGTTCCGGCTTTTGGAAAGATATTTCGTGTAATTTACGTAGGCGAGGGTTCCCTTAATTAAAATCTATGCTCTTTGTTCCAGGTGTTGGAACATTCTGGAAGCTGTGACGTCATGGAGTCTCCGTTCTGATGTGAGCGGGAATAGTTTGAAATTGGAAGTGCTGTGATGTTAAAGAATTAGTGATGAGACTTTTGATGTGAAGATGGGGACGTTGAGGCTCGGTGTGTCCTTGCTCATTTGTTGGATATCCGGTAAGTGTCATTTTTTCCGTACTTACACACAAACTATTAGAATAACCCCACACCAATAAACTTTTCACCACACTATAAATTTCGCCTGTATCGTGTGCCTTTGGTCTCTTGATCGGAACGCACAACGGTGCAGTATGCGGTTCCGCACACATAATCGCATGAAAAACGTGTCGAATGGTCCTTTGTTCCGTCTGTGAGGAGGATTATCTGTCCGGCACAGCATACCGCAGTGTTGTGCGTTCCGATAAAGAGAATCAAGCTTAAAATGTATAAAATTCTCACACGTAACCATTTCCATCGCCTTAACAATAGATTATATTGTCAGAATTAGTGCTCAATTATAAAAAAACTTCTAAAATATTCTATCTAAATAAAACTGCTTCATCATTTGCAGGGATTGGATTGGATAGCGTTTAGTTATCTAATGATTTCTATTCCATAAATTTTTGTTTTATATTATTATTTCTACCTAAACTTGAGCAAAAGAAATTTATATAAAATAGCAATACCAAACAATACCTTCTTTAAAAACCCGGAATTATCGTGAAGTAATAATCACGTATTGAAAAATTACGAATTTCTATTGGACTTTGAACAACATTGATTTTACCTAGGCTAATATTTTTGCTAAGTAAATGAGTACATACTTTAAATACTAGCTTCAAAAACAGCACATTAATAAGTAGGTTTCTGGGCCCGAAATTTGGGTCAGTCGTAATTTAGAACGTATTTAACTTCAAAGATGCTGTAGCTTGGATGTAATATAAATTTTTGGCTTACGTTACGTTTTGAGATGAGGTCGATAAGTACGGGTTTGCTTACTATTGCGAATTTTTACTCATTGTATCAATATCGTTATTTGATTTTTCACAGATACGTGAAAAAGTCTAAAAGTTCGCATGTTAAATAATATCATCCTTAAAATACATAATTCATTTTTAAGGCAAATTTGCCGCGAATTTTTGAACCTCTCCTCTTAGATTTAGATACACAGAATATACTTTATTGTATGCCAAAATAGTCACACCTCTTGTTTGCAAAGTTTTTATTGAATGGCTTTATATAAATCCGGGCAAAATTTAAGCGTCTACAGAATAAAAAACAATAAAAAAAAAATCGTTACTGTTTTAATAATTCAATCCCAAACTCATTTCTCAGAACCCCAGATAAAAAATACGTTATACAATCCACAAATTGAATTCAGAACTCGAATTCCAAAATGTAAAACCAACTACTCTAATTAAGATATAAAAAAAAACTTGTTCAAATCTCCATAAATTAACTCGTTTCTTAATTCAGGAGTTAAAAGAAGGCTTTTAGTTGATTAACTTTTCAACGGGAACTGGAGGTTCTACAGGAACATAAATCAAGCATAATACAATTACAGTTAATGTTTGATTAAATACGGCTGGTTGGTGCGTCGGGCTGCGAAGTTAGCGGAATGTTGGCACGACCGTTCTGCCGTTACGGTAGTACCAACATTACACCGAGGTATGGAGAAAATAGTTGAGATGATTAAAACTTGTTCAGTAATTAGCTGATGCTATCGTGGAGTGCATGTTTATACACGATCTGAAAGTAATTTGATTTACATGATAATTTTCTTTGAAAAGGTTTAATATCTTGCGGTTACAGTTACGTGAAAAACCCTAAGGCGGAGTATCTTGATACATACAGTTTAAAAAATCAGGAAAGAGTTTTTTTTTTAAATGTCACGTGTTTTGTTTGAGTCCTGTCATGTGCTATGAAAAGACTTTGTTAGTGTTTGCCAATGCACTCTAAAAGACGTATTGACAAGTGTTAATGTAATTAATTTTAACATGCAGCTTTTAGTTAACAGTTTTACGTATTACTAGCTATTTTCCCGCGGCTTCGCTCCTGTGTCCCACTCCGCAGGAACCGTTATTTTATCGGGATAAAAGTAGCCTATGTTATTCCGGAATAATATAGCTTTCCATAGATGAAAGAATTTTAAAAATCAGTTTAGTAGATTTTGAGTTTATCCATTACAAACAATGCAATCTTTCCTCTTTATAATATTATTATTATTATATATAATACGGGCGGGTATTTCGTCCGAATAGTACGGACGGAATCGGGACTTTTTGAATGGACAGCTCTTTTTACAATGACGTTTCAATGACATCAGGGTTGCTTAAACGCTCCGTCTCTCTCTCACACCCTAAACAATGATGGCTTTATCATTGTGATATGCCGCCCCAGATTTTTTAAATCGTAGATTTTTAATATGTATCGACAGTCAGAGTTATATAAATGACAATGTCCTTAACGTATTGTCCGAAGCACGGAGGTGTCTTGCTATGTAATTAATGGGTCAACCATCCATGGACCGATCTTGGCAAGAGTTGCTTAACCTTGGCCAGGGGCCTACTACGTTAGAGTATAAGGAACAATTGAACTCCCTACGAAAGCTTGTTTACGCCTCTATCGCTCATTCTATAGCTCCAACATAGTGTTGTTTCAGCCCTCATAAAGAAATTTCGACTTTCAGTATATTTATTGCTTCCAAATGTTCGAAGTTAATTACGAGCGTGTGACTTATGTGTGCGTGTGAGTCTGTGAGTTATGTCTATCATGAGTTCCTGTTTTAAATGGGCGTGCAAGGTCTATGGAAATGTTGACCTAAAAACCAAAATGCCACAAACATTGCATAACTTCTGTATTCCCTGAAGTCCATTCCCTATGGTATTATTCCAGTTATCATGTAATAGGGGGCAATTTTAATTCCATATTTTTTTTACCAAAACTGACGCGGTTCTAAGAAATTCCAAATGGGTCTTGGTGGTTTCGTTTTTAGGTTTAGTTTCAGTAAAATTAATGTTACTTTTTTTTCTTTGTTTATGCCTTACATGGAAAATCCTCATCATTCTTTGCTTTACCTGAGATTCGAATCTTAAGCTTAGCTCCAGAACTTGCAACCACTTGACCGACGCGGCTGTCTAACAAGCAAACAAGTAATTTATATTTGCATTTTTTGTCATAGTTGCGTAAGATTTTCTATTCGTGCCTTCTTTCTGAAGTAGCAAGGAGACATAAGACAGGTACATAAGTGATAATATCACACTAAAAATATAAATACGAAAATTTGTGAGTGTGTGTGTGTTTGTATGTTTGTTACTTCTTCACGCTCAAACGGCTGGGCATATGATCCCTCGGGCATTTTCGACTTTCACGCGAGCGAAGCCGCTGGCAGAAGCTAGTTTGGTTATAAAATCTTTAATGTCGTACCTAGGACCTGTTTAATTTATCATTCTCCTGTCCCAAAATAAGCAACTAAGTATATTGAAGTCTCATAAACCCACATTTAAGTTACGTGCGTAGGAAGTACGAAGCCATTCACAAAGAGCTAGCTTTAGTACTACGTTAGTACTTTATGTTTATATGAATTAATTCGCAGTTAGATAAATTACAGCTATTCCAGTTCGCGAACAGGTACTTTGAACTAGTAGTAACCTAGTTTTGTTAATTCAGCGCTAACTAATTGCGAGCAAGATGGGATGTTGACGCTTTGTGTGGAGATACACTGACGGTATCTTATCAGTTAGATATAGGAACTAATACAAAAGGTATTGGTGTACTGTAGGTATACCTCTACCTTATCCATTAGGTAATTCACGCGTGATGTTATGTTTAATGTACAAAGGTATTTCATAAACCTTTTCTAGAAAAAAATAGGATCAGAATAGTTTCCTCAAACAGTATGATAGTTTTTCTTATTGTTGTCTGATTTGATGACTTTTTTGTAATATCTTTTTCTCAGCGTATCACCGATGTTATACTTTCCCCAATCCTTTACAAAATAATCTTCAAAAAAGGTTATAATAATGTCCTTTTTCAATAATACCTAACCAACCAAAATTACGCAACGAAATATCATTGAAACTGGTAGACGTTGAAAAATGCTCCCAGGAGCACTCATATCGAACTCATCCCTGAGAATAGAACCACCGACCCAAAAATGCGCTCAGACGACAAAACGATAGAAACATCGGTCAAATACATTTCAATACGCGTTAACATTATATACAAAGCATATCATTCAATTTGGACAAAAATCAAATCACACCGGAACAGAAATTTTTGGGTCCCGAAAAATATATTCGCAGGAAAGTCCGATATGATTATTCGTCTTCGGAGAATCCAATAATTCGTTATATTGAAGAAAGTTTCCTTCTTACAAAGTTGCCAGTTCAATATGATTTTCTTTGACCCGGCTTCTGCTATTATTAGTATTATTCTTCGTTGCCAATATCACGATTGGTTTTCGTGACTAAATGTCCATTCTATTAACTTTTTGTTTTGGCTGATGAAAAGGAATATTAAAGTTAGCAAATCTAGGTCTAAAAAGCTATTTATATAAGAAAAGGTAATAACTATTCTGTTACATAAAATACTAGCTGACCCGGCAAACTTTGTTTTGCCATAAAAAGAGCAAACATTTATCTACCCTACCCTACCCTACCCTACCCTTCACTACCCTACCCTACACTACCCTACCTTACCCTACCCTACCCTACCCGACCCGACACTACCCTACACTACCGTTTAATAAAAGTGGGAGTAGTCCTACCCACGGAATGCAAGATGATGAATGCAAGAAAGATACGGTATGAGGAATGAATGTACGAGAGGCATAGAAGATTGACCGGAATGACAGAGGTTAAGCACATAAGGCGCCAATTTCGTTGGCGGGGATTAGAGTTAAGAAAAAAAAAAAAAAAACCCTACACTACCCTACCCTACCCTACCCTAACCTACCCGACCCTACACTACCCTACCCTACACTACCATACCCTACCCTACCCTACCCTACCTATAAACCTCACGGAGCCCGAGACCTTTCCAACGAATGCAAAACCATGGAAATCGGTTCGTGCGTTCTGAGTTATAGCGTCAGGGAGGAAAACCCGACTTATTTTTATATATTAGACAACCAACTTCCAAATAAAAACACTACAAAGTGAAAAATAACTTCTTTTTCGGCAGTCGGTGTTTTCTGTTTTATTTTCTTCGTTTTTGGACACCAATTTCCGAAAAAGAAAAAGAAAAATATTTTTCTACCCTTTGTAGTGTTTTTATTTGGAAATCGATTTTTTTTAAGCTTTTTTTCACTTTTTAATAAGCAAGTTCTTTAAGGTACCTATAATGCCAGAATAGATAACCCGAATATCAAGAAACTTGAACGTACCCTGTGAGATGAGAGTGTACCAAGGTGAACTGTACACATCTGCATACCCCTTTAGTGCGTACTGGCGTGATGTTATGTTATCAAATGGTATTTATAATCAATAAACTGACATGTGATTTCAGCAGCCCCGAGAGATTTGCAATTGCATATCTATCATCATTATATCGTTTATTGAAGTATTCTGTTTGTTGCTGTTCTTCGAAGTTCTTCATCAGATGTTCACAAAAATTCCAACATCCAGTTAAACATCAGGTCAGTCAGGCTGGCTAAAGTAGCGTCATCTTTTATGGGGTACTTTATAAAATGTTGCAATAAAATATCTCCCCACATTCTAGAACTGAATGAGACGAAATTTAAAACTTATATAAAACGCACCCTATGCAGGTAAGCAAATCATAAGTTGGGGGATTACATCGCTGATAAAAATCGGCGCCATCAGTTGGGATTGGTCATAACTTAGCTGCCTTGGCCTGTTATTGTATTTTTTTTAATTGTTTTTTACTCTAGACGCTTTTACTTGCACGTCTTTTTACATCGTTCTCACATATATTTTTATTTTTTTGAAAAGAGTATCCGTGAAGTTATTATCCAAATTATTCTCCATTGAGACCTACTGACGCTTTCAAATTTGCAACTAGAATCATCTTCTTATTTTTTTGTTTGACAATTCAAAAGTAGCTAAAGGTTTATTTGAAATAAAATATTTTGATTTTGACATAGAACCTCCTCCTTTTTGTAAAGTCGAAAATTGGTACTAGAGGGTCTTATTTTACCCATGAATCTCTTAAAAGTCAATTCATTATAGTTATGTTTGTGATAAAGAACGAAAAAAGAACTGTTTCCATAACAAACAATGTGCTGTGTTTTTCCCCAACCATTTTGTGGTCGGCTTCAAGTCTTACCGGATGCAGCATGCTTTCATACAAATATTAATTTAAAAATATTCTGTTCTATATTTAAAAGTCTATTAGGAGTCGCTTATTTCAGAGATTAAATTTTATCCTCCAACCTTATGCAAAATGAAAAACAAAATGCACTCAGCATAAACATAATATTTAAAATAATTGAAGAAAGGTGTGAACAAACGCACGAGTGAACAGTGATCGGCCCAGTGAACGTACGATTGAACTAATGAACGAACTGAATTCACTTAACTTGACTGAATGATAACTCTAAGGACTCGGTTTTAATCGTTTGTGAAGAAGTCTCGATGGAAATCTAAGTCTATTTAGTTCGAACTAAGTTTGTGTAGTGTTTGTTCAAGTTTAGTCTTACTTTAAATGTATTTCATCTCTTTAAGTAACGTCATCTTAGGTACTCGATCAAAAATTCATTGACTTTCCATTTGCGTCCTATTTATACCTTGGTATATTATCTTTTTTTTGGGTGGGAAATCATCCAATGACTTCTCCTACTCTGGGTGATTTGCGAGGGTGTGTCAGACTTTTACTGACTAAAACCCACCCTTGTTCCTTCGGACCCTAGCGGGCCCCGTCAATTTTTGCTGATATTTCTTTGAGGCGCGCGTGGAACACTACGCGCCATCGACTCGGGCCTGGTCCTTATGGGACGGCGAGCTATCCATTACTTGCCATCCGCAAGCCCACGCCTACGGCGGCCGGGAATCGGCCTGCGACTCCCAACGCCCAGGGCGTCTCATGGGAGGTGACAGCTTCCCATGCCCTCTCGCTCCGTACCATGTCCTGAACCAGGACCGGACGTGAGAGGTCTAATATCTTATCCTACTACTAATAAACGTGAAAGTTTGTGAGGATAGCTGGATGGAAGGATGATTGGTACTTTGACGCAAAAACTACAGAACGAATTTTAAAAGGTACATCTTTGAACAAAATGAGTGTCTTCAAGAACTCCACGACCACTGCAAGTTACCATCCTTACCTGGTTGCCATTCCACCTATTCGCACCAAGCGATTCCAAACATCCCTCATAATGCGCATAGCAAATTAGTGGAACTCACTGCCTAGCCCGCGTCTGTGCTTCCGAATGCATTCAACCCGAATCTCTTCAAAATTAGATTGAACAGGCTTCTTCTGGGTAAGCTCACTCCATCGTTGACTCTGTGACTTCTGACCTAGACCAGATTCAAGAGCAAACACCTCTTTACGCTAAGACATGCGAAAAAAATGAAAAAAACCGTGATATATATAAAAAATTTAGTTAGTAAATAAACATCAAGAAAAAATTTAAAAAAGCGACCCAACATTGTGTCTCAGACACTTGCCTGAAAGTATTACTTTATCATTTGACATCCTATCAACCGAAAACATACACACACACTACTTAACGGAAATAAACAGAAAAGTTCCAACCCCAAACAAGCTTTCTACATAGGCACAAGAACAAGGCCGTTCAAAAACTCCTCTGAGCCGTTTAGTTTAAACATTCCAAGCTACTGTAGAAACAACAGAACACGGAATGCCTAGAGACACCATAGCTAAAATTATTCGTGGCCATGCTATTGCCTTGAGCACAAGTTTTGGCTGTCAAAGCTATGGTCAGAATTGTCACAGGCTGTTACGTGTGTACGTCAAGTTTTGACAATGTTTTCTCTATTAGTGGCACCGAGACGTCTCGGTGTTTTGTGTGAATTAGCATAATTTGAAAACGTTTTTTCATTCATTCGTACCTGCTTGTCCGTGGTTTAGTTCATCATCATCATCATATCTGCTTAACGACGTCCACAGCTGGTCATAGGCCTCCCCCAAGCGTCACCACATTGACTGTTCCCGTGCTTCTTGCGCTTCCAGTGGACTCACTCCCGCCATCTGTAAACCTGGAAGGAGGCCTTCCAACAAAGCGTCTTCAGGTTCTTGGTCGCCACTCCCGAAATTTTCGCCCCATCGACCATCCGTTCTATGAGCAATGTACCCTGTCCACTGCCACCGAAGTTTGGCAATACTTCTGGCTATGTCGATAACCCTGGTTCTCTTGCGGATCTCTACATTTCTGATTCGATCACGCAAAGAAAATCCGAGCATAACCCTCTCCATTGCCCTTTGGATGACTGTAAGCTTTCTGATGAGGCTCATTGTGAGCGACCTCATCTCAGAGCAAAAAGTTATCACTGGCAACACACACTGGTCATAAACTTTCGTCTTGAGACACTGTAAGTTGGACGAGAACATACCGCGCAACTTCCCGAACGCTGCCCAGCCGCTGCAGGCAAATTAATTAACATTAAAAGAACCTTTGTTTATGATTGTGGGTCGATTTCTAAGAAAAGTTTTGACACTGACCACCGAGGCGACTCCCTACTCTATGTCTGAAACAGATTGCCCGTAGGGACGCGGCAATTGTTTCACTTGACTCCTGCAACTTGCACTGCATAGTGAACAGTTGATGCACGGCTTTGCATTCGCTCTTACACTTTTATTTCCCTTGCCTTTAACATGTAAAATGGGGCTCACAGTTTCGAAGTCTATTTTAGTTTTTGGGACAGGGAACTGTTACTTGAATGGAGGTTCTCGTTTCAGAACGTTTGCATGATCATGAACATTTATTCGTATTCGTGAGTTGTGTTATGTTAGTTAAAAGTAAAAAAATCTGATTATAAAACTAGAGGGCCTAAATAAAGTTAATAAACATTTTAACAAGCGCTAAAGGTTGCCGTAAAGCCCAAAATGTGTTTACTCGACACTATGTGCTACTGGAATATCACATATTCAAGCCCATAATAATGATAGGTAGTATTTAAAAAAAAAAGCATGAAAATGCCAGAAAAAAAAAAGGTTGATAAACAAGCATTTATATTAAAAAAGGCGTTGTCACGAGAAAAAAACATGTGCGCATAATTTTAGCTTAATCGGTCACTGGGAAGTGGCAGTAAACTTGGTAGATTCGATTACAGACACCGGGACTGCAGAAAGTCAATAAAAGCTTGTAAAGTCGTGACAATCTGGAAGTCGGATTTGACAGCTATAGAAATCTATCTTTTCTATTATATTCTATATATATATAAAAATCAATGCCACTGTTCGTTGTTATTTTATAACAAAAGAAGAAAATAACTCAAGGTGAGCCCGTCACCTATCAAAAAAAAAAAAAAAAAAAAAAAAAAAAAAAAAAAAAAAAAATTAGATTATTTAGCAGATGGTTTATGAGAAGAAAAAAAAAATAAACTTAGGGTAGGGTAGGGTAGTGTAGGTTAGGGTAGGTAGTGTTGAAGTTTCGACTGCGCAGGGAAAGGGAAAGGGGAAGGGGAAGGGGAAAAGTTCCCCCCCAGCCGGCGCCAAGAGGAACCTGGTTCCTCCAAAGACCGCAGCCGTCGTGGTGACGCTCACCACGGAGGCTGCGGAGCGGGGTGAGACGTATGCGTCCGTAATGATGCGGGCGCGTGCGAATGCCGATCCCACCAAACTAGGGATCGGCAAGGTCTCATGCCGCCGGACGCAGGCTGGGGCTCGAATATTCGAGTTCCCGGGGGCCGAGGGTGGGGCACACGCGGACCTCTTCGCAGCAAAGCTGCAAGAGGTCATCGCGGACGCAGCCAAGGTGGCCAGGCCGGTGAAATCGGCGGCCATAGAGATCTCCTCCTTGGATGACACAGTCACCAAGGAGGAGGTGGTGGCGGCGGTCGCAGCCATAGGGGGCTGCGATGTCGCAGCGGTGCAAGGCCGGGACATCAGGCCCGGCCGCGGCGGCATGGGCAGCATCCGCCTGGAGTGCCCAGTCGTCGTTGCCAAAGCCGTCCTTGCCAAGGGACGGCTAGCCGTTGGCTTCAGCTCGGGTGCAGTCCGGGCACTCGAAGTCCAGCCTCTGCGCTGCTTCCGGTGCTTCGGTATCGGACACACCCGGGCCCTCTGTCCGTCCAGCGTAGACAGGACGGACAGTTGTTACCGCTGCGGCAAAGACGG
The DNA here is from genome assembly GCA_949775005.1 of Orthosia gothica. Classification (NCBI taxonomy): domain Eukaryota; kingdom Metazoa; phylum Arthropoda; class Insecta; order Lepidoptera; family Noctuidae; genus Orthosia; species Orthosia gothica. The sequence continues at coordinate 30,323,916 of OX459042.1, read as the reverse complement.
GCACAAAGTCGCCTCCTGCAAGGCCGCCACGCCGCACTGCGCGGTATGTGCCGCCAGTGGCCGTCCTGCGGGCCACATTATGAAGGGGAGGAACTGCAGTCCTCCCCTAAAGAGGGGCAAAGTACAGGCGCCGACCCGGCCTGTTACTGCCACCGCCATCCCAGAGACTGGGACCACGGCGGCTGTGGAGGAGGGGGGTGCGATGTCCGATTAATGCGTAGAGTCGAACATCGCATCCTCCAGGCGAACACCAACCACTGCAGAGTGGCTCAGGATCTGCTGATGCAGACCGTGGCTGAGTGGTTGGTGGACGTGGCGGTGGTCGCTGAGCCGTACTCGGTACCTGGCAGTTGGCTGGGTGATCGAGACGGCTTGGTGGCGTTGGTGTCGCGGCCCGCCACGGACTCCCCTCCCCTCTCGCTTTTAGAGAGGGGACCGGGATACGTGGCCGCCGCGTGGGGAGAGATAGCCCTGGTCGGGGTCTATTTCTCCCCAAACCGCCCTCTAAGGGACTTCGAGAACTTTCTCGAAGTCCTAACGGCAGTCGTCGGGAGGGCGGCACCACGCCAGGTCGCCGTGTTAGGCGACCTGAACGCGAAGTCGGTGGCCTGGGGCAACCCGGCCGCCTCTTGCAACGTCCGGGGACACGCCGCCGAATTATGGGCGGCTTCGTGCGGTGTGTCTCTCCTAAACAGGGGGGATGTTCACACGTGTGTGCGGCAGCGGGGAGGGTCAGTGGTTGACGTTTCGTTTGCCACCCCCGTGCTGGCCGCCCGCGTTGTGAACTGGCGGGTTGAGATGGTGGAGACCATGTCGGACCACCGTTATGTGCGGTTCGACATCTCCACCCGGGGCCCGCGGGAGGGAACAGCCCGCTCGGGCCAATCTCCCTTCCCGCGGTGGGCTCTCACCCGCCTGGACCGGGAGGCAGCTCAGGAGGCAGCATTCCTCCAGGACTGGCTCTCGCCCCCTGTGGAGACCCTGGACGTTGACGCCGCAGCGGTCCAGCTCCGTGGGTCCCTGACCGAGGTGTGCAACTCCAGCATGCCTCGGTCACGCCGTCCGCCTCCCCGTCGCGCCGTCTATTGGTGGACGGAGGAGTTGGTGAGGCTTCGGGCCGCCTGCGTGGCGGCCAGGAGGGACTACACGCGGTGCCGGCGGCGCACAACCCGATCTCAGGCCGGGGAGGACCGCCTCTACGCCTCGTACCTAGAGGCAAAGACGGTCCTCAAGTCGGCAATGTGCGCCGCCAAGGACTCGGCAAGGGCCGAGATGCTGGAGGGTCTCGACAGGGATCCATACGGGAGACCGTATAAGCTGGCGCGGAGCCAGCTGCGGCCCTATGGACCCCCTCTGTCGGAGACCCTAGAGCCGGCGTTGCTGGATGGGGTGGTCCGGTCCCTGTTTCCGCGCAGGGCTGACTTCGCCCCTCCAGTGATGGACCCTCCGCGGGAGGCAGCTTCGCCGGAGGAGGAGTTTCCCCCGGTGACGGTGGATGAAGTCCAAGAGGGGATTCTTCGCCTCCGCGCGAAGAAGACAGCCCCTGGGCCTGACGGCGTCCCTGCACGGGTGGTGGCAATCGCTGCCTCTCAGATGCAGGACAGGTTTCGGGACCTCTTCAGCGCGTGCTTTGCGGCTGGGAGGTTCCCGAAACTGTGGAGGGAGGGGCAGCTTTGCCTCCTCCGAAAGGAGGGACGCCCGGCGGACTCCCCCTCGGCATACCGGCCCATCGTTCTGCTCGATGAGGTCGGTAAATTGTTCGAGGGGATAGTCGCCAACCGGCTCAACAGCCATCTGCGGGGGGTGGGGCCAGACCTGTCGGACGCCCAGTTCGGGTTTCGACAAGGGCGTTCGACGGTCGACGCCTTGGCCCTGTTGAAGGGCCAAGTGAAGGAGGCGGTAGAGTCGGGGGGCGGGTTGTTGGCGGTGTCATTCGACATCGCCAACGCTTTCAACTCCGTGCCCCACTCTACGATATTGGAGGCACTCCGGTACCACGGAGTGCCCCAATACCTGCGGAACCTCCTGGCCAGCTACTTGGAGGACCGAGAGGTCCTCCTTGTTGACAAGACGGCCACGGTCAGGAGGTACGGCGCGGAGTCTGGTGTTCCACAGGGGTCGGTTCTAGGCCCCCCCCTGTGGAACATCGGTTTTGATTGGCTTCTGCGGGGCATCCTCCTCCAGGGCACGAGTGTCATCTGCTACGCGGATGACACTCTCCTCGTTGCCCGGGGGAGGGACTTTAGGGAGGCGGCCTGTCTGGCCTCGGCTGGCGGATCCTTGGTCGCAGAAAGGAACCGCCGGCTAGGATTGAGGGTGGCGCTGAACAAGACCGAGGCCGTGTTCTTTCACGGGCCTCGGCAGCGCTGCCCTCCTGACGCCCACATAGTCGTGGAGGGCGTCAGGATCGAGGTCGGGGCCCAGATGAAGTATCTGGGCCTCACGCTGGATAGCAGGTGGCGCTTCGGCCCACATTTCAGTGGGCTGTCGACGCGCCTGTTGAAGGCCGCCGATGCCCTGTCGTGGCTCCTTCCAAATCTGGGGGGGCCCAAGGCGCGATGCCGGCGATTGTACGCCGGCATCTTAAAGAGTATGGCCCTTTACGGGGCCCCAATCTGGGCCGACTCCCTCCAGAGGAGGGAGAACGCGACCGCCATCCGCAGGCCCCAACGGGCCATTGCACAGCGGGTGGCGAGGGCCTACCGGTCGGTAGGCTTCGCGGCGGCGTGCGCTCTGGCGGGTACGCCTCCGTGGGAGTTGGAGGCATGGGTGCTCGCCAGAGTGTACTATTGGACGGCGCGGCGGAAGGCGCTCGGGGAGCGCCCCGCCGCGGAAGAGCGGGAGGCCGTGCGGCGGGAGGCGAGGGACGCGATAGTCGTCCACTGGACGGAGGACCTCGCCACCGCCACCTTTGGCCGCCGGACGTTGGACGCGCTCGGTCCAGTCTTGCAGGGCTGGCTCGAGCGTCCCCACGGTTTCCTCTCATTCCGTTTGGTGCAGGTGTTGTCCGGACATGGTTGTTTCGGAACGCACCTGTACCGGATCCGGAGGGAGGAAACCCCGGCGTGCCACGACTGCGGCGCGGAGGAGGACACGGCGCAGCACACCCTCGAGGTGTGCCCAGCCTGGGCGGAGCTGCGCCGTGTCTTGATCAATGTTGTCGGGCAGGACCTCTCACTTCCCAGTGTGGTCAACTCCATGCTGGGGAGTGAGGAGGCCTGGGCGGCGGTTGCCTCCTTTTGCGAGGTAGTGATGTCGCAAAAGGAGGCGGCGGAGCGTGCGCGGGAGGATGATCCTCTCGCGCCACCGCTCCGCAGGCGGAGAAGGGGTGGGAGAAGGCGGTTGTTCGATCGTCTCCTCCCACCTCCTGGTGGTGACTAGCGGGCGACAGGCGCGGGGGCGCCTTTCGTCTGCATTGCACTGGTCACCACCCTCGAAGGGCGGGAATGGCCGAGCACGTGGTCATTCCCGGGCCCCTCCACTGGAGGGGCGTGAAGGCCCCGCTGTAAAGGCGGGCGGTCGTCGGCGGAGGACTGGACGTAAAGGCTCTGCCAGTTTCCCAGTCCTCCTCCACTCAGAGACGATGCGGGAGTGCCGCTGGGTTATTTTAGTGGGTATACCGGAACTTTCCGGGGAGTCCCACATAGCCCGTCCCCATTCCCCCAATGGGCGGGTATGCGTAATGCATTTTTTTCCCAGCGAGATCAAAAAAAAAAAAAAAAAAAAAAAAGGTAGTGTTGAAGTTGAAAGCCTCCACGCGGCGCACCCTGGGCAATGTCGGCTCCAACTGCCCACCCACGTTGGGTGGACAGTTGGGGTGGGCGGCCATTTTCAACACACGAGGAAAGGTCACGGTTCCAAACACAGATCATCATCCATGATGGTCTGTGAAGGGAACCGGGCTAGAGGCGGGACGGCTAGTCCGTTGCTGCGGTGGCCATCTAACGCCTACTCCCCCCTCTGCTAACAGAGGGTAGGTCGAGTGGGCGTGGAGTAGAGATGGAACCCAATCCCAAGGTCTCGCGTGCCGAGGGGATGAATGGCCGGAGGGTTTATATCCGGTCCCTAGCGCTGGGAAAGGGACCTCACCCTTAAAAAGGAACAAAAAAATAAATAAAATATGGAAACACGACCAATGGATAATAATCCTCAGGCGGGTACCCTTGTGCAATGCAAGGGCCAGTCCCGCCCCTCTAGGGATATCCTAGAGGGCAGCCCCATCGTACCTGAGGGGGGCACCACTGGTCCCGTAGGCCGGCAGACCACTGCCGACCTGCGTCAAAGCCACGAGCGAGAAAAGGAGCTCCAGGTTCACTCGGAGCAACTGCGCGGCGTGGATGCACCGCTTGCCGTCTCCGACGGCAACAAGAGCCGAGGAGGCTCAGGTCCTGGAGACAATTTGTCTGACCAGGACTCGCGTGGCACCTCCAAAGATTGGAGGAAGCGTCCGCGCAGCAAGAACTCGGGGTCACTGGGTCTCTCCTCGAGTGAGGAGAACCTATCGGCCCCGAAGGTGTCTACGGGACGGAGAGGTCGGGGTCGCGCGTTGGCGGGTGTTTCCGCCGCTCGGGTGCCGGAACGCGACTTGCGGGGTCGCTTCGTGCCTCGGCCCGACACCCCTGCCGCTACAGAGTACGTGCAGAGCGACCCTGGGCACATGAGTGCGGACCAGAGCGGTGGCTCCACCACGTCCTTGCTAGGCGCTAATAAGGCGGAGGCAAACGCCGCAAAGCGGGCGCAGCGACAGGCTGTCGCGGCTGACGAGGTCAGCGTGTTGGCCCGACAGGCCCGAGAGCGGCGTTTGGCTCGGACGGCTGCCGGTGGGGATAAATCGGCGGTGGCGCTCAATCGCCAGGTGATGGACGGGCTAGAAGTCGTCCTGAAGGTTGCCACCAAGTCGGGCAACCTGAAGGGAACATTCACCTATGCCCTGAAGCAGGCGGTGAGTGACATCCATGAGGCGGTCGAGGCGCTCAGCAGCCGCACAACCACGGATGAGACGGCGAAATTGTGGGAGGAGAACCGCCGTCTCCGAACCGAGTTGGAGGACCTCAAGCGGCAGTTTGCTGCCCAGAAGGGTGCCTCTACCATCACGAGCCCATCACAGGCCCCACCTTCAGCCCCATCTTCGGCTCCGTCATCGGCCCCTGCACTTGCGGATGCGGATATTGAAAGGATTGCGCGCATCTGCATGATGCAGTGTGGGCAAATGGTGAGTGCCCGGATGGAGGCCATAGAGGCGAGGTTGCCCCCAGCTGAAAACATCCGCCCACCACTCGCTGCAGACAAGCGGAGACAGGAGAGGGCCGCTAAACCTGGGCCGCCAGCCACGTCGGCTGAGCAGAGAAGTGCCGGGAAGGGAGCCACAAAGCCCACGGAAGGGCCCAGTAAGCCCGCTGAGGGTAGATCCGCGCCCGCTTCCCAGTCGGCGGCTGCGACCCCAACGACACCACCTGGCCCCCTCACGGAGGCCTGGACGACGGTGGTCAAGAAGGGCCGCCGTCGAAAGAAGAAGACGGCGACGCCGGCAACCACTGGAGCACCCGCACCAGCATCGAATAAGGCCGCGGGACCGCCTAAGGTCAAGATAAGAGCCCCACGCTCCGCGGCTGTAGTGATCACGCTGCAGCCCGGCGCCGTCGAAAGAGGCGTCTCTTACAAGGCGGTCCTGACAGAGGCGAGGGCCAAAGTCGCGTTTCCCGACCTTGGAACACCGTCCGGCTTCAAAATGAGGCCGGCGATTACGGGGGCGCGGCTACTCGAGGTGTCAGGTGCCTCTAGCGCTGAAAAGGCGGATATTTTGGCTGCCAAGCTGCGGGAGGTCCTCAATCCTGAGGACGTCCGGGTGTCCAGGCCGATGAAGACCGCTGAGCTGCGGGTCGACGGTCTGGACGACTCAACGACCCCAGCTGAGGTCGTGGCGGCCATCGCCCGAGCCGGCGGATGTCCGTCCGAGGACGTGCGGACGGGCGAGATCCGCGCCGACGCTACTGGGCTCGGTATGATTTGGGTGCGGTGCCCGGTGGCGGCGGCGCAAAAAGTCTCAAACGGTGGACGACTGCTGGTGGGGTGGGTTGCAGCGAGGGTCAAGATGCTGCAACCCAGGGCATTGCGGTGCTATCGTTGCCTGGACATTGGGCATGTCAGGGCACGATGCACTGCCGAAACAGACCGCAGCGAGCAGTGCTATCGCTGCGGTAAGCCCGGCCACAAGGCGGCCCAGTGCTCCGCGGCACCAAACTGCAGCCTCTGTACAGCTGCAGGGAGGCCCGCTGGGCACAGAGCGGGTGGAAAGGCCTGTGGCGCACCCGCGCAGCAGAAGAGGAGAAGGAGGGCCAAGGTTGCTGGCTGCTCTTCGGCCGACTCCCGGCCTACGAATGGAGAGGAGGGAATGGATTGCGCATAATGGCGCTCTACCATTTCCTCCAGGGCAATATCAACCACTCTGCCAGAGCTCAGGATCTCTTGCTCCAGAGCATGGCAGAGTGGTCGATTCACGTGGCTGTGGTCGCCGAGCCGTATTTCGTCCCACCCAGAGACAACTGGGTTGGAGACCTCGACGGTTTGGTGGCCATCATTGGCGGGGCTCTTGTAAGCCCGTCCCGAGGTCACGGCTGGGTGGCCGCCCTCGCGGACGGCGTTGGCATAGTTGGTGCGTATTTTTCGCCCAACAAGAGTCTCGCCAACTTCGAGAGTTTCCTTGTCGAGTTGGGCGCCGTCGTAGGCCGGCTCCACCCTCACCCTGTGCTGTTGCTCGGGGATCTCAACGCCAAGTCTTCGGCGTGGGGATCTCCAGTAACCGATGCTAGGGGTGAGGTGCTGGAAGAGTGGGCAGTCACCACTGGCCTGGTCGTTCTAAACCGGGGCTCGGTCCAAACGTGCGTGCGGCAGCGGGGCGGTTCAATAGTGGACGTATCGTTTGCTAGCCCTGCTGTCGCGAACCGTGTCTGCGACTGGCGTGTCGCCGTGGAGGTGGAGACGTTATCGGATCACAGATATATCCGTTTTGACGTCTCCACCCAGACCGCAGGCAGCCACGGTTCGCCGGCCCCGCGAACAGACGGTCCACGCTGGGCGCGCAAGCGCATCGACAGGGAACTTCTCGAGGAGGCCACCATTGTTCAGGCCTGGATCCGGGAGTCGGCAACGACCGGACCCGTCGACGTCGAACAGGAGGCGCTGTGGTTCCGCGGGGCGATGACGCAAATCAGCGATGCGTCCATGCCCCGGGTCCATGCACAGTCAGCCAGGCGCCAGGTGTACTGGTGGTCCGCCGAGATTGCACAGTTGCGTGTCGCGTGCGTAGCGGCCAGACGCCAGTACACTCGATACCGGAGGAGACGTCGGCGGGTCCCTGAAGACGAAACCGCGCGGTATGAGGTGTACCGCGCGGCGACGGAGACTCTGCGGCTGGCCATCGGTGAGGCTAAGAAGCGAGCCAGGGAGGAGATGTTGGAGACTCTAGACGGGGATCCGTGGGGGCGCCCTTATCGAGCGGTTCGAGGGAAACTTCGAGCCGCCGCGCCTCCGCTTACGGAGAGTCTCCAACCCGAGCTGCTGGAGGAGGTAGTCGCAGCCCTCTTCCCGGCGAGAGCGGAGCACATCCCGCCACCGATGGCTTTGCCCACAGCCGCAGAGTCTACAGAGGAGGACGCCATCAGCGTCCCAGAGGTGACACAGGCAGAGATGGGGGCAGCCGTGATTCGACTCCGGGCCAAGAACGTGGCTCCGGGGCCCGACGGGATTCACGGCCACGTGTTAGCCCTCGCTCTGAAGGAGCTAGAGCCCTGGCTGAGAGGACTCTTCACAGCGTGCCTTGAGCGGGGCCAGTTTCCCACTTTGTGGAAATCTGGTCGGCTGGTCCTGCTCAGGAAGGCGGGGCGCCCTGCGGACTCGCCGTCCGCGTACCGGCCCATAGTGCTGCTAGACGAAGTGGGTAAGCTGTTCGAGCGGATTATCGCTGCCCGCCTCGTCAGCCACTTGTACAGAGAGGGGCCGGACCTGGACGAAAGCCAATTCGGCTTTCGGCATGGGCGCTCTACCATCCACGCTATATCGCAGGTGAGAGTCCTGGCGGAGGAAGCGGTGTCCCGGGGTGGAGTGATGTTGGCGGTGTCCTTGGACATTTCCAACGCCTTCAACACCCTGCCCTGGAGTTGTGTTCGGGAGGCACTTCGGTATCATCGAGTGCCTCCCTACCTCCATCGCATCGTCGGGGCTTATTTGGCGGAGAGGTGTGTCACCTACGTGGGACGTGATGGCGTCGGAAACCAGCACCGCATGTCGTGCGGTGTTCCACAGGGCTCGGTCCTGGGCCCGCCTCTGTGGAACATCGGGTACGACTGGGTGCTGAGGGGCGAACTCCAACCGGGCGTAGACCTGACGTGTTACGCGGACGATACGCTGGTCACTGCCCGGGGGAGTTCGTACAGGGAAGCAGCGTTGCTGAGGACGGCTGCGGCCTCACAAGTGGTGAGCCGCATACGGTGCCTTGGCCTGGAGGTGGCCCTCAACAAGTCGGAGGCTATGGTCTTCCATGGTCCCCGGCGGGCGCTGCCGCCCGATGCCCACATCGTTGTTGGGGGGGCTCGAATCGCTGTCGAGTCTACCATGAAGTACCTAGGATTGGTGCTCGACAGCCGGTGGGATTTCGGCCCCCACTTCCAGCGGCTAGCCCCCAAGTTGTTGGGAGCGGCTGGGGCGCTGTCAACGTTGCTTCCCAATCTGGGGGGCCCGAGCGCCGCCTGTAGGCGGCTCTACGTGGGGATCGTGCGATCGATGGCCCTGTATGGGGCCCCGATCTGGGCGACTGACCTGACGGCCGGCAGCATCGCTGTTCTGCGGAAACCGCAGAGAGCGATGGCCGTCAGAGTCATCAGGGGGTATCGCACGATCTCCTACGAGGCGGCTTGCGTACTGGCCGGATCCCCGCCCTGGGACCAGGAGGCAAAGGTACTCGCGTCACTGTACCGGTGGCGCGAGGAAGCGCGGGCGCGGGGCGAAGGGCTGATGCAGCGACATATGGAGTTGCGTCAGTCTCAGCTCCGCGAGGTTCTGGTGGCGGAATGGCGGGACAGGCTTTTACGCCCTACCGCCGGCCTCGTTACCATCGAGGCGGTCCGGCCAGTGCTCGAGCGCTGGGTCGGGAGGAGGCACGGCTCCCTGTCGTTTCGGGTGACGCAGGTGCTCTCGGGGCATGGTTGCTTCGGGAAGTACCTGTGTCGCATAAACAGGGAGCCGGACGCCCGGTGTCACCACTGCGTCGACTGCCGGGAGGACACGGCGCGGCATACGCTGGCAGAGTGTGCCGCTTGGGAGGAGCCACGCCGTGCCCTCATCTCTGAAGTAGGCAGTGACCTGTCGCTGCCGGCCGTAGTCGAGTCTATGGTCGGCAGCGAGGAGTCCTGGGACGCGGTGGTATCCTTCTGCGAAACAGTCGTCTCGCAGAAGGAGGCTGCGGAGAGGGAGAGGGAGATTTCATCTGCTAACCCGATCCGCAGCAGACGCGCCGGGCGTCGGCGGAGGGCGGACAACGCCCTCTTCCAGCCCCCCTAAATGGGTCCAGGGGCAACGGACTCGGGGACGTCCGTTGCCCCCCACACATCAGGACCCGAGGTGGCGGCGCGTAGTGTTCCACGCGCGCCCCTCTTAGACGTCGCGGGGGGAGTCAAACACCTCACTCCCCCTCCAACCCGAGACCGTGGCCCGCAGAGGCGGGCCGGCACTAGCCGGGGGTTGCGGAAGTATCATTGTTCCCGCGACCCCCAGCGTAGGTGTGAGATGGAACACCGGGGTGGTTTTTAGTCAGTAGGAGTCTGACAGACCCCTCCGCCCCCCCAGAGCGGAGGACATCCGATGAGGATTTTCCACCCCGGAACAAAAAAAAAAAAAAAAAAAAAAAAAAAAGGTAGTGTAAGGTAGGGTAGGTAGGGTAGATAAATGTTTGGTGTTTTTATGGCACAACAAAGTTTGCCGGGTCAGCTAGTACGTTATATACGTTAAACTCGATGCTCACAAATGATCGTTGTTATAGTGTTTGGGTAACATAGTAATTAATTAGGATTATGAATTTGATTTTTCGTAGACGTTCATACAAAGTTATCGCGGCATGTAAAATGTGAAACGTTATCGGTCTTCTTAAATTGTCACGATTATAATAATAGGCGAAACGATGACAAAAATAGACACAGATATTGGCATCAAAAACATATGTCGACCCTCATGTTACCATCAGCACAGGTTAAAAACAATTCAATCAGAATTCTTTATTAACAACAACAACTAAAAATACATTTCCCTTTGTACATAACGAGGAGCACTTTATATTTCCTTTTCACAGATCTGTATGTAAATCCACTTTTAAAACTACCGTCAATAATCTATACAAGGGAAGAAAATATTATTCCATTGAGTCCAATCGGGCTTTGAGCCACGTCGGGTATAAAATTCGTCTCGGAGACGACTTGGTAAAAGACTACCCGATAACGGTTTCTGTTATGAAGATTTTTTGATGTTCTTTTTGTGTCTTTAAGCTCATTATCAGAGGTTTTTTGTTTTGAAGTTGTATTGGTTTTTTTGCGAAGAAAAAAAAGGTATATGCGTTTATCATAGTCTATTATCTAACTTTGTAGGTATGTGAGAGCAAAGCTTATACATTAGTCACGTTCATCATCATAATCAGCTTTTAAATGTTCCCACTACTGGGACACAGGCCTCCTTTCTGTGAGAGGGAATGGGCCGTAATCTACCACGCGAGCCTTGTGCGGTTGAATGTCACATTTCTTCGATTTTTTTGGTTCTCGGACATGCCGGTTTCCTCACAATGTTTACGTTAACAAAGAGAAATAGTATTTGATTATCCAAATCAGTCTACGAAGTTCCTTAGGCCAGGAATAGACACAATATAACAAGACCAAACAAACTATGTATAAAAGTTGATATGGGAAGAATGGAGGTGAGTATTGAAATGGTGAATGACAATAAATAGAGAAGTATGGGAGAAAAAGAGGAATACCTGTAGCACTGACCTCAAAAAAAATATGTAAGGGCAACAGAATGATAAATGATTATATAGATAGTTCAACTCATCTTTGCGCGCGGCGCTATGTGTGGGTAACCATGTGTGGGTGGTTCTTTTCTCGGACGACAACAACCGCGTCACTGCCACACAAATGCATAATATATAATTACTAGCACACACACACATACCGTCGCGCGCACAGTTGAGTTTTATTGTCTATACACATAACAATGACAGCAGACTGGCTGTTAATTAAAGTTTTTTTTTTCAATCTGTCCAGCCTTTTTAAACTATGTAGGGGTCAACCTTCAGCCTTAATAGATGCAGAGGAATACCAGTACTTTACATGGAGCGACCGCCTATCACATTTCTACCCCTACCCTATTTATACCCCTTGGCAAGGCTGGTATCAAATTCAACTTTTACTGGATCTAAATATTCTTTCTTTCACATCTTCCCTAAATTACAAGTCGATTGCCGAACAAATCCCATCGCTCAAGATGTCCCACATAAATCTGCGAAGATTTGCTCCCGCGTCCAGTGTTGTTGAAATAATGCCAGATTTACGTCCAATGCCTGCATCCTCTGTTTCTGTATGTAATAAATTGAACAATAGAATATACGACACGAAAAAGGAGCGCCATATTGAAATATTATTTTTGTTATCGATTCTGTAATGCAACTCATGTATCGCAAGTCAAATCATGAAAATGTATTCAACCAATCAGCAGCTACCGCGCGTTCGACAATTAATCACATTAAAAAATATATATATATAAAAATAATTGTTTGTTTGTTTGTTCGTATTTTATGAGCTACCAAACCGTTCATCCGATTGCAATCAAACTATGTCAACTTATGACTTGCATTTTCGCGGGTGCAATTGCAAAGGGCAATTGTGCTATGCCTTTAAAATTCGCCATTATAAATATTTCTTTTGCGGCAGCAATGCGCCGGTACCAGTAAAATTTTCTAACATTTTTGTTCCAGAACCTGGGCTATATCCTGTTATGATCTGTTTGTGATCAATCCCCTCTATTTTAATGACACATTCTGTTTTTCGGCTCCAAGTAACGGTCCATGCTCACCCAACAACCCCCATTTAAACCTTGTATAGAAGCCTGAGAATTGACAGTATGTAATAATCATCCTCTGGAAATATAATGAGAATACAATATAAAAATAGCCATTTCTAAATTTGCCCCAACAGCTGAGTTCGCATGTCGACCGTCCACGCATGTCCGAATCTACGTCATTACATTAGTCTCCGCAGTGAGCTGACTACAGCAGAAAATGATACATGCAAATAGCCACAACACAGATAACCAATCGTACCGTTCACTTCGTACAATCGTTCTCAAACAGCTCACTCACTCATTCAATTGCGTGCGGTATGGTGCCGCACACATTCACAGGTTCACACACACTTGTATCCACCGCGTATGTGGTGTCTATGTGTGCGTACAGATTTGATACAGTGTAGTGTTCTGGATTCTTTGTGTGCGTGAGTGAGTGAGGTATTTTGCCCCGTGGTGTGCGTCCCGTCAGCGTGACCCATATACGGTTCGTTGTGGCAACATAAATTATGAGACCAATTGTTTCCTATATGCCTATTGTTTCTTCCATTGCATTTATTTAGGGGCTATTTTGTTAAAATGACACTCGGCCATTTCTCTTTTTGTGTACAAAATAAAAGTGATTTTTATAGGCTTTAAAATTTATTAGGTACGTTTAGGTAATTGGGGTCGTTAAACTGGGTTCTGTAGGAATGTTTTTCTCGATTTAATATAAAAAGTTAATTTCGTTTATGCGTGGTTTAGTTTTATTTATGGATGATTAATTTATTGTTCAGAACCACCTAGAACAAAATAAAATTAGATCCAAGGAACCAACCATTTAGCTAACGCTGACAGGTTCATTGCTATAAACAGTCCCGAGCAGCAAAAATAAGCAACATGAAAAGAAAAAAGAAAAATAAGCAACAAAATAATATTGTATACTCCTCCAAACATCTCCATAATTCGTTTTGGAAGCTAGTTCAGCGTCCATAAGAAAATAAAACCACACACGGTATATATTTACTCGTTATTTATGTATGTAAATGGCAATTTCGCGACCTATTTGTCTCCCTTCACTGTATATTCCCGCGACGGATCGCCTGACGCTGTTTCCGCTCGCTGCCCCTCGATGGAGTTAAAAGTCATACTGGAAGGGATTATTAAAATGACCTCAGGGTCCTAGGCACAGATTAGAGAAGTTACTACGTAACAGATATTTCACTCTCTGAGATTAAGTACACAATTTTGAGCTCAATATCCGTGACGGTTGAGTTGATCCTTGATGGCTCATTTCTTGCGAGGCTATTCGAACTAAGAGCCCTGCGCCCACCAACCACGCACTCCCCTCGCACTTGCGAGCTCTGTGTGCGAAAGGTGACAACCGACTGGCGAAACGGTGCCGGGACCGCGCGAAAGTGTAGGCATTAATCGCTGTAAGTACGATCGAGTAAAGGAGGCCTGGCTTATTGCTATGGATCTTGAACGTAAGTGCTTATTTTTGCTTTCAGTCAAGTTGCTAACAGTAATTTGACTCTAGGCAAAATTGAAAAAATTGTCCTTCGATAATGATTTTATCAAGTAATTTACTACGTGACATTTCACTCGCACTTGTTAATCCATACATTATGAACTTTTTAATGTGCTTATTGCTGATAGAAAGCCATTTTGATAAGGCTATCAAAACTAGGAATCATCATATCATCCGAAAGACGTCCACTGCTGGACATAGGCCTCCCCCAAGCGTCGCCGCATTGACCGTTCCCATGCGTCTCGCAACCAGCGGATCCCCGCAACCTTTACCAGGTCATCGGTCCACCTGGTAGGAGGCTTTCCAACGCAACGTCTTCCGGTTCGCGGTCGCCACTCCAGAACCTTTCTGCCCCATCGGCCATCCGTTCTGCGAGCAATGTGCCCTACCCACTGCCACTTAAGTTTGGCAATTCTTCGGGCTATGTCGGTAACCCTGGTTCTCTTGCGGATCTCTACATTTCTGATTCGATCACGCAAAGAACTCCGAGCATAGCTCTCTCCATTGCCCTTTGAGTGATTGCAAGCTTTCTGATGAGGCCCATTGTAAGCGACTACGTCTCAGAGCCATATTTCATCACTGGCAACACACACTGGTCACTATCATCTTGAGACACTGTGGTAAGTTGGACTTTGAAACTAGGAATAGGAACTTTTAAAAATCGTATCTTAATAAATTGTGGTTTTGTAACATACTAACTTATTACAGGTAATATAGACTTGGATAAGTCATTGGATATATTTTGTAGACTGCTACAAGGAAATAACCGGATCCAAGTTCCTTTGACAACCGTAAAGCCAAGTTTACGACACCACAGAGAAAAAGAAAACTATTCTTTCCTCCTTGCTGTTTAGTACTGGCTGTTGACAATAAAAAAACGTAGTAAACCATTAACAATCTTCAAGTTCAGTGACCGTCAGATTATCATTCGCTATATTATAAGTATACACCTCAACAATACACCCACATTAGCTATGTTTTACGAGATTCTATTACAGAAATTATGGTATCATAACATTGTCTGCGAAAACATCGTAGTTATTTGAGTCTCTTCCAGTATTTTCCGTGATCATACACGATTATTATCCTGTTGACGTGTTGTGACCAACATAGTGATGCATGAGTGTAGCTAGCGATTGTTTTGATACTAACAACCTCCTTTGTTCGCTGTTTTGGTCGGTGTTTTTGCGATTACTTTTTCTTTTTTGTTGGTATGCTGATGTGGGATAGTGGTTTAGTGGTTAGGGTGTTAACGCTTTTTGTATTTGATCGTTGTTTATTATTTTACAAATCAAAATCGTGCATCTATGTTATAAGGTAAGTTTTGAGTATGAATGTAGATGGTTATCCCACGATTTATCCCCTGAAGTTAAATTAGAAGTTGAGTATTTGTCAAACTATCCTCTAGACCTGACTGGCAAGTATTGCTATTAAAGTACACATTCTTAACTTCAAATACTCAATTCAGGAACTGGTCATAAAACTCTGTGTAAAAGATAATAATTTTTTTTTTTTTTTTTTTTTTTTTTAAATTGGGACAATCCCACCGCACTATTCCCAAACCACTGCAACTCCTGAAAGCCAGAATCAACAGTGGCGACCACCAGAAAAGCGCCGAGGCAATGAAGCTCGACGAAGTCCCGGAGAATGAATTTACCTGTCTTGGATCCCGCAACGAAATTAATCAGAAAAGAATAACGGAGGAGTAGGAAAAATTTAAATTTCCACTTCCCTCCATATCAAGCAGGAGACAGAACAAACAAGGCCAATAGGCACAAAGGGTCATATACAACTGGGATAAGCCCAGTTGCCTAGCACCACGGATAAAAAAATTAGCATTAATACATATTAATGGGTCCTAACATTGTGAGCTGTTATATTTGGTTCCAATAATAGGTATGGCAAAAACGCTTGAACGCACGGAAATTTGTTCTAGTTTCCACAAGGTCCGTATAGTAAACAACTCCTGATGCAGCCTGTACATTATTCAACATAATATTACGTTCATTCTGCCAAAGAATACACTCCCATAAGATATGATGTGCAGATTGTACATATTCGCAGTCAGATGTAGAACACTGACATAAAGGCGAGGCAACGAGCTTGAAAGAAAATAATTTACTTTTAAAGTTACCATGTCCCGTGAGAAATTGGGCAACACAGTGATCCACTTCCAGCCACGTGCTGGCCAGCCGCACGCGAACGGATGGAAAGAATTGGTGGAGGTGTCGGCCCTTGATAGAATTATCCCACCTACATTGCCATTCGGATAAAAGTTCCTCCCAGACGTCAATAGGTGGTTTAAATAATCTAAAGATTTTCTCACGGTCACTCCGCGTTAAAAAGTTCGCGTCCGCGGTCTCTCGTGTGGAATAGTACATTGCAGCACGTCGCTGCACTTCAAGGTCGACCGGAAGTACACCAGCAAGTATCGGTAAGGCCTCAGTACTAACCGTCCTGTATGCTTTGCATAAGAATATCAAAGCCAAACGCTGACTTTGAAGTAATTTACGTCGTACCGCCCCTATGGTGGCCCTATCAGCCCAAACAGGCGCCCCATAGCACATACAACCCAAGTAAGTAGCCCCATAAATAGTTTTTAAAGTTAAAAAAGACAGACCCCACGTAGATTTAGATATTCTCGTTAGAAGTTCTCGAAGATAATAATATGCTTAGAAATGGATTGACTAATAGAGAAGAAAAGAAGAAGAACACAAATGCTGCTCCGATACCAAACAAAATGGGATGAGGCCAACCGAATGATGATGAAACATGTTAGAGATCCTAAAGACGCCTGGAGCAGTGGTCTCCCAGTCGTAACGGCTGCGACTTATAAGTTGTAGGTCGTGGGTATGCACCCAGGTAGGAGCTTTACTTTGTTTAAGTTATTTCATCACCACTGCTCTCAAAATGGCTTAGAACCAATCATTCGAAGACATATGACACCCACCAAACCCACACTGGGCCGGTGTGGTGGATTACGGTCCATTTCCTCTCACAGAGAGGAGGCCAGCACGTATAACGGACCAAATAGGAAACTAAGTGCAGAAAAGTGGGTTCACATATCATATCCAACACCGATGAGCTTAAAAAACTGTTGTTCAGGTTAATTTATGCTATTCAATATTCTAAGGTGAACTACAAGATAGGTCATGCAGGTTGACATTGTGTTTGCGGTTTTGCAGTAATTATTATAGTGGATAATATCAATTAACTTTGACAAAGACAATCTTATTAATACAGACTAAGCCGAACAATAATTAACACGTGCAAAGGTCACGAAGATATCAAAGTTATGATGAGTTGATTATAATCGGTTGTCTGTTTGATCTCGATTTTGTGACGGAGTTATCTCTAAAGCTTATGTAGGCAATATGAAGGATTATTTCAGATGAATAAAAGAGGGCTTGTTAAGAGGACGACTAACGCCAACGACCTTGAGGGGACAAAACGCGCACTCGTTTCACACCCGCGCGACCCGAAATTTATTAGTTTTTTGTACTTTTCTTATTATTCTATGACCTTAAAAAAAAAGCTTCAGATCAAAATGTAGATAATTAAATTGTCTTTGATATGGTGTCAATTTCATTTAAATATGTCCAGCGGTTTTGTTGTGATTGTCGTGTTTTTGTCCGTTTTAGACATAACTTTACAAATTAATTACACTATGTTATACGAATAAAACTCGAAATTTGCTCAAATGAAATTGTTAAGAAAATGGTCTCATATAACATATATTTTTTCCAATAAATTATGACTAGCCGTTTAGACGTGATTCTCATTTTAAAAGCAGCTACTCAAGAGAATCGGCGCCTTAATACTTTGAAGGTCGTTACGTGTTCAAGTTTTTGAAGATTTTAATTGATTAAAAATTTGTAGACTTTGGAATAGGAATCAATGTGACTGCTTACTGATTTAGAAACCTAAAATGAAAGTATACTGTAAAGAAAAATATCTTAAGGGTAACTGGACTTAGGGCCTAATCGGGTAGGCACCTGTAGCCAAGTTGACAATCTACAATCGATAACACTAGTAGAAAACGAACCAATGTATGGGAATGATACATCTGAACGTTAAGTCACGTGGTCAGACCATACAAATAGAAGGCGTTAACGATTGTAGAAAGAGAATAATTTCGAAAAGATTGTAACTTGGCTAGGGGGACAATTTCTTTATCTAGTTGATCATTTGGATCAGTACAGTGCTCTTATCTTTGTATTAAAAAAATATAGGCTCTTAATGGTCTAAAATTACCAGCCCATTAACCACCCGGTTGTAATAAACGGTTATTACTAACGGGACAGAAGAGGTCACTGGCCTCTGAAACAAAGGTACTGCTACCTCGGTCAGGGGTCAGCGTTTCACTTGTTTTGTAATGCTAATAATCAATTTATTTATTTATTATTATTACGACATCAAATTAGGTAGGTAGATATATATTCTACATACTCGTACTACACTAATACACCCTTATTCGTACTTTTGTTCTCCAACTGTAAGCTGTTGTCTTTGCTCTAAGAACTGGCTTTGACGAGGAACTCGTGGCTACGAGGAGCTTGTGGCTAAATAAAAACAGCCGCAGCCGTCGATCTTCAAGGATAAGCAACGATTGACGAGGTCGGTCCGTGGATGGGTGACCATTTCCACATACCGAGATTCCTCCGTGCCTCGGAAAGCACGTTTAGCCGTTGGTCCCGGCTGTCATTTAAAGATCTTTGACAGTCGTTACGAGTAGTCAGAAGCTTGAGATCTGACACCCTTCTAGCCAAGATGTATCGTGTTACTCAGTGGGTTGTGGAGGTCAGATAGGCAGTCGCTCCATGTGAAACACTGGTACTCAGCTGAATCCGGTTAGACTGGAAGCCGACCCCAATATAGTTGGGCAAAGGCCAGGCAGATTGATTGCTCTAAGAACTGGCTTTGATTTTATTGTAAAAGTACTAACAGCCAACATTAAATAAAGGTACAAAAAGAAAAAAACTTTCTTTTCGTTAGTCAGTGTATTTGGATCCTATTTTTTTCATTTTTGACACCGACTGCCGAAAAGGAAGTTATATTTCGCTTTGTAGTATTTTGTTTTGGAAGTCAGTTTAATATTTTTGTTAAAAACTTTTTTATTTTTCTCTTTTTAATTTTGGCACCTTATATTACCATGAAAATACGCATTAACTTAAAAACTTCTCGTCAGATCTTGATCAAATTTAAATGTTACCTACCACATGAGAAGCACTAGCTTTCAAATAAAAAAAGAGTCTTCAAAATTCATATTTGGCGGAGTAATCGCGTAAAAAACATACAAACGAATTGAGGACCTCCTCCTTGTACAAGTCGGATGAAAATCTATTTACGTTTTCTTGCTAAATAAACATTTCTTGGCAACAAACACTCCTTTTATGGATCAAAATTACTTTTTTTGGCATTTGCGTCCGACAAAGATTCCCTTTGATGGCGCTTTTTGACGGAAATGTCGAAAAATAACCATTTTCATACAGTTTCCTTTATTATTTTGTGTTTTGAGTAAAATTGTTGACCTTTGAGACGATGGCACGGATTTAAGCAATCTTTTGTTGTGAAGGGAGGATTTTAAGAAAAGGCATCAGCATAGATAATTATAAAATACAACAGGATGCTATTGAATCTTGAATGCTGAGTATTGAAAATGACTGCAGCGAAGTAATTAAAATGATAATTTTGAAAAAGACAGGAAATTTAATAAAATTGTTTGGGCAGTCGATGTGATTTCATGATATACATGCGCAGTTTACTTCTCAATTAAGAAACTCCTGCTGTTATCTCTGAGAGTGGATTTCTATGCTAATAAAGGCTATCACAATGGAATTTTGCGGCTCAATGCGTCTCTCGCTCGTGTGCGGTACGTCAAAGCTTTGTTAGCACGTTATCGAGGAACTCTACTTTCTCTTATTAACATACAAGGTACCCAAAACTTGTTTTCCTCAAAAAAAAATATGATCCTTTTGTCCTTATATAAAGATCTAGCTGTCCCCCGCGGCTTCGTACCCGTCAACTGGCTACCAAATTATCCATCTACCTTACCTACCTACCCTTCCGACCTACCTACCCAACTACCCTACCAACCTAGCCTATCCTACCTACCTTCTCTACATTACCAATCTACCTTACCCACCTACCGTTCCTACCTACCTATCTACCTACCCACCCACCCTACCTACCAACCTATCTAAGCTGCGTGCGCTGCGTAAATTTAACCGTTTACGCAGAAAGACGTCCACTGCTGGACATAGGCCTGCCCCAAGCGTCGCCACACTGATCGCATCCTCTGGACTCCCGCGGTCTTGACCAGGTCGTCGCTCCACCTAGAGGGAGGCCTTCACTGCGTCTTCCGGTACGCGGTCGCCACTCCAGAACTTACTTACACTGCCACTTAAGTTTAGCAATTCTTCGAGCTATGTCGGTAACCTTGATCCTCTTGCGGATGCCTTAAACTTGCGGATGTCTTCAAACTTCTGGATTGAATACATAGAAAGATCTGCTGAACATAAGATCCTGGGTCCAATTCCAGGTTTGGGAAAAGTCTTATTAGAGTTGTCCCATCTGTTATTTCTCTCTGTAGTCTCGATTTGTGCCCGAAAATATTTTCGCGTCCTATTTCATGGGACTTATATAGGGCTAGCAAAATGTAAGTCTACTTTCTGTTATTGGTGTGTTGTTATGCGCTATGTACAGTGTGTGCTACGAATTATAAGACTTGCCGCGCCTGCCGCGCTCTGTCTGCCGCCTCCCGATGGCACCTGGTTTTATCCCGCGCTCAGACCTCATACCGCTAAAGAGACCTATAATCGTCTACTGCGCAAGTCAAACCACGTGGTGTTTCAAGTCTCATCTTTCGTGGCACGCACTGTACATTGTACCTATTTAATTGTTGTGCATTGAGCTGAAACAAATAAATGATACTCATCTTTATTCCTTTCTTTCTCTACCGAAATGGTTTCAAAATTCGATGCCTGTGCGATACCAGTGCATCCAAGAACAAAGTGAGGAAATATTTCTTGTACCCCATTAACTAATTACATGAAAAACGTTGTCTTAAAAGCTTTTATTACAAAGTCTCCTGAGTAACGACTTAATGACATTAATTTGCGGAAAAGAATGTTCTGATATTCTTAGTTACTAAGAATGCTCTAAGGTGATGCTTTAATAATATCTATGGTTTTATTAAGTTTCATTTGTTTTTTTTTATAACAAACGAGCGTGTCGACGCAGTTCGTTTAGCTTTGTTTTTTTGTACTGAAAACATGAATTTATAATGTTTTTGTTAATAAATTATATTTAATATTAATTTCATAAAAACTTAACAGTTAATAGTCTACATCAAAATATGAGACTGTATTATTTCAGTGCCGTCATTTTATATTTTTCACTCGGTCCATATATTAAAATATTTAACAACCGTGCAATTAAAAAACCTGCAAGAGTGTAGATGTGCATTTAGGATACACACTGCCGTTCGGCAAGAGTAGCACTGTCCAAATTCCAAATAAGAAGGACGTAGACAAGAATATCAATAGAATATAAAAAAAAAACTTTATGTAGTGTGCACTAAAATAGTTACACCGTATTAAAACCGAACAGGACATCTTTTTCATAAATAACCTACGTATAGCACAACGGCAACTAGAAAACGAACATTAAAATTAACATATAAACCACGATGTGTTTACAGAAGGATGCGTAGAAAGCTATTGTTTCTTCATCACATAGATATGAATGCTTACGCCACAAGCAAAAATATAAATAACTAGCTGTTCCCCGCGGCTTCGCTCCCGTGGGCCACCCCACAGGACCCGTTTTCAGGATTAAAAAATAGCCTATGTCACTCAGGAATAATGTAGCTTTCTATTGGTGAAAGAATTTTTTAAATCGATCCAGTATTTTGGAGCATATTCGGTACAAACTAACAAAAAATCTTTCCTCTATATAATATTGGTATACATGAAAATAATGCTTTGAAAATGCTTAAGAATGCTTTTTACACTGGCGGTCAGGGGTAACATGTTGGCGCGTAGATATTCTCGTTGCTCTGACCTAGTAAAAATTATTCTCTTTACGGCCTTCTGTCATAGCTTTTACACGGGCAATCAAATACACCAAGCGATCTCTGGATGTCCTGCGCGTGTAATATAATAATGCTTTCAGGATGTTGTTGCGACTACCCAGTTTCTGCAGCACATCGGCAATGTTTGCTGAGACCCACACAGATGGCTTCCAAGCCATTATGCGCAACAAAACTGCGTCACTGCTGTGCAGACTGCGGAGTAGCCATATCTATATCCGATATCCGATGTTTTGTGATTAGATAGGAAACATGTGTTCCTGGCTTGTCATCTTCGGCACGCAGTGTTAATTATAATTTAGACTTCTATTTCTAAATCGATATATATATATGATACTAACACTAGAATTTCAGCTTTTTGTAATACAAACCCAATATGGATCACTGTTGTACAAATTAAATGAATTTATTATATTATTCATTTATAAATTAAGTGTGCATTACGGTACACAGAAACGGAAACATAAAACCCTTCATACAAAAACCAACTTTAAAATTAACATACAAGCCACGGCGTGTTCATACAAGTACACGTAGTAAGCTTGTTTCCTCACAACATAGCTATGAATGCCTGCGACTCGATACATCCTTCCGTCAGCCGTCACGCCTCTAAAATTATGTTAACGCTGGAGTCACATAGTGAGGGGAGGGAGAGCATGTTTTTGTGATTTTCTTGGAGTGAAATAGTTCGCTTTTAGTGTGTTACGGTAGGATGATATGGAGTCAGAGGTTTATTCTTTACATCGGTGCTCTTAGACCAATTACCAGTGGAACTTTTGGATTGTGTTCTATGTATAAGAGATACACTTATAATTAAGTTTAAAAATACTTTTGAGACTTCTAACCTCGTACATTAAAAGCTTTAATTACACAAACCTCTTATGGTTAAATCATATCTTTCGGTTCCAAAACCTTAGGCATAGAGATACGATTCACAAGAAAGGCAACGAAGACATGTATTTTTTTTTTGCATTTGGCAACTATATTAATTTTTTTGCTAGCTATTGCATCAAGCAAATCACAAGTGCTGTAAATATGAGACTGTCATTCGAATTGCGATTGTAAAAGCTTCTAATTTGATAAAGAAAAAAAAAACATTACTCATCATACATTCAACATCCCATCATCATCATCATCAGCCTATTAATATTCCCACTGCTAGGACACTCTTTTTGAGAGGGTTGAGGACCCAGTGCGGATTTGTTGATGTCACATGTCTTCGAATTTTTGTTCTAGGACATGTCGGTTTCCTCACGATGTTTTCCTTCACCTTTTTAAGAGCAGTGATGATGAAATAATTTACGCAAAGTAAAGCCTGCCTGGGTTCGAACCCACGGCCTACAACTTTTAATTCACGGTCGACACAACTGGGCCAACACTGCTCTATATTCTACATCCCTATCTATTAAAAACACGAAAGACGGAAACTAAAAAAAACAGTGACATTACCAAATAAATAACGTCGAACAAGCCGATTCCGCGTTCCCCTTGGAAGTGTGAATCTCCTGAAAGCTGCTGAAACGGTTTCGGTGCCAACAGTAGTGTTCGTCTCCCAATCTTTTGCGGAACAATTCTAAAACATAAGAAAATTTTAAGACCTTACCTGCTTGTCTGTAGTCTAGTTTTGTCGAATGAAATTGATGTCACTGAGATTATATATAACTAAAGCTTATGAATGATTGTGAGTTTCGTAGTATATTTATGAAAAGAGAGCAACAGAGACTCTGAAGACGTCTTATTGATTAAATTGAAAAGCTTCGTGAGAAAAGAAGGTCAATGCCAGTTCTTGTTGGAGTAACAAGCCTTTGTGCCCAATTGATTGTGGTCTGTCTTCGATCTTCAATTATTTTAAAAGTAATATTAGAGAAAGTTTATAAAATTTTAACAAATATGAAATCGCCAACTTCCCTTGAGCAAATGTTTTGTTTAAAGCTCGTGCCTTCTCAGGATGGCAAGAGGCCTTTGTTTGATCTGAAGTGTGAAAGGCTGGTATTATCATTTGAGATAACGGAATTTAATCAGCCCATCTCCTAATCATTTTCTTGTCAGTTAGGAAATGAAACGTTGCTAGGTCCTATTCATTAAGATTCACCCTCACCTGGAGCGTTCGCCTGTAATGTTACATATCTGATTCGATTTTAAGCATTACATTACAGTGCTGCCTCCCTGACTGACGAGCATTCGCCTGTAATGTAACATTAGATTTGATTTTGAGCATTAAGTTGATTCAACAATGTCAGACGAAGCGGTCGTTGATGTTACAAGTTGTATCAAAATATTACACATTGTATCATCAAGTTGCGCACTGTAATGCTCGGTGCTCCTCCCTCACTGATGTAACGCTAGACTCTGTAACGTGACATTACAGGCGAATGCTCCAAGTGTGAGTACCTTTCCAGATAAAAGCGATAGACATAGGGAGGTTCAAAAGTTCGCGAAATATTTTCCTTAAAAAGTAGATGTATTTTAAAGAAAACAAGCCACGAACTTTTGGCCTTCCCCTCATATATGTTCGCTTTCAATGTGACGCATACCTTACTCTTCCCACTCAGTTGACTCTTTCAAGTTGTGTGGGATAACAGGCAGCTGATATGCGTTGTTTTTCTTTCATTACGCCAACTTAAGTACGTTACTGTAACGTACGCTTCCAGCTTCCTTTTGAATTTACGTATAATTAAAATTCTTTTTCATAATATAGGAACTCTCGTTTTCATTTGTTTCTCAAGATCCGTTTTGTAAAATGATACCGTTTTGATGCGAATTTGTCTAGACATCTGTTAAAGTAGCTTATTTCAGAAAACGAACGCTATGTTAACTTGTTTTTTTTTGTAATTAGGGTTCCGTACCTCAAAAGGTAAAAAAGGAACCCTTACAAGATCACTCAATATCCGTCTAACACCACCGATTTTCTCAGGAACAGGTGGACCTAGCAAATAGAATTTAGATTTTCGCGAAAACTTGAAGTAGGTACCAAAATTTACCTTAATTTTCAACTTTTTACAACTAGCTTTTAACCGAAATCTAGGTCAACCGGAAGTACCCTATTGGTTTTGGGTCAAAAACCTATATGGTAGTTCCCGTTGACCTAGAATCACGAAATTTGGCAAAAAGTAAGGTCACGGCACAAATAAAGGAAAAAATCCAAAAAATAAAAATTGTTGATAATTAAGGTAAATTTTGGTACTTACTTACAAGTTTTTGCAAAAACCTAAATTTTCCCATATCTTTAAAACTTAGCCACCAATAAAAATGATACACATTTTATTATGGCGGTATAATGGATAGGTACGGAACCCTCGGCGCACGAGTTCGACTCGCACTTGACCGGTTTTTTTTGTGTAGGAGCAGCATTGAGCAGATTTTTTTTTTCTAAATAAGGCCTAATGTTTTAGTATATTTTATTCGAGCTTTTCTCCTTACAACAACTGATTGATCTAAACCTAAGTTTTTTTTTGGCAATATCTATTTTTCTCGTACAATATCAAGACGTCACTTTCATTATTCGAGATATTCCAAAAAAAACACCTCTATATCCTAGACTAAATATTATAAGAAAAAACACATCTCACGAATACTGAAACGTAACGAAATAAACTGTACGTGACGAAGCAAAAAAATATATTTTGCGAACAAAACATAATGTTTGTCACCTTCACTTGTTTTTGAGGCACAAAGTTATTTTTTGATGAAAAATAACAGGACAGCTCTAGAAAAACAGAAGACGTTCAAAACAAGCCAAGACAGGGCGTGGGGTAGTGTCGAGTGTCGGTGGATAGGGGGATATTTTAGATGGGGACTAAGACTAAAATGTTTTGTGAATGGTTCAAGAATGGTTTTTGATATTAAGATGAGAAGGATCCATATTATATGTGCGTGTGAACTGAGGGATCATCGATCATCTATAATGCTTTGTGGTCTGTTATTTAGTAAATATCTTTACAAATTCTTTACTAAAAGTCTGTAATCACAACATTTTACTTTTTCAGATACTTCCCGAGATCTGGCTGATGGTATGTGAGGACTGAGGGACCACACTTTATGGGCTGTAGTTTTTAATACATTTGTTTACAAATTCCCAGATTTGTTCTACAATTGTTTTAAATCTACTACTAAATCCTACCATTTTTATTTTGCGAATTATCAGTGTGGTCCCTCAGTTCACACGCACATCATATTATGAGGATTTTAACCGGCAGCTTATATGAGTTATTTTTTTGATAACTCAAAGCACTCGCGCACGCTTTATAATTCATTGCTTCTAATGTTTAAATATCCGTCTACACGACAGCGTTAAACGCACAATGGATACTTTTGCCAAAATAAAAGCGACCAATTCCATGATATAAGTAGTCTATGTATGTATGTTTGTATTTACGTATGTTCCTCCGTAGCGCCTAAACTATTCATCCGATTTTTATGAATAAGGTGTCAATCGATTCTTTGTTATGGCCCGGGTAACAAAGGCAACAAAAAAAAAGGTCTGTAGTCAGGTTACAGTTTTTAAATAAATGTTTTGCTTGTTTGATTATCCTATTTTTTAGAGTTCCGTACCCACAGGGTAAAAACGGGATTCTATTACTAAAACTCCACTGTCCGTCTGTCTGTCTGTCTGTCACCAGGCTGACCCATGAACCGTGATAACTAGACAGCTGAAATTATCACAGATTATATATTTCTGTTGTTTAACAACTAATACTAAAAACATATTTTTTTGCGATGTTAGTACGTACAGAACCCTTCGTGCGCGAGTCCGACTCACACTTGGCCGGTTTTTTTATCAAAACTCCTGCATCGCATCTTTTTCAAAAGATTTTCTCTGAATTTATCCATCATTGTTGCCATCTAAAAATATTTCACCAAACAATCACGAAAATGAAATTAATTATCAATTACGTCATAGCATTTCCCACACCACCAACAATAAATGAATTACCCAATCAAGAACTCAAAAAGCCAATAAGATTCGGTACCTAACGAATGTCCCGTAATTAAGCCAGTTATTCCACCGGTAGTCCTACGGGCCGTGGCCCATAAAGGGTTCCAGGCCATTGGGCAGGCCGCAGCGATAAATCACTGGTACATTACTCCTGGACGAAGAGACATGTGACGTTTACAGGTAGACAGGGACGTATATATAGGGAGGCAAGAGAGGGAGCGAGTATGTAATATTCTATTCGCTAATTGGGTTCGAGTTTGGTTGAAAGCTTTATCGATAGGGTATGGGTTTTCGGTTGGTATGGTAGTTAAATTATTGTGGAAATAGGAAAGGCAGATATTTTAAAATGGGAAATTATATGTGCGGCAACAAAAGTTTTCTTTAGCACCTGCAACCTAGCGTCTTTTTTTATATGTGGGCGACGAGTTAATAGAACAGCTTCAATTATATTAATTCATCATCTTTACTACTCCAACAGAATATCAAAAAACCAGCGTCAATTTACGAGCGTAAATTAATATGACTCCGAGCTACCGATAAATATATTTACTTCTGATTTGATAACTCAGCGACTAATGTTGTAAGTGAGCTACTTTATATATTTTAGAGATTCAACATCTGTCTGCTAATAAAATCAAATTCCAGCCTCAAAATTAGCAATCAAAGTTTTTCATTCAACAACTAAATTAATAAATCATATTCTTTTTTCGTGAAAGTTTGCAACACACAAATTATTCAATTAAATATAAAATAAATGTGAATTAGTCCAAGAGCGAGCGAAGCGAGCTCGGGAGCTTAGGGCACCCCGACACGGATAGGTTAGGTTCGAAGGAGATGACGGGAGCTGAAGTGAGCGAGCAAAGCGAGCGAACTCAGCTCCCGTCATCATCACTTTAGACCCTGCAGACAGAAATAGGAGCCCTGCGCAGCGGGGCTCCGTCGACTTTGTTTCGTTTCCCCCCCTCCCTTAAAACTTAAATATTTTGTTGCACTCGAAGAATTATTAGATTTACTTTTAGTTAACAGATAGTTATTCAGTAAAACAGTTAAGCTTTAAAGATCTAGCAGTATAGTATAATTCATTTATTTGATGAGCAAATTTAGTGTGCAATTCAGTATTTTTGGTAGTAATTTCGAATATTTTGATTGAAAAAAGGGGAATTACAGTTAAAGTATTAAATACCACCCTATTTTTTGTATGTTCATTTGGGTAGGTATAATAGTCAATTACTTATGGTAACATTATAAATAGATAGGCGAATACATGAAATTATAGCTTTTATTGACCATTATTTGATGACAATAATAAGGAAATTTTATGTTCAAATATAGTAGATTCACTCATCAATTACTTATGCTAAAGTATAAAAATAAAGGTGACTCTATGAAATTAGAGTACGTTGATATTATTTTATAGATGAAGTTGATACACTTATTAGAAGCTAGCAATGAGTAGACCTATCACAAATTTAGTTGCTTAAGAATTATCACCATGTTGCGTCATATTAACAGTAGCTTGTTTTACAATATATGGTCGCTTATAAACCATTTATTAGACGCTAAAAGTTTGTCGCTGACCTATTAATTAATTAGACAATTAAATATATTTGCAGACGAGAATGACATTTTAAAGAAGCTGCCTTAATTAGCACCCTTTTAAAATTATTATTAGTGACGTATAAAAATATTAGTTAAGACTGTTTAGACAAAATTATTAAATTTATTTACACGCTTTCTCTTGCTCGCGACTTCATCTGCGTAGCACTTCAAATAGCCTATTTTCTAACGCGCAATAATATTGTGAGTGTGTAGGTTGCCTTACTTGAGAAATTATTGGTTTATTGTACACACAGTTGTACACACAGTTCTACCCCCCATCCCATTCCCATCCCCTTAAAGTTGATTGCCGGGATAAAAACTATCCTATGTCCTTCCCCGGGTCTCAAACTATATCGATACGAAATTTCATCTGAATCGGTTCGGCGGTTTAAGCGTGAAAAGACAACGGACAGACCGACAGAGTTACTTTCGTATTTATAATATTACTAGCTGACCCGGCAAACTTTGTTTTGCCATAAAAACACCAAACATTTATCTACCCTACCTACCCTACCCTACCCTACACTACCCTACCCTACCCGGCCCTACACTACCCTACCCTACTCTACGCTACACTACCCTACCCTACCCTACACTACCCTACCCTACACTACCCTATCCTACCCTACACTACCCTACCCTACACTACACTACCCTACAGCAATAAAGCTCAAATTGACTCTACGTTTTAGTTAGAAAACTTTTGTATGGGCAAAAGAAAAGGGCTGTTTTTTTTTCCGCCAATTATTTGAATTTTTCTCCCCGTAAAAACCATCTTTGAACTTCAACGAACATTTTAAAAAAAGAATTTGCCAAATTGGTCCAGGCGTTGTTGAGTTATGCGCTTACCAACACATTTTGCGATTCATTTTTATATTATAGATTAAGTATATTAATTATGTATCGATTGACAACTGCAAAACATTCAAAACTTAATTCTACATAACAAGTTTTAAAAACATAAAGTGCCTTATTACAAAAAGCGGTTTAACTAAAAACCCAGGTTTAAACCTCTATAATGTACGGTGTAGACAAGGTTTAAACCTGTTAAACCGCTTTTTGTAATAAGGGACAGTAAGTCAAGTATTTTAAAAGACGAAAAAAAATTAGGAGGTTGTCAATTCGATATATATATTTTTTATGTATTACGCATAATTTTTTATAGAGTGGTCCGATTTCAACAATTCTTATTTTATTAGAAAGACCTGAAAATGGTCCGATTTAAATTTAAAAAATAAAATCCACCTCTAAAGATAGAAGTAAAATTTCAAAATTTAAAAAACCCCCGACACATTTATCTTATGAAAACACTCTGATTCAAACAGTAAAACGCCCATAACTTTTGAACGGCTGAACTGATTTTAATCAAACATAGCTAAGAACACTTTCGACAAATTTATATTTCAAAAACAAAAAACTATATCGAAATCGGTTCATCCGTTTAGGCGCTATGATGCCACAGACAGACTCACAGATACACAGCAACACACGTGAAACTTATAACACCCCTCTTTTTCCGGCGGGGGTTAAAAATGGATTTATTGATAATTTTTCCACTGCAATATTAATTGTGTACCGATTATGTTGAACTTAAGTAAACTGAAAAACAATAAAAACCTTTTTAACAAAAAAAAAAACCGACGAAATAAGGAACTGAAAAGCAAAACTTCATCATCACAATCATTCTACGGTTTAGGTAATTATTTTGTATGTTTAGCGCCAACTCAAAATGCTGGACTAAAAGATTATTTTTTTGCTTTTCAGTCCTTATTTAGTCGGTATTTTTTTGTTAAAATTTGGTTTTTTTTCCAGAATAGGTATGCAAAGACGTAATAATGGTAGACCTACATTTCGTTTGCGGGCTGCTTCTAAGAATTTTGTCCTACCTAAGACAGTTTTAAAACGTAGTGTTCAAAGATACAAATTATATTCTTATGCTGATCGCTCTTCTTAAATTGAACACAACCACTGCGAAAATAACAAGAAAATTACCATTCCTTTTAATAAAAATACAGCCAGTCCACTCGAGTTGAGCCATTGAAAACAATCGAAGCCGACTTGCTGGGCGAGCGATTGGCAAAGCGCAGCTTCGGGCAGACAATATGTCTTTTGTCGCTAACTGTACATAGTCGAGCGTTCCATTGTAATGGTAAACTGCGCTAGATTGCGATGCCGCCCGACATTGCCCCCTGAGATTATACACCTACTGTGCGCGACTGTACCGCGTAGATAGGTGAAGTGTGCTGTGAGTGTACTCTAAGGACTGTTTGATAGAAGTCTAAGAATCCTTTACTTTCCAGTTTTTTTATCAGTGTCAAATAGTTGGAATATCCTTTGTTAAAATCTTCACAGCAAAAAATAGAAAAATGGGTCTCAAAAGGCAAGGTTAAGAAAAAATTATTTGTAGGGTTCCCTACCTCAGAACGAAACAAGGAATCCTTAAGGAGGACTCCGTTGTCTGTTTGTCTGTCTGCAAGACCCTTCTTCTGAGGAACGCGTCTAGGTATTAAGAGAAAATTAAAACAATAAATACTCCGATGTGCTATCCCTTGGAGCTGTGACAGTACTGGAGCTGTGAATATCGGGCGAGTGGTTCCACTGCTTGACATAGGCCTCCCCCAAGCGTCACTATATTGACCGGTAACCGTGCGTCCCGCATCCAGCGGATCCCCAAAACCTTCACCAGATCATCGGTCCACCTAAATCAAATCAAATCAAATCAAATCAATCTTTATTTGTGAACATAAGTACAAAAAGGTGTTATTTATGCATTTTAGCTGATCTGTATGTTTGGCCAATAATCGGCATACAAATATTATATTAGTAAGGTTATTTTTACTATCATAATTAATAAAGTCTAGGATAAAAGAAATGAAGCAATTGAAAAATGTCATGAGCCGCATAAAATAAAGTAATTGAATTATATTATTAATTATTTAGAATGTCAAAGAAATTTAAATTTAGTCATAATTTGTCATTTAGAAAGTCTTCAATCGAGTAATACGTCTTTTCAACTAGAAATAGGAACAACTTTTTTTTAAAATGGCTGACATTTTCCTCACTTCTGATACACTTTGGCAATTTATTGTATAATTTTGGAGCCATTACGAAAATACTGTTCTTGTATAAAGCAGTTTTAGATCCAACAGTTTGTAGCCGGTCTGCTCGACGCTGACTACCTACTCGGTCAAATTTATACATATTATTTTTGACGAACATAGATGTCTGGTATATGTACAATGAGGGCACTGTTAAAATTTTCATACTTTTAAAATATTGTTTACAGCTGTCAGTGGTTTGCAGGTTACAGATCGCTCTAATACACCTATTCTGACACTTAAACACCATATCTTTACCCGAGGCGTTTCCCCAAAACATAATGCCATATCTTAATGTTGAGGCCACTAGACCATGATATGCAGTTAGTACGGTGTTTCGATTGGCCGTTTTGCTTAGCATACGCAGCGCATGAGAAAATTGGTTTACTTTACTACATACTTTGTTAATCTGGGTATTCCATTTTAATGTACTTTCAATATTTAATCCCAGAAATTTTGTCACATTCGTCTCATCAATCCTTTTATCATTATATCTTATATCTAAATTTAAATTCTGATTTACTGTTTGTTGAAATTTCATTATTACTGTCTTGTCTAAATTTATTACCAAATTATTATTCTCTAGCCAATTTATAACTAATTTTATGTTAGAGTTAATGTCTGATTCTAATGTATCTAATTGGTCACTGTTGAAAAGTAGAGTGCTGTCATCTGCAAACATTGTCATGGGATAGGTCGATGCTTTTGGGAAGTCATTTACATATATAATAAATAGGAGAGGTCCAAGTATGCTACCTTGTGGAACTCCATACATCACTGTTCTCGGGCTAGATTTAAATGTTGTTTCATGTTTTTTACATATTCTATTAATAACTGTTATTTGCTGTCTATCTTGTAGGTATGATTTAATTAAATTTGATATGTTACCTCTAATCCCGTATGCGTCAAGTTTATTAATTAATATTCTATGGTCTACGCGGTCAAAGGCTTTCGACATGTCCATATATAGAGCCAGAGCCGGTTTTCTTTTATCTACTCTGTTGCTCTGTTGCTGTTGATTTATTTTTCCGGAAGCCCTTTTGGCTATCGACAAATAATTTATTTTTCTCGAAATATGAATTGATTTGATTGTATAATACTCTTTCAAATATTTTTGACAAAATAGGGATCAGTGCTATAGGTCTATAGGAAGACATGTTGTCTTTATTATCTTTTTTGTAAAGCGGTTTTATGATACTAATTTTTAATTCCTTTGGAAAAACACCCTGCAAGATGCACATATTGATCAGGTGACTAAGGACGGGTGCAATTATTATAGATACCGTTTTAATAATTTTTGTGCTAATACCATCATATCCAGTGCTGGGAGTATTCTTTAAAGACATAATAATTTTATGAATGTCTTGTGGTATTGTAGGTTTCATAAACATGGACGAAATTGGAGTATTTATTGGTAATTTATTATTATTATTTGAACTATTAATTGATTTGACTTGATCCGCAAAATAATTGTTAAAAGCCTCTGCTATATCAGGAGGGTTGGTAAGTATTTTATCATTTGATTTAATTCTCATTGTGGATTGATTTGGTAAATTATGTTTGTTTTTATTTATGACTTTCCACGTTGCCTTACATCGATTCTTAGCCGAGTGAATGTAACGGTTATTGTGGGCTCTCTGCGTGAGATTGACAATTCTTTTAAGCCGGTTAGACAGCGTTTTGAAGTTTGTTTTATTATGTTCAGTCGGTGATAACCTGTATTTCCATAACAAATCTCTTTTTTTTTGCTGCATAATCTAATACCGCGACTAATCCAGTTTGGTTTTACTTTCGTCGAAATTTTTATTTTAATGTTAGGAAAACATAAGTCATACAGCAATTTAAACCAGTCATAGAACAATTTGAATGCTTTTTCAGGGTTAGTTTCCTCATAAACATCAGAAAATTACATTTGTTTTAAATAGTTTGCGAATTTTTCTATATTTTCTTTTGAGTAGTCCCGTTTTGTACAGTGCCAGTAGTCTAAAAGGCACGTTTGTTTAACTGGACATCGTAGAAATTGTGCTGTGTGATCGGATACTGCCAGTTCCAAAACTTCTCCTTTAGCTCCTCGCACATTGTGGATTATATTATCAATGCAGGTCCCACTGCTTAATCTAGTTGGAACGTTTACGGCAAATTTAAGATTATAACCCGTTATTAAGTGCTTGAATTGCTGCGAACTTGTGGTATCTTTTAGCAAATCAATATTGAAGTCACCACACAGAAGCACTTTTTTATTTGAGTGTATGGATAAAGAATTTAACAGACTGTCTAATTTATTAAAAAATATTTCATGTTTGCTTTTTACTTCGGTACTATGTGGACTCCTATATAAACTTATTATAATAATATTGTGGTCGGTGAGTTCCACTGCACAGCATTCAAAAATATTGGATACACCATATTTCGCAACAGACTCCAAAGTTCTATATTTAATACCGTTTCTTATCATTATACATGTGCCTCCATGTCTGGATTCTCTAGTGAAATGTGTGACTAAAGTAAAATTAGGTATATGTAATAGGTTTACATCCGACAATATCATATTGTGCTCAGAAAAGCATAATACATCCACTATTTTCCCTGAATTATATAGTTCCTCTAGCAGTACAGTAAATACATTGGATTTATTTAAGAGGCCATTTATATTTTGATGCATAATATTGAGATTTTTATACACGAAAAAAACTATCCTCATCACAGTGCTTTGTGTCATTTATAACAGAAATATCATTTTGTGTTATTATTTTACCCGTGCTAAGATTTGGTATACAATCAATATCTTGGTAGGTAGTATTCAGTGCGTTTAGGTTTAAAATAAAGGTCTCTAGGTCTGTAACAATAATGTTTAGAGCTTTGTTATTTATACTGCCGGACCGTTTGTTATATGAGTCGTATGAATACGGCAGATTGAGGTTTGAGTCTAGAATATACGCATATTTATGCGTCTCGGCGTCCATGTAAATCAAATTATTAAAAATATCTATTCTACTATTAAACATTAAATTTGCATTGTTCTCCATATATTTAAATGTTGGAAGACTTATAATAAAATTAGTATGGTTTAATGGGAGTAGTGTTTCCCGGATATATGAAACAAGTTCCATATAGTTATTAGTTTGCCTGAAATCTTCTTCGCCAATAACTATAATACAGTAGTCAAAGAAAGTGAAATTACGAACCCTTTCATGAATATTACATAAGACATGTTTTAAACCACATCGTGGAGTGCGATAATGACACCTGCTATAGTTAGCGAGCTGAGTTCTTTCACTCATTTTATAAATCCTGTCAGATGTTTCACTGCTCACAATGTTGATTTTACGTCTCATAGTAAGAAGTTGGATCTTCGGCTGTTTGATATCTTGAGGAGTGATTTTTGTCTTGTCTTCTTGTGTACATAGTTTAAATGTGGGGTATTCTGTAGTTTGTGTTTGTTTTGTTTTCATGCTGCTGTTAATAGTGTTCTTCAACGGTGTTTTTACTTTTTTCTTGATTGGGCTACTTGCAATGTTCTTGAATATATCATTTTTCTTCATTAATTCATTGTTTATTTGTTTTAGGTCGCTGTTTTGCAGCGATAGCAACTCAATTTCGTTATGTGCACTTTGTAATAGGGATTCAAGTTTTTTGATTTCATCTTTATAGGCGATTAGTTGAATGTCTTCTTCGTCCTCAGATAACTCAGGCATGCTATTTGTTGTACTGTCCAAATTTTTTGATTTGTTTCCATTATCATCATTTGGTTCCGAGCGTGTACGGGTGCGTCGGAATGTAACATGTTCCAAGAATGAATTCATAGTTCCTTCCAAAAAAATTATAGCAATCCTTTGTAGCTTCGATTACTTTTTACGCCTGACTATATTTTAATGGCAAGATATATTGCGACAGATCGCTGATATGCGAACTATGCGTGTAGCGGAGCGCAGTCTCAAAGTGCTGGTGTTTAAACTTTAAAGATTCGATTTCCGAACGACAGATTTTGTGTCATCGATTTCGTGGTGCGCTTGGATTGGTCAGATGTTTGTTTTTGTACAATATCGATGAGTCAGCTGTGATCTGTTTACATTCTTGAAAAAGCAACCGCTTTTCAATAATATGGTTATTCTTTAACACTTCTAACACTATTATATGAACAAATTTACACTCACATTTGTATTTCCTGAGTGAATTAATCCTTTTCCATGTACAGTTCAAAAGTTTCGCCCTGTTTACAGACCAAATTCACCAACAGTCACCAGTATCGAATTCACCGGTTCGTTCACACATACGAGATAACCCGCTGCTACAAATATTCACTTGCAATTATTGCTCGTTAACAGGTTGGACCAGCACAGTTTTGAAGATTTTAAAACAGGATTACTATTTTTAAGTTATTTTTATTACAGAGCTAATTGTTATCCGTGTCATTGACAGGTGTCAGTCCTAGATCTAGTGGGGGCCTTCCAACGCAACGTCTTCCGGTTCGCGGTCACCACTCCAGAACTTGTCTGCCCCATCGGCCATCCGTTCTGCGAGCAATGTGCCATGCCCACTGCCACTTTAGTTTGGCAAATCTTCTGACTATATCGGTAAACTTGGTTCTATAGCGGATCTCTACTTTTCTGATTCGTTCACGCATGGAAACTCCGAGCATGGTCTCCTCCATTGCCCTTTGGGTGACTGTAAGCTTTTTCATGAGGTCTATTGTTAGCGACCATGCCTCAGAGCCATAGGTCACTATTGACAATTCCACATTACCTATTATTTACTCTGTAACTTTACGAGTACTATAGAAATGTCTGATTGGCAATAAGTACTATTTAATTTGTTATCATATTAAAAACGAAATAGATGAAGTCAAAAAAACCCAAAATAGGATACACAAACGCTACTGAAATGTTTTGTGCTTAATTAATCCCTTACATTAAATTTTATCTTTCAACAGTATTTGTCGCTGATACAATATCGCTTTATCTAGAGATGAAGGAGAGTAATCATATCTATGTATCTACTAATCAAGAATAAGCACTCGACTGCAGCTGAAGACGTGTAAAACCCTCGAAGAGACGAAAGCTTTGGCTGCAACGCTGTGAGAAGATGAACGTGGATTGGTTGGGGTTCCTGGAGAATAAGCAGCGCCCTTTACTCACAAGTGACATAAACCTTACTTATGCTCGATATCATTAATATTAATGATATTGCAGTGAATAATGTATTTCAAACCCTATTTTAATGTCAATTTTTGACAGGTTTTCATTGCCAGATCGACATTTTTGTAACAGACACGAGAAATGTACTATCTTCAGTGTAAGGAGAGTTATTTTATCTCTGCAACTACTTATTAAAGACACGCACTCGACTGATAGCCGAAGAAGTGTAAACGTAGCATAAGGATGTGCAAGCGATGTGTGCCTCGAGTGTTAATACCGTTAGAGACGAAAGCTTTGGCTGCATTGTCGGAGGCAAGAACGTTTTGTTTGACTCAAAGGGAAGATTCACGTTAATGTTTGTTTTGAGGTCTCTGGAGAATAGATCACGTCCTTTGGTCTCATAACTGAAATCAAAAGTGACTTATGCTTTATATCACTAATACTTATGGAATTTGGAGTTGAACCTTTTAAACTCTATTTTATTATGGGTGTTATTTAATACTTTAACTGTAATTCCCCTTTTTTCAATCAAAATATTCGAAATTACTACCAAAAATACTAAATTGCACACTAAATTTGCTCATCAAATAAATGAATTATACTATACTGCTAGATCTTTAAAGCTTAACTGTTTTACTGAATAACTATCTGTTAACTAAAAGTAAATCTAATAATTCTTCGAGTGCAACAAAATATTTAAGTTTTAAGGGAGGGGGGGAAACGAAACAAAGTCGACGGAGCCCCGCTGCGCAGGGCTCCTATTTCTGTCTGCAGGGTCTAAAGTAACCTAACATGAAGGAGATGACGGGAGCTGAGTTCGCTCGCTTTGCTCGCTCACTTCAGCTCCCGTCATCTCCTTCGAACCTAACCTATCCGTGTCGGGGTGCCCTAAGCTCCCGAGCTCGCTTCGCTCGCTCTTGGACTAATTCACATTTATTTTATATTTAATTGAATAATTTGTGTGCAAATCAGTATTTTTGTTTTACGGTGAGTAATATTGTTTTGCAGTAGGTTATTAGTGGAGATATTTTGTTTGCTTAAATTTCTAAATAGAGGTGCAGTTAAAAATTCCCCTTTTATTATTGGCAAAGATTAACACGATTTCAGGTAAAAGTAAAGTTTAAAAAACACTCAACTTCTAATAGGAATGTTTCCTAGGTAGAAAAATGATAATTATGTTTACTCCATCAGTGAGATTATCAAATAATATTGGATCCGTATTTTTTGACTTATCAAATAAATACAAATTGACAAAGACATAGCGTATCAAAGTTCAGGAGTGGGGTCTTGTGACGTCACTTTGTCAGTATAAAGTGAAGCAAACCGTGACGTCACTCGATATTTCAATACACTATATCGTCGTCATTTTGTGTTGTTGAAAAAGACGTGTCCAATATTTTTTATTAATATTTCTGACGGACAAAACGAATTTTCAGTCAACTACCACATTCTTTATTAAGAAACCAGATGAGTCACGCGGTTCCGCCCGCCTTGAATATTTGTACTTTATATGTCTTCCTAGCCCTTATGTTGTTTCAGACTACTATAATCTATTTCTGTGCCAAATTTCGTCCAGATCCGTTAAGCAGTTTTGGCGTGATTGAGTAACAAAAACAAACATCCATCCATCCAAATTTTCGTATAATATTAAAAGGATAGGGGTCCAAAATCAGCCCTTAAACAACTGTTTGGTAGGTGGTTTTATAACTATTCGATTCAGAGATAAACATGACAACAAAAGTAATTAGATCGGAAAACCATTCACCATGACGTACTTTCAACTACAAATAAAATAGTTTAAAATACCAATCGTACGATATTTACACTCAAATTGACAAACTCACAATATCCAGACCACAAAAATACATCATCAGTACTTACCAGAATTTAAACATCAACTATTCCCATTATAGAATACTAGCAGCTGTTGCTCACGACTTTATCTGCGTAGCATTAGTACTTCGAAAAGCCTATTTTTTATATCTCGCAAAAATATTGTAAGTTTTCTACATACACTTCCACCCCTTTAGGGTGATTGGCAAAATTAAAACTATCTTAAGTCCTGCCCAGGACTTCAAACTATATCCATAACAAATTTCATCTAAATCGATTTAGTGGTTTAAGCGTGAAAAGGTAACAAACAGGCAGAGTTACTTTCCCATTTATAATACTACTAGTTCCTGCCCACGGCTCCGTCCGCGATGTATTAGTTATTCTATCTTTATAAATGTATAAACTATACCACGGCAAAGTTTCACAAAAACCGTGCAGTAGTTTTTGGGTGAAAGTAATAACAAACATCAATCCATCCATCCTCACAAATTTTCGCGTTTATAATAGTTGTAGGATTAAATAAGGATAGGCAATCGTTTAACCACTATTGGTGATATTGCTGATGGTAAGTGATAATGTGAAGTCGACGGTGAAGAACGCTTGTAGAAGAAGTAACCTATTCACTCTTGACTTAAAGGCAACATAGCTACAACTATCAAGAAACAAACTCCGGC
The DNA here is from genome assembly GCA_949775005.1 of Orthosia gothica. NCBI lineage: Eukaryota > Metazoa > Arthropoda > Insecta > Lepidoptera > Noctuidae > Orthosia > Orthosia gothica. Next base: position 30,284,943 of record OX459042.1, on the reverse strand, counting down.
AGAAATATAACTAAAAGGTGTCTAGATCGAGAAAACTTTGCCGATGAGGTACTTTTAATAAAATAAAAAAAAAAAAAAAAAAAAAAACTTCCGAAAAACAAATTAACATCCAACGATCTGTGGTTGACTGTAATAATAACTAAGCTGTATTAAAATAATTACCGAAAAAAATATTAATCTTTCGAAAAAATACTGTTTCCGAAAATATTATAAATTTATTATGTTCTACTAAAATAATTGTTTTCATAAACTCTACATAAACCAACATAATTTTCTACTATTGGATATAGAATAACTTTTTTAACTGACAATTTTAATGAAAATAACTACTAGTTCTACCAGTGTAGTAGTTCGGGAGTCATGGTGTTTTCAACGAATTAGTCTTAGGAACTTAGGGCACCCCGACACGGATAGGTTACTTTAGACACTACAGACAGTAATAGGAGCTCCGCAGACAAAATTTTATTTTCTTAAATACTGTATTGATTTTTCGTGTTTCGCGACCGGCCATGACATACGGAGCTGAATGCTGGCCACTCAAAAAGCAGCACGAAAATCAGTTACACTGCACAGAGATGAAGATGCTCAGGAGGGCAGGTGTGGTAACTAGACTGGATCATGTCAGAAACACACACATAAGGGGCACCTTTAAAGTGAGACCTCTCCCAGATATACTTCAGGAGAGCCGTCTGCGGTGGTACGGACACGTTATGAGGCGACCATCCCGACCATATGACCAGAAGAGTGCTTGAAATCGAAACTAAGACCCGAGGACGAGGAAGACCCCGAATCACATGGATGTCCGTAGTAAATAAGAACCTTAAAGAAGCCCGAATCAACAAAGAGACGACCCAGGACCGAGCTACCTGGAGACGCATGATACGGAGGGCCGACCCCAAGTAAAAATGGGAAAGGGCCAGGCAAAGAAGACTGTATTGATTTTTCGGCATTTTCAGAATTTTCATTATTTCTTTATTTGTGTTCGAATATAAGTTGTCGGCAAAATAGTATATGAAGCAGTAAATTTCATATTTTGAATATGTTCATTTTTTTTCGGAGCTTTTATAACTAAGTCCTAATACAAGTAAAATTTCAAAATTTAAAAACCCCCGACACATTTATCTTGCGAAAACACCCCGATTCAAACAGTAAAACGCCCATAACTTTTGAACGGCTAAACCGATTTTATTCAAACATAGCTAAGAACACTCTCGACAAAATAACCTTTCAAACAAAAAAAACTAAATCAAAATCGGTTCATCCGTTTAGGCGCTATGATGCCACAGACAGACACACAGATACACAGATACACAGCAACACACGTGAAACTTATAACACCCCTCTTTTTCCGGCGGGGGTTAAAAATAGTTAAATCACACGATCTTTACACTCAAACTGATAAACACACAATAAGCTAGACCACAAAAATACATCATCAGAACATACCAGGGTATAAACACCAACTATTTCCATTATAGGATAGTATCAGCGGGGTCCAAACCTTATTGTGTCACAAACAATGGGCGATTCGTGCGAACCAGTTTAATATGTGGTGTGAATGTGTAAATTTAACAGTAAAGAGAGATAGTTCAATAAATCTTCGATATTAGCAATTTGCATGCAGTATCGGATGAGGCGGGTGATGTATGGGGTTTATTTACTGACGTGGTTTTGCTTATGGATTTGGTTATATACTTCTCTACGTTACTGACTGTGTTTGCAGTGCCACAAATAGAGAAAGATGGAGGAACCTCGCAAAAGCCGTAACCAACCTACCAGACGATATATGACCACGACCACTCCGCCAGGAGTGTAAGACCACGGGGTCCCAGCGCTAACCAAGAAAATTCGCTTCAAATAAATGTCACTAGATGGCTCGATATGCATTGATTTGTTACTGAATTGTGTGTAAAATTATAATTTTCTAAAAAATTTCATGATCAATGAATGAATTTTTCTTAAAAACTCTCCTTAGCACAAAATTATGGAATATTGGGCTCTTAATTCGCACTTCACAGATAATTTGAACGGATCATCTTTCGGGGAAAGGAAGCGTGATGTTTATGTTAAGGGTTTTTGGAGAGGCTTCGGAAGTTCAGGTTTTGTTCTGTGTTAAGGTGAAGTTTCAACTCAGCTTAGACTTAATACTTAGGCCCGTTTGCCGGATGCTCATGCTTGACTCAATTGAAAATTAGCAGTTGTGATATCGTGTTCGACATAATTATGATTCTTCAGCTTGACATAATAATGATGTGTACTATAGACCAAGATCCCAGACGCCCCAGACGTTACTGAATTCTTTCTACACCAAATGTGTGGTAGGTATTGAATGAAAATTAGTGTCCAAGTTAGCAAGTACGAGTACGTTCCCAGTATATAAAACTACTCAATACCACTGATTTTGTTTTAAAAGAGTTCGGTAACGTTTGAGGCGTCTAGGATTTTATACTTGAGCACATACAATGCTAAAAAAAAACAAGCCAGTCAATCACAACTGTCCATTGCCTGTTTTAGTTAATTTGAGCCTGAGCATGAGCATTTGGAATACCGGACTAAATCATTTATCTACAACTTACACTTGAAAAATCAATCTTACTAACCTTTTTCCAACAATTTTGGGGTCGGCTTCCATTTTAACCGGATGCAGCTGCATAACAGTATTTTAAAGAGGGCTATGTGACCGCGTTGTCAAACCGCTTATCAAGGCTAGTGACAGACTTTATGACTTCCGTCTACCCTTGATCCCTGAACCCTGTCCAAGATCTGTAAATGACAGCTGGGGCCAACAGCCTATTTTTGGTTGTCATCCGATGACTTCTCTCAATCTGGGTGAAGCAGGTCAGAGACTTTTACCGACTTAAACCCACCCGTGTCCCTTCAATTGCTTGAGCCAGGGCCGCAGTAGCTCTCTTTCAAATTTATCCGCGACGGGGAAAAACAGCCTAACTCACTTTCTGAGGCACGGAGGAATCATGTTTCTAGTTTTCGTTTTGTTAAGATCCCCCATCCACGGAACGACCTCGACAAATATCAAATCGTGCGGCTGCTATTATTTAGCTACCAGTTCCTCTTTTAAGTCTTCAAAAGTAGTGAGCTCAATTATAGACCCCATCAGGTACAACAAAGGTAGTAGGAGAGAGAAAGCTTTACCTAAACTTTAAACAACTTTGTTAACCTAATTTAAAATATCAGCAAGAACAAACTTAGTAAGTTGGTAAGTTATTTATAAATCAGACAGGTGGTTTCTGGTTATTATTAAATATTGACGATATTGACCTATTTGTGAACTATTTATACCCTCAAGTTTAGTTTGTAGGAACATCTTTAGTACCGCCACATACCAGCTACAAAAATACTTGACGTCACACGAATCCTGCATCGCGCAATCAAAGTTCTCCTCACGATTCGAAAAATTTCAACGGCCCGACAGCAATCATTTATTTATTTATTTAAACTTCATGTACAATGGTTATACATAGGCGGACTTAATGCAGCAAGGCATTCTCTACCAGTCAACCTTTGGGTTCAAAAAGACACAACAGTGGTAGGTGTAAAAAAAAAAAAAAAAAAAAAATGAACAATAATTAAATTCGGATATTAAAAAAAAAAAACTACCTAACTAATAAAATACATAAATAATTTCTAAAACAATAGACTAATAAATATTATAATAAATACCAAATTCTAAATGAGATTGATATTTAAATATAATAAATATGACGAAGACAAATAATAGTTCCGGATTCTTCGCTTAAATGACAATTTACTTTCAGCTTTTTTGATGTCAAGGGGAAGCACGTTCCAGAGTTTTATAGTTGAGACAGTGTAAGAACTAGATAGAAACCCAGTGCGGTGAGAAGGAATTTGGAGAAGTAAGTTTTTGGAAGCTCGAAGGTTAAGATAGTGAGAACTGCCTAACACTTTAAAATATTGTTTTAAATAATCGGGAGTACAAGGATCGTTCATGATGGTGAAGAGCATGCAGAGGGATCTGATGGATCTTCTCTGACGGATAGGCAGCCATTTAAGCTGAGAGCGGAAGGAGGAAATGTGATCATCAGGCAGTTGCCCATCAGAAATTACACCTGTCTGGTTGGAGGATCCTACCTTTTGATGGCGAAAATTCAACCCAATTCCGAATACCTCTAATATTTTAGTTTCTTAAAATATTCTAAGAGCCCTAGCAATCCACCTATTCATCGTCTTCCTGCCCTTATCCCATGTAACTTAGGGACGGAGCAACACGTTTTCTTCTTCCATGCCGTCCTGTCCCCTGTCACGCTACCACTTACTCCCTTTTCTTTGATATCACTCCTCACACAGTCCATCCATCGTTTCTTGGGCCTTCCTCTCCCTCTCCATCCTTCCACATTTATATTCATAACTCTTTTAGTAACATGCGTTTCATCCCTCCTCATCACATGACCATACCAGGACAAACCATCCACTTATTCGAGGTTAAATATTTAGTTATACATAAAACCTAGACAAAACAGTCCAGTAAATATTATGTAAGAGCAATGAAGTGATTATGAAGCCACTGAGCTTGAAATGACATTCTCAGTACACACGAGTACTTGCCTACTTGTCTGCGAAGGTCAGACAGCAAATCGATGACTGTAAAGAATATTAGGCACTATTATTGCATGCTAGTTTAACAGGTGCCTTCTCTATATGAGAAGACGCCTTTGCCCAGCAGCGGAACAAACATATGTGTAACGAGGTGCTAGAAGACAAGACCGGTAGATGTGATGACCAATCACTACTGGAAATTTATACCACCGGCTACCCTCAAACGGATAGTATTATGTCCAGCTGTGGACAGCTGAAATAGGTGACGATGATTTTATATTTAGGGCTGGTATGCGAAGGGAAGATGTCATAGAACAGCGAATAGTTACAGATTCGAGTAGTGATAATTGTGAAATCAGAAATTTTGTATTGAGATTTATGCTTTAATAAATTTTTAAAGAAGTGAATTATTTTAACTCCGCGAGGAAATGTCTAAAAGGAGAATAAAGGTCGTTTTGTATTTGCTTTTGCTAACGCAAAACCCTTTGAAATGCCTAGATCCATGTTTTAACAAATTATAGGTACTAAGTTCATTGTACGTTCCTGATAAGCAGGTTTTTAGACCTTGACCTTTCGAAAATGGTTGGAGGCTGTGTTGAAGAAATACATGTAATTAATCATAGCTTAATGTAACAAATGGAAGGTTTTGTGTGAGAGGGTTACAAGAAAGGTTCATTCGATTGGAACCTTTTGAGGTAGGTGTTGGTACCTATAGTTTACAGGAGAATGACCTTAGTTTGAGGTGTAGTTAAGAAACTTTTCGATTGTGTGATCTTTATATTTTAAATAAAATCACAAGAGCATAATAAGTAGTCACTATCAAAATGTCAGCTGGAAGACGTCCACTGCTGGACATAGGCCTGCCCCAAGTCCTATGCGCCTTGCATCCAGCAGATCCCCGCAATCTTCACCAGGTCACGCAACCTTCTCCAGGTTCTTAACCAGGAATAAGTAATAATAAAGTTAAAAACTTAGTAAAAAAAATATCAGTACCTGGGTCGTTCTTCTTTTTAACCTACAATTTGATAAAACATTAGCTCAATTACGAAAAAAAATTTATTAAGCTTCCTGGTCAGTATATATATATATTCTGATAGCAGAAGTTCTATTCTATCGGAAAATGTTGTTGGCCGAGAAGTTTACAGATTTTTGTACGATTTTCAAGACCTGAAAGATGGATTCGACAAAAAAAATTACACCTCCGTCACGAAATCTTTTATTTTATTCTATCGAATACTCTTCGTCAAATGACTTGTACTTTTGTAATACATTAATTAACTAAAGGACCCTTTACAAAACATATTAAACTAATACATTTGCATTTACAAAATATGTTTTATTCATAATCTTATACCACTCTGTCACATTTTCTGCTAATATAAAGTATATTTTTGCTATAAATCAATTTTTACTATCATTTACAAATAAATACGAATATCACAGACGGCAATATCATCAACTATTATAAATATAAATTTTCCAATGTTGCACTAGTCATAACAAAATATATAAACGACCAAAACAATTTTCCTACCAGGAGACCACATCGTGACAGAGTAGTAACTTACGTGACAGAGTTGTTATTCTAGGGGATACCAGGCTGCGTTTTGGAATAAAACAGGTTTATTTTTCTAGAATCATTTATTTTTTTATGAATCTTTATCAGTCTTCAGCATTGTCACATAAAATAACATGAGATCGAACTTAGATAATTAATATATCACATTTGAGAACCTTTAGAATAAGTGATTCGTATTTTAGTAAATTAAACGACTACTGACTCGCCTTAAGTCAATAAAAAATGTAGTCTATTTGACAACAAATTAAAATTACCAAAAACATAAAATAAAATATTCATTATTAACAATAGTACAATCTAGCTAGACAATATTTCAATTTCGAAGCCTCTGATAGAAAGTCTTATTTTTCGAATACTGGCAGTGGCTTTTCGAACTGGCAATATTGTCTCTTTCCCTTTTTAATAACATTCGGAGCTGGTAAGACTTTAATCAAATAATCAAAAGGAACATCCGATACGTCATTCTCCACCAACTTAAACAGTATTCCACTATCAGCTACTGTTTTTAGGAACATTACCAAGACATCGCCTTTTCCATCTCAGGTACTTTTCGCTACTCCAGCGTACGTGTAATGGATTTTCTTTTCGCTTCGTACTTTAACCAATACGTGTACTCCAACTTTTATATTCATTGGATGAATGTCTTCAGGCTGGAGTGTTTGGTAAGAAGTACCGCAGACGGCAGTTTGATCAGTTGGATCTTTCGTTTTAAGCGTGGCCAAGGCTGATCTTTATCGGATGATTCATCTGGGCTATACACAGTATCGTAAAAACTTTTTCGGGGCATACTAATTGTGTTCGTAATATCAGAGAGCGTGAAATCCTCCACATAATGAATTGTATCGTCTTCTTTTTCGTTAGTTAAGAACTCGTCCACAGTATTTTGTTGTTGCTGGGTTTCAGGCAGAGGCAGATAAGTTTTAGGAACGTGGCAAGAACAGAATTTTTCACACAAACAATTTAATGGTTTAAGCTGCCACGAGTTTCCATGAACATTTGGTGGAATTGTTCCTTTCAGAGGCACTATGATACTTGGAATCGTTGCTGCTACATTTTCTACGTCTTCGTCTGTCACCATGAACAGTTTAATTTTGTTGGCATCTGCAATATAGTTTCCTCCATCTACTACGGCATCAGCTTGGCTTTAATAGTCCCTCCAACACCATAAGCAGCTTCTTTGCCATGCCCTGATACGAACGCTGTACTTCTTTGTATTTTGACTATTGCTTTCATCTTTGTTCCTGCTGCAGTCATTTTTCGATTTTCTGAGCAATCTCTTCTTTTATTTTCGAACTTTCTTCTATAACTGGTAATTTTTCTTGAAACTCAATATTATCTCTGTTTTTTTCTATCTCTTTTCACATACTTTCTTCCACTAGAACTACGAGTTTACTTCAGAGGAAGTCGGTGTTGCAGATGGAGTCATTCGTGGGTTACTGGTATTGGTGGTGGAACCGGCGTTTTTAAAAGTACCTCTTTAAGCATATTTTTCGTCTACCTTCTTTTTTTATTTCCATCTTGCAATATTCGCTTTTTGATTCGATGTTCTCGTAAGCTCATGGCAGCCCATAGCTTCTTTCGAGCATGGTATCTTTCTAAATCCTTGCGTTTTATTACAGCTACCTTCTCAGGGTTATTTTTTTCGTTTCTCCCGACAACGCTGCTGTCTATCTGCTGGTGTTAATGTCTTCTTTTTCGCCATGATGGTATCTGGAAATAGGAAATAAGTAAAAAGTACCTAAACATATGAGAAGATAGAAAAATATTTGTGACACTTTTCGTAAGAATAATTACCATTATAACTAGAGTATCTATTTAAATATTTCTCGTATTCAGCATAAATAGAACATGAATAACGTTTATTTTACCCCTCTGTCACGTACTTTACCACTCCGTCACAATAAACATGTGACGTAGTTGTCATGTGACGGAGGGGTAAAAATTTGTTGCAAAGTCGATAACATTTAAAAGTTAACATAGAATATATAATTAACACGTTGGCAATAAAATATTTCTTATAACGTAAGAGTGGACAACGAAAAGTAACAATAATAATTATATTTTGAATCAATTACTTACGTGACGAAGCGGTAGCCGAATAAACACACGGACCTCCTATCACAGCTTTCGGGTGACTGACGCGCTGTCTCTTGATCTCAGAGGGGAAATCGTACCAAGGGGGGTAGGGTATCTAAACCTCCAATCGCAGGCCACAAAGACGGACGGCACAAACGCGTATTTCGAAGGACAACCCACGTGACAGAATTTAAAAATTAAACATCAGGTAGTAGGAGACAAGTATTTGAGATTTTTTGAATATTTTATTAAATGTGATAAAAAATAATGGTTGTTATTACATGATAGGTAATATATTTAGGATTTATAAGATATTTTTACGTTTTGTGTCATCACATAATTTTTTCGTAATATTATGGATTATACGCAAGCCGAGGTAGCGGGAGACACTGAGATTTTGTATGAAATACACTTCTGTCACGCGGATTTACAACTCTGTAACGTACTTTTTACAATAAAATTATTCGATACATATGTTATGTTAATCATGCACAGCCATTATGTGTATAGTACAGTGCATGTTGAAATACAATTAAGAAAAAATAATGTTGATTTCCTTGTTTTTTTTTTCACTGACTGGTGGAGACACCCTTTTGTAGGTTAAAAAGAAGAACGACCCACCTACACTATTTTTTCTGCAATTATACCATTTTTTTTTACATGTATTGTATTCATTCGACTTGTGTAACTATAATGTTTTTTTTTTAATAAATAGGCTCTATGCCACTATAGCAGTAGGTACAAAAAATGTATAGAAATGGTATATTTAAATGAAACTGTATATGTGAACTATTCCAATCTATCTTTAATAAAATCAGTACCTAGTACATATTAAAGATATACGTATTCCTACGCAAACAATATTCAATCCAAATGTTCATGCTCAAATAAATTGGAATAAATTTCATAAAATCAGAATAAAATCGAGAATAAAATTGATTGAATTAAAATTTGTTGAATACTCTGGCTTTTATTAGGAGTTAGATGGTTTCTAATCCGTATATTGAGTAATGTGACTATTAGTAAGTATTAAAGTTGCAAAAAAAAAAGAAACCTTTTTTGCTGTCGAATAAAATACGCGATAAATATGTTCTTTGTTTACAAGTAAAATTTCAAAATTTAAAAAACCCCCGACACATTTATCTTGCGAAAAAATCCCGATTCAAACAGTAAAACGCCCATAAGTTTAGAACGGCTGAACCGGTTTTATTCAAACATAGCTAAGAACACTCTCGACAAAATCACCTTTCAAACAAAAAAGAACTAAATCAAAATAGGTTCATCCGTTTAGGCGCTTTGATGCCACAGACAGACACACAGATACACAGATGCAACACACGTGAAACTTATAACAGCCCTCTTTTTCCGGCGGCGGTTATAAAGAAACAGTAATGTAGCTGTGTCATTCTGTTACAGTAATATAGCTGTGCCATTCTGTTACAGTAATATAGATATGCCATTCTGTTACAGTAATATAGCAGTGCCATTCTGTTACAGTAATATAGCTGTGCCATTCTGTTACAGTAATATAGCTGTGCCATTCTGTTACTTTTCAGACACTACAACAACCACTACTTCAAGATTTGCTTGTAAATTACGAGAACATATAAAGCTATGTAAACGATGACATAGATAAAGTAGAAAACTGAAAAATAACCCTAATGACTAGGTGCACTGTGAATTTTGCTCTCTGTGTGACGTAACTATGTGTAACATAACCATTTACTTTAGTTTCCTTAGGATTTGCTACCACGGCCCATCTAACAGGAACTATGCATTTTCCAGGATAAAAAGCGTGCATTATACATAATGTCACTAAGGGTCAGTGTAGCTTTCGTCATTAGATCTTTATACATTTATTTATTATGTACTTTATTGTACCCCATAAGTTACATTAATAAAGGAAACCTGAAACTAAAAACGCGTACAATGGGCGGCCTTATCGCATTCCGCGACCTCTTCCAGGCAACATGGTATGGACAGTAATTGCTGGACACGAAGTGAGGCTGTCATTGGTGTGCAAATACCGGTGTTAAAAAAATATGATTGGAAGTGCTTTGTAATATATACATACATACTATCATATAAAGGCAATAAATAACATGATGACAATCAATTCATAATCACAGCGACAGGTAATGCGCTCTCACCTTTAAATTAGTTTAGATCACCTCATTCCATCCTATATTACAGGCGTACCTAAATAATGCCTCTCTTCCTTTCTACAAAGGCACCTACATCAAAAGTATTGTCTGTCAGAAAATAAAGTATACAAAAAGCTACTTTGGAGGCAAACAAAATTCCATGCAGAGTTAGAGGCCACTTTGTATTCCAACGGAGGCAGACAACGTCACACGTTCGATAGCAACCGTGTCAAACGCTGTGGACAGATCGGGAATATTAGTACAGTTTCTGGCTTATAAAGGAGATTTTTATTGCTGTTTTTTTTGGAAATATGTCGTTTTTGAATCTGAATTATGTTTGGTAATGATTATATTTGAGTTGATAGCTAAAGTCACTCACTATTCTATTGGAATCTTGCATATTTCTCAAAGTCACAGCACTTATTTTAATTAAACCATTTACAAGCACTTTTGAATTGTCAATAAGTCAGTCAGAAAAACGAAGCTAATTGCACATTCTCAAGTGTGGATCTCTATGGAGAAGACTCTTCTCTTTTAATTTATGTTCTGGAATAAGAAACATAAGAAGTAGCATTTAACACTTAACAATAGTGTAGCGTTTTATCAGTGAAAGAAGTTAAGTAATCAAATCAGTTCAACAAACAATTTTACCTTTTTAGAATATTGGTTTAGATGAATCAAATATAAAACTGCTACATACATACAAATAAACAGGAACATAATTATGTTACTGTAAAAGACCAAAGTACTGTAAATCCTTGGATTTACCGGTAAAACATACTGATAAAAGCCCGAAATACATTCACAAGGCACTAGGCGTAGGCGTAGCGTGAGGTAGTAGGCGTATGCGTAGGTGTAGGCTTTTACAGTAACACATATACAAACAAAATTATGCTAGAATCATAACCATTCTTTTAGTTATCCCACAGTCGGCTAAATAGGTAGTTTTAGTTTTGTGAATATTATCTGTAAAGGAAATAATGAACGTTTTCGGCACACGTTTTGTGCCGAAAACGCCACTCGTGGCATTAGCTTTTAATTTACTGAGATTAAAATTATTCTACATGGTATAAGCTGACTCTAACCAAAACTTCATTATAACCTGGTCCTGCTTTTATTAGTCGTGTGTTTTGAAAATATACTCGACTCAATTTTGGAGCTACTAATATGTATGTAATAGCAGCCATAGCCAATCATATCAGCCGAAAGACGTCCACTGCTGGACATAGGCCTCCCCCAAGTGTCGCCACATTGACCGGTCCCGTGCGTCCCGCATCCAGCGGATCCCCGCAACATTCACCAGGTAATTGGTCCACTAGGTAATTGCCCTTCCAACGCAACGTCTTCCGATTCGCGGTCGGCACTCCAGAAATTTTCTGCCCCATCAGCCATCTGTTCCGCGAGCAATGTGGCCTGCCCACTGCCACTTAAGTTTGGCAATTCTTCGGGCTATGTCGATAACTCTGGTTCTCTTGCGGATCTCTACATTTCTGATTCGCCAATAGAATGTCTATTGTCTAAGGATTTAGGATCATACATAGGATCCTTTCTTATTCTAAATATATGACCTCTAGAATCATAACTGTGTATTAACATATTAGCATAGATCTTAAATCCTAGTTTTTGTCATGCAGCAACCAAATGTTGCAATGGAGGACAAGTTGGTACGTACTACTATTGCTTCGGCAGTGTGTACAGCAGGGGTACCAACAATAGTTTTAAAATTCCACGTCCACTAAGCATATTGTGAACTAACGCAAAAATTTCGTTGTATTCACTTTATTCCGTCTATAAAACCGTTAGAATAATTTATTAATTGGGTTCGAATTTAGAATATGGCAATAGCAAAACTTAAAAGACAAAATTACATAATTCTATGCACGGATTTTGTATTAGGTAATTATGAAAATAAATTTCAATATGGCAAGACCAGGTGCCTTATACTATGACGTGTTATAACTATCATAGTGCGACAGTGTAAAAGGGACAGAGCTATTTTCTTGTATAGCTCCATCCTGCTGCTGTTTCTATGATCTTACCTAACAACAAATTTAAAAAATCTTTTATCAAAGACGATATAATGCATATGGATATATTACATTATAAATAAATATAAATAAAAAAATGGCGAAAAAAATAATAATGTCTTTGTAAATATGGCATAGATCTGTAATCATAGATATAAGGTAAAAAAAGTATATACATATTTTACCTTTTACTTAATTCTAGCAGGGATGACGATTGATGAAATGCTAAAATGCAAGGCATTCATCGTACTTGCTGCGTACCATTAAGTACGAATACTACAAAAATAATACTCAATAAATGATTCGCGAAATAGCCAAGTACCTAGCAATCTATACCAAAGTTTTGAGAAATGTTCTATGTCAAACTAGTTTCCAATTAGAATGTGTTAATTATGTTTATATCTTGTTCTAATTTGGTATTAGATTCGTTTAACTTTCTTAAATTGATCATTAAATGCTGAGAAAAGTAAATTTGTTAAGGAACTATCGAGCAAAGTTGACATTGCTGTATAATTAACGTAACTTGAAAAAATATTTTTTTGTTTATGGAGATATATTAATTGCAGGAGCTCGTGGCAAAATAATAACATCCGCAATGGTCGATCATTAAGGTTGAGCAACGTTTGACGAGGTCGGTCCGTGGATGAGTGACTATTTTAACATACCGAGTTTCCTCCGTGCCTCTGAAAGCACGTTAAGCCGTTGGTCCCCGCTGTCATTTGAAGATATTTGACAGTCGTTACGGGTAGTCAGTAGCTTGAGATATGACACCAGTCTTGCCAAGGGGAACCGTGTTACTCAGTTACTGGGTTGTGGAGGTCAGATAGGCAGCCGCTCCATGTAAAAACACTGGTACTCAGCTAAATCCGGTAAGACTGGACGCTGACCTCAATATAGTTGGGAAAAGGCTAGGCAAGGTCTTAAATTACAGATATCAGCGTAAAACTAATATTTCTGTTTAAAAAGTGAAAATCGATCGACGCATATATTTAATAAAGAATTAGTGTAAGGAAAATGTAAAGAGTTAATATTTTCACGTTTTTGTTCTACAAAGTTTTTTAGTGTTTGTTAATATATGATATAGATATTAGCGTTAAATTTTAAAAAGTGATATGAAAATAATGGGAAATACCAAAACTTTAAGGAATTTATTCATAAATTAATAAAAATTAAGGCTATTTCGACTTGTATTATATTTAGTATCTAATGAAGTTTCGCGCCAATCGTGTTTGTTTACTCTTTATTTTACACCAATATCACCGACCCATATGTAAAAGGCAATTACATATAAGTTTCTAAATGTACCTGATAAACAAGACTATCAAACACCGGTCCAATAACACGTAATATTCATTACGACTAGGTACTATATTTCTGCTCCAAACTTCCAAACCGTCCATCCGGTAGGTATATTATCGAAATTAACTTTTATGAAACCTTTATTACACATGACTAAATAAAATTAGCTGTTATAAATAATATTTTTCACAATTTTGCGGATATTTTAGTCAATTCACGTGTATTTGACACTGTACAATCGTGAAATTCCTTAAGCATTAAGATGTCACCAACATGGCGACCAATCGTTGCGCGTTCGTAGTCACGTGGTTCTTTAAAATTTTATCGATCTTGAATTGCATAAAATTAATTGAAAAAAAAAATTGAGTGTTTTTTGCAACGACAATATAATTTAGGACAAGTAAAATTTTTAAATACATAAAAAATAGGTATTTTAAAAATTAGATCTCCCTTTTGTCACAGTTCTTACAGCACATATCTGCCGTCCGCAAGCTAAAATGCCGTTATCCAACAAAATCATATTTCGAGTTATGGACAAAAAAGCGCGGGGAAATAAGAAATGCGTGCCGTTTCATAACTATAACTCATATGCGAGAGTTACTTGTATCAAAAAATTTATCTAGATTTGCGCTTTCAAATAGTGATACTTTCACTTCTTAACAATAACTTATTTTTAATAAAAATAGGTATTTTGCGTTATAGTTTAGTATTTTTATAATTTACAGCTTATCCAACCACGACTATAATGCCACTAAGTATACCTTAACGGCATTTTAGTGTTTGATTTTCATTTAAATTTATTGACATTTAAAAGTCTTAAAAAAGTCTCTGTATTACTATACTATAATGCCGCTAAATACTTTAACGTTGTTATAGCTAAGCATAAGGACTCTGAGAACAAACTGTATGCTAAACCTTAATGCAGCTAAAGCCAGTTTGCCGCATTTAAGTCTAGTAACTTGTAAGGATATTTTTCCAGCATAACTTTTTTAGGTTGATTACATAGCTAAAATGCCGCTTAATACAAAACATTAAAATGTAACGGCGTTTTAGCTTTGAAACTGGTACAAGATACTTTAGGAAATCCAATAAAAACGTAGTTACCTATAGAAATAAAAGTGCTTATTAAAAAATATAAATCAATCACAGTCTTCTTTAATTTTAACAAATCACTTTTTGCGCACTTATGATAATTGAAAATGAGATCTTAGCAAATAAAAAAAAAACTATCTTCATTTCAACTAATTAAATGAAGTAATGAGATCTTAAGAAACAACTATAAAATATTCAAATAGCACCTGCCTGCTCTCTGTTAATTAAAAATACAAAATATTTAACAAAATCACTTTGTGATAACTTACTTCAAAAAAAAAACTTGACTTCTAATGATTGCAATTATGATCTTAATAATAGCAAATAACTAAAAATACAAAAAAAACATCATCGTTATAAAACCTTTACCCACCGTCATTTAAATTTAAAGTCTATGCTATTACCTGAATTAGATGGTGAGTAAGTACTTAACATAAAATATATATTTTTACTTTAAATTGTAATTATTATACTAGGATATATTTTTTATAAAAGATAGAATGTACTGTATTGTACATCAAAATTCTAATAATTTAAAAATATTTAAGCAACTAATGTAGTTTTATGTGAGGTAATTATTATTATAAGCAGTCTTATTGTTTACAAGTTATTATTTCAGTCTTGTTAAAGTTTCTCTTATTTCTAGTATAATTGCACAAAAAAATAAAATAACAAAAGACCATGAGAATGCCACTAGGCTTCATCATGGTCCTTTATTGGCAAATTTTTCCAGAATATCTGTTTATGGACAGGAATTATGCTGGAAAGTTTTTCAATAATGTCATTTTTTCTTGTAGAATCTATTCCTTTTGGCTTCGAGCGGAATTTAATTTGTAAAAGATTGGGGTTCTTTAAATACTTGTTATTCAAGAATCTCAATGTTTTATAATCGTCATCAAAATCATTCTTGTACATTAGGTCATAATTATTACGTGTAAAACGTACCTGACACATGTTTTTTAAGTAAGCTCTTGGATTCGAGTTTTGAACTCTTCTGTCAGATATAAAATTTGGTATATTAAGGAAATGTGCAGGTGACAAACTCTTGACAATGACTTTTGATTTGTTAATTGAAGCTACTGCTTCTTCGAAGTCCCCAAAATCATAAAGTTTTACTTTTTTCTTCATGGCCAACTCAACTTGATGGTGCACTTGATCAGCACTCATAAACGTATGCCCGGGTTCAAAATAATGCAGTGTTATCTGTTCGGCTGAAATAATTTCACAGTTAACTAAATGGACAAATAACGAGTATAATAACCAATTTTTATTTTGAGCACTGCAGTTATCGAGCCATATATTGACATTAGTAACGTCACGGTTACATAAAAGAAAATGGTAGAAGGCCGTCATGATGTCCTCTTGTTTTCTGCCTGCAATAGCATCGTGCCAGATGACTGTTAGTGGCTTTAAAGTGGAACTGATTTTGCCTACTGGTGCAAATGACTGATTGAATAACGTAAGGCGTTGGCAAAAAATTGCAGCTTTGAAGGTTTCTAATCTGGGCAACATAATTACTTTTTCTAGGTCTGCACTATAATATATTTGGGAATCATTTTGTGGTATGTTTTTGTGTTCATTATAAAGCTCCCTTGCTTTTTTATACTTTTGATGATGCTGGGCCCACTCCACACATAAGGTACAGTCTGCGACAATTTGGTTACCGGCATCATGCGATGTTTCTTTTTTATGCAAAGTGTAAGCTTCACACATTTCACACTCTTCATTACCTAGACGAGTAAAAGAAATATTCATTTTTTTTACGTGTTGCCTGTATAGTTCATATGAAACGATCTTATCTGGGTATTTTTCGCAGAAATGTTTGTGCATGTTAGATACATTAATATCACTTGATAAATACCGTCGCAGTGGGGCATGTTCGCGCCTGTAGTGGGGTTCTGATGGATAAAACGATTCAACGTGCTGAGTCAGCAAATCACGATCATATGCAAGTGTTTTCTGGTGCTTTCCTCTTTTATCCGTAAATTGGGGATAGGTAAAAGAGTTATGCAAGATCCTGTCGTTTGTTTTAACATAACCTAAGGTAGTCAAAAAAAAGATTTTGCATACCTCAACTCTGGTGTTGTCTAATTGTTTAAATGTAAATGCCCTTTTTGGTTTTCTCTTCGGGTCACTGGTCGTTTTTCTCTTTGGAACTGCTACTGAAGTGTGTGCATTCACAAATAAATGCTTTTCTCGCCACGACAAGTCCCAATACATTTTATTGATTGCTTCTCGCTGATCTTGGTTAAATTTAGAAGTACATTTTTTGAGACAAGTTTCACTGCATCCCGTTTTAACATTATGTTCTAATCTTTTTTTATTTTTGGTATCTATTTTTCGCTGAGGTAAGGGAATGTTATATTTTTTACGTTTTCGTGTTGGTTGTGATGTTTCAGGTTCCAAACTGAGTGCAAGAGATTCATTGGCTTGATGCACTGATTGATAAGCACCAACATCAATGGTGTTCCTACGATTGCGTGAAAGTATTGACGCCGGCGTATTTTTATCAACACAAAGAAAATTAATTGAGCTTCTGCGTTTATTCTGTAAAATGTTGCTTTTTTGGATAAAAGGAACGTTGTCAAGAACATCTGAAGTAAAACTCTTCGTTACCACAGCGGGTGTAACGGGTTGTGAAACCTTTTTCTTAGATCTTCTGTTTGCTTGCAAAACTTGGGACTTCTGGCCATTCGGTTGATCTGCTTGAAAATCGTTACTTGAATCACTACTTGAATCAGATGGGTGATAGTCTTTATCACGCACAGAGTCGTCGGAATCAAAATCACATTGCAAGTTTAACTGCGAAATTGTAGATGTATTTTCCATTGTAAAACTAATATCCAGTTCAGTTACATTAAATGAGAGATCTTCTATCGGCATCACATCGTTCCAGGTTATATCAATTTGATCTTCTGATGATGTCACTTCGTTGCAGGTTATATCAATTGGATGTTCTGACGGCATCACTTCGTTGCAGGTTAAATCGATTTGCACAAGATCTGGACTTGTTAAAGCATCATATCTCTGAGCAGGATAAGAAGTAATTCTAAAATCTTTATTCAAATTATTTAAGATCGATGAATGCACATGTGAATTATAAGTAATTTGCGTATCACAAAACTTTTCAAATATATTAGATGTCATCGAATAGGGCCTGTTATAGTAAAGTGTATCAAAACGCTGTAGTTCGGGATTAAGACTTTTATTCCTTCTTCTGAAAGTCTCAAAGGCAACTGGCTTAATTTTGGTGTCTGTACTATTTTTCTTCTTAATCATGTCTAAAATGTTTTTGGATCTTTGTGAAGAAGCAGAGCGCCTGTAACAATAAATAAAATTTAGATAAACGTAACATAAACACTAAATCTCTACGGTATCTTCAATAAATAGTATAAAACAAAATGTAAGTAGTTTAAAAATATATCAACTAAATAGATGTAGAAATTACAAAGGCCTACAAAAAAATCCGTGGTAGCATGTGCCTATCTTCTAAGGTCGACTCACAGAACCATTTTTATTATCTTTTTATTTAGTAAAAATAATTCGTGTATATTATAGTATATTATTGATCCTTATCCAGTAAAATATGTTAGTTACCTTGGGCATTTAATTTAGATTAATATTGTAATTTACTTCATATTATTTAAATAAAAACTTTAGAAGATATCACAGATTTAAAATGATGCGAAACCATAAAAATAAGTAGCTTGCGTAACGAGACTTAAACATTTTGGACCGACATATAATTATCGTAATTAAATATGGTTTTTACCTGGAGTTGTTGTTAGCCATCGTAACAATTGGCGGCAACGCGCGGAGCAAGACACGTCCTTCTCCTTCAAACTTTTGTGGCGCACTGTTTCATCAATCAACGGATGCGGGGGGGCCGCGGGGCAAGCGATCGAAGGTAGATAACCGCATTTTAGTGTAGTAATGAGGGATAACTGCATTTTTGTGATTGACGTCGTAAGCAAAATATTTATATTTCATACTGAAAATGCCGTTATTGGAGTATTCACTACAAAATCTCCTAATAAAAAACATCTAAATGCTACGCATAAATGCCGTTAAGTGACATTAACGACATTTTTGTCTAGTGCTTTTATTTAACGGCTTTTTAGCGTTGGATTTAGAATACTGTTTTTTGAAACAAAGCAGAACTACAAAACCGTTAAAGTACTTTAACCTCAAAATAGAGTAGAGAATTCTGATAACGGCAATTTAGTTAAGCAACTGATGATAAAATAATTTGTAAAAATGTAAATTAAAAGCCCTTACTCACTTTTTAGTTTAGTAATGTTGCTAACCGGCGTTTTAGCGTAGTAAACATAATCAAACAGGGCTACCTAACGGCGTTTTTATTTTTTATATTTCTGGATCCATAAATAGTAGAAAAATACTGCTTAAACAGAAAGATAGAGATTTTTTTTCTGATTATGGTGGCATCAAAAAACGAAAATCGACCAGATGCGAGATAACGGCATTATAGTTTGTGGACGGCAGATATTTTCACAGCACAAACCTTCACTAAATCTTCCATCGAAATGAGTCCACCCCGGAACTCGCACAGAAAAACTTACCCGATTATTCATATCTCGATAAGGCCGCAATATCCGCGGAGCTAACGCTTAAGATCCACGGGGGACAGACATTTAAACTTGCCGAATTCCTTCCCCCAAGCCTCCAACAGGGTCCGTTACTCTCCTTATCTCCAGCGTTGTACATTTACAAAGGTTTTACATATAAATTGCCTCCATAGAATGCACGGGAGAAAAACTGTGATAGCTCGCATGGGACAAACCTTTCTGAAGCCTTCTGAAGGCTAGACAAAGACGCTGAGCAGCCAAGATATTTATCGCGCGGTTTTCTGGTTATTTTATTGAAAGTTAGTTCTGGGTTTTTTGTGGGAACCTCGTTATGCTAAACTTGGGCTGTTGAGTTAATTTAAGATTGTATTCAAACATTAATGTTATACGGACCCTTGGTTTCTGGAATGAAATTGTCGACGCATCACAAATTAAACACAAGTAAAGTGATGTGATTGGCAGTTGAAAATTCATTCAACCAATATAAAAATTGATGTAATTTTCGTTTTAGAAACTGGGTCGAGAAATGTTAGGATACCTTGAAAGCCACGTGTGGTTTTAACTGTCACTGAAAGCCAAACTCAAAAAGCCTCACAGTTTCTCTAAACCTACCCCGGAAATCAAAGACGAAGGTCTATAATGAAAGGATCTTCTTTCCCCCTTTTATTAATAGAAATCGGCAAAGGAATTTCAAATAACACAATCCACCCTCATAACGTCTTTAGGCGCTTAAAAATTAGTCCAACGAACATTAAAATAAGGAATATTTTTTAGGGTTTTAGGGTTCCGTACCCAAAGGGTAAAAACGGAACCCTATTACTAAGACTCCGCGGTCCGTCTGTCTGTCTGTCTGTCTGTCTGTCTGTCTGTCTGTCTGTCTGTCTGTCTGTCTGTCTGTCACCAGGCTGTATCTCATGAACCGTGATAGCTAGACAGCTGAATTTTTCACAGATGATGTATTTCTGTTGCCGCTATAACAACAAATACTAAAAATAGAATAAAATAAATATTTAAGGGGGGCTCCCATACAAAAACCGTGAATTTTTTGACGTTTTTTGCGATAATGGTACGGAACCCTTCGTGCGCGAGTCCGACTCGCACTTAGCCGGTTTTCAGAATTCGCTTGAGTGATTTCTTTACAATTCACGCTCGAAAAAAGGCAAAGACCTTTGGTTAGCGTCAAAGACCACTTTATTTCGGTCACGTACCTTCGTTAATGAAAATAATAAGTCCGTCATACAATAAGGGGCAATGTGCCTTTTTGCTAATAAAGTTAGTGGTACTATATTATTATCTCTTGTATGGCCTTCTGTCAGTGGCGTAGCGTAGTGGGGGCGGGCGTAGTAGAAACGGCAAAATTTCACAATAAATAATGATGTTCTTGTACAAAAAAACATCGTGAGGAAACCGACATGTCCTAGAACCAAAAATTCGAAGACATGTGACATCCACCAACCCGCACTGGGCCCGCATGGTAGATTATGGTCTATTCCCTCTCTCACAGAGAGGAGGCCTGTGTCCCAGCAATGGGTAAATTAATAGGCTGATGATGTGATGTGTTTTTGTACGTTTTTTTTTAGAAATATTTATAAATGTAACTAATACGTTCACAAAAGAGATTAAATGCTTGTAAATTCACTTAAAGAAAAGTGTTCAATGTTGTAATGTTAATAATTGCTATATATTTTACCTAAAAAAACATGGCACCAAAGCTTTATATAGTTTTAGCCGCCCGGGGCGGGTGGCGCCCACGCTACGCCACTGCCTTTTGTACTTATCTTTGAGGTAAAGGAGGGAGAACTTCTTGCTGAACAACACACTTTGTTTCCGCTAATTCATTTCGACGAGACGTGAATTGTGTAGATGTCAGAGTTCAATAAGACGGGCGTGCAAGCAATTTACGCTCGCCATCTGAAATACAATGCTTCAAACTGTAGTATATTTCTGCTTCTTTGTATGTATGTCAATGTATTGAATTTTGTTGCTTCATTTTAATCTGTATCGGCTTGTTTTTCTTATCTTGAGACATTATCAACCTGCTGACTGGCGAACCTTTTAGCGGTGACATGAGTATCGCAGAATTCTTGGAGTCAGCATGATATACCATGTTTGGAATACAGTGCGGTCCAAATCACAAATTGCCAATGTCACCCAAAATTCAGCCAAGCCTTAAATGGGACTCAACTGGCCAAATTTGCCACACGACGAACGCGGTACGAATCAAGGGCTAAATCTACTACAGAGTTACCTACTTCCCAGAAAATGTCCGGCGATATCGTAGCAGAATATACAAATGTAGATCGTAGGACGATCTCGACACCTTTTAACAAGACTGGTCCACACTAGCTTAAAACCGAGACCAATAGAAATAAGAAAATATAAGATAAAATAACAAAATTATTTAATATTATTATTACAAATATTAAATGCGAGCTGGCTGACCGAAACACGAATTTTTTCTTGTTTATGACTTTTTTGTTTCCCGTTTTTTTTTTTTCTTTTTATTTATAACTTTTTAGTTATTTTTTTTATTAGTGTTAGGTACATTTAAACATATAAGTATAATATATTTTTGAAATCACCTCTTAAAATCCTTTATTTTGATACCTCGACCCATGGGTTTTTTTCAAAAATTATTGGGCCCCCAGTATAAGGTACCCAAATGCCGCCATTTTTCTATTTTTTTATTTTTAATGTAGCCACTGTGATACTCGCAAGGTTAAAGGTCAACCCACACATATTAGGCATTGAAGCTTCGTCACTGGCCCGTGCACGGACGTGTGTGAACGAGTTCACATAAAATGTACACACCGATATTTTTTGAGCCCCTGACGGGGCATGGTCCGTTCACTTCCCTGGCACAGCCCTTATATGTGTGGATAGACCTTTAGGCGAATCGATTGACGTAAGAATAATCAAAACCAGCCGACGCGTTTGGTCTCTAGAACGCCACATAGGGACATCCTCCTTTGGCAGTCGGATAAAAAGAATAGTAATCTTGCCCTGCAGTGATTGCCCCACAGGTTAAAAATAAAATATTTATTAAGCTTAACTTTTTTGTGTAGGCTCTACACCAAAAAGTGCAATTAAATCAGCAATGGCGTTAGTAGAAATGGCAAAATGTAAGGATTTGAATACATGACATTTCAATAGCACATGACACTGCCATAAAATTTTGACATTTTCCGATCGGTATCGACCGTCCAGAGCTTCAAAATCTTGTTTCCATTACGGTTTTGATAGATATACTCAAAGACTTTTCACTGCGAATATACCACACTTCCATAAAACAACTAACATAACCACTTTGAAGCAACAAATTAAATTAACTATGAAGGTGGAATGTTAAGGAAATTACACGTTCCTTTTGTGGAGTTCCCGTTTATTCATTTTGAGCTCAGTTAACGATCACGTCGAGGTAAAGTATGCAACAAAGGAACAGTGTGCTTTAAAGGAAGACTATCTCCTTCAGTTAAAATTATTATAGTTTGCAAGAAATTGGAAAGCCTCCCAAGGCTGATGGCATGAGACTCTAGACAGAGACAATCTCCAAATAAAAACAATCAAAAATCAACAATCTCTATCGGCCGTGTGTCGCTGCGGGGTGCCTACTGAAAACTAGCGCTGGGTGTCTGATGCCCATCAAATGCTGAGTTGGTAACCTTTTCGGTATGGGCACGTTCAGCGAAATTTGTGTTTGCCTTTTTGTCTTTTTTCCATGTTTGTTGCTGTTGTGTTGTGCCTGTGTCGAATAAATATATTTCTATTCTATTCTGTTCTGTTCTGTTCTATTCTGTTCTATTCTGTTCTATTCTGTTCTATTCTGTTCTATTCTATTCTATTCTGTTCTGTTCTGTTCTGTTCTGTTCTGTTCTGTTCTGTTCTGTTCTGTTCTGTTCTGTTCTGTTCTGTTCTGTTCTGTTCTGTTCTGTTCTATTCTATTCTATTCTATTCAATTCTATTCTATTCTATTCTTTAATTTATCCCTGATATTGATAGTTGAAAAGCCTTAATGTAAAAGATTTTCGTGACATTTCTACAGTGCATGACAATCTAATACTTTTTGGACTTTATGACAATCGATAACGCTGATATAATGTTACTTTGTGTTGAGTGTCTGTTGAAGGCCGCCCGCAGAAATTTGCTGGATGCGAGAAGCACAGGACCGGTCTATAAAATTACGTCAAAATATCCGGGTGTAGCTGAATACTAATATTAGTACATGGAATGATTGCCTATCTGATTTTCACAACGCTTATTAGGTAGACAACAAGATATCTCATACCTGTGAAATTTAATTATTTTTCTATACTTTATCTATACTAATATTATAAAGAGGTAAAGTTTGTGAGGTTGCTGAACGTAATCTCTGGACCTACCGAACCGATTAAGATGAAATTTGGCAAAGAGATATATTGAGACCCTGGGATAGTTTGTATTCCCTAAGGGTGATAAAACACTTTTTACGCGGACGAATCCGCGGGCATAAGCTAGTATCAAATAACTACCTCAGTAATTATCCGTGGTGCTAGGCAACTGGGCTTATTGTAAACGACCCTTTGTGCGTATTGGCTTTCTTTGTTCTGTATCCTGCTTGATATGGAGGGAAGTGGAAATTTTTACTTTAGCCTACTCCTCCATTATTCTTTGCTGATTAATTTCGTTGCGGGATCCAAGACAGTTACATTCATTCTCCTTAACTCGTCGAGCTTCATTGCTCCGACGCTTTTCTGGTGTCGTCACTGGTGATTTTGGCTTTCAGGAGTTGCAGTGGTTTGGGAACAGTGCGGTGGGATTGTACTAAAAAAAAAACTACCTCAGTCTACTCTTTCGAAGAACGAATATCATGTTAATTTTGACAGATTTTTGTTATTGGGTGGGTATAATTTTACTAAACCCATTTTAGTTGATAAGTATTTTCTCTCAGATAGGTGTTTCTATAATTATGTCATCATCTTCCTGCCCATATCCCATGTTACTTGGGGTCGGCGTAACACGTTTTCTTCTTCCAAACATTCCTGTCCCCCGTCACGCTATCACTGACTCCCTTTTCTTTCATATCACTCCTCAAACAGTCCATCCATCATTTCTTTGGCACTCTTCTTCCTCTCCATCCACCCACATTTAAAATTATTTTCTAGGTTACTACCGAAAAGTTTAGTGTATATGTTTCCCTAATTATGTTTTAGAAGATTGTTTTATGGTAATATTTATTTCTGTTTTATTATAATTACTACTAACCACACGCATGTCAGAAAATATAATTAATGTACCTACATTTTGCAAACGTTAATTAAACGACCTAGTTTATAATAAAACTTATTTTGTTGGACTCCAAAATAGACAGAAAAGTATTTGTTAAATACAAAGCTACTCTCATCATTTTCCTGTTCTTTTTCAATGTTACTTAAGGTCGACGCGACACCTTTTCTTCTTCCATACTCTCCTATCCAGTTAAAGCTCTTCCTTTCATATTCAGTCCATTCTTCTCTGGAATGCGCTACCTCTCGACATCAGGATGGCCACCAGTCAATATGCATTTAAGACGACGACTAACGCCAACGACCTTGAGGGAACAAAACGCGCACTCGTTTCGCACCCACGCGACCCGAAATTTAGTAGTTTTTTGTACTTTCCTTATTATTCTTTGACTTTAAAAAAAAAGCTTCAGATCAAAATGTAGATAATTAAATTGTCTTTGATATGGTGTCAATTTCATTAAAATACGCCCAGCGGTTTTGGTGTGATTGTCGTGTTTTTGTCCGTTTTAGACATAACTTTACAAATTAATTACACTATGTTATACGAATAAAACTCAAAATTTGCTCAGATGAAATTATTAAGAAAATGGTCTTATATAACATATATTTTTTCCAATAAATTACGACTAGCCGTTTAGACGTGATTCTCATTTTAAAATCAGCTACTCGAGGGAATCGGCGCCTTAAGCTGAAGTTACGGCACTACTTTCTACACCTATAGCAGAGTCGTCTCAATCACCTTTCTATTACTTGTTATATGTATATGTCGGGTTTAGTAAATAGTACGGACGTTAAAACAAATCGCAAGCACGCCATCTGGCGGCAAAGCAAGAACAACTACGAGTTGGCGCGCTTCCTCTAACCACTTGCGTGGTGGGGATAGTAGAATATGGCAGTTGAGTACTGACAGCCTTAGAGCTAGCACGTCGTAGAATCAGTGTCGATCCGTTATATTAGTAAGCAAGATTGTAACTGTGAATATTTGAATAAACCCAGTGTATCGAATAATTTATGTGATTTCATTTGCACGATTGTACCCACCGACCTGCCCACACACGATGTCTTAACCTAAGGGAATACATCCTGATTTCCCGATGGTTTGCATCTATCGGCCAGCTTTGATGCGACATCAGAATTGGGATTCGGTCGTGCTAATGAGATCACACGTAAAAACAATGCTAGTGAAAATTGTGGTTACATTCTTGCAAAAAAATCGCGGTGTCAGTTGAGACTACCCTCAGTCTTAAATAATGAAAAACTAGTCGGAAACGGAGCAGCAAGGATGCTAGCAGCAACAAAGGAGCTGGACAGGACAAGGAGGAGCGTCTGCACGTGTGGAAAGATCCATTCGCTCTGATCTTTGTGCCAATCTGGTGAGTCGTTTTCATTTTGTTATGACTATGGAAAAGTGTGTTCATTATTCAAAATTCTGGTTTTGTGTACTGTATGGTGGTCAGTGGTTCGCCGGGGTAGCCCGTGTCAGGTCATAGTTTCATGCCAGTTATTGATGGTCAAGTTTTGGTTTTGTTGAGGGGTTATTATTCTACTATCACGGGCAATAGCCCTTGACTGGCCTTGGCTGGCTATCATTGTTTGGAAGTTAGAACGATATGGTGACAGTGACGTACCTACCTTACACTTCAGTCTGGAAATTATGAAAATTCCAAATGAAATATTTTGATTAGTTTTGTAGCGTGATAGTTTTATGTAGTGAGAATTAACTAAGTTTGAGAAGAAGCATAGTATTCTTCTTTTGTAGTTGGTGGGCCAAATTTTCTAAAAATTGGTAAACCCTACCAGGCTTCGTTAATTGCGATTTAAAACGCTATGGCATTAATTGGATTCTCTAAAGCCCATACACCTACCTGGGCACTTGGGAAACTGTGATGTGTGGTTCATGTTTTGGACAGGAACTCTGCAATCACATTCTGTGTCCATAATAACCTATTTTGCCATGCTGGTTTAGGTTACTACTACTACTAGAAACTCGTGGCTAAATAATAACAGCCGCACTGGTCGATCATCAAGGTTAAGCAACGCTTGACGAGGTCGGTCCGTGGATGGGTGACCATTTCAACATACCGGGTTTCCGCCGTGCCTCTGAAAGCACGTTAAGCCTTTGGTCCCGGCTGTCGTTTGAGGAT
Organism: Orthosia gothica; assembly: GCA_949775005.1. Classification (NCBI taxonomy): domain Eukaryota; kingdom Metazoa; phylum Arthropoda; class Insecta; order Lepidoptera; family Noctuidae; genus Orthosia; species Orthosia gothica. The sequence continues at coordinate 30,258,163 of OX459042.1, read as the reverse complement.
CTTTAAAGTCGTTGCGGGTGGTCAGAAGCTTGAGATCTGACACCTGTCTTGCCAGGGGGTACCGTGTTACCCAAGTACTGGTTTGTGGAGATCAGATAGGCAGTCGCTCCATGTAAAATACTGGTACTCAGCTGAATCCGGTAGGACTGGAAGTCGACCCCAATGTAGTTGGGAAAAGGCTAAGCAGATTGATTGTTTTAGGTTAAATTCCTATTCCAATTAGGTTAGATAACTGTGTGAACAAGTACTGTCGTAGTGTTTTTCATGTTTCAGATACCATACTGTGTCGCAGTGGAGTCTCTGCTGCAGGCTTGCGGCTAGCGGTTCAGATGGTGTATGCGAAGGCTGACGTGCCACCATCTGAGAGGTTAAGAAGAACGGCAGGCAAGTAGTTCGCAGTTCGTTGCCGAACTTTACGAGCGCGCGCAAGTTCGGAATAGAATACTCGGTGAGTCGCTTCCATTTTATTTCGATAGTGAAGTCGAAGGTTCTCTAGTAAAGAGATGCTATTTCGAGTTCTAAGAGTGTTCATGTTTGATCACTGCATTGGTAGTGGTTATACCTAGCACTATCACTAGGTAATTTAGACACACTTACTAAAAGGCAAGTAGTTGGTGAGTTTCCTATTGGCAGTATAGTTTCAACATTTGGTTCAGTACGAACTTTAGGATAAGATATCCCATAAGAAGGAGATGAAATATCCTAAATGACTGAATAGTTAGTAGTTTTCAGTGGCAAAGCGAGTTAGTGATGTCGTTGGGCTATCGCAATTGTATCGAGTTAGAAACGGTACTGGTCATTTGCGTGTATTCAGATCAGATCTTATGTTGCGTAACGACGACGCTTTCTTTCAAAGTAATTTTATGATAGTAGTGGATCTCGCGATCGTTTTCCTAACATAAAAACTGAGTTAGTGAGCGATAGTAAAGAGTTACTGTTGATAATCTTATTTTAATGATATTGATCACGAGTTAATTCGTGAAGCTCCTTAATATTATCAGGGTTAGTTATTTCCCTTTTATAAGCCGTCAGTATTTTCCAAAATCTTTGAGTAAAAAGCGCGAATCTTGTGAGAAGGTTCCCCGATCACCAAGTTCTTTGAGAATTGAATAGAATTGTACGTCATAGTTGATGACAGTGTAACATGTCTGCTCGTAAGACCAATTCTGGACCGCACCTCATGCGTTGTGGCGATGGGTTTTTGAAGAGGTTTCATGAGTTGGGTATGCATTACCTTTGAATTAATTATAAGAAACCGTAACAGCATTGTTACTATTACTTTGTTTAGTTTTGAACTTGTTGATCGTCTTTTTCTGATTAATAGTGTTCTGTGGGAAAGTCTAGAAGGGAAAACTAGATAGGCCCTGTTTTAAGTCCGCGATAGGTGATTAAGACAAGACAGTGATCATTATACACCGAAAGCTTTAAATGGGTACGCTTAAAACCTACAAGTACGCACACTGTAGGTTAAGGAAGATGCCAGCGGGTCATGTACCAGTCGATGTTGATGTTAAAAGGATTTTAATGATGATGAGCAAGCTTAAAATGTCGAGTAATTGAGTCTATCAGCCGTATTATGTTTGACCGTACCAGTGGATTCTGGCGGAGGTCGGGGTCTTGAGAGACCGTTATGTGAGAGCAATATAATTGCTGTTCGGCTACAGAGCCGTGGCGTTAGAGGTTTTACTCGAGGGTTTCTGTAAGCTTGGCAGTTTTTGCTGCAGAAGAAGTTTTAAAGTTTGATTTGAGCGACTGGTGGTACATGGCCCAGGGTGATGATTTAGTTAAAGATCAGAGTTCTAAAATTTTCCTATTTTCACGAACCCAATGATCTAGTTTGGTCAGGAGTAGCCGAGCGTTGTGTTGGCCTGTGTGGCAACTGTTGGCCATTATGGCAACTCTTGGCCTGTGTGGCAACTAAAGGCCAGTGTGCCAACTGGAGGCCTTTATGGCAACTGCAGGCCAGTGTGGCAAATGGAGGTCTTTGTACCAACTGTGGGCCTGTAGGGTACCTGTAAGTCGGTGTAAAAAACACGTTTGTGTAAGGAACCTTAGAGGACTCCTGTTGAGTTAAGAGGTTAAAATAAAGTAAACTCGCATAGTCACGCGAGAGGTGAGGTCACCATGTTAATTTTGATGACGTTCGAATCGTCAAGCCTTCATTACGAAAATTGAAATAATTTTGGTTTTCTAATTTTGATTACTATGCGTAGATTGTGTTAGTAAGAAACACAAAGCTCAAGTACCAATTGAGATTGAAAGTGAAGTTGATGCTGAATTAACGTAACATAGGACAGACTGAGTGTCTGTGTGAACAGGTTTTTAGTTCAGAGAGTCCAGTTGACTTGACATCGTAGGGCAATTGTGATTGCTAAGAGAGCTATGTGATAGCTGAGAGAGCTATGTGATGGCTAAAGATCGTGAATAAGATACCTGGTGTCTTGTTTCTTTTGTTTCATTAAATTTGACATTAATGACTATCAGTGGTACTTGGACTTTGTAATCACGAAGATTAGGTGCTATCAGGTACCGGATCGATGATTAAGTTGCTATTTTCTTTAAATTGGAAATAGAATTACTCGTTCCTTGCAATAGTGAACAGAGAGATTTAAATGATCATGTTTGATTGTTTCGAAATGTTTCCTCACTCTAGAGTATGAGTCAGGATTGGACGAGTGAATACTGTTTGGAAATTTTGTGTTTCAGAAAAACATCCCTTGTATGATGGGAGACTGGCGGGTCGGAGTAGACTAAGAGGACGTGTGGCGCAACACGACATGAGATGGCAGTGAGCAAGGACAAGAAGATGATGCCTGCGGGTGATAGATTTGGGGATCTGTCACCTGAGAGAGGCCCGAGAAGGCGACGTGTTGTGTTCCACGCTCGCCTCTCAAGAGAAATTACGGCCTAGAGAACACCATGTGGTTTTAGTCAGTAGGAGTCTGACAGACCCCTCAGCTTTCCCCAAGAGCTGAGGACATTCATGTGAATTTCCACATGATTCGATACACTGTTAACCCTGACAAAGAGGAACAGACGAGGACGCCTGTCTCGCAGGATGGCCGTGTCGGGTTTAGTCAATAGTACGGACGTTAAAACAAATCGCAAGCACGCCATCTGGCGGCAAAGCAAGAACAACTACGAATTGGCGCGCTTCCTCTAACCACTTGCGTGGAGGGGATAGTAGAATATGGCAGTTGAGTACTGACAGCCTTAGAGCTAGCACGTCGTAGAATCAGTGTCGATCCGTAATATTAGTAAGCAAGATTGTAACTGTGAATATTTGAATAAACCCAGTGTATCGAATAATTTATGTGATTTCATTTGCACGATTGTACCCACCGACCTGCCCACACACGATGTCTTAACCTAAGGGAATACATCCTGATTTCCCGATGGTTTGCATCTATCGGCCAGCCTTGATGCGACATATATATATATGTATTTATTATAGAAAATGTATATTTATTTTAAGTATATATATATTTGGTCTACAATTTTTCCTTTAATTATTATTTCTATTTTTTATGCACCTGACATGTTATCTCTCCACCACCCTTGGTTGACTGGTAGAGAATGCCTCAGGCATTAAGTCCGCCTATGTACATGTATTTTGCATGAAGTTTTAATAAATAAATAATAAAAGCCTCTGTAAGCAAGATGTACAGGACCGATCGATGTGACGATACTTGGAAGAGACCTATGTCCAGCAGTGGACGTTTTTTGGCTGAAATAATGATAATATTCTCCTATCAACCGTCACGATATCATTCACTTGCTTTTATTTCATTTAATTCCTCATACCATCCATTCGTTCGGCCTGCCTCTCCTTATCGATTCATAATTATTACCCGGCTGCAAGAAAAGAGTTATGTTTTTCGCACGTATCTTGTATGTTTGTAATATTCTTATCACTTCATATCTTTCAAACTGCTAGACGTCTTAATTATGAAAATCCATCGTTAGATAGGTCTTGATAGCCCAAGTGTTCTTAGATAAGTGACATAAAAAAGAAATATGGCGGCTTTTGGGCGCCATAATTGTGAGGGTTTAATAGTATATTATGCAACTAGTGAATAAAAGACGGATTTAAAGCGAGGGCCATAGATGAATCGCGAGCAAGTGAAGGATTCTAACGACTGAATCACGACCGTAGGGAGTGATTCATGATGATTGAATCACGAGCATAGCGAGTGATTCAAGTGTTAGAATCATGAGCGACGCGAGTGATTCATGGCCCTCGATATAAATCCGTTTTATTCAAGAGTTGCATACTATATTTTATACCATGACATCGAGAAAAAGCAAGATCTAAGCGAGAAGCTCAAGGAATATTACGAGTAATAAATAAATGGTTTATTACCTTCAAAATTTACAAAAAATGTGAAAACCTGACCCCTGAGCTAGGTGCTGTTACCTGTGTTTCAGGGGCCAGTGACCACCTCCGTTACTTTAAATAATTTTAGTTAATTAAACACCATTGCAATTAATATTAGAATTACAATCCAAATAAGTATTCAATAAATATCCTAGACTAAAATCACTGTTTTCAGTGAATAAAATAAGCTTTTTAGAGGGGGAATGGTATAAAAATGTTTTTTCTTCCAAACCCATCAAATGGGATATCAAAATGAAGGGTTTTTAGAGGTGATTATAAAATTATACATCACTTACATGTTTAAAGACCTTCGAAAACAAATTATTACAAAAAAAATGTCATTAAATAAGTTATAAAATCAAAAAACCCGGCTGTTTAAGCGAACTAAAGAGATGTAAGCAAGGTGAAAATCATGCTGTGCAGTTGGAAGATATTTAGTTTTGGTCAGACAGCTAGCGCATACGTATACTCCGACTACACAGCATGCTTTTCATCTTGTTTACGTCTTTTTAGTTCGCTTACGCAGTAGGGTTTTTTGAATATATTAACTGTTTTTTAAATTTATATATTAATAAAACAGACGCTCAAAGACAGCAGTTCTATATGAAAAATAAACCATCCTATATTTTAAACCGGCCATTTTCCTGAAAATTCTCTAAAATCCTATCCGATCTAGCCCACAGCATCCATTGTCCTCGCGGTCAAAGAATGACATCGCTTTGTTTTCCACCAACAATAAAGCACCCACGGGGTCTCTCGCGTCACCAAACATTACTCTCTTTTTTGTCCGCACAAAGTTCTGTGTTAACCACAGGGATATTTGTGATGCACTGTGGCTCTGTGGTCGGTGTTTGTGGGTGGCTGTATTTAGTTTGACTCTGTATTGATGAAGGTTTTGGGCTTTTTGTTAAATTATTTTCAAGGGATCAACAGTTTTAACAGTAAATATTCGAGCGTAAATATGACATAAAGTGCATTAAAAACGATGAAGGAAAACATCATGAGAAAACCAGCTGTTTTTTTTAATTATTTTTATTATTCGTAAATATAATCTTGAGTACAATTTTACATTTATTTTTGTAACATTAAACCTTTTATTAGATCAAGCGTCCGTTTCGCCGAAAAGCCACTGCAACGAAAGTCCCATCCATCGAATGTCTATTGTTTCGACGTGCAATAAAGTCGAAAGCTATTCAACCCAAAATATTCAAGAAGACCAAAAGAACGAATATAAAATGGGATAAAAAACGGTGTTGTAAAAATGCACGTCACGATACCGCAACGTTACCCGTTGTCGTGCTTTGTAAAAATCTGGAACAGTTTTACAGCATTTCTGACAGAATTAAACAACGTTTAGTTTCGTTTCTTGTAGTTTCTGACAGTTTCAGCATTTCCGACATCTATTTTGTACAACTAATCGCAAAGACAATTAAACATCAACTCATCGAGCGCATCGCCACTGACCGCTTCCGACGACGTCAGACGCGTCGTTCCGCGGCGACGTTGTCACGTCTATGCACCGCGTCGCGACTCCACACCGTTCCACGTTGACGACGTCGTGACATGGTGATGTGGACAAGCCCTACTTATATATGCTATACTATGATGAAATAACTATCAGGTAGATAATTATGTGAGACAGCAATAGGTACTCCTACTATCATACTATTGCTCTACTAAATATTAATTTTTCCTGACCTGTACTATTATGTCGGTAACTAACGAATACTGTGGCTACATTGTATAATGGTTCTCTCTTCGCAAAAATACGCTATTCGATATTTATAGAGATAATGATGTATCCTCCTTTGCCAAGGTACAGGTTTGTAGTATAAGTTGCAGTGCATTGAAATGGTTTCATGTAGAACATTTTATTGTTCCATCCATACTAATACTCTATACTTACTAATATTATAAATGTGATAGTAACTCTATCTGTCTGTCTATCTGTTACCGTTTCACCCTTAAACCGCTGAGCCGATTAAGAAGAAATTTGGTATGAAGATAGTTTGAAATCCTGGAAAGGATATAGGGTATTTTTTTTCATATAACACGAAGTGGGAGAAATGGGGAGGGGGGTTAGTTTTTTTTTTGGAGACATTCCCACCGCACTATTCCCAAACCACTCCCAACTGGTGACCACGGGAAATGAAGGGAATGAAGCTCTACGAAGTCCCGGAGAATGAATTTAACTGTCTTGGATCCCGCAACGAAATTAATCGGTAAAAAATAATGGAGGAGTAAGAAAAAATCCAAATTTCCACTTCCCTCCATATCAAGCAGGAGACAGAACAAACAAGACCAATAGACACAAGGGGTCGTTTACAACTGGGATAAGCCCAGTTACCTAGCACCACGGATACAAATTAATATTAATGGGTCCTAACATTGTGAGATATTTGATTATAATAATAGGTATGGCAAAAACGCTTGAACGCACGGAAATTTGTTCTAGTTTCCACAAGGTCCGTATAGTAAACAGCTCCTGATACAGTCTGTACATTATTCAACATAGTATTGCGTTCATTTTGCCAAAGAATACACTCCCTTAAGATATGATGTGCAGATTGTACATATTCGCAGATCTAGAACACTGACATAAACGCAAAGCAACAAGCTTGAAGGAAAATAATTTACTTTTAAAGTTACCATGCCCTGTGAGAAATTGGGCAACACAGTGATCCACCTCCAGCCACGTCCTGGCCAGCCACACGCGAACGGATGGAAAGAATTGGTGGAGGTGTCGGCCCTTGATGGAATTATCACACCTACGTTGCCATTCGGATAAAAGTTCCTCCCAGACGTCAATATCTGGTTTAAATAATCTAGAGATTTTCTAACGGTCACTCCGCGTTAAAAAATCCGCGTCCTTGGTCTCTTGCGGAATAGTACATTGCAGCACGTCGCTGCACTTCAAGGTCGACCGGAAATACGCCAGCAAGTACCGATAAGGCCTCAGTACTAACCGTCCTGTATGGATGTCTTATTATGGCTTAAACCGCTGAAAGAAAAAAGCCGGTGTCGAAAAATGATATAAACAAGAGCTACTAAAGACACTGACTTCCAAAACGAAAGATTTTTAGTAAAAAGTAAAAAAAAAACTCAGCCAAGATAACATCCCTCAAATCCAAATCTCCAACGATACAATCTTAACACAGCCACAAGAAGACAGCTACAATGTTTCTCAAGTAAAACACGTTCATTTTCACACCATTGCAGCTATACAATGTAACATTATGAAATTGACGCTTAAAAAGGTGATTGTGTTCTGCATTGCAGGAAATAATACTGAACAATGTCGCCCGTTCTTCTTTCAAGCATTTCTTACAAATTGCCGGTAAGGAATTTTAACTCATTCCTTTCAGCTTTTGTTTTTTTTTCTTAAAGTGCAAATTGTGCAAATTTTTGTGTTGAAGTAAAGACGGTTTTATTATGCTGTGTTTATTTAAAGTAAAAAGTTCAGTAGTATGTTTTTTAAACATCTAATAAATCAATAGTTTGTCTCAAATGCCTAAATAGTAGATTGTTTATCTAGGGAGAAAACAACTATTTTAAACGCGAGAGTGTTTTTTTTATCCAGAGCGGAGCGAAGGGTTTTAAAGTAGAATCCTTAGCACAGCGAGGCGAATGTGCCCGTGCAGTCCAAAATAGAATTACAATCGCTCATTAGCCATTCACCTCACCCATTCTTCGTAATCGATTTTAGCGATGTTATCCTAATTTGAACCGCATGGTTTGTGATTAATCTATTTGTTGATTGGAACATTTACTAACAATATCCACATTCCAAATTCCAAATTCAAATCACTTTTAGTCCCTAGGGATTAATGAGCTATTTTAGTCCCTGTTTATAAAAAAAATCTTTTCTTTTTGAATAGGTGTAATAAAAAAACAATTTTAATCAGAAACAAAAAAAATAGGACTAGTAAAAACACAATTAAAGTAAAGGCGTTTAATTTGTCTCGGAAAATAAATAAATGTCGAGTGTGGTAGAGCCAAGAACCAAAAATCATAAGAAATATTAAGAAACCCAAAAACGCGCACGGCCCTTTCGCAGATACGAGATCTAAGCCCCAGTAGTAGGAACATAAAAACTTGTTATGAGTTGGTGAAAAAATCATCAAAACCAACTTCAAAAAGGCTCTACAAAACATTTGGACTTGTTTATCGACTGTTAAAAATATTTTATTTTTGTAAAATATGACTGGCACAAAACAAATTCGCTTACTCTTTCTGATACTCGCGTCGCACGGAATACCTGTGTGGATGACGTGCGTCTGCATTACTATGGACTGCATAACTAGCTATGGACCAAGCAAAAAAAGGTGAAGGAAAACATCTTAAGAAAACCAGTACGTCCGAACCAAAAACGAAGACATCACATCACACTCACTTATCCACAGAGAGGGGGATTGAATCACAACAGTAGCAACATATACCTATGTGGGTTGAAAAAACAAAATTCGTTCTCAATATAACAATATCTTTAAAACATTTGAAAATATTTCAAAAATAGAACAGAAAAATATGACTGGCACAAAACAAACGCGTTCAATCTATCCGATAGTCGCGTCGGGCGGAATCCCGAGGTGTGGATGACGTGTGACCGCATATTATTGAGTGTGGGTGAAAACTGTGCGTTGCTTGGATTGTTTAGACGCTTCGGATTTTTGCTGTTAAATTCCACTGGGTAGGTTTATAGGGATCGTTTGTGACAGAATTTTTAGTGATTAAACCATTGTAAGGAATTAGAAGCTCTATCTTGAAAAGGGGGGAAGTAGAAACGATTGTTTGTTATGAATGTGTTCTTTTCTAATTTTTTTTTATGGCCATGTACGTACGTTGAATAATTGATTCGACATCATAAGAATAAAGTTGACTTTAGAAAACAGGGTTGCTTGGATTCATATCAAGTATTTTGTAATAATGTGTAGCCCAAATTCCCATTAGTTGTCGAGGACAAGTAGACTCTGACATTGCAAAAGTCATAATCTGAAGATTTTCTATTTTGTTCATGTTAACTAGGTAAATGTAAAAAATCTACTGTTGTTCTTGATATTTATTTAATACTTTAAGCACATAAACGTACAGAGGTGGACTTAATGCCTTAGGCATTTTCTACCAGTCAATCTACTAATGGTTTGTATGTCGTTTTGTGGCAATTAAATACTTTTTCTTTCATTCATTCTTAACTTTGGCTTAGGAAAACGATATTAAAGTCTATCATGAAGGAGAGGTCAAAGGGTTGAATGCATTCCAGTACAACGAACCTTTTATAATTTCACATAAGTTATATCTACGTACTGAATAAACTGAATTGCCTCATTTAACAAAAACCGAAAAACGTGAATAAATTAAATAAAACAAATGAACGAATGCCAATCGGCGTTTCGCGGTTATCACGGTAAATGTGGGAGGCGAGCATGCAACCGCGGGTTCCGCAGCAAATTAACATAAAAATCACACGGTAAATGCTGATTTAAATGAAAGAATGGAAGCCTGCTCGACTGGAAATGATGTGCATTTTTTTTGTGTGTTAAATTTACGCGTGTTGGCAATGTTTTTCCTCTGTTCTCGGAAAGGACTTTAATGTTTTGTCGAAGTTTTCAGCTATAAATATACGGCGTTTACCAATACTTTATTATAGGGAAATTGTTTTATACAAAAGTGATGAGTATCGATCGTCACAACTTTAAATAAATCTGATGGTTTCTTTGTGCTGTTTTCTGCGCTGAAGATACAAGTTTTCAAAATTAGCTTAGACTGAATGTATAAACACTTCAAAACTTCAATGTACCGGTAGTCGATTTGGCACCGTTGGAGAGACTGCAGTACAGCCCAAGTCTTGATCGAATCGAAGGCTTTCTTGTAGTCCACAAACGCTAAGCGGAGAGGCAGGTTGTACTCTTCGGTATTCTGTATAACCTGCCGCAGCGTATGTATGTGGTCTACGGTGCTACAGCCTTTTCGGAATCCGGCTTTTCGGGAGGCTGGAAATCTTTAAACCTGCGCGCGAGACGATTCGTGATGACTCTTGAAAACAACTTGTAGACATGGCTAAGATGTGAGATGGGCCTATAGTTCTGGTATAGACTATAGGTTGTACTCTTCGGTCTTCTGTGTAACCTGTCTCAGCGTGTATTGAGAATGTTTTTAACGGATATTTGGAAATGGTATAACATCGGTCCGGTCTGTCATTTGAAGATCTTTGACAGACGTAGCAGATATTGTGAGCCCAAAATATGACACCAGTCTTGCCAAGGAGGATCGTATTATATTCCAGTTACTAATTTATGGAGATCAGATAGGCAGGAGCTCCCTGTAAAATACTGGTATAATTCAGCTGCTGAAACTTAATTTCGGGTAGGCTTCCAGCCAAACCGCATTGGCTGGAAGCGGACCCGAAATTAAGTTTGAATCAGCTTTTTATGATAATCTTGGTCAGTACCTCCTTTTTCTAAACACCTTAGTTTCGCAAGCCTTGCAACTAATCCCTTATGTTAAAACCTTGTATAATCTATCCTCAGGGTACAGTTAAAGGCTGTAATACACTGTTAGCAACAACAAAAACATCGTGAAACAACATTAACATAGAAAGAGTGATTTTATAAACCGCGTGCGTGTTGTCTCAGCGAACACGAGGGAATATAGGGATGTCGCGCTGTTGTAGATAAGCAGGGAGTTATGTTTCGCTGGAGTGTACGTGGAACCTAAATATTTGAGGGATATTTTTAATGGAGTAAAGAATTACCACAACCTTACCTAATTTGTTTGACTAATGAAACAGAACGTTTTTTTATGGAATTTTGATATTCACAGCTTTTGAACATGTTTTTGTTGATATAGAATTATTATGTTGATTGTTTTCAGTTCCATTGGTATAATTTTTCTTAGTAGCTGGAATAATGACGAAAAAGGAAAGTATTAGAAAATTTTCGATTGATGAAAATATCATACATTTTCAGATAAATACAAAGCAATCTTGTTAGGTGCACTTGTGATGTCATGTCAAACGCCAGATATCATTATGCGCTAAGTATTCATTATCATCATCATATAAGCCGAAAGTCATCCACTGCTGGACATAGGCCTCCCCCAAGCGTCGCCATATTGACCGGTCCCGTGCGTCCCGCAATCAGCGTATCCCCGCAACCTTCAACAGGTCATCGGTCCACCTAGTGGGAGGCCTTCCAACGCAACGTCTTCCGGTTCGCGGTCGCCACTCTAGAACCTTTCTGGCCCATCGGCCATCCGTTCTGCAAGCAATGTGTCCAGCCCACTGCCACTTAAGTTTGGCAATTCTTCGAGCTATGTCGGTAACCCTGGTTCTCTCATCGTATCTGAAATTGATATTACAACCAATTTAAAACAGCAACTGGAAACGAAAATTTTCATTAAATTTATTGGCATCAAACCACATCATGTCTTCTGTACTGGTTGTTGGTCTCAAGCCCTAAATTAAATATCTTCCTGACATTATATTTTTAACAAAAAGCCCTAAAAATCCTTCCAACCTTTATTCCCTAACAGAATTCACAATCTCGCGCCATCCCTAAAAACCATATAGGTGACAATGATATCTATGTGTGTGTAAACCGTCTATTTTTACGCGTTCCTCCGTAATATTACGTAAGCGCGTCTTTATGGAAAACTAGCTCCGTGACCCTTTTTCTACCGTTTCTGCCATCAAATAGGACTCATACCATCCTCGTGATGTACACGGATTTGCGAACTGTTTTTCTTCCAATCTTTGTCTGGCAAATAAGCCTGATAGTTTGTATTTGATTGATAGACTGGTATATAGTTTCGCTATGGTAGAAGTAGTGGGGAAAAGGGGTGTTATGGGTTTTTGAATTAGGTGGTTATCGTTTTGTTTTGCTGTGTGTTATAGTCTGTGAATAAGTAGCCGTGTAATCTTGAGGATCGCAGAATGATGTAGAGTGTTGTGGTGTTCTTTGATTAGCTATACTACTATTTCCAAAAATATATGAGCTTGTATGAAACTTATAGGCCTTTATTTACAAAAATCTGTGAGTCGTTTAGCAACTATTTATCAGATTCTTTATTTAAATTGTCAAAGCATAGAAAATTTGAATATAGAATATGCTAAACTGTGTAGGGATTTATTTAAATAAGAATAAATGTCAAATATGTGGCTCAAATTAAAAAAGGGAACCTCATTAATTTTAATATTTTGTCAAATCTGAATTATGCTAGCTTTTGTAATTAGTTGAGCTTGTTTTGATTTTATTTATAACTTCAAAGAGACAGAGATGAATTATTTTTCTAGGTAAATCTAATTATAAACATAATAAACACAGCCTGACCTTAAAAATATATTTGAAACGCGTACCTGACTTCAAATTAATATTACCTAAAACACAATTGTGGTAGACCTAAGTCGCCCAAAGCCGAAATACACTAAATTTAAACAATTCACCTAAAATTTCAGTACACAAACAGCAATTACAATTACAGTCCAATTAATCCATTCACATTTTAATTAGGACCAAGCACTGAGTACTTATATTTCATTCAGTCGGTTTATTCTGACACCCCGACCGTTTTCAAATAAGCAAGTTGAGTATAAGTCAAACGATTTAGAAAGTAAATTGAGCTCTTAGAACCCCGAAGGGAATGTACGACTTCCAATTTTGTTGGATAATCACGGGCGTGTGGGGTTTGAAATTTTACGAAAGCTTTTATTGTTTCTTTCCCTGTTTATTATTTGGAATGTTCAATTATGTATTATTAGAATTCTGCTCTTCATTCCACGGTTTTCTTACACTCGCTGCCTGTAGCCTTTCTTTGTCTATCTCTTCCGAGTTCAGTTCATTCGTGTCTTTAATAAAAATAACTGTGTTCATTCATGCATGACTGTATTATAATTAATTAATCATTTAATAGTTTTTGCATAGTTCGGTATACTATTAGTTTCTAGTTTTGGTACCTACCTAAATTATACTTACTACTTTTTATGTATTTTTTAAAAACCTTGCCAATCACTAAGAATTTCTTCCTGTAACCCGCGACACACAGCGCAGCAACCGATCACTCAAACACTACGCCAACCATGATAGACAGTGACTGGCCCCAAGCATCCTAAGCTCTTGTTTTTAAGATCTAAGCTTCAATCTTTAAGCTTGGTTTTAACTCCAGACCAGAAACTACAAACCGAAACTTGGCACTGTTCAAAATGAAGCTAAACACCACTCTTTTTCCATCCTATCCTGAAAAATAAATAACAATTTCACAAAAGCGACGTCCATCTTCCCTACTCAAAGTATCATTATATTACGTCCGAAAAAACCTACTAAAATATACATCAGTGAGCTCTTTTATCTGTTTGTCAAAAAATGAGCAGCATTCGTTAAAAATACTCTTCAGAGTCCGTAATGACGTATTTCAACTACGCAGTACCGTGTCATAAAAGTCGGCGTAGTGTATTTCAAACTGTTTATAACCACACCCTTAGGTCCCTCGTTACCCCACTGTGCATTGAAATAGAGTTGTCGAGTATTATGAACAAAAAAGACTTTTGAAACGACGCCGTAAATATCAACAGATACCACACAGTGGTTTAGGTAAATTCGCCGGGACAAAATGCGACATGGAAGGGAGTTTCGAAAAATGTCGGCAGATAAATTAAAATTTTCGTGCGCTCTTCCTGTGGTGCTTGGTTGTTTTGTTTTTTGATGAAGTTGCTTATGTCATAGAGTGCAGTAAGATAAAACTTTGTGGGCTACGATGTATGTTTTTTTGCAGTTTTTGAGTCACAATTTTGTAAAGGACCTGAGGTGCCGAGGTTTTGCAAATATAAATGAGTATTCTGAAAAAGTTGTTCAAAATCATTTCCGTTTACTTCAAGTTGGGCTCTTAATGAGCCAACTGTTCAACATTAGTGTCCTTGGCAGCTCCACTAACTCAGAAAGGGACTCAACATTATTATACATGCGTAACAACTATCTAACAATGAAAGTTATGCAAGTTACTCATCCACACTTCCTAGCAACTAGAACCAAACCTAATTTCCAAGATAACTTTACGGTAATCTCATGTGTATTTAAAGCCAAACAAACAAAATGTACTTACATAGTTTCCTAACAGCCCTTAGAATAACACAGAACCATTAAGAAAACGTTGTTCTTGCTTACTGCACCCATTAGGCGTATAAAACTATCGTTAATCCCGCCCTTGACCAAAACAAAACCAATTATGCTTTCAATAAATCTCCGAACGTGTCCAATGGTCAACCCACGTAGTTAAGCTTTACAACTTCCTCCTTCTCAAATTGCACCTTAAAGAATAAACCACAAGATTGAAAATCCGTTATCATTAAAAATATTTTTATTTTTATTGTTCCTACAATTTTGACTACAAAAATTATGTTGCGCAAACACTGGGCGGAGGAATATCGTTTTTAATGGATTCTTTGAGTTTTTTGTTATTCTTCAGCCCAATTTTTTTCTGATAAGGTCGACGGTTCTTTGACGCTGTATAATATTTATTCTTGTTGCCGAGGGGAATCTGATGAAATGAAAATTGATAAACATTTCCTGGCTGGAACCCAAAGTTGATTGGTGATGTTTTAAATTAAAAGTTGGGTTTTCCGAATGTCAAGTCTTTGCCGCAATGACAGACTGATGTAGCAATATATTTTTAATGGCTTTTTGGACACACTGTCTGGTCGTTAGCGGCCACAATTTCATTTTCGTCCGTTAGTGGATGATTTCTTTCAAAGGCTGGCTGTAATTCAATATGAAAAACAAAGTTTCAAGTGGACTGAAGGTAAAGTTTGGCTAATAACGAAACTTAAACGATATTTTCTTGTAAATTCTGTTTTTTAATATTTTTTTCTTACATTTTCCGGCCCAAATCAGTCAAATCTTGTCAGCAAATGTCATTTCCTCATTCGTTTATTTCTTAAAAAGCAATCTGCATCAGATCAAAGAAATCGCACAAACAGATCCCGGAACCGTGTATTTGTTCCAAGATTAGGGGAAGGAGGGGGAGAACAAAAACAAAGAGTTGCTTATCTTCCCCAGTGAGTTGTAACCGACAACTAATGGAAATTGATTGTTATGGGCTCTGCTGCTATTGGCTACTATCTTACCAACGGTCAGTAGGAAGAGAATTTTGGTAGTTTGGTAATTAATTCAGTTATTATGATTAGCAATATTATGCTGCTTAAATAGATTGTTCTTTTTAGGAACAATCTATTTAAGCAGCGGATAAAGATGATGAAGATGGTTATTTTTGGAAGTATTGCATAGTTTTATTCAATAAAACTACGAATTCCTACAAAACTAATACTTAGCTTTTCATTTGATATTTCTCCAAAATGTTGCAAAATTGGTGATTCCAAAAGAAAATTCACTTCGTTGGGTAAGTAAAATACGTTTGATGTCTATAAACTGCGACTAAGGTTGACGCCACCCATAACTGGTAACAATAAACATATTTTTAAAAGAGAGCAATTGAAACTTTCCACAGAACTAAAAATACCTGCACTCACCCAAATATATGTGTAGCTTGCACGAGACAATATCAGACCCATTGTATCGGCGCCAATGAGTCCATTCGCAACTATTGACAGACCGAACAATCATCGCCCGTGTGACTATGTCAAAGGCATTGACAGCTTGATATCCAATAAATTGGAGTGCCTCCGACTGCCCCAGACCGCTGCCGAATACTCCCGAATTCTCCCGAATGATTCCGATCGCTTTGATGTGCGGACAGCTTCCCAACTGTCATTTTATTTGTCTCATGTACAACTTTGTTTGGAATCTAGTAGAAAATTGTGCGGACATGGGATGGCCATTTAAAATATTGAATGCGGTGGGGATTTCGGGGGAAAATTTAAACTGGAGTTTGTAGGTGATGTCGGTTTTGTCACTCGTTTATGTGGTTTTAGTATATTTTATTTTATTGCAATAATACAATTTATTTATTGGTTGGAATTTGTCGATATATAAGGGCCAGGTCCAAATTTTTGACGGATACAGACACTGTGGTTCCCAACTCATAAGTGACAAAATATTGCCAACTTTACACGCTTTAAAATAATTTTAGATATTTGCTAATAATAATTATCTTTATATATTGTAAATAGTCTCGTTCATTAAACAACCACACTTGAAGCTTAATTTCTTCAAATAAAATATAATAACAAATCGGTGCCTTTTTACGCTATGTAAAATACGCATTTCCTTGCTTAACTAACTAAGAATATTTCTGCCGCTATGTTATTTTGAATTTGTGTATTGTTGCAACTTGTAGGATATGTCGTGAATAATTTTCATTCCATTGTGCGATTTATTTTCATCATCATCATCATCATTTCAGCCGATTTCTGGAGGAGGTCTATGTCCAGCAGTGGACGTCTCCACTGCTGGACATAGGCCTCCCCCAGGCGTCGCCACATTGACCGATCCCGTGCGTCTCGCATCCAGCGCCATCCCGCAACCTTAACCAGGTCATCGGTCCACCTAATGGGAGGCCTTCCAACGTATCGTCTTCCAGTTCGCGGTCGCCACTCCAGAACTTTTCGGCCCCATCGGCCATCCGTTCTACGAGCAATGTACCCTGCCCACTGCCACTTAAGTTTGGCAATTCTTCGGGCTATGTCGGTAACTTTGCGGATATCATCATTTCTGACGTGATCACGCAAGGAAATTCCGAGCATAGCCCTCTCCATTACCCTTTGGGTGACTTTAAGCTTTCTGATAAGGCCCATTGTGAGCGACCACGTCTCGGTCCCATAGGTGATCACTGGCAACACACACTGGTCATAGACTTTTGTCTTGAGACACTGCGGTAAATTTGACGAGAAGATACCACGCAACTTCCCGAACGCCGCCCAGCCGAGTCGGATTCGACGGTTGACCTCTTTCTCGAAGTTGAGGTCCAACTGGACCGTTTGTCCCAAGTAAACATAATCGTCTACAACAATCGTCATTTCTAATCCAGTGTGACACATGTGATTTCCGTTGTGCAATTACGTCCAAAATTTGGCCATGACCCATAAGCAGAAACAATAAAGGAACACTTTATGCCAGCAACTGTATAATCTTATGACATAGAGTTCCTAATCAGCTTTCAATTCAATATAGCACTGGCCACTTACAAACAACCCCGAAATAACACACTTCTGTATCCAACCACTACATATTACGAAACAATTGCTGGCAAACGTACCGATCTGTGACCAAGGCTTGGTGTTTGAGATTAGCCTCTGTGACAAACGGTTATAACAAAGGAGGTTATGCGGCTGGACGTGTAAACCTTGCCTTAGTGGGCTTGCGTCTGAATCCGGCCTTAGCCTGAGGTCCAGGCTAAATTGAATTTACGGACGCCGGGCGTAATTAAGATATTGGATTAAGAGTAATATTAGAACGTGATCGTTTATGAAATATGAAATGGGTTATAGGAAGGGTATTATGCCGTTGTTCTCTTTATAATTGTTTCCTGTTGTGTGGCCGCTGATTGTAATCTACTTATGATGGCTTAGTAATTATTTTTGTTTTATAAGTGTTTATAAAGTATGAAGAGGAAAAGGAGACATTTGCTGTTATGGGACGCTGTAGATTAGAATATAATTGGTTTAGTTTGTTAATTACAGATTAGATTAGATAATTTTGTTATAGCTCTAAGATTCACTATGTAACTATGAGAAAATAAACTTTATTCTTCATCTTTGTTGAACCGAACCGTTGATTGAACCGATTTGATAGTTCAACTTAACAAATTTCTCAAACCAAATTAATAATTACGGGTACTTACTGCGCACTTGGCCTTTTTGAAGAACATTACCAAAAATGTCCTAGGATTCTGGACATGTGGCATTCAATGTAAACGAAAGCAATATTCGAAATGTGAAAAGTAAGTGATTTTACAATGCATGTCCTCGAAAAGAGCGGATTTCCAAGCAGCCAAACTGTGCGGAAAGTGTCACTTTTTTTAACTAGTGCTTTTTACTTTCCTGTACTTTTTTAATTTTTTACTCCAACGTCAGCCCGACGCATAGAGTTTTTATTATTTGAGAAAGATAAAGATAAAGATAAAGATTTATTTATTTCTGAGTATATGGTACAATTAAGATCTTAATATTAAACAGTTTCACATACACTACCGTTGCCGGTGTAGAAATATTAAAATTAACCTACAAAATCAAGTATCCCATGGCGCGTCAATACGCATACATGGTGTGCGCGTGACGTTTGAGGCGTGCAATATTATAAATTAGGTTAAACGAAAATAGGCAATTTTTATACAATGTTAAGTTATTTATGAATGAAATGTCAAAATTTACTAATTATATAATGTCAAAAAAAAATAAAAAATAAAATAATACAAGTTGCAAATAAGTAATAATAAAATATAATGTCAAAATTTATAATTTAAAAATTCGTTTACTGAATAGAAACAGTTGTCTAATAGCCAGGCAAATACTGTTTTCCTAAATTTATTAGTGGGCAACACTCTGATGCGTGGGGGTAAATTATTAAATATTTTGATTGCCATGCAATTGGAATTCCTGCTATACAATTGTAGTCTCTGGCTAGGTGCAAGTAATTTATTTGGGCTTCTGCTTTTCACTCTTTTAGAAATGTGCTCATACAATGGGAACATGTGCGAATACCTTTTTACAAACATACAAATTTCAAAAATATATAGGCAAGGAAGTGGAAGAATTTTTAGTGATTTAAATAATGGCTTACAGTGATCTAAATATTCTGCTCCATACACAGCTCTGACACATTTTTTTTGTGCAATAAATGCACTGCTCACATCTACTGAATTTCCCCATATCACGAGTCCGTAACGCAGCATTGATGCAACATAGCCATGATACGCACTTAGGGCTGTTTCTTTACCAGCTATTCGTCTCAGTTTTCGAAGAGCAAACACAAATTTGTCGAGACGAATGCAGACTTTTTTTACCTGTTCTTTCCAATTTAATTTTTCATCAATAACTATTCCCAAGAATAAG
This sequence comes from Orthosia gothica, assembly GCA_949775005.1. NCBI lineage: Eukaryota > Metazoa > Arthropoda > Insecta > Lepidoptera > Noctuidae > Orthosia > Orthosia gothica. The sequence goes on along the minus strand of OX459042.1, from coordinate 30,238,790 downwards.
GTGGAAGGTACGTTGAGAAAAGTTTAAAAAATTAGTTATGTACAGATTATCATTCATATAAAAGGTAAAATAAAACTAATACTTTATTTCAGGCGTTTTTAATTACTCTAGATTTTGATTTTGATCAATATATTAATTTTAAATATTCATTAAATATGTTTGGCAGAACGTATATTTTGCTCGTGCCTTATTGCGTTACGATGTGACAGCTATTTGCACATGCGCAGTAGATATGCCCGAGGAACTATTAGTTAATCTGTGGATATGTTGAACGCGCTTGAATAAGCCCGCCATTTTATTTATTTATTTATTTCCTCGCACAATGCATAGTAAAATGTTGTATGATACACGTACGTAAGATGATTTCCGACTCGTGTCGATTTATCCACTCACTCGCTTCGCTCGCTCGTGAATAAAAATGCCACTCATCGGAAATCACCTACCTTCCGCACTTGTAGCATAAATAACTATTTCGATATCGCTTGTCAATTCCATACAACTTTGCCTTTTTGACAATCGCTATCGCCACGCTTTCGATGATAGAATGCTACTTGTCCAGAGCCTCTTGTATGTTCGTTTGGGGCGACCCCTTCCGGCGTTGCCAATAACGAATTTAAATTTTTGGATATTTTACATAAATTAGAAAAAAGGCTCTTTGTCTTGTTGTGAAATAAATCAGTTTCTTCCCAACAAGGCCGTACTCAATTTCTTTGTTATAAAAGAGAAAAGCTATAATTTTACAACGTATTTTAAAACAAAAGATACAGAAAATACTTTTTAAAGGCCATTATTTGCTGATATTAACACTCGTCTGCCTTAGAAAATAATAAAAAAGTGTCTTTGGTTTAAAGAGTCATTATCAGTGGAGTGGAACGGCTCAAGACTTAGAGCACTTCAAGTGACCTTGAAAACAGTGACCTAACCTTAACCACAAGACCTAGAGAATCACCTTTTAAAAGATAGCATAAAAAACTTTTCAGCTTTTCTCCAAATATTGAAGGTTGGCCATCTTATTTGAATACTTATTTTTCTTCTTAGCCTTTGCAAGATAGAACAGCTCAGCAGCATTCGTGACTGGCTGTCTTCTCCTTTTGCGCAAAAGGAGAAGATAATGCTTGCGAAGGAGGAGGCGGAACGCGTGAGAGACGCAACGGAGACGCCTTATAATTCCTCACGCTCCTAGCCAGCGCAGGAGACGCCCTGGGCATCGGGAAACGCAAGCTGTTTCCCGGCCACCCTAGGCGCGGGCTTGCGGATGGCGAGTAATGGGTTACTCGCTTTCTGATAAGGACCAGGCCCTAGTCGACGGCGTGTAGTGTTCCACGCGCGCCTCAAAGAGATGTCAGCGAAACTGACGGGGTCCGCTAGGGCCGGTGCCTGACTGGCTCGCGGATGAATTTAAAAGAGAGTTACCGCGGCCCTGGTTTTAAGCAGCTGAAGGAACACGGGTGGGTTTTTGTCAGTAAAAGTCGGACACGCCCTTCCGCTTAACCCTAAGCGGGAGAAGTCATGGGATGATAAGAATGCTTGGCAACATGCTGGTCCTGCTCAATAGAGCAATCTTTGGTGTAGACAAAATCAAATTTGTTATTCATAGTTCTTGCATTCGTCGTTTTTTTTTTTTGAGAAATTGACTCACACACCGTTGTTGTTGTATTAGGTATTTTACCTATGTTTGTAATATTTGTAAGTATGTGAGAACCATGTTCCTACTTATCAAATTAATTAATTTTCCTGTTAATGCTTTTTAATACTTTATACCTGTACGTAGTATAGTGTGTAGAGCTATTCTGGGTGCATCGTCCTAACATATATTAATGTATGTACCTATGTAAATATTGTTAAACACCTATATTTTTTTTTAAATGAGTAAGTATGGAGTTTCTTGTGCGTTCTTCTCCATAACAATCTACTTTCCGAATGCACGGTAGAATAATTTTTTATTACTTGTAAATTTTAATTTTATGTGACGTTCAAAAGTGCCGTTTATTGGCCTAGTTGAATAAATATATTTGACTTTGATGATTTCAGACCCAAAAAAAAAATTATTTGTTGTTGATAGGCTCGCGCTGGACCTCTGTCTAACCTGATGGTAAGCGATGATGTGGTCGAGGATGAAACACGCTTGCTCAGAAGAAACATATTCACTCTTGACTGACTCCCAGGTTGCAATTATCAGGAAATACAGACTCCAGCAGGGAATTCCACTCCTTAGCTGTACGTATAATAAAAGTATTCCCAAAACGATTAGTGCGTTTGGGTGGGATGTCCACCATGTAGCAATGACGCGACCCCGTACGTCTTGTAGTCCGATGAAGAAATGGGCTAGGAGGAATTAGTTGCAATTCAATACATGCAATTCCAACGCAAAGTCCCCCAAATGTAACGGATAAAAAACCGACAAGCTGGCAACTCGGCGCTCTGGAGCCTAAACTCGACCAGTATCTCATTGTCAATGAGCCTCTTGCCCCGTTTTTGGCGAGATTTTTGGAAGAAGAAAAAAAACATGCTGTGTCTACACCAAATAAATTCGGATAAGGGCAGCAAGATTCCGGTCTATTTGGCATAACCTAGGCATTCCTCACAGCCTCACAGCCTCACAACCAACCTGCCCATACCGACACAAGATTTGAAAACGGAGTAGATACTCGTACGATACTACATTGCACTACACCCTGATTCGGTCACCATCAAAGCGTTTCAGACGAGTCGACACTTTGGCGCGATATCGTTGCATGTTGGCATCGATGTAGTTGCGCCACAGAATCGATTAAAAACAAACGCAGTGCGAAGGGATTCGATTGAATTGAGTGAGCTTCGATACGAACGCAATGGCAATTTCTGGATGGACTTTGTGCAGCAAAGGTTATACGTGTAACAGTGTAACAGTGCATGCTTTGATTAAAATTTTACCAATAATTCTAAAAGAATTATCAAAAAGATCTATTCATAATTATATATATATATATATTTTTTTATTGTTTAAGTGTATGCTTATTTTCTCCTGTCTCCTGTGCGGGTCACAAATAAATATTTTTCTTTCTTTCTTTATACCTGGTGCTAGCGCGTTCAGAATCACACAATATTTTTAAAATTTGCACAAAATAGCACACTTGGTCATATTTTCACAGTTAATCTACGGGCATTCTTTCAGATTCATTTCCACCATAGAAGTAATGCGTTGGGCGCACGGTTGGCGCAGTGGTTGAGCGATTGACTGCTGCGCTGCGTGTCGCGGGTTCGATTCCCGCACGGAACAAATATTTGTATGACCTACAGGTAGTTGTTCCGGCTCTGGGTGTTGTGTATGTGAGTTTAAATGTTTGAAAACGCACCCACGATACAGGAATAAATTCCTAGTGTGGGGGAAAGATTAAAAAAAAAATAAAAAAAATAAGAAAAAAAAATGCAAATAGCATTTTAGAATGATTTTTAGTGTCCTAGCGAAACTGGTTTCTACGACCGAAACCGAATCCAAATTTCGGCTGAATCTTAGTTTCGGCCGAAACCGAAACTTCCTTACAAGGAAAACATAAATAAAACGTTATTATAATAAACCAGTTTTAATTTTTTTCTTTAAATTACATAGCTATGCATTCTTCGACATTATCACTTATTGGTATGATAATCAACATAACATACCTCCTATTTTTAAAAACATTATTTAAAAAAAACGCGGATAAAAACTCGCTTGGAAAGAATTTAACGCGCCGAACATGACCGATCACAGCGCGAGAACGCCCGAATGCAGTTTCGGTTTCGGTTGTAGTTTCGGCAGGTTTGCCGTCGAAACTAAAACTAAACCGTGTAGCGTTAATTATAGCGCCGGAGAGCTATACGTAAGCCACGTTATTAAAATTAAGATAAAAGGTTAAAAACTAAATTAAAGCTATGAAAATTAAAAAAAGGATATAGAGTATAGTAACTATGGGCAGCTTCGCACGACGTGGGCAGGTAGGCAGGTCAGCAGACACAACGGGTAGGTGGTCAAGGCAGACAATCAGGCAGGTAGGCAGTAGAATAGATAGCAGGACGGATAGACAGGCAAACGGGTAAGTATACGTAGGCTCCGAGTGGTATGGAGGCCGGCTATGGCTCAATACGCCTAACAGCGAGGTTTTTGATGCCACCAGATGGCCGTTGAGGGTAAGTATCCAGGAAATAATGCTCCCGGGAACCACACAAAATATATATTTAATTGGAGCACTTCAAATAATAATAGTCTTACATAAGCTGATAATTCACCGTTTTAAGAGTTTCAGAATAGAAATAGTTATTTATGCTACAAGTGCGGAAGGTAGGTGATTTCCGATGAGTGGATAAATCGACACGAGTCGGAAATCATCTTACGTACGTGTATCATACAACATTTTACTATGCATTGTGCGAGGAAATAAATAAAATGAAATTAATAAAATGGCGGGCGTATTCAAGCGTGTTCAGCATATCCACAGATTAGTAATAGTTCCTCGGGCATATCTACTGCGCATGTGCGAATAGCTGTTACATCGTAACGCAATAAGGCACGAGCAAAATAAACGTTCTGCCAAACATATTTAATGTATATTTTAAATTAATTTATTGATCGAAATCTAAATCTAGAGTAATTAAAAACGCCTAAAATAAAGTATGAGTTTTATTTTACCTTTTATATGAATGATAATCTGTACACAACTAATTTTTAAAACTTTTTTCAAATAATAAAAACTCTATGCGTCGGGCTGACGTTGGAGTTAAAAATTAAAAAAGTTCAGGAAAGTAAAAAGCACTAGTGAAAAAAAGTGACACTTTCCGCACAGTTTGGCTGCTTGGAAAACCGCTCTTTTCGAGGACATGCATTGTAAAACACATTTCGTATTCTAGTACATAGTATCACCCACTCTCGGCGTTCAGACCAGACTCTCGACTGCAAAAAATCTGAAGTCCATTTTCCATTCGATTTGCCATACCTTCTAAATTTCAAATTCAAATCTCAATAAGACCAGAACGAATAAAAACGGCTTTACAAAGGCGGGTCAGTCTGCTCTGACCTTGCAATAATGTACATCAAATTTAAGGAAAGTTCTAGGTAGTCCATGGTACCTATGGTATGTCTATGGCTTTAAGAAAATAAAATAGACAGACAGATGTCATGTCAGATGAAAATGTCACAGTAGAAAAATATTACACCCTGACATTGGCGGAATTGTGTAAATTATACACATCTGGTGCCATTCAAACAAGAAGTGAAGTGAAGAAAAATATTACAAGAATTATATATTGCGAATATAATTTAAGTTTAGATATTTAAAACAGTCAGAGATAACTAAATATGCTTTCCAGATGTAATAATACAAAGAATATATATAAAAATGAGTTACACAAATTGATACAATATAAAAGAAGTGAAGATGGATTGTATAGTGTTATAAAATCGTAAGTAGATCTTGAATAAATACCACAACCGAAACTCGTTTTTTTGCCGAAACTAAACTTTCGCTCGGACACTGTGATTTTAGACAAAAATCGTAAATGCCACTTGCGTTTATTTACTTTTGTCACACACATTTTTATGAAGATCAACAAACGTCTTCTAAACCTCTCAAACTTCACCAGATAATTCTCAAGCCTACCTCAGTCTTAGCAACAATTTTGTTCGATACAGAAAGCACTTAACGTATGTCCTCGGTGTCCGATGTCGCAGGTGCCGCTAACTATCGCCTCCCGGCCACTACGCGCGTAATTTATAGTTAATGTAGAAGGCCTTAGTAAGTTGCTGGGTTTCCAAATAGGTTGTGTTGTCCTGAGGGTGTCGTGAAGTATTGTCATAGTAAATTAACGTTATTGTTATCTGAAAATTAAGTTTTACCAAACATTTTAATACTACAGGGCGATGATCATGAAGTAAAAAGTACTCTTTGGTTGAACCAAGTCTTTTTTGGTGTTGATCCTTGTACTCATGGCATATTAGTTCACACCAAATTTTTATACAAATGTTGCATCAAGTCTGGCCGAGAGATGCAAACCATCGGGAAGTGTGGGCAGGACAGTGGGTACAATCGTGAAAATTAAATCACACAAATTATACACTGGGTTTATTCAAATATTCACAGTTACAATCTTGCTTACTAATATTACGGATGGCTACTGGATGGATACTAAGGCTGTCAGTATTCAACTGCTCTATACTGCTGTCCCCACTACGCAAGTGGTTAGAAAATGCGTAATTCTTGATTTGCCACCAGGTGGCGTGCTATTGACTAAACCCGACACATATATATCGTTTATAACACACTAACATATATTTATTTACCTGTATATTTAACACCGTAAAATTTATTCACATCCGTACATTTTAACGTAAGGTTTAGTTGAAAACCAGCTTTAGGCAACTCCTAATTTTCTGGCATTTTGCTGAACTGGACCTTTTTGGCGCAGCCGCGGGGCACACTGTGTATGTTATTGTTTTATAATTAAGTTTCTTTTTATTTGTACCTACATGGTGTGTATCTGTGTGTGCCAAATAAACTAGTTTTCTTTCTTTCTTACTACAATTCTTACTACAATTCAGTGAATTTCAAATCAATCTGCCTAGCCTTTTTCGCAACTATATTGGGGTCGGCTTCCAGTCTAACCGGATTCAGCTGAGTACCAGTGTTTTACATGGAGCGACTTCCTATCTGACCTCCACAACCCAGTAACTGGGTAAAATGATACCTCTTGGCTAGACTGTTGTCAGATCTCAGACTGCTGACTAACCGTAACGACTGTCAAAGATCTTCAAATGACAGCCGGGCCCAACGGCTTAACGCGCTTTTTGAGGCACTGAGGAAACTCGGCATGTTAAAATGGTCACCCATCCACGGACCAACCTCGTCAAGCGCTGCTTAACCTTGATGATCGACCCGTGCGGCTGTTATTATTTAGCCACGAGCTCCTTCTCCTTAAGTGAATTTCAAAGTGACATAAAAATAATATTTAGTTTTATTAATTGTTTTAAAGAACGTAGATATTTATCTTCTTCCTTATAACCCGCATTTATGCGATTTGTCTCTATTGCTTTTGCTTTAGTGTTGTCGAGGAGCTGATAAAGTCTGAAACATAAGAAAGCCATGCAAGATTATCACTCTACCATCCTTGGTTGACCGGTAGACGAAGTTTTAATAAATATGTCGCCACTTCTAAAGATTTCGTTCTGAAGAGAGCTATGGTTTCGAATGACACTGACAGATGTCAACTTGACATAAAACCAAGCTCTAGTTTTTGGCGCGAACAAGAGGAGATTAGACAGAAGATCGAGGCAGAAGATGGCGTTTTGGATTGAGTTGTTAATTTATAGTTAATGTAGAAGGCCTTAGTAAGTTGCTGGGTTTCCAAATAGGTTGTGTTGTCCTGAGGGTGTCGTGAAGTATTGTCATAGTAAATTAACGTTATTGTTATCTGAAAATTAAGTTTTACCAAACATTTTAATACTACAGGGCGATGATCATGAAGTAAAAAGTACTCTTTGGTTGAACCAAGTCTTTTTTGGTGTTGATCCTTGTACTCATGGCATATTAGTTCACACCAAATTTTTATACAAATGTTGCATCAAGTCTGGCCGAGAGATGCAAACCATCGGGAAGTGTGGGCAGGACAGTGGGTACAATCGTGAAAATTAAATCACACAAATTATACACTGGGTTTATTCAAATATTCACAGTTACAATCTTGCTTACTAATATTACGGATGGCTACTGGATGGATACTAAGGCTGTCAGTATTCAACTGCTCTATACTGCTGTCCCCACTACGCAAGTGGTTAGAAAATGCGTAATTCTTGATTTGCCACCAGGTGGCGTGCTATTGACTAAACCCGACACATATATATCGTTTATAACACACTAACATATATTTATTTACCTGTATATTTAACACCGTAAAATTTATTCACATCCGTACATTTTAACGTAAGGTTTAGTTGAAAACCAGCTTTAGGCAACTCCTAATTTTCTGGCATTTTGCTGAACTGGACCTTTTTGGCGCAGCCGCGGGGCACACTGTGTATGTTATTGTTTTATAATTAAGTTTCTTTTTATTTGTACCTACATGGTGTGTATCTGTGTGTGCCAAATAAACTAGTTTTCTTTCTTTCTTACTACAATTCTTACTACAATTCAGTGAATTTCAAATCAATCTGCCTAGCCTTTTTCGCAACTATATTGGGGTCGGCTTCCAGTCTAACCGGATTCAGCTGAGTACCAGTGTTTTACATGGAGCGACTTCCTATCTGACCTCCACAACCCAGTAACTGGGTAAAATGATACCTCTTGGCTAGACTGTTGTCAGATCTCAGACTGCTGACTAACCGTAACGACTGTCAAAGATCTTCAAATGACAGCCGGGCCCAACGGCTTAACGCGCTTTTTGAGGCACTGAGGAAACTCGGCATGTTAAAATGGTCACCCATCCACGGACCAACCTCGTCAAGCGCTGCTTAACCTTGATGATCGACCCGTGCGGCTGTTATTATTTAGCCACGAGCTCCTTCTCCTTAAGTGAATTTCAAAGTGACATAAAAATAATATTTAGTTTTATTAATTGTTTTAAAGAACGTAGATATTTATCTTCTTCCTTATAACCCGCATTTATGCGATTTGTCTCTATTGCTTTTGCTTTAGTGTTGTCGAGGAGCTGATAAAGTCTGAAACATAAGAAAGCCATGCAAGATTATCACTCTACCATCCTTGGTTGACCGGTAGACGAAGTTTTAATAAATATGTCGCCACTTCTAAAGATTTCGTTCTGAAGAGAGCTATGGTTTCGAATGACACTGACAGATGTCAACTTGACATAAAACCAAGCTCTAGTTTTTGGCGCGAACAAGAGGAGATTAGACAGAAGATCGAGGCAGAAGATGGCGTTTTGGATTGAGTTGTTAATTTGTGATAAAACTGGACTTATGGAGTAATACAATGAGAGTGACCGATTGTTCGTGTAGATCAAACTACTCGTGCATGCTTAGTGGAAAATCACTTACGTTATTCGCCAATACATAACGTGATCAAGCAAAGAAGTTGGTTTGTTTAACGTCTAGCCCGAAAAGAATCCATGCAATAATGGCTTAACCTGGCAAATACATAGTCTTCCCTACCAATAAATTATTGTCTACTAGCAAGAAGAGAAAATTGACTTAAGATGTTTAGTAATCAATCAGACAGATGGACTTATTTGGATGTAATTTGGCATTATCGGTCGACCATGACCTGGATCTCCATGTTATAATTTTCCACATTGTTGCTATACTTCTATGAATCCTACTGATTAGACCAGCTCAAAACTAAACCCATGTTAATGTTTAGTAGGTAGTTAGTGAGCATTTATTACCTAATATCATTATGATAGATACACACAGAGCTCTTCACTAATTGCGTCAAATTGTCATGATCTCTGTAATATCCTTTTAATTAAATTATGTCCATACATATATATGAAACAGTCGGATTACACAGAGGCAGATTTAAACGAATTAAAATTTGATTTTGGAGTTATGAAATATCATTTTAGTGACAACTTAAATACGTTTTAGTTGTGAACACATTGTGAGTCAGTCATGCTTTTGAAATAAGTTTAATTTATTATTTTACTAGGTTCATATGATGGTTGCTTGCTGCAAACATAAAATAAAATCATACCTGTATTTCCCATTTTTTTTTAGTTTTATAGGTACTCAGTGGTGGCCCAGTGGTAACAGCTGCAACATACAGTTGTAGGTCGTGGGTTCGAACCCAGGCAGGCACTTTGTGTAAATTATTTCATCTCCACTGCTCTCAAAACGGTGAAGAAAACATCTTGAGGCAACCGGCATGTCCTAGAACCAAAAATTCAGACATTTAACATTCACCAACGCGCACTGGGCGTGCGTGGTAGATTACAGCTCATTCCCTCTCACAGAGAGGAGTTCTGTGTCCCAGCAGTGGGAACATTAAAAGGCTGATGGAGGTGATGATTCCTCAAAAAGTAAGGTAGAGGTGCTATAAGTGCACCCACATTTAAACCCAATAACACTTGGTGTGCCCCAAGCATCGAACCCAAAACCTCATATTCAACAATAGCGTTTGCCATTACTAGACCAATAAACATTTTGTTGAAAAGTTTAATTGTAAAGAATAGAAAACATTTATTCCACATAGACACAAAACACCAACAACAATCACAGAGGTATCAGAAAAAAAGAATAAAAAAGAACAAACAAGGTTTAAGAATTATTGCGAAAGGGTTACTAACTCAGCATTTGCTGGGCGTCAGACACCCAGCGCTGATTTTCAGTTGGCACCACGCTAGTGAAACACGGACGTGGGTAAATAAAATAGATACTTAAAATAATGTTATAATGTGCAATATATAATATAAAGTAATAATAGTAATTGGGTAGGCTCGTTTTTATTTTATTCTAATTATACAAAGAAAACTAGTTTAGAGGTTCTTTCATCAAGTAAGTACTGAATAATATCAGCAAAAGCGATTTCTTCCGCGACGTCAAGTTGCCAGTCTGTCGGTTTTTTATCGGTTACATTTCGGGGAGAATGCGTTGGGTGTTGTGATGTGTGTGAATTGCATGAGCTAATTCCTTCTAACCGGTTCTATAATCGGACTACAAGACGTACGGCGACGCGTCATTGGTACATGGTTGACATATCCCACCCATACGAACTAAACGGTTTGAGAATACTTTTATTGTGTGTACAGCTAAGGAGTAGAATTCGCTGCCGGAGTCTATGTTTCCTGATAGTTACAAAATGGGAGTCTTCAAGTCTAGAGTGAATAGGTTACTTCTAGGCAAGCGTGCTACATCGTCGACCATAGCATCGCTTACCAGCAGGTGAGATAGTGGTCAAACGCGTGCCTAAGAAAAATAATAATAGACCAAGTGCGAGTCGGACTCGCGCACGAAGGGTTCCGTACTTGGTAAATTGCGGTTTACGATTTATGACGTATTAAAAAAAAACTACTTACTAGATCTCGTTCAAACCAATTTTCGGTGGTAGATTACATGGTAATGTACATCATATATTTTTTTTAGTTTTTTCATTCTCTTGTTTTAGAAGTTACGGGGACACACACACACACACACACATTTTACCACTTCTTATTTGGAAGTGTCTCTCGCGCAAACTATTCAGTTTAGAAAAAAAATATATTAGAAACCTAAATATCATTTTTGAAGACCTATCCATAGATACCCCACACGTATGGGTTTGATGGAAATAAAATGTTTAGTTTCAGTTTCAAGTATGGGGACCCCCAAAATTTATGGTTTTTTTTCTATTTTAGAGTGAAAATCTTAATGCGGTTCACAGAATACATCTACTTACCAAGTTTCAACAGCATAGTTCTTATAGTTTCGGAAAAAAGTGGCTGTGACATACGGACGGACAGACAGACAGACAGACAGACATGACGAATCTATAAGGGTTCCGTTTTTTGCCATTTGGCTACGGAACCCTAATTACACATTTACACAAAATCGTCTCTCTAAAAGCGAAAATACCTGATTTAAACCCACTCTCACAATTCACTCTACTTTTCCGATATTACATAAATCATATCCGAAAAGTTGTGACTCGGCCACTTCAATTTCTCTATAATTTACGTCTTCACTCCTATTTTCTCACTACTACCCTAGTAAGAGGGTAGTCTTTTTAAGATGTGTGTATGTTCTTTAGTGTGTTGCTTCACCTTTTGCCTGGTTTTTTTTATAATTTCTTATGTTCTTCTTGGTTATCATAATTTATGGTAAGTTTTGTTATGGTTAATGTTTTATATTCGTCTTTATTTTGAAATCCTGGTATGGTCTTGTGATGAGTAGGGATGAAACGCATTTTTTTTTTTTTTTCTATATTAATAAAAACTAATGTTCTTAATAACAAATTACAATCTAGCCTTAATAGACTAATAAGCAATTTAACTCTAACTTATTATTATAATGTAAAATGTTATGACTAAGAATAGTGTCAATTTGCACTTTTATACAGTTCGGTAGCACTTTCTTAGAGTCTGATACGTTAAAAACACTTAGTTCACGTGTTACATGTATAGCACAGTATTCTTTGCTATTATTTTTTCACTTATTATACACTACACTAACTCAAATGGTTTAGTTCTCTTTAGCCTACGCACTATGTCCGTGTTATCTAGCAGCTGGATTGCTTCCACATTCACATGTCGATGAAGTCTGTGTTCGTGGGTTTCAGCAAAGTTTTGAATAACGGTGGTGACGAGTTTCATTTTAAGGTCGCGGTGAAGGTCGTCATTTCTGATGTACCATGGTGCATTAACAGCATCTCTGAGTACTTTATTTTGAAATTGTTGTATAATTTTTACATTACTTTGTTTAGTACAGCCCCATAGTTGGATACCATACGTCCAGATTGGCATAAGAATATGCTTGTATATTATAATTTTATTGTGTATTGATAGACAGGATTTCCTTCCGAGTAACCAATACATATTTTTGTACCGTATATCGAGTTCCTGTCTTTTCTTTTTGACGTGAGATTTCCAACGCAACTTGGCGTCAAGTGTTATGCCAAGGTATTTGGCTGTATTCGCATAAGGCACTTGCATGCCATTTATATAGACTGGGTGATAATCGCAGTGTTTATTAGTGAAGTCAATGTGAATCGATTTTTGACTCATTCAGTTTGATCTTCCACTTTTGTGTCCAGTCGTAAACTAAGTTCACAGCTAGTTGAACCTTTTCTACTGCTTCTTTGTGGTTTGAACCAATAGCCATAATAGCAGTGTCATCAGCAAAGGTCGCTATGGTGTTGTTTTCCAGCTCTGGGATATCACATGTGTATACCAAGTACAGGATTGGGCCTAAAACACTTCCTTGTGGTACTCCGGCCTGAATAGTTTTTAGCTCAGAATATGCGTCCTCTTGTCTTATCCTAAACATTCTGTTGCTTATATAAAGATATATAGAAACGCATGTTAATAAAATAATTATGAATATAAATGTGGATGGATGGAGAGAGAGGGGACAGCCACAGAAAAGATGGATGGACTGTGTGAGGAGTGATATGAAAGAAAAGGGAGATAGTGATAGCGTCACAGAGGACAGGACGGTATCGAAGAAGAAAACGTGTTCCGCTGAACACAAGTAACATGGGATAAGGGCAGGAAGATGATGATTTATTTTGAAATAGCCGATTAATTCAATTTTCATGGGGTTTCGCGAGTCTATCAGTCCTGATAAGCCCCATAAATAAAATGATGACTCGTCTTTTTCTTCATCGTCCTCTCACAGTTGAGAATCGCGACCACATACTATGCGTCTACAACCTATGCTTCTTCTGCGTCGATATATATTGCTTTCAATCTCCGGCGATCCTTCGAATCACCTTCAAAATTATATCTGGCCATCATGCCGATGTAAATGCCTCGAGAGGGCCTAGCTTTCAAAACCTACCAGGCACACGGCCCAGTATCATGACTCTATTCAGATAATGCTTAGGCAAACGCATAATTACAATTCATTGGTCACTAACAAAAATGAGGTCAGCTTGGAGATAAAAATATAAGGTTTTAATGGAACAACCAATTTCCTATTAAGACCACAGCTCCATAAGAAGGCCTTACCATGGCCACTTTTCTATCAATCATTACAAAACAAACATAGTACATTATGTACTTGTCATACTAACCTATTTCGCAAGCAAAGCAAACTAGATGAGCTAGATTCGCCGAAAACAAACCCTACTATTGTTTTCGGTGATTCTGGCTCATCTAGTTTTTGACGATAACTGGGACAACCACCTTTGCAAATTCTGATCAGCTAGCGGCATACTAATAACAAAAACTTCAAAAATCTATTAAATGTTTTAAGGCGCCGATTCCCTTGAGTAGCTGATTTTAAAATGAGAATCACGTCTAAACGGCTAGTCGTAATTTATTGGAAAAAATAAATGTTATATTAGACCATTTTCTTAATAATTTCATCTGAGCAAATTTTGAGTTTTATTCGTATAACATAGTGTAATTAATTTGTAAAGTTATGTCTAAAACTGACAAAAACAAGACAATCACAACAAAACCGCTGGGCGTATTTTAATGAAATCGACACCATATCAAAGACAATTTAATTATCTACATTTTGATCTGAAGCTTTTTTTTAAAGTCAAAGAATAATAAGAAAAGTACAAAAAACTACTAAATTTCGGGTCGCGCGGGTGAGAAACGAGTGCGCGTTTTGTGCCCTCAAGGTCGTTGGCGTTAGTCGTCGCCTTAATGGAATAACAAACTTTCAATTCATGTTACCCACAGCTCCGCAACAGCGTCTTTATCATATCAATCATTACAAAACAAGCATAGTATATAGTAATATACTATGCTTGTTGTGTATGAATGAGAAATTTAAACCTTCGCGTAGGTCAAACGTCTGGCAGAATTTAGTAAACTTCTGCCAGACGTTTGACCCATGTGAAAGTTTAAATTTCACAAAGAAACATATTTCCCTTAAAAAACATAATGTGTCCTACATTTGTACGTAAGTTCCACTGTAACCCGTTTAGCCGATAAGACGTGAAAACACCAACAGAAAGATAGACAGACATAGTGAGTTACTTTCGCATTTAAAATATTGTAGTACGGATGGATGTACGTCATACTAACCTATTTCCTGAGTTATGTTAGGCTATTGTTTTCAGAGCTTCAGATCTTGATTCTAGCTCATCTAGTTTGTCACGATAACTGGGACAACCGCCTGTGGAAATACTAATTAGCCAGCGAGATGTGTCGGCAGTTTTAGTTCAAATACAAGAAGAGAGGGTGTGGAAAAATGAAGCGTTTACGTTCCCTCTATTGAGGCGTGCTGCTGTTGACCTGGTTCATTAGTTGGAGAACATTGTGAGGTTAAGGGAGCAACGGGATTTTGTATAGGTATCTTTGTGCTGGCAGGCAATTGGACTCAGTGTTGGTTCAATGTTTGATTTATTTTGCCAAACTCATAATTTGAGGAAGAGTAATTGGACTGAGTTTTAGTGAAATGCTTACAAAGAAAAATTTGAACAACCACTACGGTTTCAAAACATGGTACCTACACAAAACAGTTAAACCCAACATCATAACAAAGAAACGGTTCTTTGATATGCCGTTATTGATGATTGGTAGGGTCCCCTTACTAAACTCTGTCTACCACTAAGGTTTTCCTGAACATAGACGGCATCTAACCGTTTGAGCCTAATAACACAAGATCCCTTGGGTAAGACTGGTCTTCAAACCTTCGAGCTAATAGCTAGATATTGTGGTAACTCTAACAAATAAAACACTATTATTTATTTCTCACCATAAATCTTCACACCATCACTCCAACTCCGAAAGCGAAACGCAAACCCCAAACTATGAAGTAAACGTTTCATACCAATAAAACCGACAGCACTCGATCACGTTGCTCGCAAAATATATTAACGGTGTTCATATAAAAAGGCTGAGGTCTTATCGGCAGGGAGCAGCCGTTTGAGGCAGGGTCAGCCGTATAAATATGGATTAACAGGAGGAAATATGAGAGAACATAGCAGGAATAAACCCTTGTTACTGCAGTACTGCGGCGGTAATATGCCACGAGTCGGGAGATTTTTTTCTGTGGTGAAAAAAAGAGATAATTGTTATCTTATTGATGATTAGCATCCTGAAAGCATTTTTCATGGGTAAGTATGGTGGGATTGTCCCAAATAAAAGATAGCCAGTATGATAGCCCATTAAGTATGGTAAATAAAAATGAGCTTGTTTCCAATACAAATGTCCGAGACATGCTAGGGCTCTATTATCGTGCCTTAAGATCCACGCCTAGAGGGACCATTGAACTGATATGGGTAGGAAATTAAGGACATGTTTTTTTTATTTACTCTTTGCGAGTTCATGACTAAATAATAACAGCCGCACTGGTCGATCATCTATCGTTAAATAACGCTTGACGAGGTTTGGATGGGTGACCATTTCAACATACCGAGATTCCTCCGTGCCTCGAAAAGCACGTTAAGCCGTTGGTCCCGGCTGTCATTTGAAGATCTTTGACAGTCGTTACGGGTAGTCCGAAGCTTGAGATCTGACACCAGTCTTGCCAACGGGTACCGTGTTACCCAGTGGATGGGTTGCGGAGGTCAGATAGGCAGTTGCTCCATGTGAAACACTGGTACTTAGCTAAATCTGGTAAGACTGGAAGCCGACCCCAATATTGTTGGGAAAAGGCTAGGCAGATTGAGTCTTGGGAAGCTTAACTTTGATCTTGACTGTTGTGAAACGATAGATGGAACGATCGCACTACTGAAAAGTGAAAACGCAGATAAAGGAAGAATAAATTGGAGGATACTAACCTAATTATTAATAAAATTAATGGTTATTTTATGATGCCAAGCCGACAAAATGCCTAATTAAGTTCTATTGCGTCATTATAATTCGCTGGTAACTACTAGATTCATCATCTAATTTTCTTCTCTAAGTTTTATGAAGCTCTCAGATATAACAGAAAAAAATAACGTTATTCAAAGTAGCAACATTTTCCTCTAGCTCGTCTATAAAAATTCTCTATTTTTGAGCATCAAAATAACGAGGAAAGAACTAACACGAGAGTTTGAAGCGAGAGTTCTTGTTCCACCTAGGTAGACGATAAACGCGACACAGGATTATTCGGTTTAGTCAGAATCTTACTTGCAATTTGTACAAATGTCACTAACCAGGACTAAGTTTGAAAGTAGAATTTGTTGAATGTTGCCAAGAAGAGGGTAGGGTTAAGAAAGTCAGTTACGTTTTCGGATTATTATTGTGTTTGCAGGTGTTTTTGGGAGTTTAGAATTTACTAGGATTCTTCATTTTACTGTTGATAAGACTAGCTTTTGCCTGCGGTATCGTCTGCGTGCCAGTTGGAAAGTTACCCAAGAGAACGTACTAACTACCGGGATGAAGAGTCTCCTATTTCTCCAACGAAGCCATGATACGACTAGTAAAAAAGATCGACTGGTTGAAAATGCTTAAGGCATTAATTCCGCCTCTCTAAGTTTGTGTGCATGAAGCATTAAATAAATAAATGGTTTACCCGTGTCTCAAACATCATCATTCAGCCGTTGAAACGTGGTAGATTGACGTCCAGACAACTAAATATCCAAACTTATGATTGGATATTTAGTTAACTTTATTTAAGTAGAAAGCAGGATTCCATTCGGCGTAGTAAATTTCACTTTGACGTGACGCCTTCATTTTATTTGTGGCAAGCCCTACTCCGGTCCTAAAAAACCATTACCATTTCCAAGACCCAAGCCCATTTTTTGTACAACAAAAAGGACCCTTAAATCAATCCCACCTTCATCACTACCAGTTGATACCCAAAAAAAGGGATACCCAATAAAATAACTACTTCCATTCACGACGAAAGCAACCCAGCCGGCGTAACATCCCGAGACCGACGCTAACGTGTATAAATAAGAGCCCCCAAATTCCCCAATTTATTTTGCGTCACCCCAAACCCGGGTGAGTAAAATATTCTAGTTGATGCCCGTTGGAGCGGTACCGACCACTACAGACCGGATTAGCTTATGTGCCCTTGGTACTAAAAGGATTTTTCTTTTGAATTTTTCGGTATCTATTAGGTTTTTTTTTGAGAACGTCTGTCACTGATGTGTCATTTATTCTGACAATGGAGACTCTTTCTGCATCGATGCAAAGCTTGACAATATCTCATAACAGATCTTAAGTCGACATAATTACGCTCGGAGCTCCTAAAAAATACTGTCACCCATTCAATGCCTTATATTTTCTGTGGTACGTTTGCTAATGCTCCATGTCAACTCTATACACATACGGATCCCGTGTCGGGTGTTTCTGAAATAAGCTTTTTAGTAGACACATAGACGTATTCTGTTTGTCATTGGAAGTCTTAAATAGAACACAATATGTACTTACTTTCTTCTCTCTAACTTTGGCATTAAATCAAATCGACTTGACATTTCGACTGTCTGATTAAAATAACGTACATGGAATTATTATGATCCTATTGGCAGATGATTGTTGGTTATCTATAAGGTAAGGTTCTCACAACAGGGTATATGTGTACAGCGTACTCTCACATTATTCTCCGTATGTATTAGTGCGGATAAAGGCACCCACGCTGTAGGTAATCCTGCCGTGGGTGTTATGAATGCAAAGCGCTCTCATTGAAGAAGTTTTCCACCTTTGTGAGCAAGTATAGCTTTAACAGCTTTTACTTACACTAGATGGCGCAGAGGATACGGCGTTAAATGAGACCACGTCTTCTATGACGCGTTTAAATTCGACTGGAATAAAAAACATATGTCGATAAAAGTTTGTCAAGATTCGAACCAAAATTTGTTGTTAGGCACACATGCTGCGGATATAAACTAGGATTCAATTTGCATTTTAAAAACCAAACTAGAGAACGATGACAGTATGAGTCCACGTCTAAAACCGGCCAGTGTATCTTGAACCTTCCATTGGACATTCAGTATCCCTTTAGGTTCTGCGTTACTATACTGGAGGGGGAAAGAGAAGGTCTGTTTATCCTGGCCGTACATAGTATAGACACTTTTTACGGACGTTTATCTAGATATACGCGGATAGGGCAGGGACATGTGTGGGATGGGTTTCATATTGGACGTGCATTTTTAGGGTTTCACGGCCATGCTTGGGGTTCGTTTCGAGGTTTTGTGTTGTAGGTTTCAGTTATTCAATAAAATAACTTAGCACTACTAATAAGAACTATCTACTTCCAATACGACTATTCATTGTGACAAATTATTGTTTTTTGATTCAATGACGACTTGTCATTGTGACAAATTATTGTTTTTTGACACTAATAAATTTATTAGTGGACTACAAGTAACGCAGAGAGCTTTCTCTCTGTCACGTAGATGTAAACATAAAATTGCTATGTTGATAGCATATTCTATTAATCAATTGATAGCAAATCTATCAAAATGTATATTAAGCGACGACCCTGTGTTGCCTAGTTCAACTAGCAACATAATTTCAAACTAGTCCATAAGACAATAGAAGTTACCCCTGGAAATAATCAGATATTATTAGTAAATAGTATGAAGGTATCTTCTGGCAATCCATTTAATGGTACTAAGCTGAGGGGAGAGCAATACTCTTTAAAATTATTAAATCAGAACATTCATGGTTGCTCTTCTAAATTATTAGAAATTGAACTATTTCTAGAAAAAACCAAATTTGATATTATTTGTCTAACAGAACATTGGTTAAAAGATCACCAAGTAAGGTCCATTAATTATGAAAATTATCGTGTAGTTAGCCATTACAGCAGAATACATGGCGGATCATTAATACTAATTAAAAATTCTATTAAATCTAAAGAAAGAAAAGACATTGTTAGACTGTCGGTTGAACACACCATTGAATTGTCCTGTGTTGAGCTTGATAAGCATATTGTAGTTTGTGTCTACAGACCTCCAAGTTACCAGAATCTATCTGTGTTTGACTCTATAATGGAAGATGTGTTAAAAAAAGTTTGTACTAGTAGTAAATCAATTGTCATATGCGGCGATTTTAACATTAACATATTAGAAAATAACTCTAACACTATCAGGTTATTGGGTCTTTTTAAATCATTTAATCTAGCAAATGTTTTTATGGAGCCAACTAGAGTGACAGCTTCTTCTGCGACTTGCATAGATAACGTTTTTTGTAATTGTGATTACCTAAATAAAGAAATTATAAATAAATTAACATCTGATCACAGTGGACAAACAATAACGTTTAGCACCTACATACCTTTGCAAAAAATGCAAATAAAATTTAGACCAATTACATGTAAAAATTTAGAAAAATTTAATAAAACCTTGACTAGTAAATTATGTGTTCAAAACTTTATGAATATAGATGACCCAAATGAGTTCTATGCCGAGTTTTTTAAAGTACTCAACACGCAATTCAATGACACTTTTCCACTGAAAGCAAAAAGTATTTACACCAAGTTCATATTTAGCGATTGGGCGACTCCAGGCATTCGTAAAAGCAGGGAAAAACTTTATGAACTCTATGGCCTAAAGCAACATATGAATAGTACAAGTTTTGATAAATATGTTTCAAAATATTCAAAAACCTTTAAGATTGCATGCAAAATAGCTAAAGCGCTGTATATTAGCAATAAAATAAAATCAGCAGATGATAAAATAAAAACTACCTGGAAAATAATAAATAATGAAACAGGTAGGAAAAAACAGCGTAACACAGAATTTAATTTAGCGACTGCACATGGCCCCACACACTCAGATATAGAGGTAGCTCAGGAATTTGAAAACTTTTTTGTTAATATTCCACTTAAAACTACAGCAGCCTTAAACTCCTCACCTGCATTGTCTGCTGCCTTACTTAGAAAGAACGTAAATGCGTGCCCTTCGGAGTTCAAGTTTCAACATACAAACCCCCAGGCTATTTTAAAAGCTTTTAAAGATCTTAAAATTAAATCAACAGAAGATCTTTGGGGACTATCTGTAAAAGTGTGTAAACCAATCATCGAAACTGTTGCACCCTATTTGGCTTTCATATTTAACACTAGTGTCGAGCAAGGAGTTTTTCCGGACCTCATGAAACACAGTAAGGTAGTTCCATTGTTTAAATCTGGGGATAGCAAAGAAGCCAATAATTATAGGCCAGTGTCAATTCTGCCGGTTCTCAGTAAGGTCTTCGAAAAGTTAATGCTCAACCAATTGTTGCGTCATTTTAACAAACATACCATCTTTTATGATCAACAATACGGTTTTACCAAAGGGCGTTGCACAACTGACGCGGGTGTCACCCTAATAAAGAACATATTTAAGGCCTGGGAGGAAGCACAGGACGCCATTGGAATCTTTTGCGACCTCTCGAAGGCGTTCGATTGCGTTAACCATGAGACACTATTGTTGAAGCTCGAGCACTATGGAATTAGACATACAGCCCTTGAGTTACTTAGATCATATTTAAAAGCCAGACAAGTTAAAGTTCAGGTAAACGGCGTAAACTCACTAGGGTCTGAAATGACAATGGGTGTGCCTCAAGGCTCGATATTGGGTCCTTTCCTCTTTTTAGTTTATATTAACGATTTACCCCAATTACTACAAAATCAACCGAAGATGGTGTTGTTTGCTGATGACACATCTTTGATATTTAAAATAGATCGGCGGTCACGTAATCTTGATGACGTGAATAACTCCATTTATCAGGTCCAAAATTGGTTCACGGCAAACAATTTAGTATGTAATGGGGTCCTCATATAACATCTCTTGCGGGTCGGCTAAGCTCAGCCGTTTATGCTGTTAGAAAGATAAGACAGTTAACGGATGTAGAAACCGCGCGTTTGGTCTATTTTAGTTACTTTCACAGCATAATGTCATACGGTATTTTACTGTGGGGTCGAGCGGCTGACATTGAATCCATATTTATATTGCAAAAGAGAGCTGTCAGAGCCATATATAAGTTAAGTCACCGTGAATCTCTTAGGGAACTGTTTAAAAATATTAATATTATGACAGTTTCTTGCCAATTTATTTATGAAAATATTATGTATGTAAGGAAAAATATACATCTCTTTAGTAAAGTCAGTGATAGACACAATTGTAATACCAGAAATAAAGATAAGTTAGATCAGCCTTCTTACAGACTAGCTAAAGTACAATCATCTTTCATGGGGTACTGTGTTAAATTCTATAACAAAATACCTTGTGATATATTAAAACTAAATGAAAGTAAATTTAAAACTTTAGTTAAAAGCACCCTTTGTAAACAAGCATATTACAAATTAGATGATTATATTCAAGATAAGAATGCTTGGCAACATGCTGGTCCTGCTCCATAGGGCAATCTTTGGTGTAGACAAAATCAAATTTGTTAATTTATATTCCCATTCATAGTTATTGTGTTCATTGTTTTTTTTTTTTTTTTTTAGGAATTGACTCACACACTGTTCCGTTGTTGTTGAATTAGGTATTTTACCTATGTTTGTAATATTTGTAAGTATTTGAGAACCATGTTCCTACTTATCAAATTAATTAATTTTCCTGTTAATGCTTTTTAATACTTTATACCTGTGTGTGGAGCTATTCTGGGTGCATCGTCCTCACATATATTAATGTATGTACGTATGTTAATATTGTAAAACACCAATTTTTTTATTTTTTTTTTAAAGAGTAAGTATGAAGTTTCTTGTGCGTTCTTCTCCATAACAATCTACTTTCCGAATGCACGGTAGAATCATTTTTTTTTTTTTGTCTGTTTTTTTTTTTTTTTATTACTTTTAAATTTATTTTTTATTACTTTTAATTTTTAATTTATGTGACGTTCAAAAGTGCCGTTTATTGGCCTAATTGAATAAATATATTTGACTTTGACTTTGACTTTGACAATAAATGGAAATAGGATTGGTGCCACTATTAAATACATTATTTTTATCTAAGAATAGAAATATTTTAATATTTGTACTTTTTTCAAGGGTTTCATTTATAATAAAACGTTTACGTAACTCAGTACTTACTGCCTCTAAAATAGTAATACCTAGAAGTTTATTTTTAGAACCTTTACGTTACTTAAATAAGAACTACTACTATACAAGTTTCAATTCACATAAGTTTTGAAGACGTATTTCTCATTGGACACCCGGAATAACAAAACGATCGAATAAAAAAAACTTAGCGACTGATGATGAGATACTGTTTTAATAACTTGAGCGGTATGAATTAGTGTGAGCGAAAAATTAACTAAACTAGCGACGAATAAATAATAAACCAGAACGAGCTTACGAGTGATTAATCCATTTCAGATATCAAAATTCTAGCCATGCGATTAAATTACTAAGTGAGCGACTAGAAATACAGAGAGGGCAACTTCAATAATAAGATAGAGACGGTTTTTCTTAGGGCACCCCGACACGGATAGGTTAGGCTCGAAAGGGATGACGGGAACTAAAGTGAGCTAGCAAAACCAGCGAACTTACCTCCCGTCATCTCCTTCATGTTAGGTTACTTTAGACCCTGCAGACAGAAAAAGGAGACACCGTCGACAAACTTTTATTTTCAAGTCGCCAAATATTGAAAAAAATGCAGGGCGTAACGTTGACACTCAAACAAAAAAAAAGGTCGCTCAAATATTTTGAAGCTTCTCCTTGTATGTGTATGTGTGTAAGTTGATGTTCTATTGATTTCTCGTCACTCGTAGTCAGTCGCTCACTTATTAATACTATAAATTAATTATTTTTGTCACTTAAAACAGTCACTCGTTTAAATACTAGATCTACCCTGGTAATTTAGGAATAAATGTATATAGTTTTCAAAATCTAACTAAAAAAAAAAAAAGGAAGTTATATTTTTCTCATGTTATTTAACTCATTACTGATTTTAATAAAATGTTTGATTTTGACGTCCTAAAAAAACATCTCAACAGTAGAATATTTTTTTTAATAATTAATTATTCCACTAATGGCACCTGCGAAAAATACCGATATGTGCCGTATGTGTAATACCTCAGGTGCCGTTAAAACGGGTGCCCAATAAGGAATACGTCGTTTTCACGGAGAGATTTTTACAGAATTGAACAACTGGTTAGGGAAGGTACATACGGAACCCCCGTAACTCACGCTTGACCGCTTCCATTTGATATTCTGAATACATCAAACGAACAAAAATAAAATGGTGAGTATGATATTGACAGGTTGTATTGGCAAACTGTGTTCATGTTAGCTCTTTGTTTTCCAATATAACCGTTTAAATCATCTATAAATATTCCTATAACATTTTTTGTTTGTTTTTTTTCAATGAATTTCGTATTTGTGTAGCTAGTAGCACACAATTTAGACGAGTTGATATTGATTTCGGCAAACAGGTCAATAACCCTTCTGATAAAAAGTGGCTACCGACTCTCATCATCATCAGCTTTTTTAATGTTCGCTGTGAGAGAGTTACCAACAGTAACCACTTGTAACTTGAAGGTGATTTATTTTATAAATAATTGATTCTATCCTACTAAATGTATAAATAATTACGCTTAAATGTCTGAACTGCACAATTTGATTCCGCCTAGCTCTTTTCATCATCAGACAACTAACAAGACGTACGGCAATGCGCCACCGGTACATGGTGGACATCCCACTCACACGTACAAAGCATTTTGCGAATACTTTCATTGTGTGCACAGCTAAGGAGTGGAATTCCCTGCCGGAGTTTTTATTTCTTGATAGCTACAACCTTGGGGTCTTTAAGTCAAGAGTGAATAGCTTACTTCTAGGCAAGCGTGCTTCACCGTCAACCACATCATCGGTTACCATCAGGCGAGATAGAGGTCAAACGCGAGGACATAGTATACTTTTTATCGCGGTAGTAGTTTTCGTGTGATAATTCTCGACTTTTACGCTGGCGAAGCCACTGGCATATGCTAGTTTCGTATAATTTTAAATATACGTGTTTTGACCTTATATGCAACAAGATTTATTACTTTTTAGGGTTCCGTACCCAAAGGGTAAAAATACAACCCTATTACTAAGACTCCATTATTCGTCTGTCTGTCTATATGTCTGTCACCAGGCTGTATCTCATGAACCGTGATAACTAAACAGTTGAAATTTTCACAGATGATGTATTTCTGTTGCCGCTATAACAACGAACACTAAAAACAGAATAAAATAAATATTTAGTTGGGCTCCCATACCACAAACGACATTGTTTTGCCGTGTTTTTGCGATAATGATACGGAACCCTTCATGCGCGTGTCCCACTCGCACTTGGCCGGTTTTTTATTTACCTTACGTAATGTGTATCAACGATGTTTGGTATATCAATTGCAATGAGCTTATACCAAAAGCCATGTTTCCTGGGTAGAAAAATGATAATTATATTTAATCCGTCAGTGAGATTATCAAATAATATAGAACCCGTATGTTTTGCTTTACCAAATAAATCAAAATTTACAGAGACAAAGCTCATCAAAGTTCAGAAGTGGAGGCTTGTGAAGTCACTTTGTCAGTATAAAGTTTAGCACTGACGTCACACGATATTCCAACACACTGTATCGGCGTAATTGATTGATACTGTGGCAAAAGAAAAATACGTGTCCAACATTTTTAGGTTACCTAACTGACGAACTTAATAGATATTTTTTGTCAACTACCCTATTTCGTTATCACCTATCTCATAAAAAAACAGGCCAAGTGCGAGTCAGACTCGCGCACGAAGGGTTCCGTACCATTTTCGTAAAAAAAGGCACAAAAATCACATTTGTTGTATGGGAGCCCCCCCTTAAATATTAATTTTATTTCGTTTTTAGTTTTTTTATTTGTTGTTATAGCGGTAACAGAAATACATCATCTGTGAAAATGTCAACTGTTAGCTATCACGGTTCATGAGATACAGCCTGGTGACAGACAGACAGACAGACCGCGGAGTCTTAGTAATAGGGTCCCGTTTTTACCCTTTGGGTACGGAACGCTAAAAACAACCATAATAATATGCAAATAGAAGACCAAAATCCAATAATTACTAACCCATTATCATACTTGCCCCATTCGTCTCAACAATTCAATTCGACTCGGCTCCAATCCTAACTACATTGTTTTCCTTAGCCCACGTGATTGAGTCATTAAGTCCTTCCAGTTGATTGCCTGTGGGTTGTCCAACAGCAACGTCTTTAAGGAGCTAAGGGTCTATGACGGGTGGTACTCACCCCAGGACGTTAAGTTTTAGAGGAAATAAATTGGAGTTCGGTTTTATTGGGGCTGTTTTGGTTTAGAGCTGGTGTTAGTTTTAAGGGGTTTTAAATTGGGCATAGGTACATCATTACAGGATATATTTGAAGCTATTTACCGTATAATCTTGTATAGGAGTATGTAAGATTCATTGCAGGTTCTGTAATATATGCCTACCTCCATCGGCAAAAGTGCAAAGTGTTTTAGGGTTCCGTTGTCAACTAGGAAACCATATAGTTTCGCCATGTCCGTTTGTCCACAGCTTAGCTCAGAGACTTTTAGTACTAGAAATCTTTTATTTGGCATGGTTCTACATATTAATCACGCTGACGAAGTGGTAAAATATAATCAGGAGATTTTTTTTATTTTGGTTCCTCCTGTACACGTACAAGTGGGGTTGTTTTTGTTTTTCGTCTATCCCATAGTGTGGGGTATCGTTGATAGGCCATTCAAAAATATTACGGGACTGTGAAAAACATTTTTCAATTCAGGGATCCCTTTGCGTAAAATTAAGCTTAAAATTGCAATTTTTTTTAGAGTTCAGGCCAGCCCCCTGCCACCTGCCACCTAAATAGTTAATCGAGCATACCACGACGGTTTGAAGAGTTCCAGTTCGTCCAGCTGTCTGCCTTACCTGCCCGATTGCCTGCTTGTCCGTCGTGGTGTCTGCTCACCTATCTACCTCGGACATTCTACAACTTCCTGCCCGACCTGCTGGCTGGATACCTGCCCACGTCGCGCGAAGCCGGCCCTTAATTTTTATATTTCTATATCTTTTTATTAATTTTAGTTTATATTTATTTATTTTTATTAACGTGGCTTACGTATAGCTCTCCGGAGCTAAACGTAACGCTACAGTTTGGAACTACTGAGAACGCCCGAAATGATAATGATAAATGATTTTATTTTTGTAAGTTGGTTTGTACAAACACTTATACATGTCGATCATATTTTTTAAAACTAGATCAGGTCGGCGTTTCCTATCTGACTACTCTGAGAAGAAAGGCCGAAACAAACTCAGAGGTCAGTCACCGTCTCTTTTAAAGTCCTGACAAAATCTTGGTTAGATCATGTGAGGACCATGTAGATTGTAGGTTGCTTTTGAATATGTGGAAAAAAACATGGAAGTACAACATATAACTAAATTAAAAGGAAAGCTGTCACAGCTAAGTAGGCTTTACAAGTTTACGAGTAATAGTCGACCAACTTATAACATGTAGTTGCAAAAGTAAAAAAAAAATCGGTAGAGCAATGTTCGGTGATTGTATGGAACCCTCGGTGCGCGAGTCCGACTCGCACTTGACCAGTATTTTGTGTGTACGTTTTGTTTATAATTTATAAACAGCGTTATTTTCTATCTAAACATTTTCATCAGCTTGTGTTTGACCTGAAAACAAGCAATACGATCGACTATTGTGCAAACTTATCAAGAATTTTATTCCCGGCATTTAACTTGGCATGATTTTGGCGTAATGGGGGTAAGTTCGCAACTTTCGTGAACTGACCAACCACCAAGAGAGAGCAATTGGTCACTCTATCCTTGTGTCAACTGACCAACCAATCGCGCACTCGGATCGTTCCCAACGCCCCGCTTCACTACCAAAGACAAAGACCTAAAAGACAACATCTGTGCATCTAACGGCTCTTGCCAACTTACGTGCCGGGGATTATATCATGTTAACTCACTTTCGCACTTTTTCACTTTCAGTGGCAGTGCAGTGATTGAGCGATTGACTGCTGCTCTGCATGTCACGGGTTCAATACCCGCACGGAACAAATATTTTTATGTCCTAAAGATAGTTGTTCCGGCTCTGGGTGTTTGTGTATGTGTTTTTATATGTTTGTAAGTGCACTGCATACGGGAGAAATTCCTAGTGTGGGGCAACGTTTTCTTAAAAAAAGAAAAGAAAAAAATCCCTTAAAAAATAAACTGAGTTATCAACATTATTTCCACACGATGGTGTAGCTAATACACTATCGCTAAGTATTGTAGACAATTTTTTGCCACAAGAGCGAAGCAGTGAAAACTGTCAGTATAAGCTAATAATATTGTGAACCAAGGTTACTGCAGTACCTCGCCACCAACAGAGCTTTACAAATCTCCATTGTGAAACAAAGGGACAGTAGATCCAGCAAAGCGTCCCAGCCAGCCACTCTAGAACTTTGAAAGCCTTTGATCTTGGAGTTGTATAGCTTTAGAATTGTAGAATTGTCTCATGAAATATTGAAGACTTGGTCATTTAATCAAGAGAACTGTCCACTTTCCAGGTGGTGGCGGATTTATTTTCATCAAATTATTTAAAGTCATTAAATTAGCTGACAAAACTGAGAAAGACGAAATAATGAAAAGGCGTTTATTGACACAGGACAGTTTCTCTTAACAACTTTTTAACCGAATTTCCAAAAACGAGGACGTTCGACTTTTTTTTAATATATGTTCACCGATTACGTCGTCAATTATGGACCGATTTCAAAAATTCATTTTTGGTTATAGAGGGTATACTCGTGGTTCCATTACCACCAAGTCAGGATCTGATATCTGATGAGGGGATCCTATAGAAATCGAGGGAACTCCTCAAAATTAATACCGATGTCGGTGTCAAAAACGAAAAATATAGGTACCAAAGACACCGACATCCGAAATGAAAGTTATTTTTCACTTTGTATTGTTTTGTTTTGGAAGTCGGATATTTACAATAAGTCCCTTTTCACACGATCCGGTTGCCGGGTAGCCGCTACCGGGTAACCGGCGCCGAATGTATAGGCATGTACGCCGTACCTACGTGTGAAAGCTGACGTACAAAGGTATAAACTTCGCCACTGTTTACCCGGCACCGGCTATCCGGCAACCGGAGAGTGTGAAAAGGGACTTAGCCCTTAACGATTGTATTAGTACCAGCGGCCGTAGACCCCGAAGCCAGATGCATTTTAATGAAATTATTAAAAAAATATAATTTTTTGTTTTATCGTTACTTAAATCTCCTTGCCAATTTATTTTGTCCCTGTATAATTCTATTAATTGAAAAGTTTTATCTACTTAACAAAAGATCTGCAAACTTCATCAAAAAATTGTTCAGCAATGTCTCTGCAAATAAAACGTTAGCCTCGCAAAATTAATTTCAGGAATATTAAATGTCAAAGACTTTGACTGCCTTGAAATTAAAAATAGTTTTTCTTAACCCTTTCATTTTTCCTTCAGATTAAAATTCTTGGCAATTTTGCTTGATCGTTTTTTCAGGAGTCTCTTCGTCTCGTTGGCATTTAAGGTTTCCCACAGACGGTCGCAACATTACTATACCACAACGATACGTATACCTTATTTTCATGATAAAACCTCCTTTAATATAAACACACTGTTGTCATCTTGTTGCGACGCGACTGTCTGCAAGAGCCATAACTTCAAGGATTTTTTTTTAATAAAAAGCTTCAAATTGAAATATCACGCGTCCCTTATGACGTTGCGATATCATATATGATACCGTCATTTGCCAGCTAGGATATCGGATTCTAAAGAGACCCTTCCGGGAATTGCATGCATATGGTATATATAGATAGATGGGGTGAAGCAAGCCTGGCTTGTCACTTGGTTATATTAAGTTAATTTTACTTACGGACAAAGCAACTGCTTTGAATGAATAAAAAAAATTATAGGGCAGGTATGTAAAGTAAACGATAAAAAAGTTAATTAAATAACTTATTCGCAAGCTGGTTGACCAAAACCAGATGTATACTCCGACTGTACAGCATGATTTTCTTCTTGTTTACGTCTTTTTAGTACGCTTTTTAAACAGTCGGGTTTTTTGATTTTTTGAATTAACTTTTTTATTTATTACTTTTTAGTTAACATTTTTTTTTTCGAATTATTTATACATTTAAACATATAAGTGTTATATATTTTTGAAATCACCTCTTAAAACCCTTTATCTGATATCCCACACGATGGTTTTGGATGAAAAAAAATGGGCCCCCACAATATGGCGCCAAAAATCCGCCATTCTTCTATTTTGTAATTTTAATGTTGCCAGTGACACTCGCAAGGTTACGACGAATCGATTGACGTACGAATAATCAAAATCGGCCATCGCGTTTGGTCTCTGGAACGTCACATAGGAACAAACATACATACATAGACTGGTAAACACATTACCCTCCTTCGGAAAATCCTTCAAAATCAAAACTGTAAGATGTTATTAGAATTTTTATTTTTTCTGCCTTCTTCTTTTCGAGTCGATGGCAAACTCTTTATATAAATTTTGGCCCAGTCCAGTGTTTTGTCACAGCAAAAATGATAAAACAAAAAATAATATTTTTTTATTAATTTCATTTAAATGCAGCTCATTTAAATGAAATTAATAAAAAAATATTATTTTTTGTTTTATCATTATTTAAATCTCCTTTCCAATTTATTTTGTCCCTGTATAATTCTATTAATTGAAAAGTTTTATCTACTTATCAAAAGATCTGCAAACTTCATCAAAAAATTGTTCAGCAATGTCTCTGCAAAAAAAACGTTAGCCTCGCAAAATTAATTTCAGGAATATTAAATGTCAAAGACTTTGACTACTTTGAAATTAAAAATAGTTTTCTTAACCCTTTCATTTTTCCTTCAGATTAAAATTCTTGGCAATTTTGCTTGATCGTTTTTTCAGGAGTCTCTTCTTCTCGTTGGCATTAAAGGTTTCCCACAGACGGTCGCGACGTTACTACGCGACAACGATACGTCTACCTTATTTTCATGATAAAACCTCCTTTAATATAAACACACTGTTGTGATTGCCAAACTTAAGTGGCAGTGGGCAGGGCACATTGCTCGCAGAACGGATGGCCGATGGGGCAGAAAGGATCTGGAGTGGCGACCGCGAACCGGAAGACGTTGCGTTGGAAGGCCTCCCACCAGGTGGACCGATGACCTCGTGAAGGTTGTGGGGATCCGCTGGTTGCGAGACGCACGGGACCGATCAATGTGGCGACGCTTGGGGGAGGCCTATGTCCTGCAGTGGACGTTTTTCGGCTGATATGATGATGATGACTGTTGTCACCTTGTTGCGACGCGACTGTCTGCAAGAGCCTTAACTTCAAGGATTTATTTTTAATAAACAGCTTCAAATTGAAATATCACGCGTCCCTTATGACGTTGCGATATCATATATGATGCCGTCATTTGCCAGCTAGGATATCGGATTCTAAATAGACCCTTCTGGGAATTGCATAAGTATGGTATTGGAAGATGGGGTGAAGCAAGCCTGGCTTGTTACTTGGTTATATAAGTTAATTTTACTTATGGACAAAGCAACTGATTTGAATGAATAAAAATAAATTATAGAGCAGGTATGTAAAGTAAACGATAAAAAAGTTAATTAAATAACTTATTCGCAATCTGGTTGACCAAAACCAGATGTATCCTCCGACTGTACAGCATGATTTTCTTCTTGTTTACGTCTTTTTAGTTCGCTTTTTAAACAGTCGGGTTTTTTGATTTTTTCAATTAAGTTTTTTTATTTATTACTTTTTAGTTAACATTTTTTTTTCGAATTATATACATTTAAACATATAAGTGTTATATATTTTTGAAATCACCTCTTAAAACCCTTTATCTGATATCCCACACGACGGGTTCGGATGAAAAAAAAAATGGGCCCCTACAATATGGCGCCAAAAATCCGCCATTCTTCTATTTTGTAATTTTAATGTTGCCAGTGACACTCGCAAGGTTAAGAAGAATCGATTGACGTACGAATAATCAAAATCGAACGTCACATAGGAACAAACATACATACATAGACTGGTAAACACATTACCCTCCTTCGGAAAATCCTACAAAATCAAAACTGTAAGATGTTATTTTAATTTTTGTTTTTTCTGCCTTCTTCTTTTCGAGTCGATGGCAAAATCTTTATGAATTTTGGGCCCAGTCCAGTGTTTTGTCGCAAAAAAAATATCTCCCACAATATTTTTGGTCAGCTGACGACAACTTTGTTTGGATTTATTTTTTTGGGAATTGCCTGTGACTTCCTTGGTGAAAGTTGTTTATTTACATGAGCAGAAGCAGTTTAAAAAATATAATCACACCTTTTCGTTACACGCTATATGTTCGAAGTTTTCGTAACAAATAGCGTGTAGCGTAGCATACAAGACATGTAATTGGCTGTTACAAAAAACAGGTAGGTACCGCGCGTTTGACAGTTTGTGTCATCTTAAACTTCACTTTCAAGCAGAGCAGCTCCGGCTACACTGAAATTCGTGGAAAGACAGTAAAATAGGTATGCAATAATTTTCCTTCCAGGAACTGGACAATAAAGTTTAAAAAAATCTTATCAAAGGTCTCGGATAGCACCAAAAACTTGTATAAAGTATTCACTGGAAGTTTAGAGTCTGTTTTTGACATTATGAAACGGCTGTTCGAAAAATTACTTCGTATTGAATAACAAAGCCATTCCAACAATACAAAGTACAACGAATAATTAGACAAAACATTAATTTTATTATAAGCCGTGGTTCATTTAACAGACATGGAAATTATAAAACTTAATTGTCACATAAACTTGAAACAGAAATGGTAATTAAAGGCGTACCTTGCACAGAGTACGGAAACGCTTCGGTGGCCACTGCTCTTTGTGCATTTTTCTAAAGAAAGTGATTTTATTTTCCCAAAACAGTGTTTCAGTGATTTTGTAGCTTGCAATGAATTTATTAATTGGATCAGTACTTTCAGGGCTTTCTTTAACTATACTTGTATTACAAAGAGGAAAGATTTTTTTAGATTTTGTATGTAACGAATAAACTTAAAAACTACTGGACCGATTTCAAAAATTATTTCACCGTTGGGAAGCTACACTATCCCCGGGTGACATAGGCTACTTTGTATCCCTGTATTCCCACGGAACGGAACTTCGCTGGTTAAACCGTGACGCGTCCGCTAGTACAAAAATATAGACATGCAATGTTACCCATTTATAATACTACTAGCTATTTCCCGTGGCTCGCTCCCACTTATCCCAAAAGAACCGTGTTTTTCACGGTATTAAGTTTAGTAAGCTATGATACTCAGTGATCGTAATTAATCAGGTCAGTAGGTATTTTTTGAAAAATTCAAACAAAGCAAGCAAGCAAGGCGCAGGATACACCAATCATACGAATCTGTTTAAGCTTACGTCAAATCACCATGAGTCTTGTAGCCAATCAAATGCGTCATAAGGCGCTTTGCCACGCCACGGCACGTAAGTATGTTTCCGCCTTACACCACCTTTAGATGACGCTAGCGCGGCGATTCTAGGCTCTGTGGTCCCGTGTTCCAATTTGAGTAACGAACTTAAAGACGTTCCGTTTCACTTTTAAATTATATTAATTTGTAACTAGGTGTACGATGCAAGGCTTCGAGCTCGCTTTAATTTATAGAATGCATGCTATAACTGCTCCGGTAGGGTCTTTGTGGGTTGTAGAGGAATTGTTTACAAATGTCGATGTTAACGACGCGCGACAGCGGAAAAAATGTTTACAATATTTTTTCCGCTGAAAACGCACGCCAATTCATATGTACATAGATACTTTGATAATTATTTACGTGTCTGGTATAGTCTGTAGACTTTATGACTTCTGTATTAAATAGGATTTACTCTCTGTTTAACGTTGCAGACCTCATCAAGTTGGTAAAATGTTTTTGTCGTATAAATTTGTCTTATTTACAAGTATTTAAGGAGGCGTTCTAGAATCTTGAGAGGCTGCCCAACCCCACGGAAAAAAGCCATAATTTTATATATGTATGTATGTCATAATTCTTTTTATTTCTATTCCCCTTAGTCCCCTTTACAGCTTACATCACATTTATATTCTGTGTAGTCTCTATTTATAGAACAGACCGTAGTCTTACTATCAGGGTACATATTGACCTTTAAGATATCGGACGTCTTAAACCGATCACCTTCTAACCGTGACCTTTAGCCGTGTCGTACAAATGATATACAGATCATTAAATATCGTCAATACACAATACAATACCATTGTCCACATCGCGCGAGAATAGATTCGTATACCGAGATGTATTGTAAGGCTGCGTATCTATTGGAGCTGGCGTGGGTGAGCGGAGAAAAGCGAAAAGTACGTAGCTGTGCATCGGAGTGTCCTTGGTGTAATACTCACAACGGATCTTTGTGTCTCTGAATTGGCTGCAAGAAGCTGCGCAGTAGCTATTTTGTGTCAATACGTGGGACACTCAGAAAGTTTTGCGAAACTAAAAAAAATTGTTCTATACGTACATATATTTTTATTAAATCTTTTCAAAGTACTTTCCACCAGCCTCTATACAAAGATTCATGCGCCTAAACCAGTTTTCAAAACACTTTTTCCAGTCCGCCGCAGACACCTCGTTTACAGCCTGCTCGAACGCAGCCAGCGCATCTTCCGGCGACGAAAATTGTATCCCTTTGAGCTGATTTTTTATTTTTGGGAATAAAAAGAAGTCACACGGTGCTAGATCAGGGCTGTAAGGAGGGTGACCCAGGAGTTTGACTGGCGTGCTGTCCAGGAAGTCCCTCGTTTTGAGTGCGGTGTGCGCAGGTGCATTGTCGTGGTGGAGCAGTAGCCCGCGGAGCCCTGTGTTTGGTCGCTTGTTGCTTATAACAGAGAAAACTTCTGGCAAACATTTGGTAGTATACCATTCGGCATTAATGCTTCTTTGATCCCGTAAGGGAATTGATACCAAGTGGCCAGTCAAATTAAAAAAGCTAGCGATCAAAATCTTACCCCCGCTTCTAGATCGCTTCACTTTGGTAGGCGTTGGCTCATTTTGAAACACCCAAACAGTCGACTGGCGCTTGGTTTCTGGGTCGTATTGATAAATCCAGGACTCATCACCTGTAACGATGTCGTAAACACGCCGAGACGAGCCTGCTTCAAATTTGTTAAGCATATCACGGCACCATTCCACCCGGGCCTGCTTCTGAGCATCGGTGAGGTTGTGCGGCACCCAGCGTGATACTATCCTCCTCACGCGAAGATGGCTGTGTAGAATCTCGTGAACGCTTCCCGATCCAATCTTCAATATGTGTTGAATCTCCTGATATGTAATTCGCCTATTGTCTTGGATTAAATTTTTCACTGCTAGCACGTTTTCTTCGGTAACAGCCGTCAAAGGGCGACCGCTTCTTTCGTCATCCCCCAAAGTTGGTCGACCGCGCTTGAATTCGTTATACCAACGATACACGGTTGCCTTGGAAGGGCCTTCATCCATGAATGCCATTTGAAGTCTATCGTACGATTCATCCGGTTTCAGGCGACACTTGAAATCGTATAAAATCATAGCTCTAAAATGTTCCCGGCGCAGATCCATATTTCAGTGAGACACAATACTTTGAATTAACTCGCAAAAAATGTGGAGGGAAATTTTGAAATTGGAACTTACTTATTTTTACTTATAAATAATCATATTTTCGAAAAACATTATAACTGGCCAGTCTCCCATATATAAAAACTTTTTTTCGCAATACTTTCTGAGGGGCCTGGTATTAAAAGTGAAAATAGCATGTGCGTTTGTCGCATCATCCTATCTCGCTTACTCTATGCAGTTAATCTGTTAGTGAGCAATAGTTGACAGAGCCAACTTCAGAGATACAAAGATCCGCTGTGAATATTATATCTAGACTAAATTTTGTCCGCGATTCCAATAACTGGCAAATGATCAAAATGTTCGGTATTGATCTCGTGACATGTCGCGCGTCTACCAATGTCATTATTTTAACCTGACTGCCGAAGGAGGGTAATGTGTTTATCAGTCTATGTATGTTTGTTACTATGTGGCTTTCTAGAGACCAAAAGATTTGGCCGTTTTTTTAATTCTTAATTCGTTAATCGATTCGTCTTAACCTTGCGAGTGTCACTGGCTACATTAAAATTGGAAATTAGAAAAATGGCAGATTTTGGGCGCCATATTGTGGTAGCCCAATTTACTTTTTACTATATCAAAATAAAGGGATAATACTTAAATATATAATATGTGAATGTTTAAATGTAAATAATTCGAAAAAAAAAATGTTAACAAAAACTTATTAATAAAAATAGTTTAAAAAAAAACACAAAACCCGACGGCCATCGAGCTTTTTAGGGTTCCGTACCCAAAGGGTAAAAACGGGACCCTATTACTGAGACTCCGCGGTCCGTCTGTCTGTCTGTCTGTCTGTCACCAGGCTGTATCTCATGAACCGTGATAGCTAGACAGTTGAAATTTTCACAGATGATGTATTTCTGTTGCCGCTATAACAACAAATACTAAAAACAGAATAAAATACATATTTGAGTGTGGCTCCCATACAACAAACGTGATTTTTTTGCTGTTTTTGGCGATAATGGTACGGAACCCTTCGAGCGCGAGTCCGACTCGCACTTGGCCGGTTTTTTAATTTTTTGGGCGTTTTAATAATCGTTAAACACAAAAACAAAGAGGAGGCTTTTAAAGCGGATAAAGTAAGTGGATACTGATCTGTCCATTAGCTAGCAACGCTAGCGAAGCAGAACGGATTTGCGAATTGTGATGATAAAATTCTGGTCACTTTCCTATTGTACACTGTCTCCCTAGAACCACTTCGCTTCACACCGCTCCAATGGACCAGCAGCCTTACAACCCTGTCTTAATTGAAATCAGAGAAAACTTATAAACAACCGTATTGGATCTGCCGCTGTGTCGCCAGCAAATAATACGGTGTCATTTTTATTTGTGTCGTGGTTCGTGTATTATTTGTACTGACTGACTTCAAGCCGATGAGGTAAACTCCGGATATTAGATTTGTTGGTACCTGTTAGGGATAAGTTTACACGTGTAACCTTGGTTAGCAAAGATATTTATATACGATGTTGAATGTTTGTTTGTTATAAGCTGACAAAATTTGTATGCTTAGGCGAACAAATCTAACCTAATTTTATTTTATTGTTCACAAAGATTATTTTATATTAAAAATGGAATTTAACGAAAAATAATCTTTAAAAAATGTGAATTAGGCGTAAAATGCTGTGTTTGACCTATTTCATGTAAATTTGAGATGATTTTCATACCAAGAACTGAATATTACAGTCTCAACCCCGATCCCACGTTCTTTTGTTTTGTCTTAAAATTTAATGTAAAATCGGAAGTCAATCAATCTGCCTAGCCTTTTCCCAACTAAATTGGGGTCGGCTTCCAGTCTTACCTGATTCAGCTGAGTACCTGTGTTTTACATGGAGCGACTGCCTATCTGACCTCCACAACCCAGTTACTGAGTAACACGGTACTCCTTGGCAAGACTGGTGTCAGGTCTCAAGCTTCTGACTACCCGTAACGACTGTCAAAGATGTTCAAATGACAGCCGGGACCAACGGCTTAACGTGCTTTCCGAGGCACGGAGGAAACACGGTATGTTGAAATGGTCACCCATCCACGGACCGACCTCGTCAAGCGTTGCTTAACCTTGATGATCGACCAGTGCGGCTGTTATTATTTAGCCACGAGCTCCTTGAATGTAAAATCGGAAGTACTTATTGAAAAATCGCCACGTACATATCGCACCGCACTCGTTTGCCGGGAGGTGTTTAGCCTTCATAATCTAATTAAATAACAAAATATCTCTACATTAACTTATTAATAATAATAAACAAGCGAATAGAACGTCCGGTTATAAAACGCAATGTATCTCGGTTTCCGTTAAAACAAACGCGACCACAGCGCGGTGTGGTTGCTGATATTTTTGCCAATAATAATCCGCCATGCTTTACTAATCCTATTAATGGCAAAGTGGGCCAAACCACTGTCTGAAATAAATATTTTATATAAGCCGTGGGTCAAAAATTAAAAAAAAAAAAAAATTTTGGGGTTCGTATAGGACGAGCAATGGTGGCTTAGTGGTATCGGCCGCTATTTATAATTTGTAGGGCGTGGGTTCAAACCCAGGCAGGCGCTTTACTTTGTGTAAATTATTTCATCACCATTGCTCTCAAAACGGTTAAAGAATACATCGTGAGGAAACCGGCTTGTCCTACAACCAAAAATTCGAATACATGTGACATCCACCAAACCGCATTGGGCCCGCGTGATGGATTACGGACCATTCCCTCTCTCACAGAGAGGGGGCCTATGTCCCAGCATTGGGAACATTAAAAAGGCTGATGATGATAGGACGAGCAGAAAAAAAAAAACTAACAATATAAAATACGTGCGAGGCCAAAAAGTCTCCTATCTCGGCATACGATAGCTACAATCTTGGGGTATTTAAGTCAAGAGTGAATAGGTTTTTTCTAGGCAAGCGTGCTTTACCGTCGACCACAACATCGCTTACCATCAGGTGAGATTGTGTTCAAGCGCAAGCCTATAGACGATAAAAAAATAAATACGCTGCGATATTAAAAAAATACGCAGCGATGGTATTCTGATAGGGCATGATGTGATGATACGGACACACTCACGCAGTATAAGTATTACTAAGTGTTCCTACAAGGTGAACTGATGACTTGGTGAAGGCCGTGGGAATCCACTGGATACGAGAAGCACAGGATTGATCGATGTGGCAATACAATAGGAATGTTTCCTGGGAAGAAAAATGATAATTCTATTTAGTCCATCAGTGAGATTATCAAATAATAATAATATATATTTGACTTTGACTTTGACTTTGACTTTGACTTGAATATTGGACCCATATTTTTTGCTAGAACGAAATAAATATAAATTGACAAAGATAAAGCGTATCAAAATCAAAAAATCAAAAAATCAAAATCAAAATATATTTATTCAATTAGGCCATTAAGCGGCACTTTCGAAAGTAAAAAAAAAAATTTGAATCTAATACTAACCTCCAGTTTCCCAGCTCAAAACCATCGGCGAACCAATGCGACAAACTGCCAAAGCAAGCGCTATCCGCTGCGACTGGCTGTTGAAAATTCATTCAACCAATCACAGCAGACAACGCGCGCCCGAGAACCCGCCACACCAACCCCCCGACAATTCCGAGCTGGGAAACCGGGGGTAATTGATTCTACCGTCCATTCGGAAATGTAGCTTGTTGTGGAGAAGAATGGACAAGAAACTCCACACATACTCTTTTACAAAAAAATGTGTTTACAAGTATTTGGTTACATTATCTTGTTGGAAAAAAAATACATACATGTGAGAACGATGTAAAAAAAAAAGTAACGCACTTAAAAGCTTCTACAGTAAAACAAACAATTAAAAATACAATAATTAGGTAATTAAAAACAGGCGGAGGCAGCTAAGTTATGACCAATCCCAACTGATGGCGCCCGTTCACGAACATGACACATGGATCGGCACCACTCAGCTCAACCATCATGAAGGGAACCGAATGATCCAACACATGTGCCACCATCAGAGAGACATTAGAGAGAGCATGACACACTATCAACTGCCAGGGCACACTGAAGTCAACGTACGACACAAAGGTATAGCAAATGGTAGATTTACAGTTGGTACATAGTACTCACATATGTGCTGTGCAGTTATATAATATAAAAATAAATTGAGTTTATACAACACAAATACATTCATACAGTCTTCAGCAAGTCCAACAATACTTCAGAACTTTTCTGCTTATAACTTGTTATTGTGCCCTAGTGACTGTGTAGCTGGACTAGCGCTGAGCCAAGCATTTTTATCAGCGATGTAATCCCCCAACCCATAATATGCCTGCCTGCATAGTGTGCGTTTTATAAAAGTTTTGAATTTCGCCTCATTCAGTTCTAGAATGTGAGGCGGTATTTTATTGTAACATTTTATACAGTACCCCATAAAAGATGAAGCTACTTTAGCCAGCCTGAAACCTGGTTGAATTAATTGGTCCCTATTTCTAGTAACATAACTATGTCTATCGCTGTTTTTACTAAAAAGATGTAAATTTTTTCTCACGTACATGATGTTTTCGTAAATATATTGACAAGGTACCGTCATGATGTTAATTTCCTTAAACAGTTCC
This sequence comes from Orthosia gothica, assembly GCA_949775005.1. Classification (NCBI taxonomy): domain Eukaryota; kingdom Metazoa; phylum Arthropoda; class Insecta; order Lepidoptera; family Noctuidae; genus Orthosia; species Orthosia gothica. The sequence continues at coordinate 30,199,142 of OX459042.1, read as the reverse complement.
CTTAGAGAATCGCGCCGGCGAAGATTGTATATCGCTCTGATGGCTCGTTTTTGCAGAATAAAAATTGACTGAATGTCTGCAGCCCTTCCCCATAGTAATATACCGTAAGACATTATGCTATGAAAGTAACTAAAATAGACCAGCCTCGCGGTATCTACATCAGTAAATTGTCGAATTTTTCTAACAGCATAAGCTGCCGAACTTAACCGCCCCGCAAGTGATATTATATGAGGACCCCATTGTAACCTTGAGTCTAGCGTGATCCCCAGGAAAACCGTTTTGTCGACGAATTCTAGCTTCTCGTTGTTTAATATAATGTCACAATCATAACTTTTGACATTCGGCAAGGCAAATTTTACACACTTAGTTTTTTTAGCATTTAAAACTAAATTATTAGCAGTGAACCAATTCAGAACTTGCTGCAATGCATTATTTACGTCGAAAACGTTACTCGTACGTCTTAAAAATCAAAGAAGTGTCGTCAGCAAATAACACCATGTTTAGTTTGTTTTTCAATAGATGGGGTAAATCATTAATGTATACTAAAAATAAGAAAGGACCCAAAATTGAGCCTTGGGGTACCCCCATTTTCACGTTCAACCCCGACGAATTGACACCGTTTATTTGGACTAATTGCTGTCTATCATTCAAATAGGATTTTACTAAACTTAATGCTAAAAGGCCTAGCCCGTAATGCTCAAGTTTCAAAAGCAATGTTTCATGATCAACGCAATCAAACGCCTTCGATAGGTCGCAGAAAATACCTATGCATCTAGCCCCTCCTCCCACGCATCAAAGATGTGTTTTAATAAGGTGACACCAGCGTCGGTTGTACAACGTCCTTTGGTGAAACCATACTGTTTCTCGTGTAGGATTTTATTCGTATTAAAATGAATGAGCATTTGATTTAGCATTATCTTTTCAAATACCTTGCTGAAAACCGGCAGCACGGACACTGGTCTATAATTATTTGTGTCTTTACTGTCCCCGGATTTAAAAAGTGGTATAACCTTACTATGTTTCATTAGATCCGGAAAGACTCCTTGATCTACACACAAATTAAAAATCAAAGCTAAGTACGGCGTTATAGTCTGAATAATGGAGGTACAAACTTTGATGGACATGCCCCATAGATCTTCGGTCAGTTTTACCTTTATTTGCTTAAAAGCCTTTATTACTGTTATTGGGTTTGAAAAGTGAAATTCAGTCGGGCAGGCTGAAACGTTATCGTGTAATAAACCAGAAGCGAGCGACGGCGAAGAATTTAAGGGTTCAGTAGTTTTAATTGGGATGCTGGTAAAGAAATTTACAAATTCTTGAGCAACTTCTTTGTTATCTCTAATAAGTCCATGTGTAGTCTCAAGCGTGAAATCAGTATTATTTCTTTTGTTCCTGTTTGTTTCATTGTTTATAATTTTCCAAACCGTCTTAATTTTATTTTCTGCGAATTTAACCTTATTGCTAATGTATATAGCCTTAGCTAATTTACACGTATTTTTAAAAATTCTTGAGTAAGTAGCAACATATTTACTTAAAGTTTCAGTGTTAATATAAGGCTTAAGGCCATACAGCTCGTAAAGTCTTTCCCTACTTTTCCTGATTCCTTTTGTCGCCCAGTCACTGAATAAAAACTTAGGGCATATAGTTTTAGTTTTCTTCTTAAAAGTATTATTGAATTCTGTTTGAACAACTAAGAAAACATTTTGTACAAAATATTACCATCATTCACTGTGAGGTCCTGATAACTTAACTTACCAATTAAAGTGCTGTTAAATTTATTTAATTTACCTGATGTTATTGGTCTGGATTGAATCTGCACTTGTTGTATTGGTATGCTTGACTCAAATGTTACCAGTAGCCCACTATGATCCGAAGGCAGACAATTCATAATGGCTTTGTTTAAGTATTCGCAGCAACAAAAAACATTATCAATACATGTAGCAGTAGTCACAGTTGTTCGGGTTGGTTCCTCAAACACATGCGACAAATTAAATGATTTGAAGAGATTTAATAGTCTACTGCTATCTGAATTATTTTCTAAAATATTTATATTAAAGTCACCACAGATTATGACTAGTTTATTACCAGTTGCAAGTTTTGTCAGAACATCTTCCATCACTGACTCAAATATACAGTAGTTTTTATAATTGGGGGGTCTGTAAACGCACACTATAACATGCTTATCCAGCTCAAAACAGGACAGTTCAACATTATGTTCAACTGATAGATCTACAATATCTTTACGAGGTTTTGATTTAATACCATTTTTGATTAATATAAGTGAACCTCCACGCAACATAAGATTTCTGTTAAAACAGCTGCCCACAGTATAATTTTCAAAATTAATAAGCATTGAATATTCCTTCAGCCAATGCTCCGTAAAACAAATAATTTCAAACATTGTCTTTTCTAAAAACAGTTCTATTTCCAATTGCTTTGCAGAAAAACCTTGAATATTTTGATGGAATAATTTCAAAGAATTCTGCATAGCCCCTTTTTTTAAATTAACTATGTGAGAGCAAGAAGGTACCTTCTTGTTGGTGGATTTACTCCTAACTATTTCGTTATTGGTACCCTCCGTTGTCCTACAAACTAGTCTAAATTATAAATATTAATAGCAGAATTGCTAACGTTATTAATGTTATTGACCTGTAAATTAGTATTAGTACTAATATCAACTACAGTACATGACTTCGACATACTATTTATGTCTGAGTTATGATAATAGCCTCGCTATTTGACGTCTTAACCTAAGAGGCAGATACACTGTATTGCCTGTCGACTTTAATTTATCAACAAAAATGTTGATGTCAAAAAAAAAATAATTTGTCACTGTAATGGCTGACAAGGAAATGAACATGTTTATTCAACATATGAATATAATTATTTTGTCTACTAGTAGATTTTTCCAAATATGGAAAAGCACACAATATGATTTTATTGCAATTAAATTTTATCAACTCAGTTACACACTCAGTGATGTCATCTTTTTTTACATCCAAACTGTTACCTATAAAGACAGTTAAATTGGTATCTGATTTATATACACTCTTTGTTACAGATTTCATGATATGCTTGTAAGATGACCCAGGCATACAATAATTCAAAGTCGAATGATTCTGATTGCTATTTAATAATTTTCCTAAACCTCTTCCAACACCATCTGTAAACATAACCGAAAGAGACCCATGATTACTATCACTAGATGCAAAGGAAGCAGTCTCAGGCTGGTCTACTTGAGACATTTCCTGTGAAATATCAGTTATGTCTTGGTCTTGGTCAAAGACACCAACCTGAGACACCCTCTCAGCCTCCCAGCCAATTACATTATCAAAGTTCAAGAGAGGGACGTCACTTTGTCTGTATAAAGTTTAGCACACCGTGATGTCACATGGTATTTCAACGCACTGTAGCGTCGTATTTTTTTATTTGCGTTGCAAAAGAAAACTACGTGTACAATATTATTAGGTTATCTAAGGCAATTCACGCACTGCAATACCCAGCGTAGCGCAGGAATGCTTGTTCTTACGTTGCTTGAAATTATCTCTTTTTGCATTGAAGAAAACACACACAGAAACCGTACTCACGCGCAGTGTCTTGTCTATGTCACCACGGACCCCGTAGCGTATAGCGGGTCAGTGTGTGAATCGCCTAACTGACTGACTGAATAAGGACTTAATAGAAAATTGACAACTATCCTATTGTAGAAGGCCTAGTGTTCGGCAGAAATTATAACGATGATGAATGTTTACCCCTACTATTAGTGGGACACAAAAATAATAAATATTTAAATTGATGACCAAATTTGTCTCTAGCATTCCAGTTTTAATTTTAAATTGCTAAGCAGCAAAATTATGCCTGCAAGGTCCACAGTTTGAATCCCGCACAAAGTATTGCTTCACTTTGAGCATATCTAACTTAGTTCCCCGGCTAACGAGAAAACTTTGTTATGCATCACTAATTTTAAAGCTTTTTAAAAAAATGCATGGAACTTACGTAAAAGCGTTCATAAAATTCGTGGCAGCATTTTTATTTCCAGGGTATTTTAATAAATAAAGTATTTTGTTGTAGTTAAGGTGGAATTTTTTGGGTTTATTTTATCACAAAAGTTATCGAAATCATTGTTTTCTTTTATCTTAAATATGTAACCTTATGCCCGTCAACGATTTTCATGACAAACAGGATCTTTTTGTTATAATTAACCATGAAACATCTTGCAAAGAATATCAACCAGTGTCAACAAACTACAAAATGTCACAAATAAAACCTATTTAGTTTTATAATCTCTTCGTATTCAACAGTACTTTATTTAAATAACGAGCTGATCTGACCACCGGAAAAAAAAACGCGTTGGAAAGACTAGTCTGACCGTCAATCTGACCATTGAGAAAATCCCGTTTGAAGCATGGACAGAAGTGCCAGCAGCGTTCTTTTGTTAGTTAACATTATTGTAATAGACAAATTGAGAACACCAATCCATCTGCAAATAGTGGTGATTTTTCATATTTTCTTATGATGATAAGTTGTGATTATGTTTAGACTCATGTTGAAGGTGTTTTCCGTGTTATTATTGCATAAAGTAGTTCTTCGATGCAAAATTCTCTAAGATTATTTATGAGTGCAAGATCTTTTAGTATTGCTTGCAAGATCAAAACTGAATTAATAAAGTAAAGGAAGTCACATATCACCATGCCCATATTTCTCTAAGGGGCAGAGATAGATATACAGCAAGCCCACATTTTTCTGGTCATGTTAAACCTCCCATGTAATAAGGGGCTGTCCCATTGCTTTTAAATGGGCACAAATTTGGAGTTGGTCTCTGGATTTGAACAAAAAACCGGCCAAGTGCGAGTCGGACCCGCGCACGAAGGGTTCCGTACCATTGACGTGTGTTGTATGAGAGCCCCCCTTAAGTATTTATTTTATACTGTTTTTAGTATAGTTTTAGTGTTGTTATAGCGGCAACAGAAATACGTGGGACACTCAGAAAGTTTTGCGAAACTAAAAAAAATTGTTCTATACGTACATATATTTTTATTAAATCTTTTCAAAGTACTTTCCACCAGCCTCTATACAAAGATTCATGCGCCTAAACCAGTTTTCAAAACACTTTTTCCAGTCCGCCGCAGACACCTCGTTTACAGCCTGCTCGAACGCAGCCAGCGCATCTTCCGGCGACGAAAATTGTATCCCTTTGAGCTGATTTTTTATTTTTGGGAATAAAAAGAAGTCACACGGTGCTAGATCAGGGCTGTAAGGAGGGTGACCCAGGAGTTTGACTGGCGTGCTGTCCAGGAAGTCCCTCGTTTTGAGTGCGGTGTGCGCAGGTGCATTGTCGTGGTGGAGCAGTAGCCCGCGGAGCCCTGTGTTTGGTCGCTTGTTGCTTATAACAGAGAAAACTTCTGGCAAACATTTGGTAGTATACCATTCGGCATTAATGCTTCTTTGATCCCGTAAGGGAATTGATACCAAGTGGCCAGTCAAATTAAAAAAGCTAGCGATCAAAATCTTACCCCCGCTTCTAGATCGCTTCACTTTGGTAGGCGTTGGCTCATTTTGAAACACCCAAACAGTCGACTGGCGCTTGGTTTCTGGGTCGTATTGATAAATCCAGGACTCATCACCTGTAACGATGTCGTAAACACGCCGAGACGAGCCTGCTTCAAATTTGTTAAGCATATCACGGCACCATTCCACCCGGGCCTGCTTCTGAGCATCGGTGAGGTTGTGCGGCACCCAGCGTGATACTATCCTCCTCACGCGAAGATGGCTGTGTAGAATCTCGTGAACGCTTCCCGATCCAATCTTCAATATGTGTTGAATCTCCTGATATGTAATTCGCCTATTGTCTTGGATTAAATTTTTCACTGCTAGCACGTTTTCTTCGGTAACAGCCGTCAAAGGGCGACCGCTTCTTTCGTCATCCCCCAAAGTTGGTCGACCGCGCTTGAATTCGTTATACCAACGATACACGGTTGCCTTGGAAGGGCCTTCATCCATGAATGCCATTTGAAGTCTATCGTACGATTCATCCGGTTTCAGGCGACACTTGAAATCGTATAAAATCATAGCTCTAAAATGTTCCCGGCGCAGATCCATATTTCAGTGAGACACAATACTTTGAATTAACTCGCAAAAAATGTGGAGGGAAATTTTGAAATTGGAACTTACTTATTTTTACTTATAAATAATCATATTTTCGAAAAACATTATAACTGGCCAGTCTCCCATACATAAAAACTTTTTTTCGCAATACTTTCTGAGGGGCCTGGTACATCATCTGTGAACATTTCAACTGTTTAGCTATCAGGGTTCATGAGATACAGCCTGGTGACAGACGGACAGACAGACAGACGGGCCGCGGAGTCTTAGTAATAGGATTCCGTTTTTAACCTTTAGGTACGGAACCCTAAAAAAAGGGCGCTATTGAACAAAAACTGCTGAAAAGAAAAATGTATACTTTCAAATACCTACCATTTGAACCCTCGTATATTTTTAACCCATATTTCTCCATCGAGTCAAATTTGATTCTTTGTTTTTCAAGATGGGTTGAAGCAATCCCTTAAATAAGGCACTCCTATTTTATATAAGTCTATACCTTTCTTAATCCAAGATCACTTTGTAAAGGAAACACATTTGACCTGGATAGCCGAACAAATTGTAAATGTAGCAAGGTCAAGTGAGACCGGTTACTGTTGAGATCCGTCCATTATCTAAATAGCTTGCTCTGCCCGATACGAAACCAATTATGTAATATATAAATCTTTACAGTACATACATTCGATTGAATTGTTCGGGAAATGTTCTAATGGATTACGTAGGTACTTACGTTCTGTGTTTTTGTTTATGATTTAAGAATTCCATAAATATTATGGCATTCTTAAATAAAATAGTTAGGCATAGTTGAGGAATGGTTGAGGATTTTTAGGTCAATCATTGCTTACACGTGTCGTTCATGAGACTTCCAATTTTAAATTCTAATGATAGTTCGAACAAATGCCATGTGTGCTAACTTCTCGGGAAATAACATAAAAATTGAAACTGGCTACTGACACAAAGTACGTAATCGGCGGCACTTTCTATTTTGTGCTACTGATTATCCGTAACGACTATCAAATAAATCAATACATATAATAAATCTGTGGAAAAGTCATTTTTGTACATCGAAATAATTTCCAAAAAATATAGCTAGGTTGTTAAAGAATAACCAACCGAAACCATTTCCAGCATACTATTAGGGATTTTTTGTTTTTCTGTTTAGTTCTGAACGCGTTACGTAAAATGTGCTCCAGAGCCTCGAACATCGACGCCGAGTTGCCAGCCTGTCGGTTTTTATCGGTTCCATTTCGTGGAGTGGGCGACGGAACTGCACAATTTGATTCCGCCTAGCCCTTTCCATCATCGGACTACAAGACGTACGGCCATGCGCCATCGGTAAATGATAGATATCCCTCCTATACGCACAAAGCGTTTTGCTAATATTTTCATTGTGAGCACAGCTAAGGAGAGGAACTCCCTTCCGTAGTATTTGTTTGGTTTTGGGGTTTTTAAGTCAAGAGAGAATAGGTTTCTTCTAGGCAAGCGTGCTTCATCGTAGACCACACCATCGCCTAACGTCAGCCGAGATAGTGGTCAGACGCGAGCCTATCTATACCAATATTATAAAGAGGAAAGTTTTTTTGTTTGTTTGTTTGTACCGAATAGGCTCCGAAACTACTGGACCGATATTAAAAATTCTTTCACCTATGGAAAGCTACATTTTTCCCGAGTAACATAGGCTATAATTTTGACGGGAGCGAAGCCGCGGGGGTCAGCTAGTAGTTTATAAAAAAACAATGTACTTATCTTGAAGTAGACTTAGGTTATGTTTCAACACAATCGGTTCACTCTATCAAAAGTTAGATGAATTTATTGTGTTCAAGAAGCAACCACGTTATATAGCTGGCATTATGCATGGCGATGTTAAGATTCTCCGCGAAAGAATGATCCTAGAAAAATGGTAGTTAGGTAGGGTAGGTGGGAAGGTAGGCAGAAAGGTAAGTAGGGTAGGGTAGGCAGTTGACCGGAGCGAAGCCGGGTACAGCTAGTTATTTATAAATGATATCCGAGACTAAGGACGAAAGTACTTTCCGGGGCTCGGAGGAGTCCCGGTATGTACTATATGGTCACCCGTCTACGGATCAACCTGAGGAACTGTGGCTTAACCTTGAAGATCGACCCGTGTTGCTGTTATTACTTACATACGAGCCCTCAATAATCTGGATCATAAATCTGATAAAAACCAAATTTTTACGACACATTTTTATAAAATAAAGTGCATGTTTTAAAACCTGCACTCACTTTAGTCGCCATTACCACTGCCTTTGGCATTTTCGAGGGGCGATATGATAAAGGAGTTTGTGCTCTTGCCATGAAATCTGACTATAATGTCCGACGTCCGCATCTTAACACCTTAACTGCCAAGTGACCGACAAACAATACATTTTCAATTGTGTCTCATTGCCTGGCAGTTAAGGTGTTAAATAAGAAATTTATTCAAAATCAATTTTTTTATTTCATATAGGCCTACATGGGCACTTATAAAACGTCGACAATGTGCAGGGTTCGGGTTGGTCGTTTTCTATGGAGAAGAACCGGCAAGAAACTCCATGGTTACTCTTTTAAAAAAATGGTTTGGTTTTACAATATTTCCTTGTTACAGCATTAGTACTTAGATATGTGGGGACAACGTAGGCCCGACAATAAGTCGTAAAAAACAAAAAAAAAAAAAGATTACATATTATTTAAACAAAAGAAAATAAAACGAGTTAAAAAGTTAACAAGCATCTAGAAGGCCTACAATGTTCACACATTTACAAAATAATCGGTAAAGGAATCTATACAAAAGTAAAATAAAAAAAAGACTAAATCTAACATGTGGCACAAATATTGTTATCAGTGCTGTAACTATTCTTAGCAAAGGGCTATGAAGATGATTGAAAACCATTGTAAGAAGAATAATCAAAAGAAGGAAAAAAAACAAAGAATTATTGTTGTTATATTATTGTATTGTTATTGAATTATTATATTATTGTTTATAAACTCCGCCGGAAAAAGAGGGGTGTTATAAGTTTGACGTGTGTTGCTGTGTATCTGTATGTCTGTCTGTGGCATCATAGCTCCTAAACGGATGAACCGATTTTGATTTAGTTTTTTTTTATTTGAAAGATGATTTTGTCGAAAGTGTCCTTAGCTATGTTTGAATAAAATTGGTTTAGCCGTTCAAAAGTTATGGGCGTTTTACTGTTTGAATCGGGGTGTTTTCGCAAGATAAATCTGTCGGGGGTTTTTAAATTTTGAAATTTTACTTGTTGAAGTGAAAACTTAACTGCGCTAAGAGATTTTTCGTTAAAACTTGTGGGTTCACGACAGTGACATACTAATGTGACGTGTGACGGAATAATGTGTCTGTCACACAAACACAGTTGTTCAATTCTAAGTTTCCTGTCGGCCGTCCTGCAGACTGCCAATTTTTTTTGTATGTTCTTTTCTATATATATATATTACAATACATAATGTGTGTTTCTGACTGTGCAAAATCACACTAATATTATAAAAGCGAAAGTTTGTGAGTGTATTTGTATGTTTGATACTCTTTTCCGCAAAAAACTAATGAACGGACCTGGAAGAAATTTGGCACAGATATAGATTATAATCTGAATAGCACATAGGATACTTTCTATCTCGGGAATATGTTAACTTGGGATAATTTTCAAAATTCACACGTACGTAGCCGCTGGCCCCCGAACAGATATTTTTGCTTACTTCGACTTTCTAGACATATAAATATTTCACTGTCGTAGATCGTATTGTCACCAAAGGACAGGTCTAGTTTCAGAATTCAGGCCATCTCCCTAATGGTGACACATGTGTAACATAACATGCAATGTAATCAATGTTGTCGTATCATCGTGTCTCATTACACGATACACTACGCGGCAGAATTAGCGGATTGTAATATTACACTGTGGTTCAAATGACAACTAAGGATCGATGAGCATTTTCATCGTTTTGCGTGTTTGATTGAGTTTTTAGTAAGTATAAGCAAATTCTCGGCAAAATCTTACTCCTCATCATCCAATTTCTGGCTTAGGATCATATTTTTATAGCTTATTATAGCCTTATTAGAATTAATATTTGTTTCGGGATATTTACCATATATATTTTGATTTTTGTTGAGAGCTCGATATTCGATACAAAAATCAAAATATACATGGTAAATATCCCGAAACAAATATTTATTCTAATGATTGTGACCATGTCAATGTTCAATGTAATTTGATTAATTTTAATTCAAGTACCGTTTAATTTGTTTTTTTTTATTTAATTATGATTTTATTTTAATTTCATTTTTGACTTATTTAAATGCTTTGCTGAGATTGGATTCAATTGTGATTTGATTATAATTTTATTTTTGTTTTAATTTTTGATTTTTTGTTATTTGCCATCATCTGTTAGCGGTTTAAAAAATATTTTTTATTTTCTTAAATTCATTTTTTTTTAAACGCTTAATGAGGCCGGGACTCCACCAAAGCGGAGATGTGCGGAGAAGTCCAAAGCGGAGACGAAAGCTGTGTGAATTACAAAATTCTATTGGTTGGTTTCGTCTCCGCTTTGGACTTCTCCGCACATCTCCGCTTTGGTGGAGTCCCGGCCTAAGTGTTTCTAAAATGTGCATGTAAGATTCACATCTAGTAGGTGTCAATCAGACTTTTTTTGTTTACTTTATTTTTTTGTATACTCGATTGTACATCAGTTTTGTGAATTATAAATAAAAAAGTAAAAAATGTCAGCTTAAAAACTTATATTGCCTTGTAGTTCGTTTTCAAACTAGCTTGAAATATGGGCGTAAGCCCGACTTGCCTTACTGACCTTCAGGCCAGTCAAATCAGTATAAGGAGAAAATTATTGACAAATGTCATTAAAAACAAGCAACAAATTGTCAATTTGATGATTCAATGCTTTAGGCCTGGCCAGTTTGACAGAGCTTTGTGAAAAAACTACAAGTAAAGATTGGGCAATTTTACCACACAACAAGATAAGTAGGTACATAATATGGTATGCCAGGTCTTCACTACAAAATTGTGTATCTACACGTATACATATGTACAAATGTACACGTTCAAACATACCCGAGTTTTGGGATCTCCCAAAACGTCATCATCATCATCATCAGCCTATTAATGCTCCACAAAGGCCTCCTCTTTGTAAGAGAGGGAATGGGCCTTAATCCACCCGACCGGGTTGGTGGATGTCACATGTCTTCGAATTTTTGGTTCTTGGACATGAAGGTTTCCTCACGATGGTTTCCGTCGCCGTTATTAGAGCGGTGGTGATGAAATACCTTACACAAAGCAAAGCGCCTGCCTGGGTTCGAACCCACGACCTACGACACATCAGTTGGGTCCGTTACCACCACTGCTCTAAAAACAAAACGTACATACAATTATTTCCTCTTCAAGAATTGTATAATCTGCAACTACGCCCACTCTAAGAACTTTTATTCCCGTCATGTTTTGTTTAAAGACAAAAAAGAAAGCCTGTTTATCGCAAGTTTTATTCCAACAATCCAGAGAACTTTTACGAGACGAGAAACTTACTTAAAATAGACTTTTCTAAGAATCTTGCGACCCACGCACTATTTCCCTGACTCAAGTTGATGGTATCAAATTCTGTTAATTCGACAGAGAACGCTTGGAACTTAATTGTTAGGATTAATTGATAGAGTAAAGCGTTTGCCAGGCGCTTTGCCCGCGTAACAGTCAAAATTATCCGAAAGGAACCTAGTATCCGGCAATAGTTTTTTATTATATGTGTTAATGCAGGTTGAAAACTATCTTTGTGCCCTTTAAATTCCATAAACCACCAAAACATCCATTCATCCATCCTCAGAAACGACGTGAGTGTGTGTGTTTGTATTTTTGTTACTTCTTCACGCTCAAACGGCTGGACGGATCTGGATGAAATTTGGCACAGAGATTGATTTTAGTCTGGAATATCACAGAGGATACGTTTTATCCCGGGAATATATTCCCGTGAGATAATTTTCGACATTCAGGCAGAAGCTAGTATCTATATAAATTACTAGCTATTGTCCGCGACTTCGTCCGCGTGAATGTCGGTTATCGCGCAAAATTATATCTTTTGTAAAAACATTTTTTTTTAAATAAAGAGTATCCTTTGTTACTTCTAATACCTCAAAGAATATTTGTACAATGTTTCATGATGATCGGTGAAGTAGTTTTCGCGTGAAAGCGTAACAAAAAAACTTACATTCACAATTATAATATTAGTATGATGGTCTATGCGTTATTCTGATGTATATACAAGCTATATTACTGGCGACTCTTTAAAACACGTTAGGCAGTTTTGCATGAAAGAGAAAAAAACAACCATCTATCTATACTCATTAACTTACACGTAATATTAGTAGGTAAAGGAGGAAGTAACCTGAACTCAGTGGAGCGGAAATTATTATCTTTAAGGAAAATGAAAGACAAATACAATTAGATGATGCTTGTTGAAAGACAAGCACCTTTTTCTAACATTTGGTTTTACGTTTATCAAGGTCAAACGGTTGGAGTAAAACACGTATATGAAGTACATACAAATTCCATGCCTAAAATATAATTACAACTGACCGCAGACCGTTATAAACTTAAGCTGTTTAAGTTCCTATAATTGTCTTGAAAGGCAGGTCTTTATTTCTGCAGAGAAAGAATCAGCACTGATTAACACGTGTGTTTTTTGTGACTTTAAACTATTTCAAGTACACCTTGTATTTGAAATCGCGATATGATGCTATTTTCACGACATTTTCTTTTACCAATATAATCAATGAACTTAAAAAGAGTTTACAATGCCACAAAAACGTCACATTGACGGATTTAAAACCGCAACTCCTTGCTCGTGAAATGTTCTCGTGAACTTTCATGCCATCGCAAAATCTTCCAGCCCGCTGTACGATCCACAAGGGAAAAATCCATGATAATTCCGAGCTCCAATTTCCCGATATTCAACACAATTTACAAATTGTGACTGTCCTTACGAAAGATAAGAAAAGACACGGATATTTCCCGAAGTTTCCCTTCGACGGAACCAGAGTCGTACTTAATTTATCACGATGCTTTTGGGGTTCCGTACGATGGAGTAACGTTACATCACAAATTAACTTTTTCCTGTTATGACTTATTAGCTGCTACTGTTTCCGACTATTGATTAATGTTTGCTGGTTGTTAGAGATTCTTATTTTATGTGGAAATAATATTTGATCTTTTTGTGGCAGGCAATGGTTTTGATTGCAATCATTTTGAGGGTTAGTGCCAGATGATAATTTTATCAGATTATATGGCTGGAAAAAGCCCTTTTATAATTATTTACAATCAGAGATGGACTTTGCGTTGGAAGGCCTCCCACCAGGTGGACCGATGACCTGCTAAAGGTTGCGGGGATCCTCTGGATGCAGGACGCACGGGACCGGTCAATGTGGCGACGCTTGGGGAGGCCTCTGTCCAACAGTGGACGTCTTTAAGCTGATATGATGTTCATAACAGGGGGATCTTTAAGGCACGGCGTGCATTGTTTTGCCATGATTAAGAGCGATCGCCAGTGTTTTAACATTAGTGACGATTTGGACTCATTTCGGCCGGATTGGCCGGAGAAGTCAGGAGATATAGTTGGCTGGAAAGGTATGGCGGTGGCCTACAGCCAGCAGTGATTTATTTCACAAGATTTTAGACTTTTGCTCACATTAGAGACAAGGTCCAATTAAGAGACAGGTTATATAGAAGACAGAAGAGTACAACCTGCCTCTCTGCTTAATATTTGTAAACTAGAGAAAGCAATATTGAACTGAATCTGACAGGACAAACTACGACGGTGCTATGACCCCAAATGATTTGGATGTAAGGTAGGACCTTTAATTTGGGGTCAATTTAACATGTCTTCTACCTTCACACTTCTCTATTCATCACCATCTTAACAGTCACCTCCTGTTTAGCCTTTATAATCTTTCAATCAATCTACTGATCGTTTCTTTTTAACCCCCGACGGAAAAGAGAAGTTTGACATGTGTGTTTGTGTATTTGTATATAGCTCCTAAACAGATGAACCGGTTATGATTTTGTGACTTTATCGAGAGTGTTTTAGCTATGATTGATGCAAATGGGTTCACCCGTTCTATTGGGGTGGATAATGGGGTGTTTCCCCGAGATAATTACTTGTTCAACGAATTGACGATCGAATTGTCTCCTACTAGATATAATTATGTAGCATGAAATAAAATTGTGTCGAGGCTTTTTTTAATTTTTTTTGTGTCTTCCTCTACCTATACCCCACATTCACATTACTTAACATCACGCCATTAATCAATGAAATGTTAGACAGAGTTGATCCTATCCCTCATTTCACTATTAGTTATTTTTAAGACATAAGTGATAGGGGCCGAGCCAACCGCATTAATACTAAAAATCCTCACGACATATTCCATATGCAAAACATTATCTATCTACTCGAATCACAAGCTTAATAAACATTCACAACATCCACGATATACAGCGTAACAAAATTTCCCAGAAAGCCAATATTTCAGTGGTAGGTTCTTGACCGATTTTTTTCCGAAGTTTCCCCGACAGTAAGTTGCGTGTTGTGATGTATTGCAGCCCGACACGCGCATACGATCATTCATACCTTCTGTCAAATGTTTCTTTTTATGCTCCCTTGGTACCAGTATTTCTTTCTATAATATTGGTTTTTCTTTGAGGTAAATGTATGGCTCAAATGGAAAGTCTCTGGAGTCAAATTTATCTAATGCCTGTTGTTTCAAGTGGCGATGTTGTAGTTATTTATATATTAGTTTTCATATACGCTAAAAAGCTGTAAAACAACCCCCTCCAACAACTCCCTTTTCTTTCATATCACTCCTCACACAGTCTATCCATCTTTTCTTTGACCATCCCCTCTCTCTCCATCCATCCAAATTTATATTCATAACTCTTTTAGTAACATGCGTTTCATCACTCATCATCTCATGACCATACCAGGACAAGCGGTATCCTTTCAACTTTTCTGTCACTGGCGCCACTTTCAAACGGTGGAAATCATACAGATATCTTCTTGAGAACCTGAAACATGTATGTTCCGTTTCTGTGAATGTGTCCGAGGTATCAACAGTGGGCCCTATCAGAATATCAGCGCAGCGTTATTTTCTTTATAATATCGTTGCACATGCTGAGATAGGAGCCTTTTTGGTCTCGCACGGGGTTATTTATTTTTATTTTTGTTTGTGTTTTGCTTATCTCGTGTCTCCTGTGCGGCTTTCAAATAAATATGTTTTCTTTCTTTCGTTTCTTTCTTTAAAAATAAGCCGGTTTTTCTAGAAATAAATGTATCGACGCGTCCCAAAATAAATATAAGTAAAGTGATGTGGTTAACGGGTGAAAATTCATTCAACTCATGACTACACCTAACAAAATGTTTAAACAATTATCACAGGATCCTGCCGTTTTGCCGAAAAGATTTTCACAAAATTTCATTACCCAAACAAATTTTAGCAACCTTTTTTTATACCATTGCAATATTTCGAATGATTTTAGTACGCATATTTTTACTTGGCAAAATATTACCAAGTGTAATGTCATTATGGCATATGGTCTTTAATCAAATGATTTATTACAGCAAACAATCTTCAGACAATAAACGTTTGGTGAAATGATTTGTTAAGACAAAAGATATTAAGGCAAAAATAAGATTTTTTGGGAATTATATAATTAATAAAAAACTTTTTTGCAAAAAAATAGTACCGACTTCCAAATGAAAAACTACAAAGTGAAAAATAACTTAACTCTTGGAAGTCGGTGTCTTACGCAGGTACCATTTTTTTTCGATATGGACACCGACTTCCAAGAGTTAAGCTATTTTTCACTTTGTAGTTTTTCATTTGGAAGTCGGTACTATTTTTTTTCAAAAAAAAGTTTTTTATTTTTCCCTTTTTAGTTTTGCCTACCTAATAGATACGCAAGTTGTTTCCTAAGGTCCCCATAACGCCGAATAGATTACCCGAATAACATGAAACTTGAACATAACCGGTGAAATGAGAGATCTGCGTACCCCTTTAGAGCGTACTGGCGTGATGATATGTTATAAAATGGTATAAACAATAAAAAGACATGCCATTGCAGCAATCCCGAGAGTGTTGCCGTTATTTATTGAAGAGTTCTGTTGTATATCTCCGAAGTTCTTGATCAGACCTTCACCAAATTAAAATGGGACCAATTTCAAAACATACTCTTCCAAACAAAAAAAGAATTTTCAAAATCGGTACACAATTGACGGAGATATCGGTGAACATACACAAAAAAAAAAACAAACATAAAGTCGAACATAGAACCTCCTCCTTTTTGGAAAGTCGGTTAAAAAATGCAGTTTTATTTTAACAATCATTTGTTTAGTGAAAATATTTTTACATCACAATTTTAAATTTTTGCAATGGACATTAGCAATTTTACTATGTTGCAGAATTCGATTAATTCTTTCAATTTGTCTGAAACAAGTCAAATTTTTAGTTACTTGATATTAGTTTATTTATTAGTAGTTATGGAAGTAGTTAGAGTAGGTTAATTATTAAAAAAATGGTTAGGTTAGGTTAAAACTGTGACCTCCAGAAACAACTTGCATTAATAGAAAAAAGAGATTGTTTTAGTATGTTACCCGGCACTGAACTATTTAGATTAGGATAATTACATATTAATGGTTAGGTTAAGTTAAAACTGTGACCTAAGGAACGACTACATTAAATAAAAAAAATAAAAGTAAAAAAGTATAAATATTTGGCTTATTTGATTTTGCTTAAAAACTGTTATTCCAACTGAAATATTGGACTAAATAAAAATGTTAAAAGTACTAATTGGTAAACAAGTTATAGTTTAAACGTTCATTTCCCAAACATTAAGTTTGCGTAACAATTTATTGCTAAGTAATAATTTGGCAAATGAAATTATGCGAAAAATTTTTTGGGAAGTGAAAATTTGACAAATTCCTTTCGGTCAAACAAGGGAGACAAAATCATCACACTAATTTTGCGATCATAGTCGTCCAGAAACTGAGTCGTAAACGTTTTCAGCCTAAACTACAGCTTGGCTACTCTATGAAGATACACCCAACTAACAAATCAATGTTTTATAAAAGTCAATTTAACGTTTTACACTTTGAGTCTAGTTTTTGAGATTGGTCGCATAAACGTAAATATTAACGTATAAATAACGCGAATTAGGCCCAAATTACACGACAATATTGTCGTTTAGTACTTAAGTAGAAGTCAGCCAATGACCGTTCAAACGTTGTATACAAGTTAAATAAAAGTACAGAGACCGACTTTACGGTCCAATACTGGTTATGATGAGTCTCTTATGTGACCGCTTTTGTCACATAGCTGTTACAATGACGTTTTCAAAAGACTGCTCAACGGCAACCGTTTTGTTTCGTTTGTTAAATATTGTGCCGGTGTTTAAATAAAAAAGGTAAGTAAATGTCTATTTCCATAATTACAAAATATCGATTTATTATGCATTATTTAAATGAGTGTGAGATAATGATAGTTGTGTTAATCTTTCAGGGAACTTTAGTTTTATGACAATGTATATATGTGTTTTTGTGAAGTTTTTAACGCCCTCCTCTATTTCTTTGTATTTGAATCGTTTTAATTAATTATCCTAAATATGTTTTCATAATAAAGCATCAACCATCTTGTTTACGTTGTATAGCGACCTTTATATAACACTAATATAACAAAAAGGTCGTATACATTTTCTTGAGTCTATGACGCCGCGGCCATATTCAGTTTACTTTAGGGTTCCATATGCATTACTTACAGATCTAATAAACATTGCATAACTTGAACAGAGAACTAACTCGGCCCTTTATGATTATAAATTCATCTTCTTTTCTTGTCAATGGCTATCTAATCAAATAGTACGTTTAGCCCAGATTAATTTATTTAAATGTTTTTTTTTCAGGTCTAACATAGGATATGAATGAACTATGGTACATAGTGTTCTTGGACATCGATAAATTTTTGATCTGAAATTATTTAAAACGACTTAAAAAAGAAAAATGGCCTTGGCGAAGCATTTATTTTACCTTTTCAAAAAAATGTTATAACTGTCACAGTTCCATTGCTACTGTTAATTGTTTAATTTTATTGTTGTTGTTTACATTAAAAGTTAATTTAAAAAAAAATATATACGGAATCTTTTTCGGCAACATTCATTCGTTCTATTCCTTTTTTAAAAGACAAAACAAAATAGAAATGGTTCAATTAAAGTGTGGATTTGACCTTTAAATGATTCAAAAGTCTACTTAAAGTAATGTAACCGTAGAAATTCAACATTTTAGTTGCATACAAGTCTTAGTAAGTCTTCCATACGATCAAAATAGTTATGTTATAAAAAGGTCATACGCAAACGTTTAAGTGGCGTTTTAATTATATAAAAGTTATATGGTTGTCTTACAAAAACCTTTTATTTAACCGAAACGTTGATATGACCAATACATTGTCCAATAAACGTCATGGCTGGCACCATTAGCCGACGTCATATATGTTAGTCCTGAAAACTTTTACTCAACATATGCACTGGCACCACTATCCGACGTCATATAAGTTAGTTCTGAAAACGTCTACTCTACATATGCACTGACACCACTATCCGACGTCATATAAGATAGTCCTGAAAACATTTACTCAACATATGCACTGACACCATTCTACAACGTCGTATAAGTTAGTCCTGAAAACGTTTACCCAACATATGCACTGGCACCATTATCCGACGTCATATAAGTTAGTCCTGTAAACATTTACTCAACATATTTACTGACACCATTCTACAACGTTGTATAAGTTAGTCCTGAAAACATTTACTCAACATATGTACTGACACCATTCTACAACGTTGTATAAGTTAGTCCTGAAAACGTTTACTCAACATTATATTAAGACATTACAGTCCCGCGACTGAACCGTCGTAAGATAAACGTCTATATATCAAAATAGTTAACTACATACCACTATATAACTGTTATATACCATGAAGTCTTATAAGACTAGAATTATACGACGTTTTTGCTAGTTGGGCAGTTCAACCAATTTTCCAATTACCACTACCAATATATGTTATGTAATTCATATCTCAAATTAATGCGGTACTTGTCACAGCTAATCAGGTAATTAACCTACACCTGGTTACTGCAATTGGGTGTAACGATAAATAAATCGGGCGTGTGTCTTGTAATTGCGTTACGCGCAAGCGTCGCTTGATGTAATGTAATTGTTTGCGGTCAAAGCGACCCTCTGGTGCGGTGGGGTTGAGGTCAGAGCGAGGAGCGGGTTGAGAAGCGATTAATATACTAGAGCAAAGTCGACTAAAATCTGAATAGAAAGTGTTATCGTATATTACATGTAATTGTTCGTTTCATTCTTTTCCTTATTGTTATATAAACTTATTTCTTTTCTTTTTATAAAAATGTAGTAAAATGTTTCCTTCTTTGTTGTCGAAATTAATTTCAAGTAATAATTATTGACGCCACGTAATACAATGAAACATATTTCTAAGAAAAGTGGATCTGGATTAATAAAAACATTTGTAAAAATTTCCGAATTTTTCTTTTTTGTCATCTTGTTAAGTAACATGAAACTGGAGTTTTATGGGAATATTTCTAGAAATCCTGATATTATTCTGGTATGATTAAGGAACCCTTTATTAGTTCTAGGTTTAAAAACCATCGTTTATCAAATCAAACTTTAAAAACTGATTTAAAACCCGCTCCCCATTATATCTCGCACCACACATCTCGATACACCCCACATGATGGCGGACAGAACGAGAAAAAAAAAGAAAAAAATACGACATTGGAACAAATGTTTCCGTACATTACTTCGCTAAATTGATTTACCGTTGGTATCAGTTGCTAGATTGGAACGGAGTACCAACGTATTGAATCAAATGTTATTTACAGCGAAATGAGGAAAAATATCCTTCTTTTCTGATCTTTTATGAAAGCGTGAGTTTGTTAGGTATTATGTTATCGAAGTTTTATTTTTGCGGCATCAGCTCACCTGTGTTAAAAGCGATTACTTGTACCTATTTTGACAGCAATGTCTAGTAGGTAAATTCTTCATGTTCTCACTTCATGCAAGAAACGATTTCAATCTTTTATTTTCATACAGTTATGTGCTGAGCGTGAACAGAAAAGATATTTTATCAATATGATAAAATTGCAATTAATGCCACCAAAATTGCTCGTGTAATGGATATTAACTAGCAACATTCAAATTCTTGCTTTCCCGGGCAATTCTGAATCCTGTAAAATAGGTTTTTAATACCAAATTATTTTTAGTTTTTGAGTTTCTTGTAAAACTTTTTTCACAGGTCATCACGAATCTATGGGTTGAGATATGCCGCGACTATTTTGATCTGTATCTTTACACGTTCAGTCTGTCCATCTTGTATCTGCGTCATATATGTTTGCCTAGATTATAAGGGCTATTGTAGTATCTATAATCGGGTCCGCACCCACTCGACCCGCTTAGACTCGACCCAAAGAATAATACCTGGATTTTTCTGTTTTGATAAGCGTAAAAACGTCAATATATAGTCAGACAGAAAAGTGTCGATTTAACGCTTGCACAACATAGAGTATGAAATTTAAATAATTTTTGGATTAATAAATCAATTATTAAACAAGTAAGTACTTATCCTTTTTTAATATAGTATACGCTTTACACTTTGTAGTTAAAAAAAAACAAACATAAGGTATCTTAAATATTACTGAACTAGGTAGGTACAACTCAATTAAAATATTATAGTTTTCAGCAATACAAAACTCACAAAAATCATTTGACAATATTAGGACCAAGTTCTGGAACGACTGGGTCGTTTCATCTATTGTTTCCATAAACCGGTTTAAGCGAGGTCCATCACCATAATCTTTACAAAACTACATTTTTTAAACGAAATTAATGACTATCAGGACAAATTATGTGTCATAAGTTCATAACAATATATTAAATATTCTATGTAAAAATAAGCAATTTTGAATTAAAATCTTAATTTAGCCGGCCTGTATAAAAGGCACTGAATTGATAGTTAAACATCTGGTATTATTTTTCGGGTCGAGTCTAGGCGGGTCGAGTGAGCGCAGACCCGATTATACTAAAATAGCTATGGTTTTACTAATTTCCCTACGTTGGTCCTTAATAAGCTCAAGGGACCAAACTATTGTCAACATGTATCATTGTCCACGCATTTCTTCAAACTTATGTTATTTATTTCAAAGATTGATTGTTAAAATATATGTACACAAAGAAATACTTTACATAAGTTGAAATGAAATAGAATGTTCTAATTAAAGTGAGTATCAATACCAACTTCTGAGGCAATTCATTCATTTGCAAATTGTACCCACGTTACTATAATTTGATTATTTTGAGAACTGATTTAATTACTTGTACATATTAAGGTGAGTGTGACTTTGAAGAAGGTGTAGGTATTTTATTGTCTTTTCGAGTTACTCGTAAGCTACTATACGAGACAGTTATTCAAATTAATTATATTGTCATCTAAAGAATATTAATTCTTAGATATAACATTTTATGCTGTGAATTAGCTATACATGACTAAATCTTAAAGTTTACCACTGGATATGAATCACTCAAGATGAGAACAGTTCATTTGTGCTTAGGAAGGCTCTGTCCCAGACTCAACAGAAAGCGTTAATTTGAATTTAACCATTTACAGGGAGTTTTGAATTGTCAAGGTGTTCTAAAGTCCTACAAGAGCGAGATAGAAAACTTACATCCATACATACATAAACTCACGCCTTTTTCCCATGTGGGTAGGCAGAAACTACAGAACGCCACCTGCTACGATCCTTACATACTTCTTACACACACGCCTGTTATGGGTACAGCGCACTTGGCCTTTCTGAAGAACATCACCTATAAGGTCTATGTATGTCTTTCTAGGGCGTCCCCTCCCAGCGTCGAGATCGACAACTTGGACACGCCAAAACGGTTAGGATAGGTTCAAGACACCAACGGCCAATATGGCCTATTTGCCTGAATCCACTTGAAGCTTACCTTAAACATATAATAATATCATCTTCTCCTTGTTTCAGACACCATAGCCCTTCGGGACGTCCAACTAATAGCGCCTTCGGCAGTCAAACTCGGTGACACAGTGCTTCTTGGCTGTAAATGGACTCTAGAGGGAAACGAAACGTTGTACAGTGTAAAGTGGTACAGAGGGAGGCAGGAGTTCTTCAGTTATCTGCCTAAAGAGTATCCTTTCACGAGGATCTTCCCGCAGCCTGGGATTGAAGTTGATGTGAGTAGCTTTTGATTTTACTGGGGTATTTTTTACCCGACTGCCGAAGGAGGGTAATGTGTTTATCAGTCTATGTATGTATGTATGTAAGTATATATGTATGTATGTTTGTTCCTATATGGCGTTCCAGAGACCAAACGCGTTGGCCGATATTGATAATTCATACGTCAATCGATGCGTCTTAACCCTGCAAGTGTCATAGGCTACATTCAAATTGGACAATAGAAAAATGGCGGATTTTGGGTGCCATATTGTGGAAGCCCAAATTTTTTTTTTCTTCGAAACCCATCGTGTGGGGTATCAAAATAAAGGGTTTCAAGAGGTGATTTCAAAAAATATATAACACTAACATGTTTAAATGTATCTAATTCGAAAAAAACCTAACTAAAAAGTTATAAATAAAAAAAACTTAATTCAAAAAATCAAAAAACCCGACTGCTTCAACAGTGAACTAAAAAGTCCTAAACAAGGAAAAAATCATGCTGTGCAGGCGGAGGATACACCAGATTTTGGTCAGCCAGCCCGCGAATATGTATCCTCCGACTGCACAGCATGATTTTTTCCTTGTTTAGGACTTTTTAGTTCACTGTTGAAGCAGTCGGGTTTTTTGATTTTTTGAATTAAGTTTTTTTTATTAAGGTAATGACTCAATAAAAAACAATGCAAAGGTACAGTTTAACTATCATACAATCGGAAAATGCCCTTGATGTCGGACGACACCGCCCGTCGCCCGTGTAGGTACTTACGCTATCAGTCTCAAATATGCAAGGGTTGTCAAAAAAGTAAAATTAAAATTAGTTTTGTTATTATGTAATCATTTATTTACAAGTCCGTAAGTACCTAATTACATTTACATGTGTTGCACTGCCAGATATTTACGTCACACTTTATTTTAGAGGATTTTAGTATTCCTTTGTTAAATTTAGTTATGTAATGTATTCGCATTCGGATTAACAATCCTTTTATAAATGTTTGAGGGAAACATGAGCATAGCCGTGATTTGAACTCTACTTATCTTTCTCTAAAATATTGTTTCGAACAAATGAACGGTAATTCTGTCCAAAATTGTTTTAATGTCATTTACAGTAGTCAATAAAATCATCTGGAGGTAACTGTAGCCCGTTTTTAGAATCACGCGAAGTATTGATGCACGTTGGCGTAAGCAAAAGTTCTCGATTCACATGGACGCCCCTGCCCTCAGCGTTGGAGTGCACAAACTAAGCGCGATCGAGCACTGCGACCGTCGTCCACCTTTCCTCGATCCCCGCCGTTACTCTACGCAAGTACATTCGTTTCTCACTGTATGATTGTTAAACTGTGGTAAAGGTCAGCCACAAACCCTTCCTGAAACACTTCTCTCTCGCCCCTTTTAACTAGTCCTCCCGGTTGTATGATATTCTGAATCAATACAAAACAATATTTCAAAAAACAAAACAATTCTTTTTACTACGAACAGCTACACTTGCTACAAATTATGTGTTTGCTTGAGCAGTTATATGCGTTAGTTTTATTGCTAAAGCAACATCATTTGTAACCTTTCAAACAAAGTCAGTTTCAAATGGTCGGGAAAGCACTACCCTTAGTACTTTCACATAAACGCTCATTGAATGTTACCTACATTCAAAACCATCTTGAATAACCTAGATTGTGGCTGGCCTAAGACAAAGCGGCTTGTCTTGTGCTTAGAGTAGTCAAGATTTACTTCAAAAGTACTAAGTTGATTTACTATTGACGCAAACCTACGTGTGGAAGTACACGTACCTTTCTCCTTGTTGACGATTTCAGATTGATAACCCAGATTTTATCACAATATTGACCTTCACTTTTTACAAGGAAAACTACGCAGGAAACTCCTAGCAACCACACAAACTTTACCTTCCCACAGTGTAAAAAACTTTGACAAAACCAAAGTGCAAAAATAAAACTAGCAACTTGAGAGCGGATCATAAATATCCGATACAACGTTCACCAGCAAAAACACTTAACTCATCTAAGTTAACCTACATAGGAACCATAATTCGATGGCGTAACGTTATCTGCGACCACCCAACTTTTAAGTTAAGTTCCAAGTCCCAACTTGAACGAGTAAAGCGATGGCGGTCGAGTATAATAATTTTTCAAATTGTGTTATTTCGCTGAGTCCACTTCTAGTTATTTTAATGAATAACCCGCCCGGATTTTTATGGATCTGCTGAAAAACTTGCGAAGTTTGAGAATTATTTTAAGTGGTTCGTCTGTATTTATGGTCCGTTGTCGTCTTTTGTGCTTTTATTTAATTGATTATGGGGAAAATAATTAAGGAAAGCTGCGATTCTTGTTTTCATTTTTCATTGTATGTGGCAACTAGCTTTTTCTCGCGGCTTCGCTCTTGTGGCTTTGCCCACAGGCACTGTATTTTCCGGGATAAAATGTAGACTAAAAACTTTTTAACAAAAAAAATAAACCTACTTCCAAAACAAAACACTACAAAGCGAAAAATAACTTTACAATGCATGTCCTCGAAAAGAGCGGTTTTCCAAGCAGCCAAACTGTGCGGAAAGTGTCACTTTTTTTCACTAGTGCTTTTTACTTTCCTGTACTTTTTTAATTTTTAACTCCAACGTCAGCCTGATGCATAGAGTTTTTATTATTTGAGAAAAGTTTTAAAAATTAGTTATGTACAGATTATCATTCATATAAAAGGTAAAATAAAACTAATACTTTATTTTAGGCGTTTTTAATTGCTTTATAAAAATATGTTTGGCAGAACGCATATTTTGCTCGTGCCTTATTGCGTTACGATGTGACAGCTATTTGCACATGCGCAGTAGATATGCCCGAGGAACTATGTATTAGTTAATCTGTGGATATGCTAAACGCGCTTGAATAAGCCCGCCATTTTATTAATTTCATTTTATTAATTTATTTATTTCCTCGCAAAATACATAGTAAAATGTTGTATGATACACGTACGTAAGATGATTTCCGACTCGTGTCGATTTATCAACTCACTCGTTTCGCTCGCTCGTGAATAAAAATGCCACTCATCGGAAATCACCTACCTTCCGCACTTGTAGCATAAATAACTATTCTTTACGGAAGTCTTTGATACCTTTTTAGGGTTCCGTAGCCAAATGGCAAAAAACGGAACCCTTATAGATTCGTCATGTCTGTCTGTCTGTCTGTCTGTCTGTCTGTCTGTCCGTCCGTATGTCACAGCCACTTTATTCCGAAACTATAAGAACTATGCTGTTGAAACTTGGTAAGTAGATGTATTCTGTGAACCGCATTAAGATTTTCACACAAAAATAGAAATAAAACAATAAATTTTGGGGGTTCCCATACTTAAAACTAAAACTAAAAATATTTTTTTTCATCAGACCCATACGTGTGGGGTATCTATGGATAGGTCTTCAAAAATGATATTGAGGTTTCTAATATCATTTTTTTCTAAACTGAATAGTTTGCGCGAGAGACTCTGCCAAAGTGGTAAAATGTGTGTCCCCCCCCCTGTAACTTCTAAAATAAGAGAATTATAAAACTAAAAAAAATATATAATGTACATTACTATGTAAACTACCAGCGAAAATTGGTTTGAACGAGATCTAGTAAGTAGTTTTTTTTTAATACGTCATAAATCGTAAACCGCAATTTACCAAGTACGGAACCCTTCGTGCGCGAGTCCGACTCGCACTTGGCCGGTTTTTTTCGTTTTTAACAGCGACTTCCGAAAAGAAAGTTATTTTTCACTTTATAGAATTTTGTTTTGGAAGTCAGTTTAATGTTATTGTTTAAAAGTTTTAATTTTCCTCTTTTTAGGTTTGGTACTTTAAATTACCATGAAAATACGAATTATTATGAATAAACCAAAGAATCCTCGTCAGATCTTGATCAAATTTAAATGGAACCATAAGAGAAACACCAGCTTTCAATTTAAAAAAGATTAATCAAATTAGTGAATAATTGGTGGAGTAGTCGCGTAACAATCAATCATACAAAAGCATACAGTCATCGTCAGATATATTGTAGCAGGCAAGGTGACCAAATACTTCTGAACAAACTTATATGTCAATAAGTTCCATACACTACAAGTTATCATTCATATCTGAACATTCATTACTTCATTAATATCTGAGCAGATGCTTGTCAGTAATTTCTATACACACAACTAACCAAAAATATCCGAACGCTTAAAACGTCAAGTGTATCTACGCAGACGATGCAAACAAACAATGAGCTTACCAAATTCGTACCAAATACCGAGTAAAGATATCCATTGAGTCCTCGTCGTGGTCCATGGTGACGCGTGAGATGCGTAGGTCGCCTAACGCCTTACTGCGCGGGGGTGGAGTAGCGCGAAAGTGGCAGGTGCTTGTGAGGCCCGCAGCGACCACAAGTGGCGATTCGCGAACACTGCTGTAGCGAGGTGCCGACAGTCCAACACCGTCTACACGAGTGCGATGCGTCTATACATAATGTATGGAAAAGTGTGTTGTGCTGTCGCTGGCCACCGGTGGCAGTTTTCGATGGCCCGTTTGATATCAGGGGGGTTACCATAAGCTCTTAGATCAAGGTTATTTTGAGTGTGCGTAAGGGACAGATGACTCGCATACACCTGTCCCTGTTTTGCTGTCGAACTATGATAGTTTTGACACGTCATGGTACGGGGGCAGTTGTATCCTATAAAAATGAATTTCCTTACAATTCTTATTTCCATCTCATCGTATTTAGACCACAGATAGTTAGTGTTTGTTTAAGGTTCGATCACGCAGTAACGAATTACGTAAGATCAGTGTTCGTCTTCGTACATACACTTGTAAGTGTTCAAATATTTTTGGTTAGTTGTGTGTATAGAAATTATTGACAAGCATCTGCTCAGATATTAATGAAGTAATGAATGTTCATATATTAATGGTAACTTGTAGTGTATGGAACTTATTGACATTTTAAGTTGTTCCGAAGTATTTGGTCACCTTGTCTGCTACAATATATCTGACGGTGACTGTACACTCGAATTGAGAACCACTTCCCTTTGAGGTCGGTTGAAAAGTATTATGTCATTTTCTATAGTGTATCTGTTTATCAGTTAAAGAACTTTTATCAAGTAATAATAAAAAATAAGTCGATAAGTTATCTGTGGAAATGTACCCTTTGATTATTTTCTGTTAATACGCTCATTCTACTCTTGCAACCGATAGCCACACACGACTTGGTTCATGCAGATAATTATATAACAAAATTGTTTCTGATAGAAACAAACGCGTGAAAACAGCGAAAAACTTTAATTAGAGCTGCTAACCGATGGGTTACAACAGTGACTAAAAAGTTAGCTCTTTGACGTTCAGAATGGTGACGTTTGTCTATGTTTGTCTCTTTTTTTTTCATAGAGTTTTCTATATGCAAGAACGAAAGAATTGACAGTTCTTTTTTCGTCGTAAATACGTTCTGACTAGCTGTTTCATTGTCTCTGGGTAGGAAGGTATATAGGGTAGGTAGGAAGATAAGCAGGGAAGGTAGGGTAGGCAGATGACGGGAGTGAATCCGCCGGCACAGCTAGTACAGAATAAATTAGGTTTCAATATCCTACTTGTTCGTTGTGGGAAAAAAAACATCAACCTTATATAAACTAATTAAATTCCTTAGCTTTTGGGTGAACCAAGGTTGGATTACATCATTAAGAAAATGTTTAGGCTATGTTAAAAATATTTCTTAATAAAGAAACCATATCGGTCGTAACACAAAAAATATGGAGGGAATTTTTGTTAAATGAAAAGATATGAAACAATAAAGTTGATGCTATGTGTTTGGTATTATCTTTTGTTTTTAATTAACTAAACATGAAAAAAAGGGTCTTTTGTAGTCTTCTGGGTTAGAAACAAGGGCCGTGGATGTAGGATTTATAAAAGGTACCATGATCAATGCGTTGGCCCGATCTAATTAGCAGCAAAATTAATAGATAAAAAATTGTGAGCGATTTAATAAAAGATATCAGATTATGTCTTGCGATAATAAAAAATACCATATATTTTTTCTCTTTGTTAACTTCAGTACTAGATTGTGCTGCTTTAGGTGCGGTGCGAAACGTGTAAGGTCACAAAAGATATCTCACACCAGATCCAAGTCTTTGTACTTACTCGGAATCGAGACCATCACTAACGTAGAGCTGCTTGAGAAATGCCATGAGAGCCCGATCGACCGCCAGATGAAGCGTCGCAATTGGAGTTGGATTGGCCACAGGCTGCGAAGGGATACTGATCTCATCTTCTGATGTTTTTTTTGCCTTATAAAACACAGTAACTTAGTTCCATTGCTTAAATCCGGGGATAGCATAGATGCCAATAATTTTGGGCCTGTGTCAATTCTGCCGGTTCTCAGTAAAGTCTTGGAAAATTTAAAGCTCAACCAATAGTTGCGTCATTTTAAGAAACATTCCATCTTTCACGATCAACAGTACGGTTTCAGCAAAGGGCGTTGCACAACTGATACAGGCGTCACTCTAATAAAGAACATCTTTAACGCCTGGGAAGAACCACAGGATGCCATTGAAATCTTTTGCGAACTCTCGAAGGCGTTCGATTGCGTTAACCATAAGACACTATTGCTGAAGCTCGAGCACTATGGGATTAGACATACGGTGCTTGAGTTACACAGATCATATTTGAAAGCCAGACAAGTTAAAGTTCAGGTAAACGGCTTAACTCACTAGGTTGGAATGGCGTGGAGCGAGGTAAAGCGTGAAGCTCAAGACCAATTGCGATGGAGGACTACTGTGGACCCCGTCTGCCCCATCCGGGGGACATAGCCATTAAGTAAAGTTACGTCTAGTGACGTAACTTTTTTTAACGATTGTGTTGGTTAGAAGCAGTCGCTACATGTTAAAAAATATGGAGTGCATCTGGTTTGACTGGGAGCTGACTCCAACATAGTTGTAGATAGCTAGCCTACCTAGACTTTCTGAGAAATAATGAGATTGTTTCATAAGACGCTCGCACTTAGTTTACCGATTTATTCTTCGTTCGGCCCGAAGTTTTGTCCCACATTCCAAAAAATTCTTAGTTCGTCCCACATCATCATTGAAGTACTGTTTCGTCCCATATTACAAGTACTTTAAAGGTACAGTCAATAAAAATAACACACACATGCACACTGAAGCGTAAAATTAAAAAAATACATAATTTTTTTCGACTTATCGTGTCGTACTTTAGAATAGTCAAAGAAAAATATGAATCTAGTTGCCCATTAGCAAGCGTCAGTAGGTCTCTATGGAGAAGAATGTGCAAGAAACTCTACGGACTCTCTTTTCCATCAGTTTATTATTTGGTTACATCATTCTTGTTGAAAAAATACATGTGTGAGAACGATGTAAAAAGTCGTGCACGTAAAAGCATCACGACTGAAACAAACAATAAAAAAATACAAAAAATAGGTAATTAAAAACTAGCCGAGGCAGCTAAGTTGAGTTGGCGAGTAAGCCAATCCCAACTGATGGCGCCCGTTTACGAACATGACGCATGAATTGGCACCACTCGGCTCAACCATCATGAAGGGAATTGAATAATCCAACACATGTGCCACCATCAGAGAGACAGTTGAGAGAGCATGATACAATCTCAACTGCCAGGGCACACACAAGTCAACGAACGACACATAAGTACAGTAAATCTTAGATTTACAGTTGGTACATAGTACTCACACATATGCTGTGCAGTTATCACTAAACGAAATTGAGTTTATACAATAAAAATATATGCATACAGTCTTCAGCAGGTCCAACAATACTTCAAAACAATAATGTTCTACATATCACTTGTTTTTGCGCCCTAGTGGTTGTGGAGCAAGGCTATGATTGAGCCAAGCATTTTTATCTGCGATGTAAGCGCCCAACTTATAATATGCCTGCCTGCATAGTGTGCGTTTTATACAAGTTTTAAATTTCGTCTCATTCAGTTATAGAATGGGGGTAGGAATTTTATTGTAGCATTTGATACAGTACCCCATGAAAGAAGAGGCTACTTTAGCCAGTCTGAAACCTGGTTGAATTAATTGTTTCCTATTTCTACTAACGTAATTATGTCTGTCGCCGTTTTTACTAAAAAGTATTTTTTTTTGTTTGTTTGTTTTATCTTGCGATCAGTCTTTCACTATGAGCAGATGAAATGGTTCGGATGGCGTGTTAGGTTCTACTCTCAGTGGGGTCTGCCCCATCTTTACAAAGTCACTCTTCTGGCTCACTGTTCTGGTCGAAAATATCCCGCCGCTTTTTTAATCGGCGGATGCTTTCTGGGATTGTAAGTTGTTCTGCGAGCATATTCGGATAATTGAGCAGTCCGGATTTGTACTGGACGCCATGTGCATTTATCTCCTCATTGACCATAGGAATATTGAGGATTTCATGAATTTCTGTTGTTTTGATAAACCATGGCGGCGTTGGATATTTGTTTTAGTATAGAATTTTGTGCCCGTTGCACTTTCATTATGTTGGAGGTGGTGGCTGTTCTCCAAAGTTGGATGCCATATGTCCAGATTAGCTTCAGTATGGTCTTGTATATTAGAAGTTTGTTATCTATCACCAGTTTTGAGTTTTTTTTAAGTAGCCAGAAAAGACACAGACATCCAACACCATTTAAAACTAAATGATTGGCATTGAACCAATCTTGAACCTGCCGTAGGGAGTTATTTACGCCGTCAACCTCACTATTAAGTCTAATTATAAAATAAAATAAAGATGTTTCATCAGAAAATAATACCATGTTTAGTTTATTTTCCAACAACACGGAAGTTATATGCATACTGAAGTGCAGCGATGAGTCCAGTATGACGCCCAAATATTTATCCTTAGCTATGACAAACTCGATCAATTTTCAATCTTTCTTTATCCACACTT
Organism: Orthosia gothica; assembly: GCA_949775005.1. NCBI lineage: Eukaryota > Metazoa > Arthropoda > Insecta > Lepidoptera > Noctuidae > Orthosia > Orthosia gothica. The sequence continues at coordinate 30,167,861 of OX459042.1, read as the reverse complement.
TAAACTGGTGACGAATGAGTACTAATATTGAATGCACCACTTTGCATCACAGGAGCTAGCGTGAAGCCTGTTTTGCTGATAACGGAAAGTAATGCTATTGGCCAAATGAGTCAAAACAAACAAAGGACGCAATATATAAAAGGGGTGGACCTTTTTTACCCGCTCTTTTAAACAGATTCCGGTGACGTCAGCTGTACCTATACGTATAACTTGCTCACTAAGAGCGGCTAAAAAGTGTTATTATAATAATACGAGTACATTTTCCATCGCGGAGAAGACAGAGAGGAGCGGTGGTTTTTAAAATAGTTTATTGATGTTAAATATTTCAAAATACGTAACCCTTTTTAATAGCTGATTGTACAAACAAGTAAGTTTGGTACACACAAAAAAGATATGGGCCGTAGAAGGAATATAAAATAGGACGAAGCAGGCATAAAATAATTAAAATTATATTTTGGGACGAAGGAAGCATATTGTTTGGGACGAACCAGGATTTTGGCATTTGGGCCAAAAATCAGTGGGCCGAACGAAGAATAAATCAGTTTACCATTTATCCCTTAAGTTTGCCACCACAAAAATGTGACAACACATTTTCAAAAAGTCTAAACAATGTTCACTAAACACTCACAAACCTCAAGTATCTGCCTACATTATTTGTGCCAAATAACCATGTTTTCTTTCTTCTTCTTTCAAGAAGAACCTCTTTTTACATTGCTCATTCATTAATTAGTAAACACAAGTGCGAGTTGAAACGTCGTAACCGACAGCCACGATTAAGCGCCATTTAGAATTGTATAAAATATTTTATGCATGTGCATGTATTGTTTGTCGTGTTTGGAATATAAAATTCACTGAATGTTACGAATAAAGAGGGCTTTGCTCTTTATATTACGAGTAAGTGTACATTCGTATGATCGTGTGGTATTTATTTTGTGAGATCTTGTGATCCTAAACAGCATCGTGCCTAGAACCGCAATTCACAAAAGATTATAACCCGGTAACCTCGCCGTAATTTTTCCTCCCAGGCCAATTTATTATGCAATCTTCGTCCGTTTACTTGGTTGAGCGGTACCAACGTACTTACCTTGTGAAGGAAACTTAGGCGAATGTACACAACTGAGGCTAAGAATATCTCGGGAGAGTTGCGGGTAAGTGATGCGATGTATTAGATCAACGTTTGCTGGAAGACATGTTTGCTGAAACAAAATAGGGTTATGTTATTTTGTGGGGAGTGCTTGGTGACTTGGTTCTTTTGGTCTTAGAATTGAGTTGAAAATGCTTAGAAATATTTTTTCATATTTTATTGAAAAGTGTGACGGGCCCGTGGCTAAATAAAAACATCATACGGGTCGCTCTTTAATTTTAAGAGTCGCTTGCCGAGTTCGGCCCATGGAATGTTGAACATTCATATACGTATCAAGAAACTTCTCTGCCAAGTCATAAAAATAGAGAAAGAGAAAATTTAGAAAATTATTTACACTTGTAGTTTATTTATTAAAACTCTTTTACCTTTTGTATTCATTTTGTTTGAGAATTATGTGCATTCAACCAAATAATTAAGTTCATAGATTGTCCAAGCTGTCCGCATAGCATTCACGTAGCAATGCTACGCCGTAGCACTGCTACGTCCTGCTACAGATTTTCATAGCAGCTTCCTACGCTACGTGTTTAGAACACAGATTCTTTTACAAGCATGTGAAGCGTAGATTGTTTCACGAACTTGCCAAGAATGTTAATTAAATACTTTGTTAATAATTTATCTAAGCCGGTGTAGTAGTTGGAAGGGCTGCGGCTGTTTATCTGAAGTTCGAAATTCTACTAAGATATAGTTTCAGAAAAGTGCTTTTTTAAATACTTTATTAAGAAATAGCGTATTTTTTTATTGGACTGTGCTAATTGACATGAGTGCAGTGGTGGCCTACTGGTATCGGCCGTGACTTATAAGTTGTAGGTCGTGGGTTCAAACCCAGGCAGGCGCTTTACTTTGTGTAAATTATTTCACCACCACTGATCTCAAAACGGTGAAGGAAAACATCGTGAGGAAACCGGCATGACCTAGAAACAATATTTCGAATACATGTGATATCCACCAAGCTACACTGAGCCCGCTTGGTGGATTACGGCCCATTCAACCTCGCAGTGGGTACTTTAAAAAGGCTGATGATGATGATGAATTTACATTAGACTGGAAGCTTTAATCCATATTCTTGTTAAAAAAAAAAAAAAATTTAGTACATGGACCCTTAGAGCTAAATGATGAGATGGATGTGCGGAGTGACGAGAATGGATAAAGTGAGAAATGATTATATTAGAGGAAGTTTGAAAGTGGCGCCAGTGACAGAAAGTTGAAAGGAAACCGTTTGTCCTGGTATGGTCATGTGATGAGAAGGTATAAAAAGCATGTTACTAAAAGAGCTATGAATATAAATGTGGATGGATGGAGAGGGAGGGGACGGCCAAAGAAAAGATGGATGGACTGTGTGAGGAGCGATATGAAAGTGATGGCGTGACGGGGGACGGGAGGGTATGGAAGAAGAAAATGTTTTGCGCCGATCCCAAGTAACATGGGGTAAAGGCAGGAATATGATGATGGACCCTTGCAGCTAAAAAAAAACTATAACTAAATTCATGTTTGGGTTTCCAATAAAGTTCTTTAACATGTTCTAACTTACGTTATTATAATCGATCAGGTTTTAAAGTACCATCCCTATCAATCCATGCCATGATATGTATGGATATAGTTTGCAGAAAAATGGCAAAAAAACTGGTAAATCCTGAAACGTGTACCTAAAATACGACCGGGATTTTTTCCTATCACGAAGTCTATTGGTTTCCGGGAACTGTTCCGTGGATGCTGTAAAAGGCTTCTAAGGGATTAAAAGAAGAGCGTCTGTCCAACTCTTTACGCTATTACTCGTATGCATATTTCCATGCATTCTGATTAGTGTTTTGTTCAATAGCGTGTGATCATCAGCTAACGAGGCCATGATTAGCTGGCATTAGTTGAACGTTCTTTTCGACGGGTTCTTCTACGGGTATCACATTATTTAAGGATTACTATCGATTCAAAATTTCAGTGGGGCGCGCACATTACAACTCTTTCGGGTAGGTTAAGTTCAGCTGCATATTTAATAAGGAAAATAAGGCAGCTAACCGATGTAGCCACAGCTAGGTTAGTATACTATGCTTATTTCCACATAATTAGGAGCATGGTTGGCGCAGTGTTTGAGCGATTGTCTGCTGCGCTGTGTGATACAGATAGTTGTTCCGGCTCTAGATGTTTGTGTATGTGAGTTTATATGTTTGTAAACGCACCTAAGATACAGGAAAAAACCTAGTGTGGGCAAGGTTTAAAAATAAACCCTTTTCAATGTATTTTATTCTTGCCTTAAGTTCTACAGGGCCATAGTTGGCAAACTTAAGTTGCTATGTGTACTAGGAAATTTTCGCTTCAAATCCATCAATCACCATGGTCATTACTTTTTTTTTCGTGTATAGGCATGCGCTTGACCACTATCTCACCTGATGGTAAGCGATGATGTGGTCGACGGTGAAGCACGCTTGCCTAGAAAAAATCTATTTACTCTTGACTTAAAGACCCCTAGATTGTAGCTATCGGGAAACACAGACTCCGGCAGGGAATTCCACTCCTTAGCTGTACGCATAATGAAAGTGTCCCCAAAACGTTTTGTGCGTATGGGTGGGATATCCACCATGTACCGATGACGCATCGCCGTACGTCTGGTAGTCCGATGAGGGAACGGGCTGGGCGGAATCAGATCATGCAATTCCATCGCACACTCCCCGAAATGCAACTGATAAAAACTGACAAGCTGGCAACTCGGCGACGATGTTCAAGGCTCTGCCAATTATTTGAAAGAAATCTATTGTTTCTTGGTAAAATACAAACAAAATATAAAAAATCGATTTTCTAATTTTCTATTTATTACAAAACAAAACAATAATCACTTTTACGACCCCAGCTAGGTGATCAAATGCCTCCAATACCATAGCCTGACCTATTCGCAGTCCGATTTTGTTTAACTACTCCCAATAAACAGACTTTATAGGCCGTTAACGCACTTTTCATGTTTTATTGTCAACCATTGTTAAGAACATCGTTTTACGACCGCACTAAAAACCTTACCGTTTCATATAAATAAGTAACTGCTGATCTAACATATATTTGTTTATTTTGTTGCTTTTTTGTGATGATTTTACTATACGATTCTTGTAAAATGAACCTTAACAGCATCTGGTCCTTAGGCCATTTTTGGTGACCTGATTTTTTTTGGTCCTGTCTGGGTCGCGGATAAATTTGAAAGAGAGTTACCGCGGCCCTGGCACAAGCTACTAAAGGAACACGGGTGGGTTTTAGTCAGTAAAAGTCTGACACGCCCTCCCGCTTCACCCAGAGCGGGAGATGTCATTGGATGATTGATTTCCCACAAAAAAAAAAGGCCATTTTTGGTACTGCCGACTTCTTCGTATACCTACTAATTCTATTTAAACGAACGAGTGTTAAATCAGAGAGTGCACCTGTGTTTGTACTATAAGGGTCAAAAGTGCAGTCACACTCGACCAAAACAGAAAAGCCAATTTTTTTGTAGGCAGCAATTTCAACTTTTCGCGGTTAATAGGAATAATCTATACTTTAATTTCTATACAAAATATTAAATCAATTGTGAATAATTTAACTTCTTCTACAAAAACCAGCCATTTTAGTTTTAGGAGAGTATGACTGCACTTTTGACCCTTGACTGTACACACACTGTTGTGCACTATTAGATTGGGCACCGTGACTGAAACCCGGCCGGGAGGCACACATCGACCGATCCTGTGTGTCTCACATCCAGTGGAGCCCGCAGCCTTAACCAAATCATTAGTCCCCTAGTGGGAGGCCATCCAACGCTGCCTCTTCTGGTACGCGATTGCCACTCCAGAACTTTTCGACCTCATTGATCATCCGTTCTGTCCACTGCCACTTAAATTTGGCAATTCTTCGGGCTATGGCGGTAACCCTGGTCCTTTTGCGAATATCTTCATTTTTAAACCGATCACGCACGGAAACACCGAGCTCAGCCCCTTCCATTGGGTGACTTTAAGCCTTAAGTATCTACCTACATTGTTTGTGCCAAATAACCATGTTTTCTTTCTTCTTCTTTCACGAAGAACCCCTTTCTAATTGGTCCTTCATTCATTAGTAAACACAAGTGCGAGTTGAAACGTCGTAACCGACAGCCACGATTAAGCGCCATTTAGAATTGTATAAAATATTTTATGCATGTGCATGTATTGTGTCTCGTGTTCGGAATATAAATGTCACTGATTGTAGCGAATAAAGGGGGCTTTGCTCTTTATATTAAGTGTACATTCGTATGATCGTGAGGTACATTGTGAGATCTTGTGACCTGTTAATGAAGATTGTAAAGGTCTTAAGTGCGCGTAGAGGCCATTGAAACCCACCGTTAATGTGTAGTGGAATGCCTCTGTGGTTAGGTAGTTATTTAGATTGTCTTGGGTACAGTTTTGTTTTTATTATATCATTTTGTTTCTGGTTCACAAGAATTAAATTGTAGCACAGGATTGTAGTGAAATTAACTTAAAATTGCCTGTTTCTCGCAGTATAGTTGTTTTAAACGATTACCCTATTAATGAGCCTATTTAAGTTTCTTAAGATACACGAAGATAAAACCAAACTTCTCATAATCAAAATGCCTGGCAAGCCCTTGCGTTAGTATTTGTCAAAAAATTATATTTCTAAATATACAACACAGAGGATAAAATATATACTTAAGTACGTCAATTACTGAATCCCTGAACATGTCCTTAATTTTCATTACAATCACTGTACATAATGTCGTATTCATAATCAACCCTCATTGAAAACACGACAAGTACACCTACCTTCCTATGAACAAGGAGTTTACACGAGCCATTCAATTACCTACCTACCGCGCAATCAAACGCAATCAGTTCTTTTGGTTTTAACGATGAGGATCGCGTCCATTGCGGTATTAATAGCTCAATCCAAATAAAGACATCGACAATAAAAAGCAATGTTAACGTAATTGCCAGATATTATCGTATCCAATCAGATAATCCCGTTCCATTTTACGACATTATTTTTACGTACGGTCTTTGCGAAATTGAATTTTTTTTTCGATGTCTATTGGAGGTAAAATTTTCGGCAGAGGTGAATTGGATGATTGATTGCTTTCTTCTGCAGGTGTTATTTTCTGCTAATTGATTTCGGGAAAGAGTGGTTATTTTGCTATAAATTGTCCTAAGTTGAACAATTTAAGCAGATTTGTTTGGGAAATCAATTATTTACATGTTATTTTTTTCGACTTCTATCTGAATGACTTAGTGATATTACAAAGTAGTTACAATATTAGTTTTTTTACACAGAAATTAAGAGTTCTATATACATACATAAACTCCCGCCTTTTTCTATTGTGGGCAGGTAAAAGCTGCCTGTCACGTTCTTTGCATTGTCTTTATGTTTTTATTTACGTTCTTACATCTTGTTAAGGCACGCACGCTGGTTAAGGTTACTGCACACCTTCAATAAGATCTGTGTATGTCATTCTAGGGCATCCACGCAGGTGTTTTCACTCAAGTCCACCTTGTAACCTCTTGTTGCATTTCATTCATCATCTCAGTACTACTAAACCATGATTAAACCATCTAGGCTGCACATTTCTAAAATTTTTGATTCTGTATCAAAAAAGTGTTCAAAAGTTAAAATACATTTTCCAAACTCATAAAATAGACATAAATTTATTGAAGTGCAAATGATAAATTCTTAGTTTAATTGCCAAAAAGCGCTAAAAGGAAAAACGAAAAACCTAGAAGCAATAAAAAGGATTTTATTATATTTTACACTCCATGATTTTATGTTCAAGATAAGTATTCCCTTAGTGAACCGTGATTTGATTTCAAATCCACTGTTAGAAACGGCTTTTTGTGTCAAGGGACCAGGGACTGAGATAAGAAATTCAATTTGTTTTGTAGTCTTTCTTAATCTAAATGTTATTTATAATGTTTCTGTAGGTTTATTTTATTAATAAACAGGTACTTTTGGGTTTGTTGGAAATATCAATGAAATTATAAAATGATGCCCGTATCTCCCCGAGTGGCATTAGTACTTAATATCTATAATTATTAAAACCTATATGTAATTTGGATGTATAAGCTATATTATGTCCTTTATTTGACTACTTTCTTATTTAATACATTTTAAATATTTTTATAAAACATACAAAAAGAATAACACTTAAATATATAGAAAATAGAGCCCCACAGGTATCGGGAACAGAGTCCAAGCTACCGGTGGTCAGGGCTCCAGAGAGAGGAACCGCCTAACAATACGAGCCGTGTCCAGCAATACTGCTTTCTGTATCAAGCCCTTGACGCAGTCACCTAACGACAGCCTCCTAAGGTGTTAGTCGAGGCTCGTGGCTATTAAGCCATTGGCTGACACGACTATCGGTACAATGATCGCTGTGCCCACATCATAAAACCAAAGCTTCTGTTTTAAAAACATGTAAATCAAAACAGTGCAAAGTTTAACATTAACATTCGAAACGGGATATTTACCATGTCTACTGTTTGTTGCAAGTTCACACCCACCCGCAAGAACTTCAGTTTATCCGTGATCATGGTGCTTGCAACAGCACCGAAATATCGGAAACTCGCAACAAACAGTAAACATGGTAAATATCCCGTTTCGAATGTTAATGTTAGTGACCATGAAAGTTCAAAAACCTATGGTGCAAAGTTTAAATCGCAAAGCATTTATTTCAATTAAACTATTTGCAGGCTCTTTTGAATTATCAAGGAGTCGGTCATTCAGAAACAAGAAGCTAATTGCAGATTCCAAAGCGTTGATTTCTATAAAGAAGAACGTGCACTCTCTCGTGGACAGTCTTTTGAATCATGTTGTATTGCAACAATACTGGTTACATTATTCGTGTTGCGTATTGTGTAATTATTTATTAGAAAGCGCAGAACTGTCACTTTATTTTAACCTTATTAAAACACCCCACCGTAGCTATTAAGTTCACGGAGACCATACTTTGATACTAATATTAACCATGGGATAGTTTATCAAGAATCTGATCTAACAGTATTTTTATCGGTTACATTTCTGGGAGTGTGCGTTGGAATTTCATGAACTAATTCCTCCTAGCCCGGTTCCATCACCGGACTTCAAGACGTACGGCGATGCCTCATCGGTACATAGTGGATATCCCACCCATACGCACCAAACGTTTTGGGAATACAAGCAAAGAAGTGGAATTCCCAGCCGGAGTCTGTATTTCCTGATGGCTACAACCTGGGAGTCTTTAAGTCAAGAGTGAATAGGTTTCTTCTAGGCAAGCGTGCTTCATTGTCGACCACATCATTGCTTACCATCAGGTGAGATAGTGGTCAAGCGCAAGCCTATCGACAATAAAAAAATAGATAACATTGTTTTGTTTATATGTGTTTTTAACAGTTATTCTTTGGGTTCTGGTAATTTCAATTATGGCCGCAGAATAGTTAGGACTACGTGACATTTTATCCCGTAAAATTTAATGTTATCTGTCACGTGGGAGCTCTCTAAAAAGGCTTTTTATTAAAACCATTAACCGGTTTGATTCTTGTAAGGTGCAAAAATTCATATCCAACAATTTTATCTTCTAACATGACGTCATCATTATCTCCCAAACATGCAAAAACCAGTCAAGGCCGACCTTGACGTGACCTTCCAGAAAACTTTCCTACAATCAAGTTTTACGACAAGATAAGTGGATAATGTATCATCTTTCCCTGTTTCATCCCGCATCAGCATAACAAGTCCCGGATAATCTACTGGCCAAGTTTTTCTATACAGGGCTCAGTGAATGTTGAAACTATTTTTTTAGATAAAGAGGCTCGTGGACTAAATATGTATTATTCTGGGAGGGTTAAATGACCTTTTTTTTTGTGAATATCGCATTTAGTTTTGGGTAATTCTATATTTTTTTGGATTTTAGTGTCATTCGAATAATACTAAGTCTTATAAAATATCAATGATTGATTGGATGACACGAATAATGGGACTTTGAAAGAGAAAAGATTTTCTGCTGTTAATCAGCCAAAAGACGTCCACTGCTGGACATAGGCCTTCCCCAAGCGGCACTTTATCGATCGGTCCTGTGGGTCTCGCATCCAGCGTCCCTTAACCTTCACCAGGTGTACCGATGACACTTTGTAGGTGGACTTCTAATTAACTTAAAAAATCAAATGTGTCACTTATTACAGTACAGTACGACTATTTTCTTTGTGTCATTCAGCAATCATCGCATTTCGGAATAGAACCGAATGCTTATTTCCATGTCCATCAATTATAAGACGTATCGTGTATAATAATTTGAATTCAGAACTAAGTACTTTGTTGTTTTTTTTCCGTGTGAAATATAAAAAATGTAACGAAAGAGCTGTAAAAATAGCAGCTTTAGTAGCTTTCCTTCCATTTTTAAAATAAATAACATTATGTTAAAAGAGTATTAACAGCAACAGTTTATATGCTTATAAGTTGATTGAGAGCATCCGGTCTGCACCAAGTGCAAAGGACAACTGATAAAAATCTGACGACTGACGAAACACGAAGTTTGTCGATGGATATTAAAAAAATGTTTATACTGTAATTTACTTGTGCTACCAGCAGCTGCGGAACCCACTATAAGTCTCGCCCAACTCCACATTAATTACGAGAAGTATAGTTCTATATCCATTTAGCAGATAAAGGCATGCACAGCGCAGCAGTTCGCAAGATAACTTTTGTGTAATAAGTAGATAAAGTTGCCAACTATCGTGCAACTTTGCAAATTTAATATCGAAACTCATTGGCCCGAAAAACAGGCCGAGGGTTTACGCTATGGTCGAATAAATGGGTAAGCAGAATAATTTTTACCTAAGTGGATAACAGAAACTTGGCTGTATCGATATTGGGATATTTTACGGAGAAAAAGAATGACTTGTTTTGTATTTTTACAGAATATTTGGGTGGAAAAGAAAACTCGTTTTGATATCATAGAGTGCGTTTGTATTGGGAATAGGGATGTTAACTGGGTAGAAAAATGATAATTCTATTTATTCCGTCTGTGAGATTATCAAATATTATTGGGCACGTATTTTTGCTATATCAAATCAATAAAAATTGGCAAAGATAAAGCGCATCAAAGTTCAGGCGTGGCGGCTTGTGACGTCACTATGACAGTATAAAGTGTACTAACGGCGTGACGTCCCACGATATTCAAACGCATGATATCGTCGTCACTGCATTTAAACGTGTCAAAAGAAAAATACGTGTCCAATATTTTTATACTACTATCTGACGGACAAAAAGTTATTTTCAGATACCATTACTATTACATAACGAATATTGCAGCAGATGAATTTTTCAAACATGAAGCAATAGATTAGGAGTTTTCTTCAAAAGCCTTTGAATTGCGACAGATTTTTTTTGCGCAATTTGTGAACAGGCGAAGATAAATCGGTAACCATCGCAAATTTTTTTTCAACGGCACATTCACCTTTCGCTGAATCAAAACTACGCCGAAACAGCAATAAACATCACAGAACAATACAACCCGCTTACATTTGATGCCATAAAAATGGCATCGAAAAATATTCATGAATCAACATAAATTGCCGCTAAAACAAACGCCGCAAACAAACCGTATCAACAATCCACCAATCACAAACGAATGATCGAATGATCATATCGATAATACAGAATCCCGATTGTAAACATAATAGCCGTGCGTAACCGATTGTAAATCGGATTCGATTCGAATTGAAACGATTACTGTAACACCTTCATTGGTGTTATTGCGTGTTTATTAGACTCGGGACGGTTTTTGTCCGAAGGAAGGTAATACCCCCGTTTTAATGGGTACCCCGTACCCTTAGAGTGGACGTTATCTTTATCGTAATGTTGTCGTATCGTCCGCTATGATACGGACGGTAAGTGGTGGAGTGAGATTAGACGCTTTCTTGTTGCGTTAATTTGGAAGAGGTTGATGAGATACCACTTTAGTAAGAAGTTGCGTAAGAGAAAGAGCAGTGAGTATGTAGCCTAGTGAATGTATGCGCTAAAAGTTTTTTTAGGGTAATTTCATCAGAAACTGAAATTAAAATTGGTCCAAAATTTACATTTTAAGTATGACTATATATGTCTATATATACTATGTCCGTAAAATAAAATATACAAAAATATTTTAGAAGACTTGAGGGCCAACTTTCCCTACGATAGCCAAACTAATTATGCCAGAGTTCAAACACCGTCTAGTTTCTGATAACTCTTTATACATTTCTAATTTAGACGAACCATGTCTTCTCACACGCTTTCAGAAAGTTCAAAAGGTAAAATGTCAATAAAAAAAACTGTACGGTAACCTAGACACTTTCAAAGACACCCTTAACACAAAGTATAACCATGTATGTAAGTAGATGTCACAAACAACACTCATTCTCGTAGATACTTGAACACTCAGCGCCAAGGATGCTATTCCAAGGACCATAATCGGCTCACGATGGCTCACTACACCTGACCACGGGCGTTAAACCAAATTAACAATGTATATACTGCCTAATTATACATACACAGGGTTGCCTGGGTATCCGTGTGGTTACGGCTGTATCTAAAGGTTAGGTGATGAAGCTATTTCTGAGTTTACTTATTTATTTATTTCTGAGTATATGGTACATTAAGATCTTAATATTAAACAGTTTCAAATACACTACCGTTGCCGTTCTACGCCGCAACAATATAATTGTATTAAGTATTTTGTCATCGAAACGCTAATAAGATATGTTCCCCCATGGCGCGCCAATAAGCGGACACAATAGAAACAACAATAGCTTACGCATACATGGTGTGCGCGCGACGTTTGAGGCGTACAATATTATATTATGCTATATATATATTTTTGTTTATTTTAGAGCTCGTGGCTAAATAATAACAGCCGCACGGGACGATCTTTAAGGTTAAGCAACGCTTGACGAGGTCGGTCCGTGGATTGGTGACCATTTCAATATACCGAGTTTCCTCCGTGCCTCGGAAAGCACGTTAAGCCGTTGGTCCTGGCTGTCATTTGAAGATCTTTGACAGTTGTTACGAATAGTCAGACGCTTGAGATCTGACACCAGTCTAGCCAAGGGGTACCGTGTTACCCAGTTACTGGGTTGTGGAGGTCAGATAGGCAGTCGCTCCATGTAAAACACTGGTACTCAGCTGAATCCGGTTAGACTAGAAGCCGACCCCAACATAGTTGGGAAAAGGCTAGGCAGATGATGTTGCTATTATTTTATTTTGGCGTATTATATTATTTTGTGAGGGTATTGCATAAATGTGGAAAGCTGATGATTTATTTAAGAGTTTGAACAGGCACGTGTTATGAAACGTATAGCGTATTTCGGTAAATTATCTAAGTTTTTTTCTTTTTTTTTTTTTAAGATTTTTTTTCTTTTTTTATATTTATTGTTTTTTTTTTTTTTCCCTTATTGGTGATGTTCTTCAGAAAGGCCAAGTGCGCAGTACCCATAACCGGCGTGTGTGTATGACTAGATGTATGAATGTGTGTGAAGCAAAAGAAGTATGTAAGGATCGTAGCAGGTGGCGTTCTGTAGTTTCTGCCTACCCCCATGGGAAAAAGGCGTGAGTTTATGTATGTATGTATGTATCTAAGATAATAACATACCAAACTTACTGTTATTGTACGTACAGTTAAAGAGTGGAATGCCCAACCGGAGTCTGTAATTCCTGACAGTTATAACTTCACATCACATCACATCATCAGCCTATTAACGTTCCCACTGCTGGGACACAGGCCTCATCCCTGTGAGAGGCATTGGGCTGTAATCCACTACGCGGGCCCAGTGCGGGTTGGTGGATGTAACATGTCTTCGAATTTTTGGTTCTAGGACATGCCGGTTTCCACACGATGTTCTCCTTCACCGTTTTGAGAGCAGTGGTGATGAAATAATTTACACAAAGTAAAGCGCCAGCCTGGGCTCGAACCCACGACCTACAGCTTGTCAGTCGCGGCCGATATACTGGACCACCACTGCTCTCAGTTATTACTTGGAGCTCTTCAATTCAAGAGTGAAAAGGTTACTCCTAGGCAAGTATGCTTTACCATCGAACACATCATCGCTTACCATCAGGTGACTTATTGGTTAAACGCAAGCCGTTATATTAATAAACAAATTAAAAATACCATCACGCTCTGTAGTACCTTCACCCATATTTTGGCAGTTGAAAGATAACTTTTCATATGAAAAGAAAATATTTATGCAATTTCGTCATAAACTCTCAGACAATAATATCCTCTTGACATCTAGTGGTTATAAAATCCACTGTTATTTATCGGTCTGCTAAGCACGATAAAACTTGTACATTAAGGTTATTTTATGAAATATAAAATGCAATATTTCAAGATTTCCAATAACTATGAATAAAATAGAAATATTTAATATACAAAATTATTAAAAATATCCCTGAAGAAGAAACTCTCACTTAAGGCCTCGAAAATATGTAATCTTTTATACCCCGTGCTCAATTTCTAAATTGTATCAGCCCTAACCGTGGCCGTTATTGGGAAGACATCTAAAATATTTATATACGGTCCGTATCCCGGTACACGGGTCAACTAAACGCAATCTGAAGAGGTTGCGGTCACTTTATTGAAATGTAACTTTCTGAGAACTTATTGACGTACGATTGAATACTTTTTTGGATTCCGTAGTGAAATAGGAAGTTATTTCTGCCGAGACGGCTACATGGTTATATTTCTGTGCATATTTTACCTATTTATGAATATAGTTCTTTCGTTTTAGCATGTATATAGTGGTCATTGAACTTTCCATATTTCGTGTAGAACATAAAAGCTTACAAGTCTACCTTAAGTAAGAAATTCTATTAATCTGTGCCTGAGACCTCTTAAGATCTCTCTACGGAGAAGAACAACACCTACTACTACTCGTTATAACAGACAAAAATTTGCATAAGAACTTGTTGTCTAGCAGTATTCATTGGTCAATGAACATGCACAGAAACACGACTATCATGACCGAATAGAAGTAACTGTTTACACAGTGCAAAAACAAAATGATCATTAATATCGTGCCATAATCTCAATATATTTGGGGTTGACGACTTCCATACTTCTTTCAGTCAATATTCACCCTTTTTCAGCCGTATAATTTTTCGTACAGTCCATCCATAGTTTTTTGGGCTTTCCGTACTCTCATCACCACCATATTCAAAACTTTCCTCAAGACATCACATGCAAAAATAAAAACTATGAACTGTATTTATTAAAACCACGGAACTGTTTAGCAAGCAAGTAGCAGATTCTAAATTCAAATTATATTTTAATTCTATATTCAAATTTCAGTCATTTAAACATATAGCACGTCATTTTATACAAACAAACATTCACCTGTAATACTTAACGTAAGGAACAATCGACCAATCAGTACATCTTATTACCAATAATATTAAACCAGATAAAGCCAACTAAAACAGTCTCTATTTTCACATTCTAAACAAACGGAATCTAATGAACGACTCGCTTATCCACTGTCGTTCCTATCGTAAAAGATATCCGACAATGGACGTTATTTTCTACTGAATTGTATGTTTGTCGAAGTGTATTCTAGCTAGGTGGACACTGGATAGAGATTAAAAATATTAGATCATTGTGCCTGCCATTCTGGTCAATGTCTTTTTTTTGTTTGATTTGGAGTGCCCTGTTTTTCGCTTCACAGCCCAGTTGTCAACATATGTACAGTAGCATCTCCCGAAATATCCTATGCTTTTTAGTTTTTGTTTCTTGGAAAATAATTTGGGTTTTGTTTGTGAAAGATGGAGACCAATACGTTGCAAATTAGTGTGATTTACTGTAGAAAAATCTATCACCAATGACAGCAGCTATAGCGTGTTTGTCCACTTTTCTCATAAATATTGCGATAATTTTTGTTCCTGAAATCTTCGGCTGTCAAAGAGTTCTATCGATCTTTGTAAGCATGATATTCTTCCAATGATTAATCTGGATGTATGTCGTAAAATATATTTCTTATTCAATACGAACTTTATTATATCTCTAAAGCTTAGTGTCATTTTGGTTTAAGATCGGGTACATTTAATGATGATAAAATCATTGGTACGTGATTCAGCTAGACAACCTATTTACGATGTATCAATGTATTTATTATCTATCACATAATCATTATCATCATAACATCTCGAACTATTATGTATTTACGTTCAAAAATACACCTACACTATCGCTTCATATTTCTAAAATACGAGTAATGTCGCTATATTTTTAACAGTGTTCCAATGTATTCCCAAGGCTTCCAAAAACAAGTCAATTCTCAAAAAGACACGCTCAAGTCGCATCGATCTTCTTACTTTACTAACTTTTTCTCGCGGCTTTGTTCGGTTACCCTTTGGGATTACGTGAAATTTTATTGCCCAGACCAGAGACGTGGCGTGATAAGACGTGCCTTAATTGGTTACTGTACCCTAAGGACGGAGACATAGAATTTCTTTTGTAACGCTATGTTAGAAGATTTTTTTTTTTGAAACTCATAAAGAGTTTTGAGTTTTTGAGGTCGACGTTGTTAGTTGCCAGTGTTATGCCTTTTTATGTTTAGTATACAGATTTTATCATAACTGTGTAACTATTGTAAGTCGTTGTTGTAGTGGTGTCCCAGTGGCTAAGACTTCGCCTCTAGTGCTTGAGGTCGTGGGTTCAAATCTGGACAAGTACCAATGTGACTTTTTAAAAGCCATGTGTACTTTCTAAGTTTATCTTTGACATCACAGGCAACGGTGAAGGAAAACATCGTGAGGAAACCTGGACTTATATAGGTAATGTAATTCTAAAAAAGCCAAGTCAGAGGCCTGTGGGATTTCCAGAGGCGGCTTAATGAACTCTGTCACCAGAGGTGGCATGTGGCCCTTACACGAAAAAGATAGAAAAAAGAAAGAGCGACACGTTCAATAGTTTTTAAAATAAGTAATGCCATTACGTAGTTACCTAAGTAGCTAGTTGTAAGTGTATAGGTCTTTTTTATGTACAATAATTTCTTCATTCATATCCATACATACAAATTTACATAGTATAAAATACTGAATTAACAAAAACTACCTACATAAAAACTTAAATAAAAACCGGCCAAGTGCGAGTCAGACTCGCGGACTATGGGTTCCATACCATTATCGCAAAAAAACGACAAAAAAACACGTTTGTTGTATGGGAGCCCCACTTAAATATCTATTTTATTGTTTTTAGTAGATAATTGTTCATATAGTGACAACAGAAATACATTATCTGTGAAAATTTCAACTGCTTAGCTATCACGGTTCATTAGATTCAGCCTGGTGACAGACAGAGAGATGGACCGCGAACTCTTAGTAATAGGTTCCCGTTTTTACCCTTTGGGTACGGAAACCTAAAAAACTACGAACGCGTATAGAAAAGGCAAGGGTCATTGGGCGTCAAATTCGACCAAATGAAGAATCTTGTCCCCATCACTGGTTAACTGTGAAGTGTCGTGCTCGGTCATTGCAGTGAACGCCAGGGTAATGGCTTGCCCGAACACGGCGTTGCCCAACAACCCATTTTTCCAGAGGCAGTGGGATGAGCTGCTCTGCAGTTTGGTATGGCATTCATTTATAGATACGTCCACCAATACTGCTGAGCGTGCCCGCCTGCTGGATGTGGGTGAGTGGGAATCGGGCCTCTGGCTACAGGGACTACCGTCACCCAAAACAGGTACTATGTATGTTGAGTGACATCACCTTTCGGTACATGTCTGCGTCTGGGTGCTCCTAGCGGAGCTTCACATAGTTGTCAATGTGGTGAAGCGGTCGACCGCCTCGGGCACCATAGCGTTTCCTGCAGTAGGAGCTCTGGTCAGATAGCACGGCACGCCAGCATTAATGACATCATACGTCGGGCACTTGTCACCGTCGGGGTGCCAGTTGTTTTAGAATCCAATGGCTTGCCACACGACGATGGCAAGAGACCAGCCGGGATGACCATAATGCCTTAGAAGGTGGGTAGGCCTTTAGTGTGTTATGCAACATGTGTCGACACCTTCTAGAACTGAATGAGACGAAATTTAAAACATTATTGTTTTGAAGTATTGTTGGACCTGCTGAAGACTGTATGAATATATATTGTATTGTATAATCTCAATTTCTTTTAGTATTATATAACTGCACAGCACGTGTGTGAGTATTATGTACCCATCTGTAAATCTACCATTTACTGTACCCATGGAGGAGCAGTGGTGGCACAGTGGTATCGGCCGCGACTTACAAGTCCGGTCGTGGATTCGAGCCCAGGCAGGCGCTTTACTTTGTGTAAATTATTTCATCACCTTTGCTCTCAAAACGGTGAAAGAAAACATCGTGAGGAATCCGTCATGTCCTAAAACCAAAAATTCGAAGACATGTGACATCCATCAACCCGCACTAAGCCCGCGTGGTGGATTACGGCCCATTCCCTCTCTCACAGAGAGGAGGCCTGTGTCCCAGCAGTGGGAACATTAATCGGCTGATGATGTGATGTGTGATGTGTACCCATGTGTCGTTGGTTTTTGAGTTGAGTTGAGAGTGTATCATGCTCTATCAAATGTCTCTCTGATGGTGGCGCGTGTGTTGGATCATTGGGTTCCCTTTATGATGGTTGAGCTGGGTGGTGCCGATTTATGCGTCATGTTCGTGAACGGGCGCCGTCAGTTGGGATTGGTCATAACTTAACTGCTTCGGATTACACCTATTATATAACTACACAGTACAAGTGTGAGTACTTTTAATACTTTATACCTGTACGTAATATGTTGCTATTCTGGGTGCATCAAAGTCGAAGTCAAAATATATTAATTTCAACTTGGCCACTAAGCGGCACTTTTGAAAGTCAACAATTAAAATTTACACGAAATAAATATTGATTCTACCGTGCATGCGGAAAATTAGCTTGTTACGGAGAAGAACGCACAAGAAACTCCTCCTCACATATATGAATTTATTAATGTATGTCATTATGTAAATATTGTAAAATACTTATTTTGTTAAAAGAGTAGGTAAGTATGGAGTTTCTTGTCAGTTCTTCTCCACAACAAGCTACTTTCCCGAATGGACAGTAGAATAAATTTTTATTACATGTAAATTTTAATTGTTGACGTCCGAAACTGCCGCTTAATGCCCTAGTTGAAATAAATATATTTAGACTTTGACCCTTGAGCCATCCCATCTTCTTAGCATGGGGTGAGTTGCGCGTGTGCGCATCGGAAGGGCGTGTCAGATCTATACCGAATAAAAATTACCCGTTTTAGTCTTCCTTGCTTGCTTTGCCCCTTCAGTTGCTTGTGCCAGGGCCGCGGTAACTCTCTTTAACAACGTACCTAGCGTTTCTGAAGTACATCAGCAATAAGATCTGAGTTTTTGTCCTTTTAAGGCGTCGCCTTTGTAATTACCTCGTAGTAGCTACCTTTTATTAATTCATTCCCTCCACATGACTAATGCAATGTTTTTTACTTTTATACGATTTCTACGGCAAAATCTCTAAGGAGTAAAAATGTAAATGAGCATCGATTTTTCTCGTCCAACGCTTCACATCATATTTCACAACAACGAATGCACTTTGGATGGGAACCCGTCTGCCAGTGGCTTGCCAAATCACCTAATATCAGCGCAATGGCATCCGATCCAACATACTTTAGACGAAGTATAAGTAGTGTGAAATGTTAGCTCAGACTCAAGTAGAAAAATAACTGGCATAACAAATGTATGGAAAGTTAGTATGGGGATATTTTTTAAATGGTTTAGAAGGCAGTCAGTATCGCAATATGCACCGATTTGTTATTAAATTGTATATAAAATTAACATTTTCTGTAATTGAACATACAGATTTTATGTTTTTGTTCAATCAACTCTCCTAAGCTTAAAATTATCGAATATTGGGTTCTAAATCTACTTTTCGAAGATTATTTGAACGGATCATTTAAAATTGATGCCAATAGATGGCACGGTTATAATTTGATTTCTGAGGCATTCCACTCGATTGTTTAAATTTGTATATAACACAAATTGGTGCAATCAAACTGTAAAAACGTGCATAAAATACTATAAAAGAAATCGTCACTGGATATAAAGAAAAAATATTCACGAACCGAGTAAGCCAATTTACTTGCAAGTCGCTGCTAACACCATCTATCGCCGTGGAACGGAACCGAACGCTATCGATGTACAAAAAAATATGAGTTTAATCAGACGAAAAACGCTAGTTATGTCAGCACAGTTTCTTTGCATGGGATGAGGCATCTGTATGCTAGTATTATATTATCTGTGGTATGGGCAATTGGGCCTGTAATTTAAAAGGAATGAAAAATAACGTGAGTAAAGTAATTCCAGTACACAATATGTAATAATATACCCGTAGAGTAAGAATGTGGATGGAGAAGAGGTAGAGAAGATCAAAGCAACCAATCGTTTCTTTGATATTTTCTAGAAGAACTGTGAGAAAAATTAAAATTATGTTTAGAAAGGGAGAAGAACTTCTGAGAGACTGATAAATTATTATAAAAGAATCAGATATAAAGCGGGCCTTGTAGCGAATTCCTTTAAATTAAGGTAAAGACAAGGGAATGATTATGATGAGACTGTTTCTGAATAACGTCGTAGGTAATTTTACTGCAGAGATCCACTGACTCAAATCCCAAAGTGTTTGTCAATGTTCGTCCATCTTAACATTGGTTAAGATGAACGAACATTGATTGATGGAAGAACATTGGACCTTGGCCTGGCGCAATCGTCTTCGAGTTTGGCTTTCCTTCTACACTTGTAAAATCGCGTTGTTTTGTTCTTCAACGAACTGGTGTATTTTATTCACTTCAGAGCACAATACTGAAATAAAAATTGAACAAAGAATTTCAAGATTATTATTCTTAAAGGAGACAAAAGTTTTGTTTTCGCAAATACATCAAGTAAAACAAAGTTAAAAATAAGAACCTATACTTGAAGCGTTTTAAAAGTTTCTCACTGTTGTTCTGAAGTGTAGGGTGTCGGAGATATAAAGACTCCTCTCAACTCTCGTTTAAATAACAACCTGAATTGAATCGTGAGACTTCAGCATAAAGTTGGAAATGTTTAAAAAGTGTACTTTATGGATTTATTGCACTAATGTTTTATATTTTAGTAGGCATACAGTTTGATTAGTTTTGGCTGTTCGTGTAACAGTGTTACTTTAACCGACTTAAAAAAAAGGAGGTAATCAATTCGACACGTATGTACGTAATATTGTTAGAATTGCACAATATTCACATATGTGTGTGTGTCACTGTATGTGATTATTAACACGTGTGCCAATTTTCATAAGTGTAAGTATGTTTGTTTGTATGTATGTATGTGAAATATACATATCGGATCGTGATTATTCTTTTTTTATTGGATTAATTATATCACAACTTAGGCAGCAGTGCAAGTTCCATAAAAATCGGTTAAGCAGGTTTCAAGATATATATACTTAATTTACAATAATGTGTAAATTAAGTTATTATGGGTATTTGGCAATCCTTGACGTACCTTACTGTAGACTTTGCTCACTTTGTAGTGACAGGTTTTAATTTTAGATTAAAAAGAGAGAAATAAAAACATTTTCACAAAAAATTAAACGACTTCTAATGCAAAACACTAAAAATGGCAAAAATAACTTTTGTATCGAAAGTCAGTGTTGAAAATGATAAAAACCTAAGGTACTTCACACCGCTTTCTGAAACGAAAGTTATTTTTACTATTTTTAACGTTTTGCTTTAGAAGTCGGTTTATTTTTGTGGAAAAGTTTTTTAAATCTTAATTTTAATATCAAGATGTTGATTTTGTATATATTAATCCGACCACAAAAAAATATTTACTCTGTTTTTGAGGCGACAATCACGTGAAAAGTTTGAAAATTAAAAAAGCGATGGTATATCTAGGTAGATTTTATGTAGGTAAATGTTACGTGATTTTCAGGCGTATTAAAGTAAACAGCCTGAGGTTACTTTTAGCAAATTACGTACCAACGTTGGGCTCAGGAATTTAATAACGTTTGTTTTGGGTCATCGGGGAATGAATGAAAAATGTGCTAAAGCGTTTTAACTTAGGCCTCTGTAAGATATTACAAATCTTTTTCAGTAGGTACTTTTAAAGGAAGTTTTTAATTTTCTTTCATTCAGCATGAGATCAATTGGTTTTGTTATGGAAACAAGTCCGAAACATATGAATTCATGAGCTGGTGTGATAATAATTATCTTCAGAAATATTTCGAAAACAACGGGCAAAGTGCGAGTCGGACTCGTGCATGAATGGTTCCGTACCATTATGACAAAAAACGGTAAAAAAGTCACGTTTCTTGTATGGGAGCCCCACTTAAATATTTATTTTATTCTGTTTTTAGTATTTGTTGTTATAGCGGCAACAGAAATACATCTGTGAAAATTTCAACTGCCTAGCTATCACGGTTCATGAGATACAGCCTGGTGACAGACAGATAGACACACAGACAGACAGACGGACCGGGGAGTCTTAGTAATAGGGTCCCGTTTTTACCCTTTGGGTACGGAACCCTAAAAATGTGAAGCTACCACAGTACAAAGATTTTCTTATTTTGTCCCCCAAAAAATAATCCTATTATTTCTATGGCAACATACAATTATCCCAATAAGAATATTTCCCAATAAAAATCAGTATTCCGAACTAGCGTAGTAAAATTTTATCGCGTAATAAAAATGGAGTGTTCGAGTTTAGTACGAATATCGACAATCGAAGGAACGAAGGTCTCGGTCCCAACCCTAGCCGGAACAACTGGCAAAATAAAATGCGACAGAAATCGTAGTAATCTCACTGATTCCGATACAATAGAAATTTTTATTCCGCCGTTCGGAAGAGGAGATTATGAAGCGAGCATCGTTCGAACAATGGACCGTTCAACTCTTCCTGTCATCATAGATAATAAAGGGGAAAATATTGTGAGAAATTAAAATGAGCTCGGTGCTTGGTCAGTAAACAAGCGGGGTGGGGACTGGCAATTTTATTTTCCAATGTCGGATCAATAAGAAGAAGTGGGACACAGGATATTGCTGGACATTGAAATGGAAAAAAAAGTGTTTTTAATTACGCCCCCGTCGCTTTGAGGAGTAGACGTCGGACTTGTGTTGTGGCCATTCAACCGTTTATTGCACTGCTTTATTTTAAGATTCAGCTGCATTATTTTGAGCATAGATATAGAAGTATATATGATTTTGAGTTCTTGAGTCGCTAGTAAGTTTTTGTTAGGATTCCGTATCCAAAGGGTAAAAACGGGACCCTATTACTAAGACTCCGCGGTCCGTCTGTCTGTCTGTCACCAGGCTGTATCTCATGAACCGTGATAGCTAAACAGTTGAAATTTTCACAGATGCTGTATTTTATGTTTAAAACAGAATAAAATAAAAATTTAAGTGGGGCTCCCATACAACAATCAGTTTTTTTGTGCCGTTTTTTCGCGATAATGGTACGGAACCCTTCGTGCGCGAGTTCGACTCGCACTTGGCTTGGCTCGCGTTTAACCACTATATCTCCTGATGATGAGCGATGACGTGTTTGACGGTGAAGAACGCTTGCCTATAAGTAAACATTCACTCTTGACATATAGACCTCCAGGTTGTAGGTATCAGGAAAAACAAACTCCGGCAGAATTCTACTCCTTAGCTATAAGCATAATAAAAGTATTCCCAAAACGTTTAGTGCATATGGGTTGGATAATATTTCGTTGTAAAGATTTTACGTCAGTAAAATTAACTAGCAGTTTTTCGTTTTGTTTACAAGTATTGTATAACCATTTCCATTCCAAAATTGAATTGAAAACCAACACTATTCATTCCAGTTAGAATCACGAAATAAATTTCTAAATTTCCACACGCGTGTCTCATTACCTAGCCAATTTGTGAATAGCACTCAAAATATGAAATACATTCATAAAAGGTTGGATTATGTGCCCCAATATTTAAAGTTTATAGTTCGGTGATTCAAATCATGCAAATGGGCTTTATTTTGCGATTTCATAATTTTAATGAATAGACAGAAGAAATAGATATAAATAAATACCATAACAACAAAATGGCCGGCAATAATTTATCTCGCTCGCATTTGCACAATTTGTCCCGCTCGCACGCATCACAGCCCCATGGAAGGACAATAGGGCAAAATAACCCTTATTTTTACTACTACCTGTGAGCTTTTTATTAAAGTTTTTTCTAAGAATTGTGATAAGAACCCTAGCTTGTTATACCTTGTTGGATAGCTAATAGAACAAAGATATTATTTAGCATATCTGCAGCACAACTGCCATACATTTTTTTTTAAATTTTGCTAAAAGAAAAAAAATGTTTTTATAAAATTATTTCTTTTTTACACTTTCAGTCCTCTACTATGACTCCTATGGTTCAGATATTTGGACTTTTTGCATTTAGATTAATAAACGAACTTCTCTAGTACTCAAAAATCGGAATTAGAAAAAAATAAGGCCATTGAAGACAAAAAAAATGCCAATTCTTAAGAAATTGGCATATTTTAAAAAAAAAACCTTCTAAGTCCAATATCTCAAAAACGGTTAGGTTTAGGCTGGGGTGTTTCATAGTTAAATTAGTCAGAAATGATGGGAACTATAACCTCTTAATGGATCTAGG
Source organism: Orthosia gothica (assembly GCA_949775005.1). NCBI lineage: Eukaryota > Metazoa > Arthropoda > Insecta > Lepidoptera > Noctuidae > Orthosia > Orthosia gothica. Next base: position 30,144,104 of record OX459042.1, on the reverse strand, counting down.
TCGACTTAACCAGTAACCCTGTATGCAGTATTTACAACAAAGAGGAGGGAAATTGTTGCAGTCAGGAGATTGTCTTCATGAATGGTAATCTGGTGACAAGCTAAATGAGGAGCTTATGGCTTAATTGTAACAGTCTCACGGGTCGATCTTTTGCTAGTTACGCTGAACGTCGGCGCTGACGGTGGCCGCGAGCTCGTCATTGGTCGAGACACTCGGCTCAGCGCTGACGGCTGTCAGATTCAACGAATGACGAGCTCACGACAATCGTCAACGTTGACGGTTAGCGTAGGAGGAAATCAAGCCGAAGTTTAAGCAACGCTTGCCAAGGTCAATCTGAGAATGGGTGACCATTCCTTATATACCGAGATTCTTCCATGTCTTGGAATACACGTTGAGCTGTTGGTCCCGGTTGTCGTTTGTAGACCTTAGGTCTTACGTGTATTCAAAAACTTGCCACCAGTCTTGCCAAGAAAAAGTCACGAGGTAGTCGCTCTATGTAAAAAAAATATATACAGGTGAATTTGTTTAGACTGGAGGCTGACTGGACAAATAAGATTGGCTATCCGACTTTTTAAAAATAACAGACAGTCGCCAACGACCTTGAGGGCACAAAACCCACACACATTTCGCACCCGCGCGACCCAAAATTCAGTAGTGTCTTTCCTTATTATTCTATGACTTTAAAAATAGCCTTCTATCAAAATGTAGATAATTAAATTATCTTTGTGATGGTGACAATTTCATTAAAATACGCCCGGCGGTTTTGGTGCGTTTGTCTTTTGTCCGTGTTAGACATAACTTTACAAATTAATTACACTACGTTATACGTATAAAACTCAGAATATTAAGAAAATGGTCTTATGTAACATAATTATATTCTTTGCAAAAAATTACGACTAGCCGTTTAGACGTGATTCTCATTTTAAAATCAGTTACTCTGGGGTATCTGCGCTTGATGGTTTACACTGTTAATTCGTTTCGACTTTAACACTGCTGACATCAGTATTGTTCCCGTACCGTAAACCATGTTCCACTATATATTTTGACGTCATATAAGCTATAAAATAAATCATTCATTTAAAATCTTATTTTCAAACAAGTTGTTTTCGTATTCATCTCAGCAAACCCTTTCATTTGATACCCATATCATGGCAGTGCACAAAACATAACTAGTCCGCCATCTTTGGCCGACCACCATATTGGATTTAGAATGACGTCACTAAGCTAACCATATATTGTCATCCAAACTAAACGTGTATGCAAAATTTCATCTTGATCGGTGGTGGATTATTGCTTTAAAATTCAGTTGCAAGATTTGACCCGAACACACATACATACATTGCAAGTTAAATAAAAGTTTGTAATAGCAGTAACATTGTCTTTAGGTGTCAAGATCAACGTCCCAGCAAGTGGTACTGCGGGAGGCGTCGCGCGCGCTCGCCGGGCGGTTCCGATGCGAGGTGTCGGCTGACGCGCCCTCGTTCCACACCCAAGTGCGGTCAGCGTACATACATGTTGTTGGTAAGTGATAGCGAGTCGTTTTAACTTAGAATTTAAGGCTTAGACCGGTATTGTACCTGAAATAATACCTATTTACTATATTACCTTGATTTCGTATGTGTGTCCAGCAACTATTATTCCATTTTTCAAGCACTCCATAGCATCCGATTAAGCAGAAACTTGGCGAACTTCTGTAACTTTGGTAACATTGAAATAAAAATGGTATTATGGCGCTGGACAGAACCAGAAGCAACTCTTCAATCAGAAAAGACAGTGCCATCTTGTTCGGGCTCATTGATGGGTATTGATAAGTCCATTTAGTACCCAATTACTGGTTATAAAAAATACTTCATTCGATTCTATAAAATGCTAATTGAATGGGCATTTATTTAGCACTAAATGCGTTCAGTGATTTGTGGGCCAAATGGGCCTAAGCGTGTTTCCATGGTTTCATTTAAAAACATTGATGCCATTCCAGTTTTATTTCTTACCGTTATAATTATTCAATTATTTTTATCGTCAACTTACCCTTTTATGCGTTCAGCGTTCATAATAAATAACAAAACTTGTTTACTATGAAGGCATACTCTCATAACCCTTTTAACTGTTTGCTTTGTATAAATACCCTTTAGTATTATATTTTCATTCCGCCCACTTACTTAATAGCCAGTTTGAATTTTCTTTTCACGCAAACAACACTTCATTCTGTTTTCTCTTTTAATAAACTGCGTTCTTAGCAAGTTTTAAGATGCTTTATTATTCCCGAGGGACACTTCAGTGTTGGCTATTTTGTAGTTTTAATGGCTGGGATTTGGTTGGACAAACAAAACTACATAACTTGGTATTGAAAGACCAAAACACTTTTTTGCAAAAAAATACTACCGACTTCCAAATAAAAAACTACAAAGTGAAAAATAACTTTATTTTTGGAAGTCGGTATCTTTCTTTTTTCCCATTTTTTTGCGATATAGCCGATAATGCCGATAATGATTTTCCGTTTTTTTTTATCCATTAACACATGTCTTTTATGAGTTCTTGTTTTTGTATTTAAGTTGATTTATAGGTACATTGACAAAAGAATCACAACTCTAAGCCAATTAGTTTTAATTTTATTATTGCCTAAAAAGAACCTATGTACATTATATCCTTATAATTTTAGAAAAAGTTATGAAGAAAACTGGGGATTTGACCCCTTAAGTGTGGGTTGTTTTTATCGATAAAATTAGGTGTTTTAAGAACTTAAATTTTTATTACTACAGGTCCGGACACATTGTATAAGTAGCTGTGGGCAACAAACTAAACACAGTCAATATACCGATCGCCCAAATGAATTCTAAACATGATAAAATAAGTTTAGAATCAGTCCTTTGAAAATAAATTTAAAAAAACAGTCTCTACTTGGCCTGCTTACATGATTGCTGTCCAAGCATATCTACTTCCAATCAATCTGCCTAGCCTTTTCCCAACTATATTGGGGTCAGCTTCCAGTCTTACCGGATTCGACTGAGTACCAGTGTTTTACATGGAGCGACTACCTATCTGACCTCCACAACCCAGTAACTGAGTAAAACGGTACCCCTTGGCAAGACTGGAGTCAGATCTCAAGCTTCTGACTATCCATAACGACTGTCAAAGATCTTCAAATGACAGCCGGGACCAACGGCTTATCTTGCTTTCCGAGGCACAGAGGAAACTCAGTATGTTTAAATGGTACACCCATCCACGGACCGACCTCGTCAAGCGTTGCTTAACCTTGATGATCGACCAGAGCGGCTGTTATTATTTAGCCACGAGCTCCTCAACAAGCATATCTACTACCAATACTTACATAACATCACGCATGTGTCCTCCCAAGGGATAAAGTGGAACAATTGCACCTAAAGCACCCATTCTAAATTATTGGCATTGTAAATAATTCTTGTCATGTAAGGTTAACCAAGGTAGCCACCTGAATCAGCTCTAAAAATAGAGTGTGTAAATAAAGTCTCCTAGTAAAACTTATAGAATAAATTGTATAAATCTCGACACAATTAGTAGGTAATCGCATATATCTGTGAGTAAATCTCGTGGTACGGTCAAATAGAAGCTATAATCATATTCACAATGCCTGTAATATATTCTTGGGGATCTATTTGCATGGTGGGATGAATGACCATCGATCCGGCTACCCTCTTTCTTAGTTGGCAGAATATGGACGGAAACAGTAGTTTTAGTTCGAGAATCATAATAAAGTATTAGGATCTAAATATATAAAGATTTGAGCCACGATCAATGTTCTTTGATTAATAAGATATTAAATGAAAATTTTGGTTGGTTTCCTTATTACCCAATTTAAAAAGGGGATGGTTATTTTCTCTCAATAATTACAAGTAAATTACGAGTTCTGGGTGGCATTATTTTTAACTTTTTTACAACTACATATAATATCATCATCATCATTTCAGCTGAAAGACGTCCACTGCTGGACATAGGCCTATTCCAAGGTATTAAAAATAAATAAATGTAGTTTTTATACATAGAGATTAAAATTAAAAAGCGAAATCTTATCTAGATACAAAATTACATCCGAATCTTTAGAGTCGTTTCCAAAATACGCAAAACAAAATTTATATACAAGAATTTTATTGTTCGTTTCAAAATATACATTATGACTTTGGTATTCAATTTATTTTCAATATCTATACTACCTACCGGTATATTGATTTGTCAATTACATCGGCACCTGACAAAGTGATCAAAATTGTTCAATTATTATTAGATCAAATGTTAGATTACGTGATTAAACAATTATACCGCCTAAACACCGATCGACCCTTGTGTAATTGATATTCAAATAAACGAACACGAATCTCTGAGGCCATAAACTAGTGATTTTCTGTCATCGAAAGCGTGGCGATAGCGATTAGAAAAATGACAAAAATTTATGAGAATGTCAAACGCTATCAAAATGTCACGTGATTAATCCCTTACATTTTGGCGTCGAATGACATCGGAATGCCACTTGTCTACCAAGATATATCAAACGGAACTTTCAGAGATAATCAACATCTACCTAGCCATTTCCCAATTGTTGTTGGGGTCGGCTTCCAGTCTTACCGGATTCAGCTGAGTACTAGTGTTTTACATGCAGCGACTGCCTATCTGACCTCCACAATCCAGTAACTGGGTAACACGATACCGCTTGGCAAGACTGGTGTCAGATCTCAGGCTTCTGACTACCCGTAACGACTGTCAAAGATCTTCAAATGACAGCCGGGATCAACGGCTTAACGTGCTTTCCGAGATACGGAGGAAACTCGGTATGTTGAAATGGTCACCCATCCACGGGCCGACCTCGGCAACTGTTGCTTAACCTTAAAGATCGACCCGTGCGGCTGTTATTATTTAGCCACGAGCTCCTCTTCTTTCAGAGATGATCAATGTCTTACAATAATTGGATAGCCAAGCGCCAGCGAAATTTCACACGGTTAGACTCATGCAAATTTATTTTTGTTAATATTAGTCATGCAATCGGCTTCTCAAGCCATTAGCAGATGCAATCTGTGCATATTGGCGCTTCAAGTACGGTCCGCCAGTGAGAGCCGACCCTCTACTTGTTACTCGACTATGACAAAGTATGCCCCATGTGTGCTGTATTTTCGGTCGACGGTATTCCAGTGGGTTGGTCAGTACGGAAGCCAGACTGTTGACGTGGTTTTCAATGCACAACTTATATATTAATTATTTCAATAATTAATGTACACACAGTATAATGCACAGAGACAACACATAAAGACTATAGAGTACAAAGTCAATGCTTATTTCTAGAGAAATTTCTGGTAGCAGATCCACGAAAAGGAAAAATGAAAAATAGATGTAGACATAAGCATGAGAATAGTGTTTTTCTTTGCTCAATCTCTTCTTTTATGGTGTTATTTTTTTAGCATTAATGTTGTTCGAAAATTTCTGCAAGCCATGGAGCATTTGATATGGTTTTGAGCACCTTGTGACAACTCATGCACTTAGTTTTTTTTACATCGTTATCGCCGACTGATTGTCATGTTGTATGGAGCAGAGTGACAACGGCTCTAAACAAAAAAACAGTGTGTAACCGTAACAAATACTTACATAATAATATTTGATAAAATTATCTTTAAACGATACCAAATTCATCACCATAATTATATTATCATATTGTCTAGAGCCGAGTGACAAATTGAAACCAATTTGTCATTCAGCTCTAAACAAAGTGTGTAACTGCTGAAGGAATAAACTAGAAGTGACTAGAAATAGCTGGTATTGAATTTCATTTAATAGAATCAAAAATAACGGTACAGTTTCAGAAAAATATAGATATATGACAAGAAGAGACAGAACAGTATAGGACCATAACTTTTTGTAAAAAGGTAAACACCTAATAGTTTGAATATACAACAGTAACCGTAACAAATAATTACCTAATGATATTTGATAAAATTATCTTAAAACGATACCAAATTCTTCACTATAATCATATTTTTTTTGTTCTTTTATTATTTGTTTTTTTTTGTGTTTTGTACCAATTTATGTATTCTTATGTTTGTTAATAGATTAATTTTATTCAATAATTTAACTGGCCCAATTATTGCTCTAAGTAAAGTGATGGCCTGAAACACAGGTTTGAAAGAACCTAAATCGGGCAGGTCCCTACCAAAAAATTTACATTCTTTTTTTTAATAAGCTTGTAGTTGTAATAAAATATTTTAGGAATAGTTTACATATAAGCTCTATTTATACAATTGTTTTAGAAATTAAATTACTGCACCTAATGTACACTTTTGTGAACGTACTTACTTTTTATTAAATTATTCTTATTCTTATTATCATATTATTTAGAGCCGAGTGACAAATTGAAACCAATTTGTCATTCAGCTCTAAACAAAGTGTGTAATCGTAACAAATACTTACCTAATGATATTTGATTAAATTATCTGTATACGATACCAAATTCTTCTAGACAAGTGACATTGGATCACTGAAAGCGTCGCGTTAAAGATTGTCAAAATATTAAAAATTAAAATTAAAAAACTACATAATTTGTATAATAACAGACACGCTTCGGTCGACAATTTATTGAACACGTAATTATGACACGAAAATACCCCGATTCAAACAGTCAGACGCTCATAACTTTTGAACGGCTGAACCGATTTTCATCAAACATGGCTAAGAACACTTTCGATAATGTAACTATTAAAAAAAAAACGAACTAAATCGGTTAAAAATCGGTTCATCCATTTAGGAGCTATGATACCACAGATACACAAACACACAGGTACACCCTTCAAACTTATAAGCAGCTTACAGCTAAATCGAGTTACGGCCAGTGACTGAAAAATCGACTGATTGTCAGGGCGTTTCGTAAAAAACAAATAAAATATAGACAATGATCCTTCTGTGTTCCTCCCAAACATGTCTGGTTTCATAGTCCACCGTAAACATGTTGGTTCAACGTTTTATCCAAAGCCGATGTCCGTTATACAGAAACTCTTCAATATTCAAAGTACATATTGGGAATGAGGGGAAACAAAAAATAGTACAAGAAAGTTTTCGAAGTTAAAAACGCGGTCAGGTGTTCGAAGCAAAATGTTTTTTGTGTTGAACATTGTGGTGTATATAATATTGGTATGTTCGATCGAGGTTTTTTGTAGGAGCACGTACATAATTTTGATAGGTATTACCATAGTTTGCTGTACTTAGGGCGTTTGTGATCGGTTGAACGGAATGCCCTATTTTCGGAGCTGATCCCGCCTTAGTTCGTTCGTTTGTTATTATTGTTTTGTTGTTATGCTAAGATAAAACTTAGTATTGTAATCAAATCAAGCAGACTTTAACCCTAAGAAACTAAACATTATTATGAATCAATGTTATTCTGAACTACTACTAACAGTCACCTTAGGAAACATGGCAACTGTATTCCAAGCAGAAACATATGGCATACTAAACTGTGCTCAAGAGAATATAGATAGAGGAACCAGAGGTAAATCCATATATATTCTTAGTGAGAGACAGGCTTTAATCAAAGCCATGGCATATCCTACAAAGTGGACTCCAAACTTGTTCTGGATGCTATCTAAACCCTAAACAGGCTTGGGAAGCACAACAGAATAAGACTGATGTGTTTCCCTGAGCACGAAGGAGAGAAATGGCAGATGAACTGGCAAGAGAGGGCTCAGCAAATTATTTTGTGTGTCCAGAACCATGTTTAGGCATTTTGACGTGTCTCGTAAATGCCACATTCAGGGAGTATGCAATATGAGTAGGGGTCAAATCCACTACCTACTTGGGGCCTTTACTGACCGCTTTGGACCCAACTATATGCTTATGAAGATGAGTCTAACCGCGGTACTCATGTGCAGGTTGTGTGGGGAACGCATGGAGCACCTTTTGTGAACATGCGATGCACTGGCTGGTAAGCGAATTAGTCTCCTAGGGGTTGGATATCCATGACCATAAGACTAGAGGCTCATATCTCCTAGTCTCTTTGTAAAAGTAATGAAGAGAGTTTTCAACGAGATTGGGGAGGAGTAGGTTATCTAGGGGACCACAAAAGATCTCAATGGGTCGAAGTGTCCAAGCTATTTCCCGGCCCCTCCACAAGATAAGAACAGGTACCTTCGTTCATAGTAATAGTCTGAAATTATCCCAGAAGAACAGATTATCGCGGTCAAAATTGTTCTATGTCCTATTCTAGATAACAATTTATCCTTGTACCCTCACACACATCACATCATTAGCCTATTAATGTTCCCACTGCTGGGACACAGGCCTCCTGTCTGTGAGAGGGAATGGGCCGTAATCCACCACGCGGGCCCAGTGCGGGTTGGTGGATGTCACATGTCTTCGAATTTTTGGTTCTAGGACATGCCGGTTTCCTCACCATGTTTTCCTTCACCGTTTTGAGAGGTGATGAAATAATTTACACAAAGTAAAGCACCTGCCTGGGCTCGAACCCACGACCTACAACTTGTAAGTCGCGGCCGATACCACTGGGCCACCACTGCTCCTTGTACCCTTTATTATTCAAATTCAGTTAGCGTTGCGTGATGGATCTAAAAATCGAATGCACCAAACATGTTTTTACATTAGTACTAGTATTATTAGTAGGAAGTAGTATAGCGTAGGTTATATTAATAGTAGGTACGCAATTGCCGCTAGGTTCAGATGAAATCACAAACTGTACTTGACGCTGTTTCCATTACCTCTGCGAGCTTAGGACATTCCTAGTAGCAGCCCGAACTCTAGATTCATGGCCGATTAATAGCCACAAGCTTGCCTCAATTACATGGGTCTTATAACACTACCGGTGAAACGTAGGTAGAGGAATATACCTAATCTTTACGCTAGCTTAACCCTTCAGAGAACATAAGCTTGATGTTATGAGTGTGTAATGTAAATTATTGGACGAATAGCTTCAGCTAGCGGCTTCGTCCGCCGAAGATTTTCTTCTTGTTTATGTCTTTTTAGTTCACTTCTTAAGCAGTAGAATCTTTAAAAAAAAAAAACTGTTTTTATTTAGAACTTTATAGTTAATTTTTTTTTTTTTTGAATTTTTATGTAGCCAGTGACGCTGCCAATCTTCGAAATCGGCCAACAAACCAAACGGGTCTTTAGAAAGCCACATAGGAACAAACATACATACGTACATAGACTGATAAACACACCCTCCTTCGGCAGTTGGGTAAAAAGTATCCATTACTCTCCTACGGCAGTTGAGTAAAAAGTATCCATAAGCCTCTTTTGGCAGTCGGGTAAAAAGTATTCTATGACCTAGTCCAGAACATGGTCTGTCTGTTTTTCTAGTTTCATCCAAATACGTTCAGCCGTTAAGGCGTAAAAGCGTAGCAAACAAACTCACATTCACATTTATAATATTGAATGTAAAACTTTAACAATGGCCACAAGAACAAGGAGAGGCAAAGAGCGCTAAGACTTTTTAGTTTTTATCCTCGTGATTTAATACCCCACGACACCCAGCGGAAATCTGACATAATCTTGGCCAGAGTCTACAGAACAATTCATTTTCCCATTATAATAAAAACTTTAGTACAGTATATGAAAGGGTTTCAGATAAACGTTCATGTTCAAGTTTACACGGTCATGAAATCTCTTGAACAGTATATTCAATGAAGATGGAAAAACATTTGTAAATTATCCGGAATACGAGTTCTTGGCACAAGATGCAGGTACACGAAAATGCCAGGAAACTCTGCAGCTTTAAGTGTCATTAAAGTGCTGCCATCTTTATATAGTATATGTAAGAATTTTATCGAGTTTGTGCATCGAGGGTCTAAACGCTGAGAGAGAATTTGCTTAAGTGGTGTGGTTGTGAGCGTTTTTAGAAAATCATAACCTTCTTTTAAGTAAAGCACACAATTCATGATTTTGAGAAACGACATAAAGGAATGTTTGCTACCCCTTTCAGGGAAAAATCATACTGAGGCATCCACAAAGAAATATCAATAACAACAGACCGTTTATGGACAATTTATCAAAACGTCACAAACAAAATTATTATTACGCCAACTTTAGGTCCTTTTATATTATCATGGAGGTCGCAAAATCCTTTAGCACTTTTTCGTCCGGCGGTCAGCCATTCCCCTATTTTTTACTGACAAACTCGCTGCGTACAAATTGAAATGTCTTCCTTTGAATATGGTTAATTTAGTGAAGTCCGACGACGGATTTTTTCCTATAGTTTTACGTACGAGTATAAAGTTAGGGAAATAAAATGCTTTGGTTGTGCGAGAGTATGGCCTTATATGTAAATGTGTGGTGTTCCAGCAAGGAGATGAATGGAGGTTCTAATATACGGAAAAAGATGAGTTTGGTTTGTATACTGGTCATGTTTCGGCATGGAAATTAAAGAGCGGACAGGCGGCGCGATTTGATTTGTAAGGCGTAAAGGAATTGGATTAGTATGGTTCAGGTTTTTTGTTTTTTAAATCGTCTTTGTGGTTACTGGATTTGAGTCAATAGCTTTTTGGGCTAGATGTATTTGTTATTTTATTTATTATTGGTTTGCGTTTGACCACTATCTCACCTGATGGTAAACGATGATGTGGTCGACAGTGAAGCACGCTTGCCTAGAAATTACCTATACACTCTAGACTTAAAGAACTCTAAATTGTAACTATTGGGAAACACAGAGTCCGGCAGGAAAATCCACTCCTAAGCATAATCAAAGTATTCCCAAAACGTTTAGTGCGTATGGGTGGAGACATCCCACCCATACCCACTATACGTTTTGTAACTATGTATCGATGGCGCATCGCCGTCTGGTAGTCCGATGCTGAATTTGCGATTCCATCGCACACTCCCTGAAATGTAACCAATAAAAAACCGATAAGCTGGCAACTCGGCGATGATTTTCAAGGCTCTGGAGCTTTAACTTGACCAGTGCCTGACTGCCGGTGAGCCTATTGGCCGACTATTTGATCGATTTTCGTGCATCAAGCTAGTATTTGGCAGTATAGCTAGTATCCGTCTCAGAGATGAGAACAGTATTTGTATTCTGATACCTTAAAAAAAATTATTATCCTAACAGAACATATACAATTTCACAGACACGTTACCGCAGGCAGGTGTTAACAGTAAGAGACCTTCTTAATGGCTGGACGCGATTCAATTTATATCACACAGATGAGCGATTTTTACTTTATGTTCACATGGATGCAATGCGAAGCAATTCGACCGATTTGCCTTTGAAATATTGTTAGAAAATACGTGCGTGAAATCGCCTGTCGACGCAATTTAAATTGTTTCGCGTTTTCAGGGACCTTTACCATACCTTCGACCCCAGTAGCTCAAACTTAAACATAAAAAACTGACAGATTAGTGAAGTAAAACTGGCAGTCCAGACTTAAATTTGAACTGCACTGAAATAAACTTTTTTTTTTTAAAAATACATCGGCCGCAAATACAAGACCATTATTCAGCAGAAACCAACTGTACGTAATAAAATCAATACAATAGTTTTTAAAATAAAATGGCGAATGTTAAACATCAATATTGTTTTTGTTGTATTTCAGCCCAAGTTTTATTTTTAAACTTTTATCCTTTGAAAAGAGAGAATTTTATAGAGAATTTAAGTAGTCATTTTTCGTTTACAGCCTTTTAAAAAAGCGGGGATTGATGTAGCTATAAATTTTGTGGCTACTTTTTAAAGCAGATTTTTATAAGTCCGTTATTCAGGCTTGCTTTTAATGAAAATAAGGTTTTTTAGCGTCAACCTGTGGTGTACGTTTACAATGAGTGAGTGGCTTTATTATATATCTGTGGACTGGTTATTTATCATTAACTGTGAACGGCTTTGTTTATTCTTGAAATAATAGCCAATTTTTTTTCAGATTTAAGCCTTTGAAAGTGCAACATATAATCTATATATATAAAACAAAGTCGTGTTAGTTACACCACTTATAACTCGAGAATGGCTGGACCGATTTACATGATGTTTGTGTTTTTGGATTAATCTTTGTCCAAAATATGATAATAAGTAATAAAATATCGGAAATATTAACGAAGAAAAAAATTTTGAGGAAAATTCATTTTCCCATACGTTTTCCCATTTGTTACAGCGCCATCTCTTCATCTCATACATGACATAAACAATACACGAACCAAAATAAACGGTAGGTAGGGTAGGTTGGGTATGTAGGGTAGGTAGGTTAGGTAGGATTAGGTAGGATAGGTAGAGTAGGGTACATTAATGTTTGGTGTTTTTAAGGCATAACAAAGTTTGCAGGTTCAGCTAGTATAATATAATACGAGTATACAGCTTTAATAAGACTAAAACTCTCACACTATTGTTAAAACGAACTCATGTAACTAAGTATAATATTTTTAAAGTATCAATAATTATTACACAAATAACTCGAGCATGTGAAATTATATTTTTAAACCCATTTTACTAACAGTAAATCTAATATGGCATGAAATACTTACTTACCCACTTATATTGTATTACTTGGTATTCCATGCCACAAAAAATCTCCAAAACATAAAAAATAAACACAATATCCATAAAACAGTCGGGTATACACAAAAACGTACAAGCTCTTAAAAATATAACATGAACCAATCTTCGTACGACGTGTATGAATATTTGACCGCGAAGTATATACTCGATTACTGTAGGAGTAAACGAGGAAAGCCTGGGGGCATAATCACGTATAGGTATTTTATTACGTTATTTGACCGACCCTGGGTAGAAAAGTAAATTAGCTTGTTGCTCTGTGATGCGGGGGTTGTGGGCAGAAAACTTGCCCTTTTCATGGTCTTTTTGTATTGTTTTAGGATCGAAACTATTATTACTTATGGAAGTTAGAGTAAGAACGTGTGGTGTAGTAGGTATAATCAATGTGTGCCACGGTTTAGTAAAAGAGGTATAATACCTACTGAAATTAAGCAAGCAAATTGAGATTTCTACGACATCGGTACTAAGATTTTCAATGTTAGAGATAATACACGGTTTAGTAAAAGAGGTACCTACTGAAATTAAGCAAGCAAATTAAGATTTCTACGACATCGGTACTAAGGTTTTCAATGTTATAGATAAAACACGGGTTTGTTATAGATGTAACTACTGAAATTTAGCAAGCAAATTAAGATTTCTACGACATCGGTATTAAGGTTTTCAATGTTATAGATAAAACACGGGTTTGTTATAGATGTAACTACTGAAATTTAGCAAGCAAATTAAGATTTCTACGACACCGCTACTAAGGTGTTCAATGTTATAGATAAGACACGGTTTAGTAGAAGCGGTACTTACTGAAATTAAGCAAGCAAATTAAGATTTCTACGACATCGGTACTAAGGTTTTCAATGTGAAAGATAATACAGTTTTGTAAAAGATTTAGGTACCTACTGAAATTAAGTAAGCAAATTAAGAGTTCTACCAGAATGGTACTACAGTTTTCAATGTTATAGATAAGCCACGGTTTCGTAAAAGAGGTACCTTCTGATATTAAGAAAACATATTAAGATTTCTACAAGATTGGTACTAAGGTTTTCAACGGATGTAAAGCAAGTGAATTAAGATTTCTACGACATCGGTACTAAGTTTTTTAATGTTAAAGATAATACACGGTTTTATAAAAGATGTACTTACTGAAATTAAGCAAGCAAATTAAGATTTCTACGAAATCGGTACTAAGGTTTTGTTATTTTTTCTCGATATCTGAATTAAGAATTTGAAGTGGATATTTGTCCAACTCTACTTTAGTCTGAAAACCTGCTTTAAAGTAGGGTTTGACACGTTCTGAACTCCAAATTATCAATTCAGAAACAGGCTCATCGTTAACTGTGCACTTGTAATAATTTCACATTGCAAAATTAAATCACCTGAATACATGTATAAGGTTCAATTGAAATACATATATAATAAAAAAAAACATTAACTGAATTTCAACAAAGTTGTCTTAAAAACTTATAACCTTCTAAATATATCACAAATGCCCCCTTCCACCGATAACGGCATAACCCACCCAATTCTCCACCAAACTATGCAGAACCAAAACCTATATTAAAAACAATAAATAAAACCTAGCACACAATTCTGGCTTCAATAGAACCCTAAAAATTTACCGGCAGTCCCTTTTCATTCGGCGGATACAAGTTTACGCTGTATGGGTTATGAACATTTTCACCCACACCCGAAATTGACAATGGTCGTACAAAAGTAATGTCCGGGATTATTTTTCGTCTGTATTTTTATTTTCAGGCTTTCTGTAAGTCTTTTAAGATTTTTTTTTGTGGCGTGTGTTATGTGAAACGCTTTTACTTGTTTAATTCTGGAAACTGAATAATATTCTTGTGACGCAATTTATACTTCTTGCCAAATATCTGTGAATTACAACAAGGTCATGGAAGATGGTTATGAAGACACCAAAGCATTGGTATTGTGTTTACTATACCAATATAGTTTGTATAGTTGCCCTACGGAGGACTTTCATTGGAGCCACTTATGGCCGGTACGTTGCGCGCGAAAATTGGGATCACTTAAGGTTAGGCCAAACGAACTTAATTTAGTGAGTCGCGTCAAATGAGTCGCTGCATTTACGTGCAACTGAAATTCGGTTAGGCTGCCAGACGGACGTAATTTCAGTTGCTATTCTACGTTTGTACGGGGCGTTGACGCTCGTCTCGCTTCCCTCCCTCACCTCGAACGCAACAAAGCGGTACCCCGAGCAAAACGCCGCTGGTTTTCGTGCTATTTTTAGGAGCTATCTACTCGTTATTTAAAAAGAAATATCAATTAATAAAAATACATGAAATTTTTACATAATACTGATTCTAAAATGGTAGATTTCGTTTTTTTTTAATGTTGTATATACTCGTATTTCACTAATCACCTTCCAAAAAAAAAACATAAATATGAGAAATAATTCTTGATAGCATGCATCTTCTCGTAAAGTGTTCATTAATTATTTTTTGTACTAACACTAATGGATAGACAATTTAATAACAAACATTTTTGTAGTATTTTTTTTTTCAAAAGACCAAAATTCGATTTTATGAAGATTTTATTCTAAAATCTGGGCGTATTCACCACTGTAATTCATGCGCTACCAGTGCCACTAGACCAATAGGAATGCTCATATCTAATGCCGATTCTTTGGTCAGGGTACCGCCTTAACCTACAGATTCACACTTCAGTGACAATAATAACTCCTTGCTATTTATTCGGATAAAAACAGCCAAACTAGAAATAAATATTCGTCTCTACCACTGCAAAGAAAGCAGAAAGAACTCAATCCGTTCTCAACTACCTACATAAAATGCACCAGAAAAGATCACAGTAGAGGCCACGCTTTTCGTAAAGCAACAAATTCTTTTCAGCCAGCCCCTATATTTTCTTCTTCAACAAAAAGCCACACAATTAAGTAGCTGTTAATTTCTTATTTTATTTATTTTCCAAGCTATGTTGGATTGTTGAACGTCAAGTTCATGCAAAAATAAGCTGGAAGCGAGCAAAATAAGCCGCTTGGTTGCCCGTGAACTGTTCACAATCGAGACAGCTTTGTTTGTTCGTGTTACGGACGCTGTGTGGTAGCCGACTGTTTTGCAAATATTTTATTAGATGGCAGCTCAGTTTTACTGTTTTATTTGTATGTTTATGCCTATGACATTTTTACAGCTTTGAATGTTGGTTAGAGTAGGGATTAAGTCTGTATTTGCGGATGTTGGACGTTGAACATGATTACAAATTGACTCCGACACTGTTCCGTTGTTGTTGAATTATGTATTTTACCTATGTTTGCAATATTTGTAAGTATGTGAGAACCATGTTCCTATTTATCAAATTAATGAATTTACCTGTTAATGCTTTTAATACTTCATACCCGTACGTAGTATAGTGTGTGGTGCTATTCTGGGTGCATCGTCCTCACATATGAATTTATTAATGTATGTACTTATGTAAATATTGCAAAACAACTATTTTTTTTAAAAGAGTAAGTATGGAGTTTCTTGTGCGTTCTTCTCCATAACAAGCTACTTTTCCGAATGCATGGTAGAATATTTTTTTATTACTTGTAAATTTTAATCGTTTAATTGTTTGATGTTCAAAAGTGTCGCTTAATGGCCTAGTAGAAATAAATATATTTGACTTTGACTTTGAAAATGACAAATTGTTAACAGAACTAAGCAAATAGGTAATAGTATCAGCTCTGGTGGTAATAGCGTCCCCCAAGCATTGACACAACAAATGGTCCCATTCTAATCTAACCCTCCAGTACACAAACTTTTTATTGTTGACGTTGTATGCGTTGATATTGAATCCAACTTCGAAGAACTTTCTCCTTTAAAACTAATATACATCAAAATATCATAAAATTCTCGATGAATATTGCTTATCGTAAGATCGCAGTAAAATCTTATTGGTTCAAGAGAGCGTAAGATTCTTTATGCAAGAGGGATTTTTATCGGAACCATTCCTAAGATGTGTTTATCCAGGTGGAAAAAATTATGGGGCCTTCCTCCAGTTTATGGGGTTATCTTTTCGTACTTAAATGGTAATTTAATAAAGTACTTTTACCGTTTTTGTTTTTAACTCGAAATGATCTAGAGTAGGCGTAAAGATATGGAATGGGTAAGCTACCTTTTGTAATTTTTTCTTTTAGTATTATGCACAATTAACAAGGTAATTGAAATGGGAAAAAAATTAAATATATGTGGCTAGGTAGCTACTTTTCTTATAAGACACAATTTACAGTCATTTACCAGTTATAAGCCTAATATACTTTGATTTATACATAGACTAAACGTCATTGTGTTGTAGATGGCTTTCTCTAATTCTCACTGGTTGTGGTTTGGTAAAATGCGCGTCTGAAATCAATCCAGAGTTTACGACACGTTAAGGTTACACTAGTATAAAATTCTTCCATACAAACGTAGTCTGGCGAATGCTCCACTGTTTGACGATGTACGTTCAAAATAAAAAATTATATCAATTTGTCTCATCATTATCTGGCCCTGTATGAAAACAGCAAAAAAAACAATATTTGAAAGTTATGAGCGTCAAAAGTTCAATATTTCAACACTAATTTTAACACATCATTCGGCGGAAATAAATACCATAAGAAAAAAGAAAATTGCAAAACAGCCTCCATACAGGGATAGATTAGTAATTCAACAATGCAAATAATTTTATTTTGTAAATATACATTTAGAAATTTTTTCATGATATCTAGTCTCCCAAAGGACTGTTCATAAAATTTCGCGCGCTCGTTTTCGTCCTAAATCATCACCCATTTTGCTACAAATTTGCAAAAGTGCTAATTCATACGAGAACTAGGTTCTTACTGTTCATCACAGCATCAATCTCTTTCGCACGTGTTGTCGGATGAGACAGCATGCATTTTAACCCCGCACACAAAATAGTTCGTGCCGTTGACTAGGGGAACCTTAATGACATTGGTTAAATTAAATTTTATTTTCAATTTCGATTTCATTGACATAGCTAATAAAACGTTGAATATTTTACAATCAACAGCTACTTACCACAACCCGCCTTGCCTTTGCACAGCTTGAGCCTTTTATTCTTTAGTTTGTTTTTTTTACTCCGTTCTTACTGTACATGCAAGCGGTCGCAAATCCGATTTGTGTATCTCCAGGCTTTGAATCGGACCACTGGCATTTTAGTTTTAGATAACTTTGTTCTGGTAAAATAGCCGATCGATCCCAGGAGACCGGATTTAATCAGACCTAAGTAGGATTTATTTTGCTGCCAGTACGGCTTTAAAAAGGCAATTAATTTGGTTGTCTTTTGTTTTATGTAATGAATTTTTAATGACTTTTTAACTCGGGTAAAAGGCCACGGCAAAAGAGAGTAAGGACCATTTTGAAAAGTTAAAGGTTTAATTTCAGAAGATAATAATAAATGTAATAAAGGATAAATAAGGATGACTGAAACTGAATTCACCTGGACCCCTGCACCATTTTTTATTTTTTTTTGCCCGGAGGCTCATGCATATTGCACTACCACGGGGAGATAGTGCAGTTATGTGGGACTCTAACCCACTAAAACTCCACGGTATCCTCCTGTGCCGCTTATGGCGGGTACACGGGCACGCGTTAACACTCACCGCGAACCCGCCGCGGCTGTCCGTCACCGGACCCTCCTCGAGCGAGTAACCCCCATCACCGGCGCACCAGAACATACTGAACGCCGTGACCACCCCAGGGACCAAATCAGCACATGGACGCCAGATGACCCCGTGTATGGTACCCTTGGTCCCCCTGTGACGGGTCAAGCTCAATGGCCCCGCCACCTACCATTTTGCGGCCGCAGAGGTTAGGAAGAGCGGCTAACGCTATACTGACACTCCTCTTCCCCTGCGGCCCCACCGCATCCGCAATCAGACGGTGGCGACCCCGTCTAGGCCGCAGAAGGTAGGGAGAGCGGCGCACCCGCTCCAACCCTCAGCCGCGATATCGTATGGGACCTTGAACGCTCCATAAGACATTGCGGCCCGCCTCAGTTGCGATGTCGCCTGTTACCAAGCGGCACCGCAACCTACTAGTTGGCCGCTACGTCGTCGGCTTATTTGGCAAAAGCCTTGACGAGCGGCCCCTCCTCGGGTTTCTCTTCGCTTCACCGTGGGTGACCAAGCCACGGTTACTGAGCCCCTCCGCCTCGACAATGCGGGAACCCACCGGGGGGACCCCTGCACCCTGCAGGTTGAATTTATCTGGTAGTCCTCCTAGCACGTTTCACAGAACAATGAGGACGATATAGAATAGGCAAAGTAAAGAGCCCTACTCAGCATGATATTAATAGCGTCAGGCAAAAATGGGCAGCAAGTCACAGGACTCACAGGAAGCCATTATTTTTAACATTGTTTTGCCAAATCTGTTGAAGATGTGGCAGCGCAAAAAAGATATGTTAATCTTGATCATATTTCCGAAAACTTTGTTGTGGCTGAAACACGTTTACGCACAAAAACTTCGATACAATTGAATGGCAAAGTAAGTGAAAAGAAAAAGAAAGAAAAATGTTTATTTGTCACAAAACGGCATACATATATAAGTTTAACAACCCTTAATAATAGTATTAGTGCCAAGTAGGCATTAATAATCATACCCTTTCTCTTGCCCTTTTTTAATTGCCTCTTCCTACTCTTGGTTTTGTCCATATTTATTTGGGGTTGGCGCATCATATTTCCTTCTTCCATATTTCAGTATTAGTCATCATCTTGTCTCTCATCATCTGTTTGACACTATTTAGTATTAAGATTGTACTCATACAGTGTTTGGTAATAAATGTTTTCCATACCTCCTTTGTTGCCATATTATCATCTATCAATATGTCCATCTGTGCCATCCACATCAACAAGTTCCCTCACGACATCTCCTCCTTTCAGTTTTCTGTACTAATAATAATATCATAATACGTACAAGGCAGGCTCACATTCTGCACCAGACAGCTCAAGCTAACAGAGCCTAATAATTCACTAGATGATATCACAACACAGAAGCCCAGATATCATAGAGGTCACTGAGCAAACTGCATGCTTGTCCACTTTGCATATATTTACTGCAAGCGAACAAGTACAAAACATACTCTAAGCATAGTGAGTCAACCTCGTGAGTACTAACTTTCCCAATTATAGAAGTATGCAGTACTAGCCTTTGCTACTAACTTCGCTAGTGTGAAAATCGAAAATTGTATACCGGACATACTTCCGTGATAAAAGGTCCATGACCTGGATAAGGAAATGAGGATAAGGAAATATCGTTATATCGTGGTCTACCCGTGTGCCAATTGCGTACAAATCCGATAAGCCGTTAAGGCGTGATTGATTAACAAACATCCAAACAAACAGGCTTTCAAGTATTTATCTACCAGAGGCTTCTCCCGCGTGGAGTCGGTAGTTCCTCCAATATATATGTTCCGATGTACATAAATGAGTTATTGCTCGTTCTACGGTAATGTAAAGTTTCATAAAAATCTTTTCAAAATCCGTTAAAAAGTAACAAACATCTGTCCATCAATCCATTTGTTCAAACTTTTGCGTTTATTGTAATATAAGGATATAATAGTAGGAAGTACGTTTATGTGAGCTCTCTCCTCTCGTTTGTATTTAGTAACTGCTCAATTAGCTTGTTACTAGAACTACAAAAGTCCTTACTTTACGCTTGTACCTACTGAAAAAACAGTTATACTTTTATAAACTACAGTAATTATTTATTAGTAGTTGTTCTTTCCTTTAATATCCCTTTAATAATACAGCGTATTTTCTTATTGTAATGAAAACCATAAGCTGTTTGTTTGTTCTTCTCTTCAAAGCCAACTCATCACTAGAATGCCACTTATCACTGGTTAAAGCAGTTTAGAGTGTTCGAGATCGATTCGAAGGATAATTTTCTCATAAATCTTCTTCAGCAAAGCTACACTCTTAGTTGCCACCTCTATCTATTGAGAACCAATTCCTTGACTCACTTATACGATTCAACCTGTCCTTCACTCTCTTACAATAAAACATGCAAATACGTACCTAGGAAAGGAATACTTTTCGGAAACTTTGACATAATTATTTTTGCATTTAATTTGGACCAAAACTAAAATTATTATAAGTTATTGAATTTATATCACCTGTGTGAGACTTTCCTGAGGTGCATCACAATTTTATAGCTTCAAATAAGACAATTATATTAACATTTATGGTCCAAATGGAAAATTGCTTCAACAACTCATGTTGAAGCAATTTTCCATTTTTATAGTGAAAATTTATGACCCACTTTAAAATTATATCACCTGTATGCTGTTAATTCAGAAGACACTACTTTTATATACGTTTATTATGAAACTTTTTTAAAGACGTCATATTATCTTTTCATAAAAACTTTTTATTTCCAAATAAATTCAAAAACTCACAAGTCCCATTCGAATTTTATGTCAAAATCATATTCGCAGATTACGTGACGAATAAGCCAGTGTTAGTGAAAAAGGTTCCCACTTTTCCAATAAAACAGGGAAACTTTTGTTACTCGTTGTCTGTCAACACAGATCCATGGTGGAATATACTTAGAATCTTCCACATCCCCCTTCTGATTTATGTTGGTATGGGTTTTCCTCCGTTTATATGGGGAAGTAGGACTATAAGCCTTATTATTAACTCGTTTTTATTTGTTCAATTTCCATTTACGAGTCTGATTATAAGGGATGACTGCTGTAGTCTTGTGTTTGTGATTTTCTTGAGAAACAAAGTTTTTCTGTTGCTTCCAACATCATGAATGTTCTTGCAAAGAACATTCATCATGAATGTTCTTTGCAAGTTAGACGGATTATTTTTCTCTGGGGAAGTCGAATAGTGTATTAGTGGGTTTTGATGCCTCTCTCTGCGTTGATGAATGGAATTACGTGTTCGTTCTGGGATTATGATTACATGTCGGATTAAGATGAAAATAGCATTCTATTAATATAAGCTTTCAGTATATGAATCTTACTTGAGTAACTACCTGGAAAGATTTTTCTTGTCCTTGGATAGGCTCAGACGTTGTACGAGTCATTATATTGTGAAAATATTTACACGATGATCATATTATTGTGAAACAAAAACCCAATCGCATATCTATGTTCGTTTCGCTTGTAAGGCAATATTTAACTTTCCTTTTTGTGAAAAGAAAATATATATTTTCTTATCATATATGTTTGATGTAATAAAATGAGCTGCCTCGTTGGTCTGGTGGTGGCTACTGCAGAGCATGACATCCTGGTTTGATTCACGGGTCCTGCAGTGCCATTGGGTTTTTTCATCTGGAATTACTCAATGACAGACTCTTTTTTACCTTTAGAAGTGCTCATGCATACTACACCACCACAGGGAGATAGTGCAGTTATGAGGGACTCCAACACACTATAACTCCACGGTGTCCTCCTGTATCACTTATGGCGGGTACACGGGCACGCGTTAGCACTCACCGCGAACCGGCCGCGGCTGTCCGTCACCAGACACTCCTCTTGAGAGTACCACCCATCACCGGTGCACCAGAATATACTGTACGCCGTGACTACCCCAGGGACCAAACCAGCACATGGGCAACGCTATACCAACAATCCTCCTCCCCTGCAGCCCCACCGCGTCCGCCATCTACGGTGGCGACCCCATCTAGGCCAAGGAAGGTAGTGAGAGCGGCGCACCGCAATACCGGCACTTCTCTCCCGCCACAACTCTCATTGCGGTCCACCTCAGTTGCGATGTCACCCAGGCGGCAACGGCTACTGAGCCCTCCCGCCTCGACAATGCGGAAACCCACCGGGGAGGTCTCAATGCCAGTAGTATGAATTTTATTCCGATTGATGGATATAGGCTCGCTTCTTTTTACATAGGAATTAAATATTACTGACGACATGTGGGTTACAGTGATGCACACCTGGCCAACTCTTCGATGACATTTACATGTTCTTAAGTAATAAAATGAAAAGAGATAACTTGAGCAAAAGAGGAGTCTTCTCGACTGTAGTGTTTACCAAAGTCTGCACGTAGAACAACAATCCTTTCAAAGTAAGATAATGTATTTATCTTAAGTTACTTATATCTTCCTGCCTTAAGATAGCAACATATCCTTGAGATATAAATACTTATATTCTGTGGAGGAAAACAGTAAGTAAAACCAACCACAATCTTTGTCTTGCTATAGAATTGGATTCTATTTGAGATTAGAACTACTGAAAGCTTTGGGGGGTACCTTTAACTTAAATATTTGACAAATTATGAATAGAAAAAAAATTAATAGATTAGACATAAATTTATTCGTCACAGACACCACACAACACAACAGCAACAATAAACAACACACAACACAACACCAAGTGACTTTGATATTTAAAAAATACCGGTCAAGCGCGGTTCCGTACAAACAGATACATTCACCAAAATAATTTGATATCCATTATTCTAGTTTATAAACTGTGAAAGCACAACAACTGCAAATTAAGTTCATACGCACTAATATTGAGAAATTTCCTGTTACTTTAAATACCACAGATTTTTTTATAGGTTTTTCTGTAATCTACAGGAAAAGTTGTTTACCGCCCAGTAAGGGGGAATGGTAAATTTTCACCTATTTACTTAAATAACTTCTAAACTACTTATCTTTAAATTATAAAAAGTATATTTGAGATTTTCAAAACAAACCCTTTCATTTTATGCCACATAATATAATAGAATGCATTTTATTTTTTTATTTTCTAATTTACCACACCAAATTGGCCCCCATGTTATAAACAGATAGACAACGAAGTGATCCTTCTCCTTTTGAGGAACGGGGCCCTAAAAATAAAAAAAGACTTAAGTATGCAACAAATATTACAAAAAAAAAAATCTGCTTTTTAAACCACAATTAGGTGTTGCAAATACTAACAACTTGATTTAACCCCTTGAGGACCTAAACCGTGGATCCACGCGAGACGCAATGGCTTTTTAATTGTTTCGCAGAACCGGTTAAACTGCAAATTATTATGGTCCTTTATCAACTTCTCACCTTCACATTTTCTAAAGCTAAATAACTACTAAACAATAACATAACACGTTTTTGCTTGTGAAAGTAATAAATTCCACCAAAAGATATGGAAAAAAACAATCCGCGTATTTAAATATTCCTTTTCATTTCTCAATTTCTAAGCATAAAATTATGTCATGCCAACATTGTACCGGGCATACGTACCTACCCACAATACCCTTCCTATTACCCGAGCCGCTATACCAAAATGATACGGATCCTTTTGCTACGGTGCCCTAAAAAAACGCTTGTTAAATTCAAATATAAATTGTCCAATTTAAATCCGCTGTACGAATGAATGCGGCATCCCTTTTGATTGGATATAAATGACCTCTCGATGTCAAATTGCCTCGAGGACATCCATTAAATACGCGCTAAAGGTATTTTATGCTGGACGTATTCCAACGAATGTAAATGAATTTTAAAATACACAAGTTGATTAATTAAAAGGTAAACGATGTCTGTTAATAGAAAAAGAATTGTGACATACGTCAATGTCATTTTGATTTAGACAGATTGCTAATTTGTCTTATTTGTCTGTCTTGTATTCTACCATAAACCCCTCAATGTCCGCTCTTGTTTTTATTATAGAACAACTGGATTGTGTATATCGAAAAGTTAATTTAGGTACGTAAGATAGCTTGATCACTGCGGCATATGTCAAACTGACGTACACGTTAAGGTGGGCACAAATTATCGGACGCGGCTGACAGACGCGTCCGTCAGCCGCGGCTTATAGAGTATCTGTGTAATGAATGTACATTACATTGTGCAAACTATCGGACGTATGTCGCGGACGTAACCTTGAGCGCTCGGACGTCCGATAGAGATCTGGCTCGCTGGATGTTTGTGTCAGCCGAAAACGTCCACGGACGGTGTGCACGGGGTACGGGACGCGTCCGAGCGTCAAAAATGGAAGAAAAATTTATCGATTGTGTTCACAGCAGAGAATTGTTTCCTCACATTTACTACTCGACATATTTCTAAGTAAACATACTCTTTGTTGAATAAGCTTTTTTGTCTATGGAATAAGCGCTCAGACGCGTCCGCAAGAAGCGTCCCAAACGACTGTGCACACATATCAGTCGTGGCTGTAAGTCGCGTCCGTCAGCCGCGTCCGATAATTTGTTCCCACCTTTATTGTTACGTTACTGTTAGCCTGTTAAGCTATATTGCTATATTGCTATATTGTTACTGTATTGATACTGACAGTTGTTGCAGAGGTCAAGCTATCTTTTATGAAGAATAGAAATTACTTAGGTTGTGTATAGATTTGCTCTAAAGTGCTTATGTCACTCAAATAATATTACAATTATGAAAATTGACAAAATTACGTAAATGTCAAATCAAAAATGTACATCATAGAACACAATACGACAAAATCGTCTGATTAATTTAGTAAAGCACACAAACCGCTTACGAAATTATGCTAATTGACAACCATTACGAAAATTAAATTCGAATATGGAATCAGCGAAGGCGCGAGTGCTAATCGTTATTAAATCGATATAAATGATCACTCGAGTCGATGTCAGTTCATCGATACCCGAGGGGACTCGCGCACGTATGCCTATAGAAAATGCACGACATAACATTGAAACCATTTATAACACGACGACTTGTGAAATACGCATGCGACTAGTGATGTGAATTTTCCCATATTTTTGTTATTCGATTTTTCAAAATGCTGTGAACTTGCCAATGTTAGAAATGCGTTGTAACTGTTCCGCAACAAAAATAACAGGAAAAACTTGTTTTTATATCAGTTTCGCACTGTTCTGAAAAGCTAAAAGTCGTGTGTGGCGTGAACAAAAATGCTTGTTCAAAACCACAATTTGACTTCGATTTGATTCTGTTTGTTTGACTAGATTTTCGGTTCCGATGTTTTGCATATTTTGTTCATCAATGATATCATAATGACATATATTATCATCGTTCAATATAACCCGTTCTTATGAGTTTATTACACTTAATTGGTACCTATTCTTCTTATTCGTTGTCTTCATGACTGAAGGTCGTGCCCGTCTTGGAGCTGCTTCCAAGCCACTCTGTCTTCGGCTCTTCTCAGAGCAGTGCTCACCGTGAGGTCCGTAATCGCTCTGATTTGGTCTGACCACCGAGTGGGTGAACGTCCGCGTTGCCTTTTTATTATCCACTTTTTCTACAACAACCAGTTTTTCTAGATTATCTGGCTGTCGCCGGGCGATGTGACCAAAGTAATTTAGGACTCTTTGGTAGCAGATCGTGGCGTGTCTGGTTTTGATGTTTAACTGGTCGAGAATGGACTTATTTGTGCCATGATATGCGCAACATTCTCCTCCAGCACCACATCTCGAAAGCCTCAATCTTTCTTCAATGCACCGAGCGAATTGCCAATGATTCGGAGCCGTAGTTGGTACCTATACCTACTATTATATACTTTGTTTTCCTAACTAATGCTATGTATTTAATAAACTCGGACACATATACTACTGCTCCGCTTAAGCAACTGTCTTCTTATTGTCTGTGTTCTTATTCTATTTTTAAATGTACTTTTTTCTTTTCCATTTTCGCACAGTTCATCATTACAGTAAAATATTAAATGATATTTTTGTCATATATAACATTCATTACAAGGTAATTTATGCGAAATAAGGCCAGCCGTAGCCATAGGTTCGCGGCTCGTGAAAATCCAATTGACTGGCGACCCGCGATTGAAATCTATTATTGATAGCGAATCCAAAATGGCGACTATTCATTAGTCCCTCGATACGTGAGCTTTGTACGTCGTACATGATTCGATTCCGATGACACGAATATTCGATTTCATGTTTAATGAGAATCGAGTGATGTTTACATTAACGTTTTCGAAATTACTTGATAATGTAGTGTGCTTCAATCTGACATCCTCAAGCTGTAGTGTGACCTATCTGACAGTTAGCCAATTTTTTTTTTTTGATGCCTTCGTATTCAGCCAAAAATTCTGATCTGTCACTCATCATCATCATCATATCAGCCGAAAGACGTCCACTGCTGGACATAGGCCTCCCCCAAGCGTAAAAACACTACAAAAATAGCAACAAACAATTCACTTTACACATTATGTAACATTTACCTATATGTGACCATCTATATTGGTATACTAGTACATACATATATAAACTCACGCCTTCTTTTCCATGAGGGTAGGCAGAAACTACTGAGCGCCACCTGCTACGATCCGTACATACATATTTTGCTTCACACAAATTCATACATCTAGTCATAAACACACGCCGGTTATGAGTACTGCGCACCTGGCCTTTCTGAAGAACATCACCTATAAGGTCTATGTATATCTTTTAGGGCGCCCCCTTCCGGCGTTTCCATTCACGTCAGTCTTGTAAATTAATTTCGTTAATCGCCTTTCATTCATCCTCTCAACATGGCCAAACCATCTTCCACAACTAGTACATAAACTTAAAAAATAAAACTGGTTATAACTTTTACGAACCAAGTTTTAAAAATTTGCCAAAACACGATACTTTATTAGAGGTACGAAATTCCCATACAAGCCTGCCGTTCGGCTTTTTTTACAAAATACGTGCGCCGTATCGCCAATCAACGCAATTTAAATTGTGTCGCGCCATCAGGAAGGTTTCTTACAGATTTAAAACAAAGTTATTTTAACATTGCATAAATAACAACTTAGACAGTAAACTAATTTAACTTAAAACCCTTCCCTTTTCGTCTTCATTTAAAAGTATCAACGTCGTTTTAATTAACAAAAACTCGAACTCACTAAAAGGCTTAAACTATAACCTTTGCATTCCAAGGAAAAACACAACAAACAACTCCTGAAAAAACTATTTTCAAGCGGAAAATAAGGCTCATATATTTTCAAACAATGTACAAATCTTTCAGTTCTGACAAAGTGGCGCTTTAACTCGACAAGTTCCAGGCAGGTGGCGCTACTGGCGTCGCCGGAAGTGGCGGTAACGGCCTACTTCCGGCACGTCGGCGCCTCGAGCCTACACACCTT
Organism: Orthosia gothica; assembly: GCA_949775005.1. Classification (NCBI taxonomy): domain Eukaryota; kingdom Metazoa; phylum Arthropoda; class Insecta; order Lepidoptera; family Noctuidae; genus Orthosia; species Orthosia gothica. The sequence continues at coordinate 30,116,578 of OX459042.1, read as the reverse complement.
GTTATGTTGGCACTGCATGGGAATTAGAACTCTTTTATTTTGCTTTCAAATGATGGTAATTCTGTAGGTGTTCAGTTGATAAGGTGGGTGTTGGATTTGAATTTGGATTTTGTGGGTGATAAGATTATGCAAGCATTAAAATGAATAAATAAATTTTAAAATGGCACCCGTGACCAATATTTTGTGTGCAAATCGTTGATGTATTGGCATGAGAGACAAGTCGTAGAAAAGATTTGATTATTTAAAAAAAACTACTCCCAAAAAATACACTACAAAGTGAAAAAAATCTTCAATTTCGGCAGTTGGTGTCATAAAACAAATAAACGGAAACAGGGACACCGACTTCCGGTACAGTTTTTTTGGAAATCGGTTGTATATTTTAATACTTTCTTTTTCTCTTTTTATTTGTAGTACTTAATTGGCAAGTTACATACACCTATTATTATGCCCAAAGTGGTGCCAGAATATATTACACGAATAATAAACTTGAAGGTAACTGGTGGAATGAGAGTGTACCAGGATGAACTATATACATCAGTTTACCCCTTTAGAGCATACCGGCGTGATGTTATGTTAAAAAATGGTGTAAACAATAAACATACATGCGATTGCTGCAATTCCGAGAGCTTTGCCGTCATTTATTGAAGAGTTCTGTTGTAAACCTCCAAAGTTCTTCATCAGATCTACACCAAATTTTAATGGGTCTAATTCGGAAACATATTCTTTCAAACAAAAAAGGCATTTCAAAATCGGTGAAACAAAAAAAAAACATATGTTATATTCGAAAATAGAACCTCCTCCTTTTTAAAAATAAAGGAAAAAAAGGAGGACGACGACGGAAGGAGGAGATTTATATGAAAGAATTTTTGGTTGAGTGCTGATGAGATTTCAAGCTACGTTCGGTCAACTACTTCCCGGCCTGAAGGGCCCTTATTGTTATGCCATATAGTCCTGTCATGTCAAACCAGTTCACTTAGGTCTTCTACAGGTAGCAATTCATATATGTCAGGTAATAAAATTTATAATGCATATAAACGTGAAGTCCTGAATAATATTTTTATTACTTAAATATTACAATCATGTGTGTATGAATGCAGTTCTAACATTTAAGTGCAACGCGAAACGGTCTTAATTTATGTTATTTTTACTACGCAGCAGTTTTCTGTAATTTCGTATGCATTCACATTTGACTGTGCATGCTGCTCAGAAGTCCCTGGATCTCCTTGGCAGACTCTGCTTTCAGAGGTAATAGCGATTGGTAAAATATAAAAAAATAATGGGATTGTTAAGTGCTTACGAAATGTAATTTAATTAAGGCTTTTCGTTAAACGCTATTGCTGATAAAATTACACGTGTAGAGGCTCTGATAGCTACAAACCTGGAGATCAGGTTATGAGTGAAAACAGGGCTAGAGTTTGCAAACCAAAACCCTTTCGAAATCAACTTATTTATCTTATTAAGAAACTATTGCTTTCGAACTATTCTTATATTATATACTAGCTGTCCCACGCCGCTTCGCTCACGTCAACTGGCTACCTACCTACCCATCTACCCTACCTACCCTACTCTACCTACCGTACATACATGATTGTTGCGTAACTTAAACTGTTTACGCAGCGCACGCAACAAAAGCCCTCAAAAAAGAATATTTTTTCTCGTTTTTGCAACATTTTTCATTTATGCTCTGCTCCTATTTGTTGTAGCGTGATGTTATATAGTCTATATCCTGCCTCGATAAATGGACTATCCAACACAAAAATATTTTTTCAATTCCAACCAGTAGTTCCTGAGATTAGTGCGTTCAAAGAAACAAACTCTTCAGCTTTATAATATTAGTATAGATATATATATGTGCTTTTCACATTAATATATAATTAATGTATAAAAAGCACATTTTATGCACTTGAAACATTTACGTATAAGCACAGACTACGTCCAGACTAAATCCATGATAATTTTCAAATAAATCAATTCCTAGAAATGAATCCTAACTAAATTAAGACCCCTATTCATAGTGCCGTCTGCACATGAGATACCGCAAAACCTTTCACACGGGCCAAAGTTCACTCCGAATCTTGACCAGTGGGAAAGGCCATTTATAATTAATACGAGGATGTGCCCAGTGATTTATAATGGTCAAAGTTGTAAAAGGTTAACGACCTTTTGACAGCGTGAATGTTTTATTGTGTTAGGTAAAGTTACGATGTTCTTTAGAGTTCAAAGATTATTTTGAAGGCGCTTTAAGATTTAGTATTTACTTTGGCTTGACTTAAATGTAGTTAAGTTTGGTATGAAAATTGATTGGGCATTGTTGAAAATTGGGGATTCAACTCTCTGTGATAGTTTCGTAAAAGGTGACTGAGGGATTTAGTAATAAGTTAAGTTGACGAGTAGTTGTAAAGTTTTATCATTGCTCATAGCATAACATTGGTAATGGTAATTAGTAGGTATTCATAAACACAGTGGAAATAACAGTTTCTAAATTCGATAGTGTGGTAGAAACGTCAACAAGACCCAACGAAAAAAAAAAAAAAATTGGTATTAGCACTGCTGAACATGGTCATAATTCAAAACATAATATGAGTTTAGCAGTGGTACAAGAGATTGGTTTAATTACAATTCCGTCATTAAACGTAGGTAGTGGAAAGCCTTTAGATCTAAGTTTTATGTGTTAGAAACAATACATGCTCGAACGTGCGCTTTCCGTGATTTCTCTCAATATGCAAAATTTCAATCGGGAATTCTTTGAAAAGTTTCAAATAAGTGTTCCTCGACTTGCTACGCTTCTCGTTCAGTGCGTCAATTTGAGTACCTAGTGTGAAGTTTAGTTCAAAAACTTTCGCAAAGAATAACTTTTCACACGGTATTCTTAAAAGCTTTCTATTGATTCATTTTCTACACTTTTCTACTGGAAATAACATACTTTTAGTTGGTAAAAGACAGTTTTAGAAGAAAATAAATAATGTTTTTTATTTGTCTCGGAAAAGACGCAGTCATTGTGACAACTCATGCAAATTAAAAATTGCGAACCTTTTTTGCAGGAAAATCATTCTGTGTTTCAATTTCAAACTTTATCGGTGTATTGGCAACATGTTTTGTGTAGCGAAAACATAACATGTTGCTGTCAATATTGTGTTTTTTAACCGATATACAAAACAGAGTGCAGTGGTGGCCCAGTGGTATTCGCCGCGACTTATAAGTTGTAGGTCGTGGGTTCAAACTCAGGCAGGTGCTTAACTTTGTGTAAATTATTTCATCACCACTGCTCTCAAAACGGTGAAGGAAAACATCGTGAGGAAACCGGCATGTCCTAGAACCAAAAATTCGAATACATGTGACATCCACCAACCCGCAGTCCCCGTGGTGGATTACGGGCCCATTCCCTCTAAAATTGAGAAGGACTTTGTCCCAGCAGTGGGATTATTAAAAATAATGCTGAAATATTTTGTGCCTGTGATTTCCCATGATTTTACCAGAAACATTATTAGGATGCACCTTTCATAATTTAAAACATTTAAAGGCCTCTCGAGACCACTTCATTATTTAATTTTAAACTATCTTCAAATAGTCGTGGAACAATATCTATTGTGACGTCTACAACACTGGATAAAGACTTCAATATAAGAAGGAATCTACAGAAAACGATTACAGTAGGTAGGTAGGTACTTATTCTCTACGGCGAGCAATTTACTACTTCACAATGCAATTCCTTTCCTCTTGAACGACTCTGATGGAGAAGATGCTTTTTATAAAACAGGAACAATCTGGATCGGTTGTAGTCTTGTAGGATACGTAGGTATTATTGCAATCGGGATAGATGTAAACGATTTATGTTGGAGTTCTAATGCTGTTTGAGTGTTGTACGAATTGAGTATTTTTCTTGCTTCGTATGTTTGCTGGCGTACATGCAATTTAGCTGAAATGTGATATACAAGCACAAATAAATCCGTATAATCATCAACACTCGCTTGTCTTCATCACAAATTATTTACGGGTCGGTAAAACGTGTATTCCACTCTTATATTTCTCACTATTAGTTGTCATTTCATTCATTATCAACACCATCATTTCAGCCGAAAGACGTCCACTGCTGCACACCAGCCACCTATAGGTGAACTGCAGTAGCCTATATGGAAAGCAGTCAATCGTTTGCGCACCTAAGTGGGCCGCTGCAAACACAATTTGTCAAAAAGGGCTTTATAGACCCGTCTGATACCCAGTGTGAGTGCGGTGCCCCTTTGCAAAATATAGCACACATGCTGGAGAGTCCCAAGTGCCAATACACCTGCTCTCTTTGGAAGACCTTATGCTCGCCTAGACTCTGCAATCGGGGTGGCCACCTACTGGGCCAAAAAATTCTAAAGGTTTTCCATAGACTCGAAAAGAAGAAGACATCATATCTTATGGTAATGTATTATTTGGCAGAATGAACGCAATATTATGTTGGATAATATACAGAATTAGTTATACGGACTTTCTGGAAACTAGAACAAATTGCCGTGCGTTCAAGCGTTTTTGCCATACCTATTATTGTAATCAAATATAAAAGCTCACAATGTTAGGACCCATTAATATTAATGTTAATTTTTATCTGTGGTGCTAGGCAACTAAAACGACCTTTTGTGCCTATTCGCCTTGTTTGTTCTGTCTCCTGTTTAATATGGAGGGAAGTGGAAATTATGTTTTTGTTTGCCTACTCCTCCTTTATTTATTTCTGATTAATTTCGTTGCGGAATCCAAGACAGTTAAATGCATTCTCCGGGAGTTCGTCGAGCTTCATTGCCTCGGCGCTTTTCTGGTGGTCGCCACTGTTGATTCTGGCTTTAGGAGTTGCAGTGGTTTGGGAATAGTGCGATGGGATTGTCCCAATTAAAAAAATCCGTCAATCGTTTCTCTGGCTTTTCCCTACCAACTCCTATAGCCATCCACATTCATGCTTCGATCTTTAAATTATACTATACTTCATAAAAGATAGCTTGATCTCTGCGACATAAGTCAAACTGACGTACACTTTATTGTTTCTGTATTTTTAGCCTGTCAAGCGCTATTGTTACTGTATTGATACTGGCAGCTGTCGCAGAGATCAAGCTATCTTTTATGAAGTTTAGTTGATTAAATTATGAACCAAATTCCTATAAGTATAAGTAAAGTTGTTAGATGATTTTAGTTAAGGGTCTGTAAAAGATAAACATAAAAGCTTTTAAGAAACATTTTTTTGTATTAATCTCAAATTATCTAAAGCAAGAAGCAAGCTTTTGAATTGTGATTGGAAAAATACACGTTAGTTAATTTTTCATATTCAAATAATTCAACACATTAAAAGGGTAAAGAAAATATACTCGCGTACAAAAGTGTTAACAGCTGACATGACAATACCTATAAACTATTAAAATATTTTGACAAGTAAGGCGACATGCAATTCAAAAAGAGAACGCAAACAACAACAAACAAAACAAAAAGTGAGCGAGCGAGCGATACATATTGAATGCGTGTCCCAATGCACGTCAAAACGAGATCGCGCTCAGGTGCAGTTAGTATTGGAACGTTTGCGAAGCCACATCGACCGTTGACCGGTATACCATAGCGGTGATATAGACTAAATGGGTAGGCAGGTATGGCCACTGGTTTCAGGTAACGGTATTTGGTTTAGAAAAGGCGGTGGATTATTTATGGTGTTACAATTCAGAAGGATTTTTGGCTACCGCAATTTATTTATTTAGGAATAATAAATGGTCATAAATTAGAACTAAACTAACTTATAAAACAAGCAGATTTATACAAATGCGCAACTCACACCGTTATCCACAGCATATAGTAGTTTCTGCATATAATACATATTTTTTTTAAGATATTGGAATTGTCTCATTGCTTTTAAACTGAACCATAATTATGTTTTATAGTTTTTGAAACATAGAAACAGTGTTTTCACTAGTTGGTACAATATAGACTGATATCCTTTTCAAGTTGACACAAATCGATATCGTCCGACTCCAAAATAACGAAACAATATGCCTACAGAATCCTGTTACAAAATTTCCAGTCCCTTGTATTATTTATTTTCACAAAAAAAACACGAAAGCGAAGAACATTTCTATACTTATAATATAATAAAGAGGAAAGATTTGTATGTGACATAGGCTACATTTTATCCCAGTATTCCCACGAGACCGGAAAATACGCGGGTAAAACCGCGAGGCGTCCGCTAGTTCTAAATAAACACCTTGACACGCGTCAACTCCTTATTTTCTACATATATGAGATATATCACAACATGTATGAGCACTTTGGTAATAATTTCTTTGTATGTACAGCTTAGGAGTGAAATTCCATGCCGGAGTCTGTGTTTCTTGATAGCTATAGCTGGGGGTCTTTAACTTAGGAGTAAATAGATTACTTCTAGGCAAGCGTGCTTCACCGTCGACCACAACATCACTTACCATCACGTGAAATAGAGGTGAAACGCGAGCCCAACTACAATAAAAAAAAATATATACTCGTATCTTGGATAACATTTTTCCGTGTGATTGTACGACGGTACCCATTGGGTGGGAACTTGACAAAAACTGTCGTTATATTAAGTAAGTTAATATCTCACTCACGTATAAAACTTATTAGCCGGGACATGCCAAGTGATAATGATGTTTTCCTCAAGTGCAGGAAAAAATACATTAGGAATAAAAGTTATTAATATTTGGCAGATTTTCGGTTTCGGTTGTATTAAATTGCGGGACTATTATCATCATCGGTTCAGCCGAAAGACGTCCACTGCTGAACAAGCATCTGTTCCAAGTATCGGAAATATTCTGGCAGACAATTTGACACAAGTCCTGCCAAGAGGTTTTGTGGTATCTAGATACTGGGGATAATAAATAACCGTTCTGTGGTTGTAATGCTCTTAAGATTTATTTTTCTTCAAAGTTACAATAGTCAATGACTCTACGGTTAACACAACTATTTACTTGATGTATATTTTGATACACCAATAAGAAATTAATGTGGAAGAAGAAGCCATGGTGCGCCGACCCCAAATAATTAAGAATAAGGACAGGATAGTGACTATATTTTATGTAAAATTGGCCCTTTTAATATTAGAATTACCTGGGCGACCGGGCTCTTATCATCATCATCAGCTTTTTAATGTTCCCACTACTGGGATATACGCCTCCTCACTGTGAGAGGGAATGGGCCTGATCCACCAAGCGGGCCCAGTGCGGGTTGGTGGATATCACATGTCTTCGAATTTTTGGTTCGAGGACATGCCGGTTTCCTCACGATGTTTTCCTTCGCCGTTTCGACCGGGCTCTGCTCGGGTGAAATTGAGAGAAAGCGATGTTTTCTAAATATGAAACCTAGCTAGATCGATTTAACACCACTCATCATCTGCCTAGCCTTTTCCCAACTATGTTGGGGTCGGCTTCCAGTCTAACCGGATTTAGCTGAGTACCAGTGTTTTACATGGAGCGACTGCCTATCTGACCTCCACAACCCAGTAACACCACTACTATATAAATATTAGAAAAATCGTTGAAGCCATTTTTTTTAATTATTTTTATTGATAGACTCGCGCTTGACTACTGTCTCACCTGTTGGTAATAATGCGTTCAGATTATATGTATAGATAAATTTATACAAGAATTGCTCGTTTAAAGGTATTAGATTAGATAGATAGATTAAGGCCATTTTTAGGGTTCCGTACTCAAAGGGTAAAAACGGGACACTATTACTAAGACTCCGCGGTCCGTCTGTCTATCTGTCTGTCTGTCTGTCTGTCACCAGGCTGTATCTCATGAACCGTGATAGCTAGACAGTTGAAATTTTCATAGATGATGTATTTCTGTTGCCGCTATAATAACAAATACTAAAAACAGAATAAAATTAATATCCCATACAACAAACGTGTTTTTCTACCGTTTTTTGCGATAATGGTACGGAACCCTTCGTGCGCGAGTCCGACTCGCACTTGACCAGTTTTTCACTATCATAAAGAACTGCAAAAGCTTTTGCGATCAAAATAAGTTTTAAACCAAAACAAAACCGCAAAAGCAACATTTGTAAGTATATCAGATTCAAAAGCAAAACGTGGCAACAGCAGCCGGCACGCAGCATGCAACGTAGTGTATGTGTAACATAAGTTGCAACTTGAAACATTTCACCCAAGTTTAATGCGTGTGTCGCAACACTGGCAACACTGAACTTTGCACACGCTGCTGTAATGAGCCAAATGTACGTGATAGTTCTACTAAGCATTTGTTTGTTGAATTTGAACTAATTGTTGTTATTTGTAGAGTAATTAGTAAAAGAAAACAAATAGAAACATCATTTGTTTGAGATCAGACGGTATAATAATAATAATAGTAGCTAATAATTTCTTAAAAGCCACGAGCCTCGACCTTAGGAGACTCTCATGAGGCGGCTGGATCAAGGGCTTGATTAATATTAGTAGGTACTTCTGGACACGGCTCGTATTGTTAGAAGGTTCCTCTCTCTGGATCCCTGACCGCCCTGCAGCTTGGGCCCTGTGCCCGATATCGGTGGCCTCCATTTTTTCCAAGCTTTTTTATTATGTTTTTTTTTAATGTATTATATAAGTAATGAAATTGATTAAACGGAATAATACTAGCCTGTATCTCTGCCATTGCAGTATGCAGGGCAAAGGTGTCTTCTTATACAAAGAAGGCGCGTGCTTTGATCACCACGTTTGCACGAGACGGATTGGCGATTTTAAACTCTTTTTACAATGCATGTCCTCGAAAAGGGCGGTTTTCCAAGCAGCCAAACTGTGCGGAAAGTGTCACTTTTTTTCAGTAGTGCTTTTTACTTTCCTGTATTTTTTTAATTTTTAACTCCAACGTCAGCCCGACGCATAGAGTTTTTATTATTTGAGAAAAGTTGAATTAAATTCATTAAATATGTTTGGCAGAACGTATATTTTGCTCGTGCCTTATTGCGTTACGATATGACAGCTATTCGCACATGCGCAGTAGATATGCCCGAGGAACTATTAGTTAATCAGTGGATTTGCTGAACACGCTTGAATAAGCCCGCCATTTTATTAATTTCATTTTATTAATTCATTTATTTCCTCGCACAATGCATAGTAAAATGTTGTATGATACACGTACGTAAGATGATTTCCGACTTGTGTCGATTTATCCACTCACTCGCTTCGCTCGCTCGTGAATAAAAATGCCACTCATCGGAAATCACCTACCTTCCGCACTTGTAGCATAAATAACTATTAACTATAGCAGTCCAGATTTCCTGGCGATGTGTAGCTTCACCATTGTCAGCGATGTTCAACATAAACCTACAAAGTACATACGAATTCGAAAAAGTCACATTGGTATTTACCCGGACCAGCACCGACCTTACCACTTAGCCACAACAGTAATTAAATTAATTAATGAAAAAGAAACAACAGAAACATCATTTGTTTGAGATCAGACGGTGTGAAAGCAATTTAAAAATAAAAATAAGCCGTAATCAGAAACATTTTGTTTTGCGTTTCTCTTTTGTTTTTAATGCAGAGTTATAATCTTTGGGCTCATTTGATGGAATAATTTATTTCCCCGTATTCCATGGAAAATTACATAATTTGCTCTGGTGCCTCGTTTTCCTCTTATAATTTAATAACGTTTATTTTCTCTTCACAAGGTTCCTTATATGCTATAAGGCATAGCAGTTTAAACCAGGATTTAACTTTGTAAGAGACTGATGCCTAGGTTTCAATAAGAACCTGTATCAGGTCTAGGTCACCAAGTCCACCCCGCGGCTAAATGCCCAACATGACATACTTATCGACAAATATGGTTTAATCTTGTTTATATTCATTTGTACAAGATAATACAACCTTTTCAAAGGTAAGTTAGGTTAGATATTTATTGTATTTCACGATGATTCTTCGTGGAATAAGACACAATATTTCATGAATTTTGAGAATGGAAAGTCGCGTATAAATTTGGAAGAGTTACCGCGGCCATGGCTCAAGCAACTGAAGGAACACGGGTGGGTTTTAGTCAGTAAATGTCTGACACAGTCCCGCTTCACCCAGAGCGGGAGAACTCATTGGATGATATACCAACACACAAAAGGGGGTGAATGGAAGACGAAAATGTATACGCTGACCCCAAGTAACATGCAGCAAAGGAAGGAAGACGACAATAGGCAGTCTTTACCATGCCTAGAAACAGTCTGCTCATTTGACTCTTTGTATCGTCGCCGAGTTGCCAGCCTGTCAGTTTTTTACCGGCTTCATTTCGGAGAGTGTGCGATGGAACTGCTCAATTTGATTCCGCCTACCCCTTTCCATCATCGGATTACATGATACAAGACGTACGGCAATGCACCATCGGTATATGGTGGACATACCACCCATACGCACAAAGCGTTTTGGTGGAGTGGCATTCCGTGCCGGAGTCTTTGTTTCCAAATAGTTACATCCTAGGGGTTTTTAATTCATGAGTGACTTCTAGGCAAGCGAGCTTCACAGTCGGCCACATCATCACTTAACATCAGGCGATATAGTAGTCAAACGCGAGCAAATAAATAAAAAATAAACTCTCTTCAGTAAATTAATCTGCCTAGTCGTTTCCCAACTATGTAGGTTGGAGTTGATTTTCAGTCTAACCGAAACTGACTGGATGCAGCTGAGTAGAAATTATTTACATAGAGCCTGACTTGTACAAACCAGTAACTGGATAAACTCCATATCCCTTGGCAACAACGTTGTTAATTTTTCCAGCTTCCGACTATGACGTTTTTGAGGGAGAGATTGAATAATGGATATGAAAGTAAATCTTGTCACAGTAACAAGCAAATGTCTACAACTATCTAATATTTTTAACCGACTTCAAAAAAAGTGGAAGTTCTCAATTCGTCGGAATCTTTTTTTTATGTCTTTTCCCCGATTATTCAAAGATGCCTGGATTGAATTGTAAAATTATTCTTTTCAAAAAAAGGTCAGGATCAAATTATGGGATCCTAGTGAAATCGAGGAAACTCCTCAAATATTATAAGAATACATATAGCGATATTGGTATTTTCATCAACAATGCAATCATTAGCACTCGTAAATTATCATTTGGTGAAGTGGAACAGAAGAAGAACACCACAGATGGCGACTGGAACTCCTTACAGTTAAGTATGTCACGGGTATAAGATATCTCGAATAGTTAAACGACTATGATGAAGTATACTGCGATTATACGACTGTCAAATATCTACAAAACAATAGCAACCTATCTTTAGTAAATATATAGCAATTATTTTCAGATCAAAACAAAAGCGAGCCAACCCAAGCAAAAAAGGTCTCGACTTCTTAACTCACGTATTTACAGTCCCCAGAAAAAAAATATTAGGGCTATGTGCGAATCATGTCTCCAGTAATTAGACGATACATTTTCTGTGGAACACATTAACCTAAATGGCCGTATTTTTTGTCCCTCTCTACGGTCGAGCGAAAAAATAAAGGATGCTCACATAGTGGTGGAGGGAGCGGTTTGTAGATTAGTTGTGCGGTTGTAAGATGTGTGAAGCAGGCGAATTGAATTCTTAGTTGTTTTTTTTGTGGTTTTTCAGCCTGCTTATTCCCGTCCCAAGGCGACGGGCTCCCTTTCTCCATTGCTATACATCCTATTGTGTGCTAGGATGGATCAATCCTGCTGCTAGACGTCAATATCGAGTCTTCAAGTTTTAATTAGTTTTTAAATGTATGCATGTATGTTAATGTTGTAAACATTTTAAAGAGTAAGTGTGGAGTTTCATGTCTGTTCTTCTCCATGACCGTATCAAGCTACTTTTCCGAGTGGACGGTAGAATCAATTAATTTTAAATTTATATTTTTGACCTCCAAAAGTGCCGCTTAATGGCCTAGTTGATATAAAGATTTTTTGTCTTTTAACAAATTACAAATAACAAAGTAGGAACACAATTGGAATATTAAAACCTAATAGTGTAACTTGTACAGTAAATTGATTCACTTTGAAGTTACTGACAACCGATGAGTTTTAAAAAAATATAGTTAAGCACGCGCTTGACCACTATCTTACCTGATGGTAAGCGATGATGTGGTCGACGGTGCGATGCTAACCTAAAAGTAGCCTGTTCAAGCATATTACTCGATTGCTGGAACTACATTATCGACGTGCCACAACTAGTAAAATTTAGTCAATCACAGCAGCTAACGCGCTTTTAACAATCCGTCACAATAGTTTTACGATCATTTTCTTTCCAGAACAATTAGCTCACCTGATGGTAAGCGATGATGTGGTCGACGTTATAGCACGCTTGCCTAGAAGAAACCTATATACTTTTGATTTAAAGACTCCCAGGTTGTAGCTATCAGGAAATACAGACTCCGTCAGGGCATTCCACTCCTTACCTGTACGCATAATAAAAGTATTCCCAAAACGTTTGGTGCGTATGATTGGAACGTCCACCAATATCAAAAAGGAGTAATTTAAATAAAACGCTATCTGCACTATGCTCTCACCCTGCCTGCCTTAGCTAATTGTAATTAAATTGAATTTTTGCGGTACAGTGTGTACGCAATGAAATGATAACAATCATGTTTTTGTTTCAACAAAAATATACATAAATAGACCCACAAGTATCTTGGGCTGTTTGTTTTAATTTTATAAAAATATGCTGAATTAACCCCTTGATAATTAAATGTTATAAATTCTGAAAATTGCACGGCAAAACTTAAAAAGAAAACAATCTGCCCAGCCTTTGTCCAAATAAGTAGTGGTCAGTTTCCAGTCTAACCGGATAATGCTCAGTATCTTACATGGAGCGAGTGCCTATCTGACCTCCACAATCTAGTAACTTGGATAGCACGATATCCCTTTTCAAGACTGGTTTCAGTTTTTTAACCGTCGAAAAAAAGGATGAGGTTATCAATTCGTCACGAACATATTTTTTTTTTAAATAATTTATAAAAAAAATATTTTTATAGCATAACTTTTTATAGAGTGTTCCGATTCCAAAAATTATTTTATTATTGGAAAGACTTTGGTCCCATTTAAATTCCTAGACTTAGGCCCTAAAGGTAGAAAAAAACCAGCTAAGTGCGAGTCGGACTCGCGCACGAAGGGTTCCGTACCATTTTCGTAAAAAACGGCAAAAATATCACATTTGTTGTATGGGAGCCCCCCTTAAATATTTATTTTGTTTTGTTTTTAGTATTTGTTGTTGTAGCGGCAACAGATATACATCACCTGTGAAAATTTCAACTCTCCAGCTATCACGGTTCAGACAGACAGACAGACAGACGGACCGCGGAGTCTCAGTAATAGGGTCTCGTTTTTACCCTTTGGGTACGGAACCCTAAAAAAGGATTTATTGAATATTCAATTGTGAACCGATTCTATTGAAATTAAGTAAACTACAAAGCAAGAAAAACTTTTTAACAAAAAGTATAACTAACCTACGAAATAAAGAACTGAAAAGCAAAAAAAAAAAACTTTTTGTTGAGCATTTTGGAGTGACGTCTATCAATGAAGATCAACCTAGCTATAATCATTCTTCACTTTCGGTTGTTAATTTGCATATTTGTTTATTTAGGGCCAACTAAAAAAAAAGCTTTTGTGGTTTTCACTGCATATATATTTTTTTTTTTTTTTACTTCTGATAAAAAGGAGGTTTTGTTTTACTTCTGATAACCCTAATGACTGTCACAGATCTGCAAATGTAAGCTGGGGCTAACATCTTGTTGTGCATTCCGAGAGGCACGGATGAGTTACAGTATCTAAAGGATGGTAACCCATCTGCGGATCAACCTCGGCAAGTGTTGCTTAACTTTAAAAAATGACCCGTGCGGCTGTTATGACTTTACAACGAGACACCTACACGGAAAAGCTTACGAGAATCAACGTCATTACAAAGGAAGTTTTGATTCGATACCATTCATTCGTTCACTCATTCACGCTTATCGCTCCCACACACAAGGTAAGTCGAAGTAATACCACTGTAGTATGCTGGGAGAGTTGATTGGTAGCTGAAACCCAGCTTTCTCCTGTACCAGTTACTGTATTTTCTCATTTATTTTTACTATCAATTAGTACCTATAATTACTTTCTACACGTTTCCGCCTACTGCTGATGTATAATTGTATTATAGTCTGACCTTTATAAGAGGAAACAATAATATAATTAATCTCCAGAAATATAACCTTTGAAGATTCTCGCCCGGTTTGTGGAAAGAAATTATCGACGCGTTACAAATTGGACGCGAAAAAAAATAATTATAGAATTAGCTGTACAAAATTAATTAAACCATTAGGGATGTTTCATGGGTAGTTCAATGATAATTCTATTTAATCCGTCAGTGAGATTATCAAATAATATTGGACATGTATTTTTTTCTTAATCAAATAAATAAAAATTGACAAAGATAAAACGCATCAAAGTTCAGGAGTGGCTTATGACGTCACTTTGTCAGTATAAAGAGTAGCACACCGTGACGTCACACGATATTTCAACGCACTGTATCGTCGTAATTTTATGTTAACGTGGCAAAAGCTAAATACGTGTCCAATATTTTTAGGTAATCTAACTGACGGATTATATAGATATTTTTTGTCAACTACCCTATTAAAATTACCAGCTAACGCGCGTTTCACAATTTGTCACATTAGTCTTACTAATAAATGTGACAGTTTGGATAGATTTGTGTATATGTATGTTTGTTACTCAATCACGCTAGAACGGTTGGTACTAGTGTTGAGACGTTTATTTTTTTAGAAAAAAAAAAAAAAAGGTTAAAATCAGTTGCTTTTTTAGTTGCATGTTGAACATTTATACCCAAACTACCAGGAGGCTAGAATCATGAAGAAGTTTTTGCGGGCCTAGAATCATAAGCGGTAGAGACTAACGGAGTACCAGGCGGTCAGAAACTAAAATCTCCCGGTACTCTTTTTTATCGATGTAATCTCATGATTCCAGCCTCGGTAATACTTCCTCATGATTATAATCTCCTGGTACTTAAGTTAGTCTTTACGGGTAATGATTCCAGCAAATAGCAAATATTAAGACTTCTTCATGATTCTGACTTCATGGTAGTTTGGGTATAAATGCTTACAATGTTCAACATCTAACTAAAGCAGCAAAATAGGAAGTTATATTTTTGTCATGATATTAAACTGATTTTATGTTTCAGACGTTACTTTTCCTCTAAAAAAGGATTCGTCCGAAACCCACTCAAAATATTAATAATAATGCAATTCCCGTTTCGACCGGATTGGACAATACTCAGCGGCCAAAAAGCCTACCAAGCCATGTCACAGGCTTCTGTAATAAGTAAGTTTATTTCCTCACAAAGAAATCAAGTCTAAAAATAAACGAACAATTCTTCCCTAACAACGTTTCGAATGTCCAAAGTTTAGCCTATTAATTACTACATATATACATACCTACATATATACATGTGCTCACGTACCCTCAGATAGTTCTGTCCGACGCACGCCTCACAAACGCAACACAAATTAAATCGGCTACTTGGATTACCAGGGTAAATGGTCCAATTAGTGTTTCGGTGGGTCGACGCTTCGGAGTCAAGACAAACGAGATTGCCTGCTACGGCCACCTGCTTCGCTGTTTACGGAATGGAATTTTGTTCCGTCTTGATTGTGGTCCGCTCTATTTAAGTTGTGACCGGCCGACAATTGGGCGTCTCACCCTAAAATCGGGAATGAATAGAGTCGAATTGTTCTGTTGTTTTTGTACTTAGTTGCTAAGGAAATTCGTTTGGGATTATTGTTTTTGTAAGGATACAGGGTTTTTGTGCGAACATTCATAAAAGTAGGTGTAATATTTTTTGTCATAAAGGAGCTATTTTTATGGTTTCGAGATTAAAACAAAAAATATAGACTATCTAGCAAATTAGACCGTTATGCACAGCTGGGCAAAGACCTGCGTCTCCATGATCCAAAAACGTCTATTCTCTGCTATCGCGAGCCTGTTGTTCCGGTAAGAGTTGAGTTCGTCTCTCTGCCTTCGTCATACAATCGCATATGAAAATAATTCCTTGTATAATTTCACTGCTTCACAAGCAGCAAAACAAAACATACTTCAAATGTTAACCAACAGCGCATACCATTCAAAAACTATCAAACGGACCAAGCTCAAATTTAATGCTCCAGGCTTTATCACAATGCAATGAAATGACATAATTGAAAAGCCTATTTGGCGGAAAATTCAGAATGTATGCAATGGTAATTTGCATCGAACATTAGTTCATAGTGGGGGCATCGAAAACGGTATAATTCTCGCATTATATTCAACCGCAATTTTGATAGTTTAGGTGATTTTACTGGATATGTTTGGTCCTGTATATTCAGCAGGGCTAAGCTTGATGAATTGGTGGCATAATTTAATAAATTGGTTATTGGTGGGAATGATGGAATGTGGTTGAACTATATGTACACTCTGCCTAACCGTTTAGGATATTAGACGTGATGAAATAATATGTTAGTCAGTGGTAGTTAATTTGGTTAGAAGTATCAGTCTTGCCAAAGCTCAGATAGGCAGTCGGTTCATGTAAAATATCGGTACTCAGCTATATTCAGTTACAATTCACAAAATAAACTTAATATAAAACAGAAACACAACCATTAGCTTTGCAGATGAAAACTCGACAACTTCAAAAACACGACTGACGTATCTAATCAACAACATTTGAATTTGGAATTCTGTGCATGTACGATCGATTGTTATTAAGAACAAATTTGGAATATTCTGTTCGGCCAACAACCTAAATGAGTTCGATAAATCAAACCTCATTCCAATAACAACGTTACAAACGGATTGGTAGATATTTTGGATGGCGATTTACATTCTTTTTTCTTACACTAAGTACTACTTCCATTTTCTCTGTATGGGTACAGTGTCAAATCACCCATTAATCAGCCATTAGACTGTCAAGAGATAATGACAATCAAATAACGATGGAATCATGAATACTCGTACAACGGTCGGTGTTAGTGTTACTTCAAATTAATAGTTTAGTTTTTTTTATATATATAGCTAGATTAAGGCACACATACAAGAAAGGCATTTTACACAAGTATGTGAAAACCAATTTTGGAGTGCAACAATAAATAACCAAGTCTGGACATTTCTACACATGTAATAACAATAGAATCCTAATTGTACATTTGGAATAACACGACAACAATTAAGAAACTTCATGAACATGAAAATAATATCTAGCGAGACCTCTCCATGTCTTTTTGGTGAATGTAATGTTCTGGTTTAAGGGCGCAATTTCCTTTCTATGTAATTGGGTACTTAAAAACGTTAATGTAACACTAGAATTACTTCTGAGACAATAAGGAAATAGAGAAGGGATTTTGTGAAAATATTTCTGATCATGTTTTGTTAACGGTTTCATCGTATGAATTTTGAAAGTTATCTCACGGGAACATAAACATTATTCAAAGTCAAAGTCAAAGTCAAATATATTTATTCAACTAGGCCAATAAGCGGCACTTTTGAACGTCTAACAAAAATTAAAATTTACAAGTAATTAAAGTTGATTCTACCGTGTTGTTTGACCTTATCCAAATCAAGGTGCATCTGGGTGCTAAATATAATTTAAATCCATGATAGATTGTCGTCCAAACTAATAGACAAACTCACAATCATCCAAACTAACAGAATTTCATTTAATAAATTAGTAGCAGTATTAAAAATTCTTCAAACAACATCAAATTCTCTGCCGGATTCTGTTTTCCTATAGCTACAACCTAGAGGTCTTTAAGTCGAGAGTGAATAGGTTAGTTCTAGACAAGCGTGCTTCACCGTCAATCACATCATCGCTTACGCTCAGGTGAGATAGTAGTCAAGCGCAAGTCTAACTGCAACAAAAAAGACTACAATATGTAGTAGAGGAAAATAATGTCAATATCATTGAATTAATGTGGATTCCTAGCCGTCATTCTCATCACCAAGATGGGGTGACTTTGTGGAATCTAAGAAGGGAGATTTATTTCTGGGGTACTGAAACCAATGCATTTTCACATGGCAGCACAGGACAGGAGGCATAGCGACATACCATACGTTACGATTTCTAAACGATTTATCTGACGATTCCGACTAACGATATTTCAAACTTTGGAGGCGATTTGGGACGTCACATTTTTCATACGATCTGTCTCACAAATTGTTGATATGGGAAGGATGAAAATGCATCATGCAAAAGGTGTGTAAAATGCTTCAATGAATTGTTACGGGCTTGCGTCGAAAGAACGAAATTGTAAAAGCTGCGAATTTGATGTGTTTGGGACACAAGTTATGTGGAAGCCCTAAAAGTTCCCGCAGACAAGCGCAATGCGACAATGCGTCAACGCAGCATTGAGCCTATTTTATTGAAATTGTTCACCGGATAGTCTGTCTTTTGAAAAGCGCAGTCGCATTGCTGCGTCGCGCCTATCTGCAGGATATCAAGCAGATAGTGTGTCTGAGAAAACTGTACTTGGCTAACCAAAAAGCAGTATTTTTCTATATTTCCAACTGTAAGTCAAAAGCCAAATCACCGTATGTTATCTTCTCCATTTTTCTCTATTTTTGACATCTATCAGAAACCTCCAAATCAAAAAATAAAAAAACCCACGTACACATACGCTCAGTAATTACATTCTACGCTGAATTACTTACGACATCTGTCGACAAGTTGGCAGTGTCACACAAATTTCTTCGGCGTCTGAATCCGTTGACAATTGGCAAGTTCGGGCTTGTTCAAAGATTAGCTTAGTTGGCAAAATGCCATTGTGACAGTTGACCTGCACATATTGAGCAGTATATAGTGCTTAGGACCGGATCGTTAGCCTAGATCTAAATACACCTAGAGGGGACTGGGAAGTTTGATAGTGAAGGATTGAGGGATTCTTGTTTGGATTGAGCGAGGGTCTGGCTGGTGAAGTTGAATGGCAGTTGTGCCTGGGCTTTTATTGGGCTATCTGTGTATCTGTGTTTCTCGAATACTGAAATAGGGATGTTTCCTGGGTAGAAAAATGACAATTCTATTTAGAATAGAATATAATAGAATAGAATATCTTTATTTCATACACAAAAAAAAAAATGAAATTTAAAAAAATAAATAGAATTTAGTGCATCAGTGAGATTATCAAATAACAATGGACCCATATTTTTTTCTTTACCAAACAAATAAAAATTTACAAAGATTAAGTGCATCAAAGTTCAGGTATAGGGGCTTGTGATGTCACGTTGTCAGTATAAAGTTTAACACACTGTGACGTCACGATATTTTAACGCAATGTATCTTCGTATTTTTTTAGTAAGTGGCAATAAAAATACGTGTCCAGCATTTTTAGTTTATCTATCTGACGGACTAAATAGATATTTTTGTCAACTACCCTATTATAAGGTATTTAGGTCATACGTACATACACTAACGCCTATTTCTCATCAGCCTATGCACAAACAAACAGAACGCCACCTGCTACGCTCCTTACATACTCTTTTGCTTAATTTACAGTCGAACATAACCGTCTTTAGGTCACCTTGGACGATGGACGTCGTTGATAAATGTTTCTTTAAATTAAAAAAAAATAATTAAAAAATAACAAAAATACCCGACTACTTAAAAAATAAACTAAAAAGACGTATGCGCGAGCTGGCTGACCAAAACCAGATGTATCCTCCGACTGCACAGCATGATTTTCTTCTTGTTTACGTCTTTTTAGTTGGCTTTTTAAGTAGTCGGGTTTTTTGTAAAAAAATATATATTTTCATCTTTTTATTTACTTTTTTTAGAATTAGGTACATTTAAACATATAAGTATTACATATTTTTGTAATCACCTTTTAAAACCCTTCATTTTGATATCCCACACGATGGGTTTGGAAGAAAAAAAAAATTGGGCCCCCACAATATGGCGCCCAAAATCCGCCATTTTTCTATTTTAATGTAGCCAGTGACACTCGCAGGGTTAAGACGAATTGATTGACGTAAGAATCATCAAAATCGGCCAACGCGTTTGGTCTCTAGAACGCCATATAGGAACAAACATACATACATACTTACATACATACATACATAGACTGATAAACACATTACCCTCCTTCGGCAGTCGGGTAAAAAGAACGCATTTCTACTGCATTTATCCTTATTTCATAATTATATAGCCATTTTATTTAAGGTACGAATCAAAAATATGCTGTCTTTAATTTTTGTGGTATGTTATTTTATCGAGACAATTTCAATATTCACATTATTTGATTTTCTTTATGAAAACTTCTTTGAATTTCAAGAATGAAATGTCTGAATAAACCTTCTGAAGTTTTAGCTTCGTTCAACTTTTTAAATATTCGTCAAAGAAAAATGTTTAGCTTAAAGTAAAAATTATTAGCAACTGCTAAAATGAATTAAATAAACGCAGAATATCTAGAGATTATTCCTATCAAGGGTATATTAATCAGAATAGTTACAGATCTAAACCTGGCTAATTCTAAGTGGCTAAAACCAGAAGGAAGCATGTTCATAATATCAATAATTGTTTCAACTTTATGTGATGTGTGATGGCCTTTTACCCGACGGTAGACATAAATTGTCTACCGTCGGGTAAAAGGCCATCACTTTCACTCACAATTAAAATATCATTACAACTTATTGAATCTTTTCTTAGTTTAAGTCATCATAATCAGCCTACAGCAGTCCACAATTGGACACAGGCCCATATGTCTTTTCTCTCTACTCTCGGTGGCTATAGTTTAGTGCAAGTATAAGTATAGTTATACAAATGCCACAGTGGTATTGAAATTCAAGTAGGAGTCACTTTTACAACGGTTGTAGTTATTGGATGCTTTCACATCATCTTCACTTCAGCCAAAAGAGATTCACTTCTGAACATAGGCCTGCCTCAAGTGTCACCACAAATATCGGTGCCGTGCGTCTCGTATTCACCGGATTCCCATAACCTTAACTAGGTCGTCGGTCCATCTAGTGAGTGCCTTCCATATAATTTGAAAGAAAACTTCCAGTACGCGGTCGCCGGAGAGGGAGATTTATCTAACTTTTGTAGACTAGAATAAGCCCTTGATACGCTGAAGTGGTCTAGTATCTGGTTCCGCCTACTGGACATTGGAGTGCCACCGAAAATAGTCCGTCTGTTGCAGAGTATTTACAAGAAATATTGCTGTAAGGTTACTAAACGTTACTCAGCTAAATCCGGTAAGACTGGAAGCCGACCCAATATAGTTGGGAAAAGGCTAGGCAGATTGCTGTAAGGTTACTCATGATGGCCTCATATTGGATGACAAAACAATATGCGCGGGTGTCCACCAAGGTTGCCTCCTATCGCCCCTCCACTTGCTAGTCGATGTCTGATCATCATCAGACGCCGCGGCATAGAGTGGGGATTATCCAACGTCTTGGAAGACTTGGATTGTCCAATGTTGAATCCGTGCTGCTCTACGGGTGCAGCTCACAAAGGACATCTCGAAATAAAAGTCTTCGTCAACGTTGGACGTTGACGAAGAAGAGATAAAAGTCGTCAGCTGTTTTTGTCGCATTCTCGGTATTCAATGGCCCGAGACCATCTCCAACGTAGAGCTACTGGAGAAATCCACGAGATCAAGCGTCGCAAGTGTAGATGGATTAGCCATACGCTCCGAAGGGGTTCCGTTCACATACCCAAGCAAGCTTTGGACTGGAATCCCCAAGGAAAACGAAAGTGTGGCCGTCCCCGTCAAATCTGGCGCCGCATCGTGTTGGCAGAAGCGACGAGCTTCATAATGACATGGAGCGAGGTGAAGCGTGAAGCTCAAGACCAATCGCGATGGACGACATCTGCCCCATCTAGGGGTTATAGGACATTAACTACGCAGTCACCACTCCTGAACTTCTACTTTAGCTTTCTACATCACCAACTATTACCTAAATCATAATAAACACCATAGAAAAAATATGAAATTGTTGCATATTAGCTCAACTCACCTGTACGCGTAGCGCCATGTGTGCTTGCGCTCGTAGTTATACAGTATGCATTTGTGTGGCAGTCGTCGTCCGAGCATACAACCACCCACACATAGCGCCGCACACAAAGATGAGTTGAGCTATCTATACCTATTATGCGTTTAGATAACACATCCTTAGATAACTAATCAGCCGACCACAGTCCCATAAGCCTAATATATTAGACTAAGCAGTTTAGTTCAACCGTCGTGAACTCCGACCACATTTGGCCTGTGGTCGCCCGGGACAATTATCGAGTCTAAAACCCGGGGCATTAATAACCAGAGATAGCCATGCACTTGACTTGCGGTTAAAGATTGCATAATACTGTCCTGCACAGCGTTTTGGATTTGTGGGATTTTAGAAAAATAGACGTGTGCTCGAAAAATAATCGAAAAATGGATATGTGCAGAAATGGTGGAGCCTTTTCTGTTTTAACCAGCTATTGTGTTTTGGGTTCTTAATTATCGTAGGATGCAAGTAAAAATCAATATATTTGATTTCAACTAAACCATTTGAAGATACTTTTGAATTTTTCAACAATAGATTAATCTAGATGCACGTTCTTAAGGGTCAGTAGGTCTCTATGGCGAAAAGAATGTGCAAGACACTCCACGGATACTCTTTTCCATCAAATTTAATTAGAAGTATTTGGTTACATCATTCTTGTCTTGTTCTTGTCTAGTCCAGGATATGTACACAGGCACTAAAACCAGCGTCAAGAATCCAGCGGGCCTCAGTGAGCCATTTGGCGTGGAGGTGGGAGTCCATCAGGTTTCAGTTCTGAGCCCACTAATATTTAACTTGTGCATTGACTATATCACATGGGACATACAAAAGCCGGCACCGGAGTGTATGCTTTATGCGGACGATATAGTCCTAGTATCTAAAAATGCACCAGATCTGCACAAATCAGTCAGTGGATGAAACAGTTAGAAACCATGGGCTACGCGTAAATCGAAATAAAACTGAGTATTTGGAATGTGACTACGGAGGGACAGCAGAAATGGGTTGCGATATTTTTTATAGACAACCGAGCACTACCTAAAGTGGACCACTTCAAGTACTTGGGTTCGGTGATTACCTCTGACGCAAATGTGGATAAGGATGTAGACCACCGCATCAAAACCGCCTGGCTCAAGTGGAGATCGTTATCAGGTGTTCTTTGTGACCGCAAGATGCCCATCCGTGTTAAGAGCAAAGTATACAAAATGGTAGTACGACCAGCTATGAGCTATGGAGCGGAGTGCTGGACCTTCAAGAAAGCACACGAACAACAGCTGCATAAGTGAAATGAAAATCATTTCACTTCAGCAGGTCAAAGAAAGCAGATTGCGTTGGTACGGCCGCATCCTGAAACGTGGAGATGACAACCCTATCGAAAAGGCCCTAAATATCCCCGATCGACCGCCAATAAGGGGAAGGCCACCCGCCACCTGGTGGTCAAACATGCAGAATGAGGTCCGGAAGGAGAACCTGAGCACTCAGACAACCCAGAACAGAGCTTTCTGGCGCAGACGTACAAGGAGACCCGACCCCAGCTGAACTGGGAAGAGGGTTGGACAAAGAAGAAGAAGGGTTACATCATTATTGTTGGCATATTACATATATGTTAGAACGATGTAAACAGACGTGCACGTAAAAGCGTCTAGGGTAAAACCAACAATTCAATAAGTAATTATAATTATTTATTAGTTATATATTATTCGTATACTTTTTGTACATCACTTAGATAATTATAGGACAAAACATTTATAAAGTTAAGTGTACAATGGGCGGTCTTATCGCACAGGGCAATCACTTACAGACAACCTTTTTGGTATGACCAATCGCAACTGATGGCACCCGTTAACGAACAAGATGCTATAGCCATGCACTTGATTTGTGGTTAAACGATTGCATAATACTGTCATCCACGGGGTTCTGGATTTGTGGGATTTAGAAAAAGGGATAGTAGTTTGCAATTGAGGTTAGACTCATTTTTGGTATGGGGACAAATCGAATGGATTTTTTTCGGTTTGGCTTGTGGAATATTCTTTATCGTAATTAGGAGTATTATGCTTTAGATAGGTACACGGTTTTTGGATTCATAATAATAGCACAATGCAAGTAAAATCGCAGCAATAGCGAATACAAAAAATAATGAGAAAATCATGCTTCAGGTTTGGTAATGAAGTAATCAATACTTGTATGCGAAAATGTATGCAAACATTACCTGAAGTCTTAGTCTTTTTATAAATGTATTTAATAATGTACCTACATATAATCGAGTGTAATTTACTAATTATAACTATAACCTCAAAACAATTATTTATTATTATTATTTAGTTGATTATAAATAAATAATAACCCAAATGTTTGCATGTCACATTGTTATGACTAAGTGTTATGGATCTGTATTATTATTTATGTTAAGACCAAAATTGTACCAACACTTATTGCGAATAAACTGATTTGATTTGATTTGATTTGAAAATCATCCTTCAGGACGTGGAAAGGGGGACGGCAGTTTGTATGGTGAACTACTAATTTCTGCAGAAAGGAGGCCCACACACCTACAGTATTATTGCGTGGTATAAAAATAGGTTATTCGAACTACTAACTAATGCTACGCAGACAAAGTTGCGGACAACAGCTAGTTATCTACTTATGAGTAACGATTCAGGCAAACGTTGCTTACGTGGGACACTCAGAAAGTTTTGCGAAACTAAAAAAAATTGTTCTATACGTACATATATTTTTATTAAATCTTTTCAAAGTACTTTCCACCAGCCTCTATACAAAGATTCATGCGCCTAAACCAGTTTTCAAAACACTTTTTCCAGTCCGCCGCAGACACCTCGTTTACAGCCTGCTCGAACGCAGCCAGCGCATCTTCCGGCGACGAAAATTGTATCCCTTTGAGCTGATTTTTTATTTTTGGGAATAAAAAGAAGTCACACGGTGCTAGATCAGGGCTGTAAGGAGGGTGACCCAGGAGTTTGACTGGCGTGCTGTCCAGGAAGTCCCTCGTTTTGAGTGCGGTGTGCGCAGGTGCATTGTCGTGGTGGAGCAGTAGCCCGCGGAGCCCTGTGTTTGGTCGCTTGTTGCTTATAACAGAGAAAACTTCTGGCAAACATTTGGTAGTATACCATTCGGCATTAATGCTTCTTTGATCCCGTAAGGGAATTGATACCAAGTGGCCAGTCAAATTAAAAAAGCTAGCGATCAAAATCTTACCCCCGCTTCTAGATCGCTTCACTTTGGTAGGCGTTGGCTCATTTTGAAACACCCAAACAGTCGACTGGCGCTTGGTTTCTGGGTCGTATTGATAAATCCAGGACTCATCACCTGTAACGATGTCGTAAACACGCCGAGACGAGCCTGCTTCAAATTTGTTAAGCATATCACGGCACCATTCCACCCGGGCCTGCTTCTGAGCATCGGTGAGGTTGTGCGGCACCCAGCGTGATACTATCCTCCTCACGCGAAGATGGCTGTGTAGAATCTCGTGAACGCTTCCCGATCCAATCTTCAATATGTGTTGAATCTCCTGATATGTAATTCGCCTATTGTCTTGGATTAAATTTTTCACTGCTAGCACGTTTTCTTCGGTAACAGCCGTCAAAGGGCGACCGCTTCTTTCGTCATCCCCCAAAGTTGGTCGACCGCGCTTGAATTCGTTATACCAACGATACACGGTTGCCTTGGAAGGGCCTTCATCCATGAATGCCATTTGAAGTCTATCGTACGATTCATCCGGTTTCAGGCGACACTTGAAATCGTATAAAATCATAGCTCTAAAATGTTCCCGGCGCAGATCCATATTTCAGTGAGACACAATACTTTGAATTAACTCGCAAAAAATGTGGAGGGAAATTTTGAAATTGGAACTTACTTATTTTTACTTATAAATAATCATATTTTCGAAAAACATTATAACTGGCCAGTCTCCCATATATAAAAACTTTTTTTCGCAATACTTTCTGAGGGGCCTGGTATACTTGAAGATCGAACCTCGAGTTTTCTCATCAATCCGATTTGTATTATAATAGAAATAACCTACCTAAGCAAATTGCTTTCAAATAAAATTATAGAAAAATCTCTTATAATAAATTTATCAAGAGTTTTATAGCGATAGTTACCACGTTATAGCATCACACAACCCAGTTCTGCTGACCTGGATGGCACAATATTGTTTTATGTTAGAAGTAAACGGCCGGTGCATATCAGTTCAATTTATCGACGGCTTTGGAAGACACTTCATACGTTATAGTGTGCGCTCTATCATGTCATAGAACAAAAGGGAAATATTTAAACTCAGCGGGCAATCAAATCAATTTTCTCAGTATGTTGTGGAGTAAATAAATAGACTAAGATTATAAATAGTACAAAATAATTAACATCACGCTTATCAAGTGACCCGCTAATTAGCAGACACTATAGAAATTACCATTGTCTTCCGCCAAAATGGGTATTTCGACAGATAAGCGGAATTGTCGAATGAAAAACCCAATAACACAATAACCAACACGGATATCGAAGCCAGGACCTTATCATGCTCAAAAGAAGCGCTTATAATCTTTAAACCAACAAGGTAGTCAAGTCAAGAGAACATCTCCTGTTCTCTTAACCCTTAATTGGTCGCGTGGGGCGTCATACACCCCAACGCATGTTTCCAGGTTCATAACTTAAAAAAAATGCATGTAGCGTGCTGGTCTTCTAGGTAGATTCGTAAACGCGGTTGGCTCAAAACGGTGAAGGAAATCATCGTGAGGAAACCGTCATGTCCTAGAACCAAAAATTCGAAGACATGTGACATCCACCAACTCGCACTGAGCCCACGTGGTGGATTACGGCCCATTCCCTCTCATAGAGAGGAGGCCTGTGTCCCAGCAGTGGGGACATTAATAGGCTGATGATGTGATGTGATGTGTGACACCCCTAGTAGTAGGTGACTGTGTGAAAATGTGTGCAATAACCATAACATAATTATAGTTTGCCAAAATTGTAACGAATAAACTAATATTGATAAAAGTTAAATATCTTGTTATTTTTTAAATTAATTATATTAAAATAGGTTTAAAAAAGAAGTTGTGAGGAGGCGTATTTTACATTAATATAAACTTATTTGACCACTTAAGCAACTTTTTATGCGCACCCAATTAAGGGTTAAATATGTATTTCTTTTTCTATACTTCAAGACCATTGAAGGTTATTTTTGAAACATTTATTTATGGAAAAATCTAGAGCCGGATGGCACAACATTGTTTGATTTTACAAGGAAACGGCCGGTGCATATCAATTCAATTTATCGGCGACTTTGGAAGACATTTATGCGTTATACTGGACACAATAGAGTAGGTTATCATAACAACGAGGAAATATTTTGACTCGGTGTAAAATTTAATTAAATATTCTAAGTATTTCTTAAAGATATATATGACCTAGATCGATTAATAAAATAGTGAATAGTCAATAAACTCACTCTTGTATTCCTCGAAGAGTTAAGAAGAGATTTACCTATAGTCCACCTACACTTCTTCAGTTATGTTTAGTCCCATTTATTAGGGAGAGTGTCATTTATTACTATCATCATAGACATCAGATACAAATCCAGACTCCAGGATTAAATTCCGCCCAGCCCGTTCCATAATCGGACTACCAGACGTACGGCGATGCATCATCGGTACATGGTGGATATCCCACCCATACGCACAAAACGTTTTGGGGACACTTTTTTTTTACGTACAGCTAAGGAGTGGAATCCCCTCCCGGAATCTAGGGGCCTTTATCAAGAGTGAATAGATTTTTCTAGGCAAGCGTGATTCACCGTCGACCACATCATTGCTTTCCATCAGGCGATATGATGGTGTCCTCGCGCATATAATTATGGGAGTGGCGCGAGGAGGCGAAACGCCGATGAGAAACTCAAAACATAGAGCTCCGACGGGTTCTCATGACGATAAAGAGAGAGGGACTATCACCACCCAGCGTCGTGCACGCAACAATTGCGGCGATAAGGCCCCTCTTTGAGGAGTGGCTTGGGAGGCGCCACGGCATCCTCACCTTCCGACTAACGCAGGTCCTCACCAGACACGGCTGGTTCGGGAGGTTTCTGTTCAGGATAAGGTGGGAGGAAACGCCCGGGTATCACCATTGCGTGGATCGCCCGGAGGACACGGTGGAGATCTGCCCCACTTAGGCGGAGCACCGCCGTGTCCACGTGGAGGTGGCGACGTCTTGCGTCCGGCCCTGGTTCAGGCCATGGTACGGGGCGAGAGGGCATGGGAAGCTCTCTCTCCTCCTTCTGCGAAGCAGTAAAGCTCGCGAAGGAGGAGGATCTCTTTCTGATAAGAACAAGGCCCGAATCGACGGCGCGTAGTATTCCACGCGCACCACAAAAAGATGTCAGCAAAACTGACGCTGTCCGCTAGGGCCACTGCCTGGCCAAGGATAAATTTGAAAGAGAGTTACCGCGACCCTGGCTTAAGCAATTGAAGGAACACGGGTGGGTTTTAGTCAGTAAAAGTCTGACATGCCCTCCCGCTTCACCCTGAGCGGGAGGGCGAGAAGTTATTGGATGATTTCCGCAACAAAACAATAATAAAAGTTGAGATAGAGGTCAAGCGCGAACCTATAGACTATGTAAAAATAAAGACGCTTCTAAGAAATGCCCAATGGAAAAACTCCATAAAACTATTCCCGGGACGTGGCAATTGAACACAGAATGTCAAGCTCAACAGTAGTTTGTAGCCTCTCAACCAACGAAACGATGCAGTCACGTAAAGAGATTATGTGATAAATAAGAAATTAAAAAACCAAATTCATACTCCTAATTAGTTACCTAGTCGAGGTGCCGAGAAATAACTCACTCTTACCCATGCACTGTAACAAAGAGTATAATTCGTAAGCATCAAGTTTAATTATTATTAAGTATTTTATAGCTCTCAAATCCGACTTCTTAGATTGTTACGACTAGTATACTCGTAGTCCTAATAATATTTCTATCTTGAAGTTATTTCTTTTATAAAAATATTTTTTTTTTAATATTTTGCCCACACTAGAAATTTCTTCCTGTATCGTGGGTGTGTTTACAAAGATATAAACTCACATACACAACCCCAAGACCCGGAACAAGTATCTGTATATTTGTTATATTTGTTCCGTGCGGGAATCGAATCCGCGAAAAGCAGCGCAGCAGTCAATCACTAACCTTGGACCCTAATATTGTAGCTGTCATTCAAATAAGATATTATACTTTCTATCATCTATATGCCTCCCCAATATGTTTCCCTAGCATGTGCAAAAGCAATGTAACCGGGCAAAAAGACTGTTGTTATTTGACATTTATTTAATTAAATCCAATCCAAGGGGCAGAATCTCTCTTCGTGGACCTAAACAAAAAAATACGATAACGAAAAACCTAAAAATAATAATAATAATCATCGCCACTAATTGAAAATCTGAACCCACGATCACAACCCAAAACAATTCCCTAATTCGCCAACATTCCCCAAGACGTCACAATCAGCGTGCTGCATTTTTCAGGAAATTTTCATAAAACTCGTAACAGTATGCGAGGCACGAACGAACCCGAATGTTTTGCTCGGTCAAATAAATTAAAATTCCCATTGCAAGTGGCGAGTGGAATCGTGAGGAAACTGCCGTCGCCATGTTTTTTCAGCACTGAAATAACATTTCAACGAAACAGCATTATTTTTTCGTGAATGCCTGCAAATAAATTTTTCGATGCGCTGTTGTTTTCTTATTATTTTTTTTGGATTTCGATTTAAAGGCTGACGTTTGGTTGACTGAAAGGTTTGGTTTGTTCTCTTAATTTTATTAAGGCTCTTACATATTTATTTTTGGTAGTTTATTTTATTTATTTAGTCATTGCTTTAAATAATTTCTATGCTAACAGATTTGATGAAGACAGTGACGATAAAAAAACAACTTTAAAAACTTCTTCGTTCGGTCTTAATTCTATACTAGTATCTATTAGTCCACTAATAGAAAATGACGAAAATAATCTCAATAATAACGATTTATGTCCAAAAATAGAAAGATCATGAGATTTTCAAATAATAAGGATTCTCGTCACAAAAATCAAAGGCCAAAGCAATCAAAGGCAAGATATAAATGTCGCATGTGGGTGTATTTTTGTCTTCGGGAGCCTACGGAGATCACGTTTGTTTTTGCGTAGCCTCTACGCAGAAAAACCTACGCCGTAGCACGGTGCTACGA
The DNA here is from genome assembly GCA_949775005.1 of Orthosia gothica. Classification (NCBI taxonomy): domain Eukaryota; kingdom Metazoa; phylum Arthropoda; class Insecta; order Lepidoptera; family Noctuidae; genus Orthosia; species Orthosia gothica. Next base: position 30,086,381 of record OX459042.1, on the reverse strand, counting down.
AATGTCTACGAGCGGCTACGAAGACCACTTTCTAAGGAAAATTATTTATAGTCTATCATTTGATAGATACATTATTCAAGATGGACCTATGCTCTGTATTAGTTTGTGCACAAGGAAGTGGTGATGGGCGGGCGGTTTTGGGGACTTATTTTATGTAAATTCTTACGTTTAAAAAGTTCCGAGTCTGATTTATTAGAATAAATGTCTTTTATTAGGGTTCCGTACCCAAAGGGTAAAAACGGGACCCTATTACCAAGACTCCATGGTCCGTCTGTCACCAGGCTGTATCTCATGAACCGTGATAGCTAGACAGTTGAAATTTTTACTAATGATGTATTTTTGTTTTCGCTATAACAACAAATACTAAAAACAAATAAAATAAATATTTAGGTGTGGCTCCCATACAACAAACAAATTTTTCGACCCAAGAAAAGCCGCTTACAAAAATATAATAATAACAACACAGCAAAGCAGTAAACGTAAGTTAATACAACCTAAACTTCCGAAATTCTTTGACAAAAGACTCATTCTCGTATCTCCAGTGAATATATGGCATAAGAATTACTTATTATCGCTCGAAATTCGTACGTTTTATGACACCAAAGGCTACGCTCCACTTAATGCGTACGTAATAGCCTAAGATCCCACTGCCAAAATCTGCAGGTTAATTTGTTTTTGATTAAATTGTTGGTGCCTGAAAATATCTAACCACAATTATCTTAGATGAACAAATTGTAATGTATATTTGATATTTAACCTCAAATATATAAGATTTTCAAGTGAATCAAAGCCCGGTCATTTGAAAGAAATTGGTTTAGAAAATAGGAAAAAAGAAAGTTTCCAGCTCCTCGGCAACCGCAACCTTTGAGTTGCCACTTTACTTGCTAAACCTCGCAGGCGGCTTACTGACAGCTAGATGATGTTGCATACTCACTCACGATACAGGAAATATTTCTAGTGTAGGATAAAGTAAACTAAAAACAAGAAAATGTTTGTGCTCAGATGCGTTCAGGAAACTCTGCAGTAATCTATTTTACTATTGAGAATCATTCGTTAAAATCAAGTTTTAACAAAAACAAAATACCTGTAGCTTTTTGCAGTGGGATCTCATACTATAATCTTCATACGTATAATAAAATATACGTCATGAGATAATAAGTCAGGTCATCAAAAAGTTTTATAGCGCAAATTATTAATGTTTGGCAATGAAAAAGTTTTGATTCGATTTTACGAGAATCCGATCGTGTTTGTTGGTCGGTATCAACATTCGAGATCCGATCAACAGATAAGATGTTGTAAAAACTTTGTTAATCAGTGTTGTTGTATTAAGTAGACGATTTTTGAAGAGATTTCAACTTAGGAGTAGACGAAAGTTTCTGTAGTATCGTTGTTTGTGTTTTCTGAAGGACTTTGTTTAGTGTAGGTATTTATTTTTATCCAAAATACATTCTCTTCTTTCGAATATAATTTTGCACTAAAGTTTTTTGGATTTGGGAATGGCAATAGCGGTCATTGACTTACTTATATTCATTGACAAACTCAATTTCAAAAACAGAAATAATGCAGAAAAAGAAAGCCGTTCTGGTTCCGGATTTAATTTAAGAAATATTAGGGACGCTGAGATGACCATTAATGTCATGCTAAAACAAAATAACTTATAGGAGAAGATTTGGAGGCTCTAATAAAATAAAATAACCATTTAATTATCTACCAGGAAAACTTCATACCGTGGTTCACACATACCCAAAACTTTACTATCCATCAAATAAACCTGTCTTAAAAAATAAACCTTTTTAAGTTCCGCGGTGACACTCCAACACTCCACTTAAATTTTTCGACAGTGTTTTTTAATTTCCTTGTCATCATGAGGGTAATAAAACAGTTAAACAGAGCCGTCATTACCCGGAAAGAGCTTATAGCTAAATATTTAACAGAAAAAGGCGTGAGTTTATGTATGTATGTATGTATTTAACAGAAATACGGGTCGATCGATATGAATTTTACAATCATATTTATCGTAATAATATCATTTGTATTTAATCTGACATGGAATTAGAATTTTACAATCATATTTTCATTGTGTTTTTTTTTAATAATTTGTATGCCTAAGTGGCTAATCATGGCATGAACATTATTAGTATGTAATTATGTAATGAACACCTGCATGTAACCCATGTATCACAAATAAACAATTTGATTTGATTTGATTTGATTTGATCTTCAAGTTGAAGCCATGCATATGCTGAGGTAGTTCCTTGGACTATCTTTACAAAGCGGTATTCCTCCGTGCCTTGGAATGCACGTTAATCGGTTCACAGTCCCGTGACCCAATGACCCACATATGGGCTGTTGTTATTGTTTAACTATTAATTATTTATTGTACACAAAAATGAAATAGGTACAACGATTATAAAGTTGGTACAAAGGCGAGCGTAATTCAAAAAAGAGTTTTCTACTAGCAAACCTTAGAGTGATAGAGAGAGTTTACAAAAGGAAGAAGAGAAATAATGGTGTATAATTTTAGAATAATAAAAAATAAATCGTAAATACTAAAATATTTATATATAAAAAAAAAATACAAACACTAATTAAAATTTGGATTATATCGGGGTTGAAGTTTAAATCCATAATATTTTTTATTCATTGTTTTCACTTTTGTATTCCGTGGGCAAAGTGGTTAGTCGCACATTTGGTGGCATTATTTTGTAATTTATGTTGTAAATTATAAAATGTAACTGTTTTTATCCCCTCTTATAAATAAATGAATAAAATTATTTAATTACGAAAGAAAATGATCCTTTATTAACTATTATGTCTGCTATGTGGACAATGAACCTGTTAAGTCGTTGGTCCCGGTTGTAATTTTAACAGTCAGTTACGGGTAGACATCAGCATGAAATCTGTCATGCGTTTTGTCAAAGGGTATCGTGTTATCCAGTTACTGGGATGTCGAGGCCAGATAGGCAATCACTCCATGAAAAAAATATATTAAAAATAACAAAAAACCCGACTGCTTAAAAAGCCAACTAAAAAGAAGAATCTTTTTTTTTTGAATTAGTTACGTTTACACATATAAATATTATATATTTTTGTAATCACCTCTTAAATCCCTTCATTTTGATACCACACACGATGGGTTTGGATGTAAAAAAAATTTGGGCCTCCACAATATGGCGCGCTAAAGCCGCCAGTTTTCTATTTTTTTTTTTTTTTTTTTTTTTTTAGGGTTAGGACGAATCGATCGATGTAAGAATCATCAAAATTGGCCAACGCGTTTGGTCTCTAGAACGCCATATAGGAACAAACATATACATACTTACATACATACATAGACTGATAAACACATTACCCTCCTTCGGCAGTCGGGTGAAAATACTGGTACACAGCTGCATCAGTAGGTAGATAAGGGCAAAACAGATTGATAATTTTTAATTTCCTTACCATCATGACGTTCATAAAACATTTAAACAGTGCACCGTCATTACACGTGACGTGTTAATTGGCCACTCTAATCACCTGTTATATCCGCATATCCGCACGGTGGCGGTGGATCCGTGGGTATCCGCACGACTAACTGTTATTGCTACTTCAAATGGTTTATTTGAGTTGTGCAACTGAATTTATGTGTCTCCCAGCACTAGTCGATGGTTTTTTTTTTATTTAATATCCGTGTTTTATGTTGACGAAGATATTTTTGTGCGTGTTTATTAATAGGCGGAGAAAAACAGTATTTATTTTTTCTTGCCAATAAATGTACATAAAATTGGACTGTATTAACATATTTTCCTGTTTCCTTTGATTACAAAGTAATATTTTCCATGAAATTTTCTTTATTATTACCGGGTAAAAATAAGAAGATGAACAGTACGAACGAAAAATATTACAATTACTCATAACGTTCACAATCATAAAAACATCACTCTATAATCCATGACAGACGGGTCTGCAGATAGACAATGACTACAAAATCTTCATAGATTCGCGTTCTGTATCCCCGCACATAAATATTCATAAAGAAAGGGGAGTAACTAAGTATTTTTAGAGGAGAGAAAAGTATACAAAATAATGTGCCTACCGCTTTCCGCCCGGGCGAGCTTTGGGGAAGAGGGGCCAAAGTGGCATCGTCACGATACAATTACCTCCTACGTGCCGATGGGACCTCGCTGCGACTGACAACACCTTAATAACATTGCCCAAATAATCAAAAATAAACCTATTAACAACTATCCACATCTAACATGCCCTGATTTTCCTTAATAGACCAATAAATCATACTTTACTACGAAAAATATGAATAAAATTGAGTGAATCTGAATAAAGCGAACCGTAAGAAATAATATTTCATTCGAACGCCGATCAGTAGGTACATTTAGATGAGACAGAATAAGTCGTGAGAATAAAAGAGCGAATACTGAATTTATGAATGCGATGAACCGTAAGAGTAGTGACGATGAGAGAGGGGGAGGGGGAGAAGCAAGCAGGGGGTACTTGCATATTTGATTCCGTCATAAACTCAATTTACAGCTAATCTCATCTCAGATTGTCGAAGAAATAAAATTTCACACGCCGTTGGTTCACTCGTGAATGTAAATAGGGTAGGCGCGAGGACGTGAGTGGCGCACGTCAGTCGCGGGGTGTTGCGGGGGAGTTGCGGGGTGTTGCGCGGGGGGCGCTAATAAAATATACTCGGCAGAGTTCACGGCTCATTTAGCACGAGACGCCCGCGCTGGCAAGAAGCTCGGCGACAATTTAATATTTCGCCTTTAATTCCGAGCACTAAATTAAGCACCGGCCCGTAATCTCGAGCTGTGCCGTTAAATTTTTGTCCCCGTGATCAGTATCGGCTGGTGATCGATTTTACGGGCCTACCGGTCTCGCGTTTCGTACGGTTGTAACTTTTTAGTGCTCCTTTTATTACGACAAACGATTTTAATCAAGCGAGTTTTTGTTCAGAGCGGACGCCATTAGCGCCCCGGACTCGGAATAAAATTCGAAGTTAAGTCGCATTCGAGACTCGAGAATTTGCTTTTAACTTCGTTTGATAGGTCGCTTCGGCGGCGCTTAGTGACCTTTACTTTACTCTATAAAATAAATCTATACAAACTGCTATTTGAATTTTCAATAAAGAATCCCGCGCCGCGATTCCGCAGTTAATCGTGGTCTTATTCTGGCGACTTTTAAAGAAAGTCCGATGTGCTGCCAAAGCATCTTTCAAAAGTTTTAAATTCAAGGAAATCACTCGTGAAACTCTCAATCGTTTCTAAAACTACCCTCAAAAAGCGCTGTAAGAACAAAGTTGAGTGGGCGAGGTCCCGCGGCTTGGTCTAACTTAGACTTGTCACAAGAAAAATCTCGTAACCAAACAACAAAATCATTAGGTAAAACTTCCAGGCAATGCCCAATAATAAGAGCAGCCTAACAAGCTCTTTTGTATTAAATAAACGACGAATAAAACTTACGAATAAAACTAAAACATTTTCAAGACGGCAATGAATTATTAAAATACTTTATTTCAATTTCTTCAATGTTTTATTGAATGCCAAGGTTTTCTTGAACTTGAAGCAGAAAATTTGAATATTAATGTTTTTCCATATCATCTATTACGATTCCATCGAGGTGACTTCCAGAATGGAAGACGGAATAATTTATTTTATTACTTTACTTACAAAAATTCTTGATAAGCAAAATTGTATATTAGGTTATATTAGGACTTTAAGTCAATGACCCCTCGAAAGTTACTGCTGTTATTCGCATACCACTTGAATTTCTCAAACCTTAGGCCAAGTCCAAGTCAGATTGAAGGACCTCCAGTCAGGCAGTTTCTCCGTTGTCATGCAACGGAAAAATCGCTTCATGAAATTGAGTTGTTGCCGGAGTCTTTGTTTTCTAATAGCTGGAATATTGGGATCTTTAAGTCAAGAGTGGGTAATGGGTTATTTCTAGGCAAGCGTGTTTTACCGTCGACCACATCATCGCTTACCTCAGACGAGATAGTGGTCAAACGCGAGCCTATCGTTAAATGAAAAAAATATAAAAAATATTGAATATTAGACCCAAAAAGGAACACGTCTGTAATTTGCATAAAAAGTGTGCATGCATGCTTGCATTCTATTGTCATTGAAATTTGCCAATAAAAATAATTAAAGCACTATGGCATACAAGCTACTTGCACACTTTTAGGCATGTTATATGCACGTTTATTTTCCTTCCTTAGGATTTGAATGAAGCAAATTTTAATGCTTGTCTAACATACACAGACAAAGGCGTATCAAAGAGCCACTCACACAGTTTACACATTCAGATCGTAAATCTAACAAAATCACGCTCACTTTGCCAAGTTTCTAGTAGGTACTACAACTGGATCTGATTATGATAAAGTATCCGACGTCCAAAATTCTGAATTTCATCTAATTAACATGCCAAAACCCCTCTCCAATTCTAACAAGGAAAACTGAATACTTTATCTAAATTTCGATTGTGGGCAAGGAACTTCCCAGTTCTCTTCAAGGGTAAGTTCGTTTTTCGAACTTTTCATGGTCTAAGTTCGTTTTCCTAGTTCTTTTGCAACTGTTTCCATAGCTTCTTTAAATTCGTACAAGCCACATATTGTCGGTATTTCGAAAGAATGGTGATTCGAATTTTCTTTTCTTGAAAGTTTAGAATGAAAACAGAAACTTGTATGATAGATTTTGTTGGCGAATTTCGGAGTTTTCAACCGTCAAAGCATTTTTATGATTTTGTTGAATATTTTTAGTTTTCATTGGAGATGATTTATTCAGCTGTGCCTTCAGAATTTGTGAGAAGATGAACTTTTAATTTTCTATTATTAGATTAATTTTCACAGTTTTTTTTTTTAACATTTTATTGCTGAGTGCTTCGTCACGAATAACAAACTACTGGTATATAAACATTACTCAGTCTTTTTTTTTCTTTGAATTTCAATAAAGGTTAAGAAGGTATTCTGAGCCACAGAAACCTACGAATAATTTAATCATGTAACATGCAAAATGAAAACTAGTAAATAAACAAACCTAGTGCAAGAGAAATAGCAGCATAAATAGAAATAATTTAGTTGTATATATTTCGTAATATGAACAAAAGCGAGCTTCGGAAAATTAGAACACACAATTTAATTTCCAAAACCGCATAAAGAAGACTAATCTGCATTTATTTATGAAATAAAAAATGTAACATCGTGCAATAACCAATTTTTACCGGTTTTTACCAATTTTATTAATGTTATTGATGTTATGTACCTACTCATTTACTTGTATTAATGATTAGCGCTTATAACTATGTAAGTTAGCTTATTAGATTCTTTAAAATTGTGATTGTGGTGTTTGCCTCTAAGTAATTGTTGCACTTTAAGATTAATTTAAGCATGTATTTTTTTTCTTATAATTAAGTGTAAACAATTGTTGGTAAACCTAATAAAATAAATAAATAAATAAATATCGACCAACGAATTATATTTTCAAAACAAATTAATTCCTTTTCGCCAACATTAATTAAAAGTTATGTATGCTTTGCTTTTCTTTTTTGTTCAACCGTTTGTTATGAGAAAAATTCGTTTAGCCGAGCCTCAGAACTCGCTGAACGAATAGGCATATTGCATATATAATGGTAAGCTTACTCAGTAATATTATTAGAAATTCGCCGTTACCGAGAAAAAAAAATGAATTTTATTTAAAAATATTGTGAATTTTTTTCAAGGGTCGTTAAATTACGCAACCGATAAGGTATTTTATGGTTCTTTATTTTAAACTAGTATCTTGTAAGACATAAGCATTTAAGAAAAGACATAAACGCATTTAAGAAAAGACATCGGTAACGTTTAGACGGCGAGTTTTGAAATGGTTGTGTCCATCGTATAAAAATAAAAAGCGTTTTATAAAAAAGTATAATTTACACTTTATGCAGTACTAAAAAGAGGATACCTCAAATAAGTGTAGCCTCCCAGAAGTGTTACAAACACATTACCTCTGCCAGTGTCGCCTCGTACAAATTATGCCGTCGCATTCAAAGAGCTCCTGGCAAATTGTTAGCATACCCAGCTTACGTTGCCAACATAACTAATACTTGCATAACAAAGAAGATTCTAGCTGCATATTTTGTTGGTGTGCAGTTTTATGAAAAATGGTATACTTACGTGCAATTTTATTGGGGCTGTTTTGAAAGTGTATCTGATACCTAGTGACCGATTTGCTACGTAAACCAAGAAAAGAACATCATCATTGATCTGGAGCCCGGATGAGAGTACATACTACTAACGCACTACTATCTTGAAAATATCCAAAAAGCCTTTCTACGTTTTCTTTATCAAAAACTCTTCGGATATTACCCCTTCCTATACCCTACCAAATCCCTACTTGGTGTTTTAAATTTTAATTCTCTCGAAGGCGTAAATACGTCTTGCTTATTTCTGCCTGCCGTATTATGCGGGGATAGATATGATTCCGATTGCCAGGAGCTCGTGGCGCAGTTGTTGAGGCTGTTTGTTCCTGTACTGCCCAAATAAAAGCTTAGACCGCGAAGTCACCGGCTTTTGGCCGTAACTTCGGAACGTACGGTGTCCCGAGCTTACTTGCTTCTAGTTCGGGTGCGCACGATGTTAATTGCCCTTCTGATATCAGCACCGGAATGTTACCTGTTTGCTGGGAGATCGAAAGATGTGTGTCGTGAATGTTTCAGGTTTCGTGAGAAGATGGATTAAAGATAGATTTGTAATTAAATAATTGTATATTTTGTACAGTTTTACTGCTGTAACGTTTTCTTTTATGTTTTGTTATTTTGTGTGTTTTATTTTTAATTATTTTTCATTTGTATATAGATATTTTCTATTCGCCATTTTCTTGTGAGTATCGTTTTTATTTTCTTGTGTTATTTGTACTGTATAATGCCTAGGTGTGACCTGTAAAGTTATACATGTATTGCTATATAAATAAATAAATCATTATCATTTAAGGTTAAAGACATATACTGCTAGACTCAAGCCTTCTATCAAGCTTCGTCACATCGACCGGTCCAGCCAGTCAATTCTGTAAACTTAAATGAGTATGGAATCAACTGTCATTCCACCTTAATTGGATGGTTTCGAAACTCACGTCTTCGTATTAACTCCACCTAAGTTTTCACGGTGAGATTGCTTCTTGTATTCAGCTTATTTCCCACGGCCCATACCAAGTCATCAGCCTACATAGTGTGTCTTGTAAGGCATTTCACCTCTGCGTCGTCCGGTAGGCGGTGGCCACTCCTAACCTTACGGCTCCTTCGATTATCCGTTCTGCAACGCAAACATGTTTGACCGAAATTAGGTAGCAACGGGGGACATACTGTGTAAAACTATTCGTACGAATTCGGAAACGATAAAACAGGGCATGAAAAGGTAATTCGTGATGGTTTTTATAGGACTTACCAGGTTTTTTTACAGATAGACAAGTATCTGAAACTGTGGTCCGTTATATTAGGATGACAAAATTTTTCTTTGAGAAAGATATCAGAAAATAACTCACATTTGCCAATCGTGCTATAAAATACAAGTGGCGGACAAAAGCCCAGTTTTTTTTGTAAAATTAAACCATAACAAATTAAGAGCGTAAACTTCAAAGTTAATTGCGCATTACGTATGGGTTCATAAACCATTGCAGTGCTGATCTGAACCTCGTATCAAATTGGCCACGTAATCCTCTGGCGTAGAGCCCGACACAAATAGGTGGACGGAATTCGATGTGGAAGGGATTCTGAGGACGACGGAGAAACGGTATGGAAACGATGTGTAGAGGCTGTTTTTCGTGTTAAAACACGCATTAATTTGGTGAACCTACTCTTGTACAAAAACGTTCAAATACAAATCGTAATGTCATCTCGATGTCAATCAATGTCAAAAAACAAAATGTAGGGAAATTGAAGCTGCTTTTGACAAGTTGCGATTGGGAATTGCCACTCAGAGCCTCTAGAAAAACCGATAAAGATTGTCGAAAAGTCGAAAATGTCAAGGATTGTTTCGCGCTACCAAAATATGTGTCAATCCCGAACATTTTGTCAGTTCAACAATGACTATAGCCGACGCCGTTAGAATATCACTCTTGTATTTTACTGTTCATAAATGTCGGCAGGTATTTAAAAATAATAAATAGTCTATGAGTAAAATCATATGCGTGGGTTTGTCTTGGAAATAAAACGCGGTATAATTAGATTGAAGGCAACCCACGCTTTCAGGTAAAGTTTTCAAAAATGTAGTGGTGAGTTAATATAAATGTACATTCAATATTCCGTTTCCATTATATAAAAACTACAAAGTGAAAAATAACTTAATTTTTGGAAGTCGGTGTCTTTCGTAGATACCAATTATTTGCGATATGGACACCGACTTCCAAAAATAAAGTTATTTTTCACTTTATAGTTTTTTATTTGGAAGTCGGTAGTATTTTTTTGCAAAAAAGTTTTTTATTTTTCCCTTTTTAGTTTTACCTACCTAATAGGCAAGTTGTTTAGTAAGTACCTATTACGCCAGAACAAATTACCCGAAAAACATGAAACTTGAACATAACCGGTGAAATAAGAGTTCTGCGTACCCCTTCCAGTATACTGGCGTGATGTTATGTTATGAAATGGTATAAACAATAAACAGACATGCGATTGAAGCAATCCCGAATGATTTGCCGTTATTTATTGAAGAGTTCTGTTGTATATCACTGAAGTTCTTCATCAGATCTTAAACAAATTTAAATGGGACCAATTTTGGAACATGTTCTTTCAAACAAAAAAGTAATTTTCAAATTCGGTCCACAATTGGCGGAGATATCGGTGAACATACATAAAAAAAAAAAGAGTCAAACATAGAACCTCCTCCTTTTTGATAAGTCGGTTAACAAGGAGTCAGTTTAGCACAAATACGATTTTTTTTCTACCTACCCAGTTTTTGCAATATACTTGCACAATCCGAGATCCGTCGATTTTATGCAAGTCCACTCGAGAACACCTTCTGACGCAATATTGATTCGGACTATTTCACATAAGATGCATAGGTAAAAAGCGGGATCACTAAAGGTTGCCGATAACTGAGGCTCTTCCTTTCTTTCTCATAATTAGGAAACTCTCTCTTTTTTTCAACACAAGGTTTTAGAGTACGCTTTTTAAGATCAGCTTCTCCCAAAATCAGAGTTAACATGAATTTTGAGTTCAAAATCAAAATCAATAATTTTTATTTCACATAGGCCTACATGGGCACTTATAAAACGTCGACAATATGTGCACGGTTCGGGTTGGTCGAGTCCTATGGAGAAGAACCGGCAAGAAACTCCATGGTTACACTTTTAAAAAAAATTTTTTGGTTTTACAATATTTCCATGTTACAGCAGTACTTAGATGGGGGGACAACGCAGGCCCGACAATAAGTCGTAAGAAACTAAAACAAAAAATGATTAAATAATAAATAAACAAAAGATTAGTGAAGAGTTAAGTCACTTTCGTTATGGGGGTGCGATATCTAGTCGGTTAGGTACTTATTTTTGGTCAAGGCGGAGTTTTACAATTAAAAACCTCACCTCTTGCGCAATATTCCAAGTTACCATCTCGACTTTTAATCGGTCCTCTGAATGTGTCCTCTCAAATAGCAATCCAGTTAGGTAGCGCAGGTTTACCGGCCTGAATAACATCCAGCTCGGCCGAAATGTGGCTGAATACCATCCGATTGAGCTGTAAGCGACTGCTTTGCGTACTTCAACTGATTTTTCTCAACTTATCTGCTTATAGTGATATGCTCATTCGCAATGAGTGCACATTGTCGACGTTTTATAAGTGCCCATGTAGGCCTATGGGAAATAAAAATTATTGATTTTGATTTTGATGAATGCAAGTGAGTTTTTGTCAGAGAGATTTTACATTTTATGCGCTGGTTGTTGAAAAGTTTTCTATTTGTTAGTGGCTTCCTATTTTTCTGTTATTTTTGTATGCTACTTTTGATTATATTTATGCTGTTTCGTGACCCTTCTAGTACATATAAAGAAGTTTCTAGGTGCCGAACCTTTTTATTAAAAAAAGTATGTAGAACTAAATTAAAGGTTTTATCAGTATCCTCAACAAGTAAAACAGCCTCCAAATTGTTCAAAATCAAAAATCAAAATCAAAATGTATTTATTCAATTAGGCCATTAAGCGGCACTTTCGAACGTCAAAAAAAAAATTGAATCTAATACTAACCTCCAGTTTCCCAGCCCAAAATCATCGGCGAACCAATGCGACAAACTGCCAAGCAAGCGCTATCCGCTGCGATTGGCTGTTGAAAATTCATTCAACCAATCACAGCAGACAACGCGCGCCCGACAACCCGCCACACCAACCCCCCGACAATTCCGAGCTGGGAAACCAGGGGTAATTGATTCTACCGTCCATTCGGAAATGTAGCTTGTTGTGGAGAAGAATGGACAAGAAACTCCACACATACTCTTTTACAAAAAATGTGTTTTACAAGTTTTTGGTTACATTATCTTGTTGAAAAAAAAAATACATACATGTAAGAACGATGTAAAAAAAAAACAAAAAAAGTAACGCACTTATTAGCTTCTACAGTAAAACAAACAATTAAAAATACAATAATTAGGTAATTAAAAACAGGCGGAGGCAGCTAAGTTATGACCAATCCCAACTGATGGCGCCCGTTCACGAACATGACACATGGATCGGCACCACTCAGCTCAACCATCATGAAGGGAACCGAATGATCCAACACACGTGCCACCTTCAGAGAGACATTAGAGAGAGCATGACACACTATCAACTGCCAGGGCACACTGAAGTCAACGTACGACACAAAGGTATAGCAAATGGTAGATTTACAGTTGGTACATAGTACTCACATATGTGCTGTGCAGTTATATAATATAAAAATAAATTGAGTTTATACAACACAAATACATTCATACAGTCTTCAGCAGGTCCAACAATACTTCAGAACTTGTCTGCTTATAACTTGTTATTGTGCCCTAGTGACTGTGGAGCTGGACTAGCGCTGAGCCAAACATTTTTATCAGCGATGTAATCCCCCAACCTATAATATGCCTGCCTGCATAGTGTGCGTTTTATAAAAGTTTTGAATTTCGCCTCATTCAGTTCTAGAAGGTGAGGTGGTATTTTATTGTATCATTTTATACAGTACCCCATAAAAGATGACGCTACTTTAGCCAGCCTGAAACCTGGTTGAATTAATTGGTCCCTATTTCTAGTAACATAACTATGTCTATCGCTTTTTTTACTAAAAAGATGTAAATTCTTTCTCACGTACATGATGTTTTCGTAAATATATTGTTCGTTTTTCATACCACATACATAATTTGTAATCAGCCCAATCACCTCATCATAAGCCAATCAACTAATGCGAACCCTTTACCATGTCCAAAAATTTTGCATACCACCTCACAACCTCTAACCGAAGCAAAATAAGCCAGATATTGAATAAGCTTAGAGATTGTTTTTTTTTATTATTCGTAGGCTAGCGTTTGACCACTATCTCACGTGATGGTAAGCGATGATGTGGTCGACAGTGAAGCATGCTTGCCTATAAGTAACCTATTCACTCTTGACTTAAAGGCCCCGAGTTTGTTATCGGGAAACACTGACTCCTGCAGAGAATGCCTCTCCATAACTGAACGCATAATGAGAGTATTTCCAAAACGTTTAGTGCGTATGGTTGGGACGTCCACCATGTATCGATGGCGCATCGCCGTACGTCTTGTAGTCCGATGATGAAATGGGCTAGTTGGAATTAGATCATGTATTTCTATCGTACGCTTCCTGAAATGCAACCAACGATGTTAAAGACTCGACCAGTGCCTCATTGCCGATGAGCCTCCTTTTTTTTTTTGTTTGGGAAATCATCCAAATGACTTCTCCCCTTCTCCCGCTCTGGGTGAAGCGGGAGGGCGTGTCAAACTTTTACTGACTCAAACCCACTCGTGTTCCTTCAGTTGCTTGCGCCAGGGCAGCGGTAAATCTCTTTCAAATTTATCCGCGACCCGGCCCGTTTTTCGATCGAATCTAGTGCAATTAGCTGGTATTTGGCAGATCCGTTTCAGAGATGAGAACAGTATTCCATGCAAGATCGAACTTGCGCTTGATACAACTTAAGCAACTGTTCTGGCGTGAAATACCGTCTTACCTATTAGATTGCAACGCAAAATTGTTTCTTAAACCCGAAACGCAGGATTTAACACCAAACCTTTGGTAAGACGAGTATTATCGAGGCTACTCAAGGGTACCTCAGTGCTTATGACGAGTAGTTTATCCAAAAAAACATTTTTAGCAATGTCATAGTACGTGTATAGCTCGTGGCTAAATAATAACAGCCGCATGGGTCGATCATCAAGGTTAAGCAACGTTTGACAAGGTCGGACCGTGGATGGGTGACCATTTTCAACATACCGAGTTTCCTCCGTGCTTCGGAATGCACGTTAAGCCGTCGGTCCCGGCTGTCATTTAAAGATCTTTGACAGTCGTTACGGGTAGTCAGAAGCTTGAGATCTGACACCAGTCTTGCCAAGGGGTACCGTGTTACCCAGTTACTGTGTTGTGGAGGTCAGAGAGGCAGTCGCTCCATGTAAAACACTGGTACTCAGCTGAATCCGGTAAAATTGAAAGCCGACCCCAATATATTTGGGAAAAGGCTAGGCAGATGATAGTACTATCAATCTTGAGTAAAGAAAACGGTTGTCATATGGTTGTACATTCGAAGAGTGTGGTATTCATCAAAGTACTGCAGCCATCAATATTGTAATGTTAACATGAGTATTAATTCACTAAACAAAATAGCATTTACAAAGCAATTCCAACAAAAAGCCCACCTAATCGTGAACACCAGATTCAATAATAATTGTGTTCAGTTCAGTACATCAAATCACACCCCTCAGGACATTAGAGTTATCCTGATTGGAGTCCCCTTGCTTTATTATAATTTAATGCTCCCCTCTTTTAAAAGCAACTTGAATTTGAAGATGCGTTTTCTTGCGTTTAGATGGCACGGGGTTAAGAAACTTGAGGCATGGTTTTTTATAAGTCATGGGTTTGCTTTCCGTATGAGACTGCAAATAGTTGTTTCCGGAATTTGGAAAGTAAGGCTATATTTTCATGAGGAGTTATGTAGTTAGATGGTAAGATATAAAACAAATTATTATAAAAACAAAAAAAACCCGAATGCTAAAAAAATATTCACAGAAAAGAGAAAAACAAGTACTAGGTATAATTTATACATTAAATATTATGAGTTCCTGCAGGTGGGGACAAATAAAACGTTTGTCACCGCTCTGGCAGTCGGATTTTTAGTTTTTATGATAATTTGTTTTATTTCAGAGTTTTTAGTTTTATTAATGAACGAATTCTCCAAATAGGTATGTTAAGGCGGTACCCCGAGCAAAACGCCACGCAAGCCGTTTTTGTGCTGTTTTTAGGAGCTATCTACTCGTTATTTAAAAAGAAATATCAATTAATAAAAATACATTAAATTTCTACATAATATTGATTCTAAAATGGTAGATTTAGTTATTTTTTAAATGTTATATATATTTCACTAATCTCCTTCCAAAAAAACATTAAAAGGAGAAATAATTATTGATATTATGCATCTCCTCGTAAAGTATTCATTAATTATTTTTTCTACTAACACTAATGGATAGACAATTTAATAACGAACATTTTTGTAGATTTATTTTTATCAAAAGACCAAAATTTGATTTTATAAAGATTTTATTCTAAAATCTGGGCGTATTCACTACTGTAATTCATGCGCCACCGGTGCCGCTAGACCAATAGGAATGCTCATATCTCATGCCGATTTTTTGGTCAGGGTACCGTCTTAAGTGGTATTATTTATTTACTATCAAAGTAACGTTTATGTTATATTTGTGCCAAAATAGTATAAAATATTTGCTTAAAAGTGTGTGTATATATATATTTATGGAATGGTTTATTTAGTAACTTTCATTTAATACCCATATTTTATGACAGTGAATACCACCCCCTGGAGGAGCTCGTGGCTAAATAATAACAGCCGCACTGGTCGATCTTCAAGGTTAAGCAACGCTTGATGAGGTCGGTCCATGGATGGGTGACCATTTCAACATACCGAGTTTCCTCCGTGCCTCGGAAAGCACGCTAAGCCGTTGGTCCCGGCTGTCATTTAAAGATCTTTGACAGTCGTTACGAGTAGTCAGAAGCCTGAGATCTGACACCAGTCTTGCTAAGGGGTATCGTGTTACCCAGTTACTGGGTTGTGGAGGTCAGATAGGCAGTCGCTTCATGTAAAACACTGGTACTCAGCTGAATCCAGTAAGACTGGAAGCCGACCCTAACATAATTGGGAAAAGCTAGGCAGATGATGAATACCACCCCCCTTACCTTGGGGGTGAGTATCACCCCCTTTTTTTGACCGCCCCAAGAAAAGGGGGAAATACAATATTTTTCATAGTGGAGAGTATATTTAAATATTATACAGCCTATGTCACTCCTACAATTGAGACGAATCCAACGACACCTCATATGTCATAATCCGTCAAGCCGTTTGGGCTGTAGAGCGTGTTATAGAAATAAACATACACACATCATACGCTCGAAAAAGACTATCCTCCCGCAGTCGAGTAAAAAGAGGTGAAATTTGATACCAGACAAAATCCGAGCTCTAGTAATGTATAAACTCGAAATACAACACTTCATAGACGAAACTTTTGTGAGCTTGCTGGAACTTCTGTCAAGCATTGAACACGGTACTAACGTAAAAAATAACAAACAAACAAACGTAGAACAAGCAAAACACCGTACACAAGAAAAAAAGTACAAAATTCACCTCGTTGAACCAGTCAAACTATCAGTGATAAGCAGAAAACTTGCTTAGCGTTCCCTCGCTCCCTACGCTCTACCATCGCCTATAGCGTTTTATTGAAATTTCGTGTATCGTCGCTCCGTAATGGGCAATCGGCTGCCGAAATACTCGTCTTACCAAAGCTTTGGTGTTAAATCGTGCGTTTCGGGTTTAAGAAACGATTTTGCGTTGCAATCTTTTAGCTATTTCAATGTCTGGCTTATTTTGCTTCGGTTAGAGGTCGTGGGGGGTGGTATGCAAAATTTTTGGGAATCGAAAAGGGATCGCATTAGCTGATTGGCTTATGATGAGGCGGTTGGGCTGGTTACGTATTATTTTTTGGGTATGTGGGTTTGAAAAAGATATAATTTGGGAGTTGTTTTACTGGATGAGAAGAGTGGCAATGCAAATGCAGAATGGAATGGAAGAGGAGATTACAATGGCTATCTGTAATTTGGTCCTACATTTTCCAATGAGTAGGAAAAAGATTCGGTGCCTGGATATGTCTTTTTAGTTTAAAGACGTCTTCATAGAACGATCATGAAAAAGCAAAAATAAAATCAAGAGTAGCATAAATAAAAGAAAATTTAAATGTAGCAAAAAGAAGAAAACCATTTCAACTTTAAAAAAAACCAAAAAGCAAAAAATCTCTCTGACAAAAACTCACTTGCATTCCGAAAGAGCATACTCACCATAAGTAAATAATACGCTATAATTATTTATATTGTATTAAGCGTTTATTCGCAATAATGTCATATATTTTCCATTAATTATCAAAACACTCGCGCCTATCCCTAAGGGCACTTGTCATCAGGTGACATTCAATACATTCTAAATATGAATTTCACTTCTAATTGAATCCAGCCAGGAATGAATTTATAAAGGTAACGAAGACAAATGCCAACTCCTTACAGTACCACAGATAAATAATAACAAGTATTGCCACTTGATTAGCCTAACACAATGTATTGACATTTATGAAATTCGACCTGAATTTGACCTCCTTAATCACAGCGTTTAGAGTCAAATACCTATTACATGTATACTAATCAATACGTCTGTCTTCACTGTCAACAATAGGTACCTAACGCAAAGTCGGCAGTGACGGAAGTAGCTACAAGATTTTGAAGTTAATATTAATGAAAACTTAAGCGCATCAGGCCACAAAACAAAAGAAAACTGCCTTCCAAAACTACCTAAGGCCCCTTTCCACATGTATGTTCCGTCATCCAGATGTACCTGGTGACGAATGTCCCATACATTTGTTACTGGGTACCCGGCACCGACTAACCGAAGCGTGGGAAAAGGCACTTATCGTCTAAGTTACTAATGAATTCTTAAAAAAAACCATTCCCATTCATTCTCATAACAAAGTTAACCACTACAATGGCTTCAGTAGCAAATTTCGCGTGTTTACAGATTACTAAACTTGTTTAAAAAAGGACAAAGGACTCACAAAATGGCTCGCGTGTGTATAAATCATAACGGCGGTGTCGTTCAGTCGCAGTTCGGCCTAAGATATATGTGGCCCGTTGTATTTATGGCCAGGCTATCGACGAAGAAAATTGTCTTTTCCGATCAAAAATGTATAGATAATGTATTGATAGATTGTCTCGCATTCGGTTTCGTTTTTTATTGGGTGAATATGTATCATGTGTGACGTATGCTTTTGCTGTTTGCACGATGCCGATTTTCGAAGTTTGTTTTAGCTATTCACCATACTTATTTATTTTAAGTCAACTCAAAAGCAACGCTTCTTTTTTCAAAATCAATCGGTGTTCTTATTTTTCTTTGTGTCGCTGTCACGACAGTCGTTCAAATTTGTTTGGCCCAAAAACTTAGCCACATCCACGGCGTCATCTGTGTTAATCGGTGTTCATGCGTTTGCTCTGCAGTGAACCTTTATTGTACAGTTTGGTATTACTGCAAGAGGATAAGACCTTTAAGTACCTCCTTTTCTCGTGTCAGAACAAGAATTAGTCACCACGCATGCTCATTTTGTTTTGGAACTTTGAGCTTATCAGTCCAGATTTTCGTGGTGAAAATCAGTGGCGTCTAAACAATAAAATACAGTAGGTTGAATAATTTGCAGTTCATATGGTTCGCTTGAATTGTATATATAAACCTCTCACCCACACTCACTCACTCACACATTCATATTGCAAAGTCTGTATTTTACAAACTGCAATTGCGTAATTTTCATCATTTTATCCTCTTCATTCTCAAGGCTGATTAGCCATCTCATCTATCACTCACGTACACAAAAGCCTCTTATTAACAAGGAATGCTTCACCTGTTGTAATATTATTCGCATCTAATTGGGTCTCTTTCCTTTGTAATATGAGTGTAAAAGACTCACTGCTATATTTTTCGGGATTTCGCAACGAAGATGAATGCCTCTTCGGAATCATTATTTTGTCTTTTGGAATGTTGTTTATTTAAGTTTGGGTTTATTTTAATTTTATTAATGTTTGAATAGAGATATTTTGAAGAAATATATTGTTAAATAAATCTTGTTTTATTTGAATTCATGCAATAAAACTATTTGATTTGTTTTCTCTGGTGTACCTTCTTATGTCATTGATGAGCGTAGGAGTTTAAGATTATTATTTGTAATTTTTTATAAGAAGGAGCTCGTGGCTTAATAATAACAGCCGCACGGGTCAATCTTCAAGGTTAAGCAACGCTTGACGAGGTCGGTCCGTGGATGGGTGACCAATTTCGACATACCGAGTTTCCTCCGTGCTTTGGAACGCACGTTAAGCCGTTGGTCCCGGCTGTCATTTGAAGATCTTTGACAGTCGTTATGGGTACTCAGAATCTTGAGTTCTGACACCAGTCTTGGCAAGGGGTACCGTGTTACCCAGTTACTGGGTTGTGGAGGTCAGATAGGCAGTCGCTCCATGTAAAACACTCAGTGGGTGCTCAGCTAAATCCGGAAAGACTGGAAGCCGACCCCAACATAGTTAGGAAAAGGCTAGACAGATATATATTTGTATTTTTTCATTTGACTTCACTCCCTGTGTTTACCACAGGACCGTGAATTTTTCACGATTAAAAAGTAACTAATGAATAGAGTATTTAGTTCTTTATTTGTAAGTTTTTTCTGATCAAATCCTGACTTCCAGTCTTCTCGAGATTACCTTAAACAAAATATACAAAGAATTTGATATTAAATATAATACAAATTAAGATAAAGTATCTACACTACCTATTATATGCACTTATAGGTACCTACTTTTGGCATATTTGCATTGTACAGTTATTGTAATATGAATGAAACAATACTCGTAATTATTATCAAACACAGAAAAGTCTTACAATACATTTCTTTACAAACACAATCTTCACTAGATAACTTCCTCCAATAAATCTCATTAATTTGTTCTTTTTGTTACATTTCTATATTTGGCACGAGTTACCGGGATATAACTGCAATCAAAGAAACTTGGCCACTCTATCATGTCAGTTCCTGATATACCAGATCAATCCTGATAAACGAAATGAATGTAAGAAAACCAGTGGTATAAAGAGGGGGAGAATCGTTTGATGTTTGGATGTTGTCTTGTCAACCTATAAATGTTGGCTGCTGAAGAAGACAGTCCTAAACAGCTATTTTGTTTTGCATTTATTTTGTTTAAAAACCTCATTGGAGCTGGAGGTACAACCTTGCTTTACCAACGTTAGACTTATTCCTATTAAACCGTTGAGTGCCACTAACCCTCATCATCAGATGATCCAGTAATATAGTTACTGTGGAAAGCAGTGTATATTTATTATACTGTAGATTTTCAGGCTTCATCTCTTTTTAAACATGCAGCAAGAAGACAATAAAGCTTGTTCTTCGCTGCATCAATTTTTTTTAAATTATTTACTTAGGTTTCTTAGAACACGACATTCAAAAGTATCTAGGTAAGCTTATTAATTGTAAGTGGCAATCTTATTGTAATGAAATAACGTAGTTAACTGAAAACAATACACTCCTTTTTTGGATAGTAGTATAAATTATTATTCGAAAAACTATCACTCTTTTTCTACAACATACGCGCCGCTACTCTCAAACAAGCTGGCTGAAAGTGTATCGCCACCCTAACAGTCAGCCAAGCAAAATGAATTGTTGCGGTGCTGCAGGGGATAAGCCGGCAATCTGTCACCGCTTATGCGCAATTTACTCTTATCTTTATACCCGTGGCGTTATGGTGAAATGTCTCCCGTGATATGTCAAGCATGGTATTCGGTTTCCCGCTGTTGTTGAAATAAAATCACAGAAAATTGCGTAGTTTTTCATTTACATGAAGTGAAATAAAAAAAAATAAAAAAATGATCGTTGAGTATTGCCACGGTAAAGATGGTATATGTCGGTTTCTAGGTCTACCTATATTTAATATGTTTTATTTATATATTTGTATTATACTTGCACATACTTTGACCCACCTTGAGTGTTTTTTTTTTTATTTTGTTTGTTATTTGTATATTCTTCTATTTTATTTTTTATTATATAAGTCCCGTTTCCGTAAGTGTGTCCGTGGCATCAACAGTAGGCCCTATCAGAATATCAGCGCAGCGTTATTACCTTTTTTGGTTATCGCTGCACATGCTGAGATAGGAGCCTTTTTGGTCTCGCACGGGGTTTTTATTTTATTATTGTTTAATTTTATGCTTATTTCTCGTGTCTCCTGTGCGGGTCACAAATAAATATTTTTCTTTCTTTTTTCTAAATATTCTGAATAGTTTTTTTCTTTTTTCTAGTAACTCTCGTGCTCTCGACATCGTGTCATTCTGTCAGCAATAACGATTGTCAGAAGTGTAAGATATTGGATACTAGCTGTTCCCCGCGACTACATCTGCGTAGCATTAGTACTTTGAACAGCCATTTTTTTATATCGCGCCATAATATTACAGGTGTACTTGAGAAAGTATTAGTTCACCATACAAACCTCTACCCTCCTGCCCAATACCCCCTATAGGATGAATTCCGGGATAAAGACTATCCTATGAGCTTTCGAGAGTCTCAATCTATCTCCATATGAAATTTCATGTTAATTGGTTTAGCGGTTTAAGCGTAAAAAGGTAACAGACAGACAGAGTTACTTTCGAATTCATAATATTAGTATGGAAGTATGGATTGACCAAGTAACATTTTGCTAGACCATAGTACATTATTACCTAAATGACCCTATGTCAATACGCCATTTTGGTCTTTTTGCGAATTCTTTTTCTAAGCCCTAAGATAATTTTGCAAATTTTGATATTCAAGAACATTTCACAAAAACAGAAATTAAGTCAGCATCAATTAAAATCTACGATTACGCACGAAAATTTTCAATAGGCACATTACATCGAACTTCAAAATAACTGACTTATTACCACATCTCTTTCACCTTTTAAAAATAAAAGACAGATG
Organism: Orthosia gothica; assembly: GCA_949775005.1. Taxonomy (NCBI): domain Eukaryota; kingdom Metazoa; phylum Arthropoda; class Insecta; order Lepidoptera; family Noctuidae; genus Orthosia; species Orthosia gothica. The sequence goes on along the minus strand of OX459042.1, from coordinate 30,064,132 downwards.
TCACGAAAACGTTCTTTAATCAACTAAAAAAGTCGCGGCAAAATAATAATCCTCTACAAAAACAGAGCTTCATCTTACAAGCCACAACAAGCGCAAAGATTTAAACCCATACCTAATTTCACTTAACTTTTTCATTATAAATCCTTCCTTTCAATTCCACTTCCTCGTATTTGGGCGGAAATTAAACCGGGTAGAACAAAAACTCTGCAAACTTTCTTTGTCTCAGAACAGTCCTATAAAATGAGTCGTTCGTTTCTTGTAACCCTAAAAAGTTTGTACTATTAGTACGAGATCCCACTGTAAAAAAACTGTAGTCTTTATTAAACTTATTTTTTATGAAAGATACTTGATGGAAGAATAGATCATGGTTCACATGGTTGTCTTGCAGTTTTTTTCTTACTTTGCAATACATTAGGAATTGCTCCTATACGAGTATCACGGGCACGTATGCAACATCAGCTAGCTCTCAGTTAGCAGCAATTTATGGGTTGCTAGGTGCAAACAGATAAACTGCCAACCCATAGATTGCGGTTAGCTGACAGCTGGTTAACTTTTTTCTCCATTTTATACATCACTTTCTTTCAAATAGTGTGGGATTCAATAAAAAAAAGCAAATATCTGGGTTTCAGTATCAAATATACGTTACAATTTATTTAATTAAGGTAATAATCAATTCTATCATCAAGTACATCTTTATCATCATCAGCCTATTGATGTTTCCACTGCTGGGACTCAGGCCTCCTCTTTGTAAGAGGGAATGGGCTGTTATAGAATAGAATAGAATATACTTTATGGTACACAAAAAAAAGAAATAACACATATATTTTACAGCAAGTTAATATTATGGGTACAAAGGCGGTCTTATCGCTGACAGCGATATCTACCAGACAACCTTTGGATGGACTAAAGAACTTAAGATAAAAACAGGGGGTAGGGTGTACTGTTTTATTAAAAAACATGTCTTCGAAGTTTTGGTTCTAGGACATGCCGGTTTCCTCACGAAGTTTTCCATCACCGTTGTGAGAGCAATGGCGAAAAAATAATTTACACAAAGAAAAGCGCCTGCCTGGGTTCGAACCCACGACCTACAACTATCAAGTACATTTAATGAAAATTAAGTTTTATCAAAACGAAGTTAGCTGCAGATTATACCAGTGGGATATTAGGCTATAAAATGAGCCGTTCGTTTCTTGTATAACCCTAAAAAAGTTTGTTCTATGCAAATGTTTTTATGCCGGGATCGATTGTGATGGGTTCCGTGTTAGGGTACAGTTAGCAAGCTATTTTATTATGGACTACGACGATAAGAATCGGGTTAAATGTACCGTGTAGCTTGCATAGGATTGAGTTTTTTTGTGTGGTGTATTGTAAAGTTTGGTTTTGTATTGATTGGTTTTCATTTTCTATTTAGTGGGAAAAGTAGGAAGTCTCTGGGTCCCAGTCTTATGGTCATAGAGGTGATGCGCTGTGACATAGGTATCAGAGAATTTTCTGTCCATTTTCTTATGTATTAAGAATTGCTAGCGGCTCTGCCCGCATGAATTTTAAAATATGTAAACCTACTACTACTACTATGTTTGTAATATTTGTAAGAATGTGAGAACCATGTTCCTACTTATCAAATTAATTAATTTTCCTGTTAATGCTTTTTTAATACTTTATACCTGTACGTAGTATAGTGTGTAGAGGTATTCTGGGTGCATCGTCCTCACCTATATTAATGTATGTAAATATTGTAAAACACCTTTTTTTTTTTTTAAAGTGTAAGTATGGAGTTTCTTGTGCGTTCTTCTCCATGACAATCTACTTTCCGAATGCACGGTAGAATCTTTTTTTTTTTTTTTACTTGTAAATTTTAATTTTAATTTATGTGACGTTCAAAAGTGCCGTTTATTGGCCTAATTGAATAAATATATTTGACTTTACCGGAAGAAAAAGTATCCCATGCCTTAATAAAGGTCATATTTTCCACGCGATCCCCATCCGATGTCCGATGAGGCTTGATCAACAAATATCCAGACATTCAAATACATACCTTCTATAATAGTTCTCGCCAAACGTCTTGGCCGCCCTGAATTTGGCTACAATGGCGTACAGCGCAGAAGTAAATTTCATACAAAAACAGCACCGTTTCGTGCCTTGCGCATCGAAAATCCAACTTCAGGGCGACCTAGAAGTTTGGCGAGCACTCTATATTAGTTAAGTAGGACGCATCGATGCATTTTCAAATGCACTTTCTAATCTACTTAGTCTACTTGCAAAAATGATCAGTCATTTGTTATCATTATTTGAGAAAGAATAAAAAAAAAAAAAACTACTTAGTTCTACACCCCATTCATCAATGTTTCACCTATAAACCACTGAACTGAAAACACCTTCGAGAAGTCTCAATTTTCAAAAGTAGTAATATAGATTAACCTCTCAAAACAATAGAATAACATAATTATGTCCACAAACACAACTCATCATAATTGAACAATACATCGACAAGCAGTAATTGCTCCAAGCTTGCCGCAGAACTAAGCCGCTGGAGAAGTATTGCGTCGCAATGGATTCTGACACTCACTTCCAATCAGTCTTTGAGGCTTTGGCTGCGAGGAAATTGATTATCCACCTTCAAGTTTGATGAAATCCCAGCGTAGGCAATCAATAACAGGAGGCTTTAAGTCGGAAGCGTAGGTTTTCTGTGCCGCTGGGTTTAGACGAATGTGGGTTTTTTTTGTTGACTTAGAGAGAATTAAATCGTGCTAAGTAACATTGTATCTCGCTTTTATAGTATTTTTGGTTGACTGGCTTAATCGATTGATGATTCGAAGACATGTAACATCCACCAACCTGCACTGGGCCCGCGTGGTGGATTACGACCCATTCCCTCACAGAGAAGAGGCCTGTGTACCAGCAGTGGGAACATAAAGGTCACACACATCACATCATCAGCCTATTAATGTTCCCACTGCTGGGACACAGGCCTCCTTTCTGTGAGAGGGAATGGGCCGTAATCCACCACGCGGGCCCAGTGCGGGTTGGTGGATGTCACATGTCTTCGAATTTTTGGTTCTAGGACATGCCGGTTTCCTCACGATGTTTTCCTTCACCGTTTTGAGAGCAGTGGTGAAGAAATAATTTACACAAAGTTTAGCGCCTGCCTGGGCTCGAATCCACGACCTACAACTTGTAAGTCGCGGTCGATACCACTGGGCCACCACTGCTCTCATATATGCATAAAGGTCATAGCACACTTATCAACTCATTTACGTAAGTTTGAGGCCTGTCTGACGGCGAAATTAATCTATTAGTCAGCTACTAATAAACTACATGGCAGATATTATATGATGTTTTACAAGATGTCATACTTGATAATGATTTTGAGACTGCTTTGTGCAAAGTTGATTTCTGTGCGCCGCTTTGCGTGTTTTTTGTGCGCTACCATTATTTTAAGCAATCACCATGTCAAATTATTCACTATTTATTTCCTGCCGTAAACATGTGGCAGTTAATTAGCAAATTGCCCTTCCTAGGAATTATTTTGAAGTTTGTTTGTTTGTTTTGTTGTTTGAGTGTGTTACTGTAAAAAATATATTTAAATAAATCATTATGAGTTTGAGAAGTGACAGTGGGTGTAAAAATACACCAAACATACAATTGGTTGCCAAAACAATATAATCATCCTAGCTTCTGCCAGCGGCTTCGCCCGCGTGAAAAGTGTTTTATCATCCCAAGAGAATATTATACCGGGCGAAAAAAGTCCTGGTCTGCCTATGTGCTATTCCAGACTATCTATCTGCGTTCCAAATTTCATCCAGATCGGCAGGGTAATTACGTATCTTTTGCAAGAGCAAAACGATAGCGATCAAACGCTTTATGTCATAAAAGTCGGAATTACCTGCAGTGTAGGTATGGTAGGTCCTACACAATCGTTTGCTAATCGTTCGTTGTTTGTCAAATGCACTTATTTAAAAAAAAAACCGCCAGCAACTCTAAAACTACTGTATGGAAGAACAATTATTGCGCAAAAATCGCTATCGTTGTGCTCTTGCAAAAGATACGTAATAAGCCTGCCGTTCAGCCGTTTGAGCGTGAAGAAATAACAAACATACTATATTATTCCAATATGTATTTATTATTCACTGAAACATAGTAATACTTCATTGTAAGCCACACCAGTTATTTCATTCATTAAAACCTGTGCTCCACATAGTATATGGCCCACTATTACTCTTCCAAATTACCACAAAGTAACACTAATGTATTCCGTTTCCTTTGTTTCAGGTAAGCAGCTGACACACTTTATCATCTTCAAGTTGCTTTTCAAGTTGAGTTATAACTTTATACTTAAGTATTTTTGCTGAAAACTATTAAACCAGAAGGTTTTTAAGTACGGTATTGAGACTAGTAAGTATTTTAGAATATTTTTGAATAGTAAGTAATTTGAGAGCTGTATGTTATCTAAGCAAAAAGCGTTTCGTAGACAATCCTAGATCTTATTTAATTAAACTTCTTGATGATTCCGGGGTAGAAAATAATAAATCAATTTGGTTCATTTTTAAGCAAAAAAGACTTAACCTTTAAACCAATAAAAAATGATGAAGATAATGCGCATCAAAGTTCAGGCATTGCTTGTGGCGTAATTTCTTGGTAAAAAGTGTACCAAGGTAAGACGTCACGCAAAATTTCAAAGCAGTTTATCGGTCTCATTTTAAAAGCAATTAAAACAAGAGATACCAAAGACACCGAATTCCGAAACGTTCAAAGTCGGTTTATTTTTTGTGAAAATGTTTTAAGTCCTAAGATTTGATAAACATATCGAAACTGAAACCTTGATCAAGCTATTCAAAGATGAGTATTTAAATCAATACTAGACACATCTTTATCGTAAAAGCACAGCATCATAAAAAAACCTTCTAAAAAACAGACCACTTTCTCACTTCTCCAAGGTGAGACCTCCTTTGTCCGCAATATACGTTAGGCTACGTGTGAAAATGGCCTTATACATAAAAGATGGACCGATTTGAGTGCGACCGAGAGTTCGATGGTACCGAGTTAGTTTCTCTTAAGACGGGCTCCGCAAATAGCGCCTTCACCTAGTAATCTCTGTGGGGCAAAGATCTGAAATGATAGTGTACTTTGTTGAAATATTTTTGGGGTTGCCTTGTGTAAATATGGGCTGTTTAGAGGGTTGGGGGCCGAGACGGTTTTAGGCGATGCTGTTGGGTAATAACCCGCCTTTTGGTCTCACTGTAGTGGGGTAAATGGAGTATATATACCTACGTTATCTCCTAGGTTGTATTTGTTATATTTTGGCCTTGGAGAACGATTCTTGGCGATTCTTAAGTAACTAATTACAGTGCCTAAGTATAATTAAAATAAATAATTAAAACCCATATTAAAACATACGAAAATAAAACAGTAAAATAAGAAGGAAAAAAAACCTTATCGAAAATCCCTCTCACAGTACTTCTGGCATGTCAATCATATTTTCGTTCATTCATCCTTGCGGTTCATATATCGTGTCGGATTAGAATCCAAAAGATCATTAAGCGTCAAAGGTATCGGAATATAGGAAGCAATCGTGTTTCGACAACGCCCTCTCAACCTCGCTCTCAACAATACTTTTGTATTTCCTAAATGAGTAACATTTGCAATATTCTTAGTTATATTAAAAGAAACTACCTCCACTCTACTCAACTGAGTCGCCATGACTACGGATACAAATCTTCGTGCACATTGTCGACGTTTTATAAGTGCCCATGTAGGCCTATATGAAATAAAAAAAATTGATTTTGATTTTGATTTTGATTTCGTCTTATATCAATAAAACACGAGTTTTAACTGTACATTTTTCAAGAGTGTATTGTAGGATATTATTAGGAGGGAAGCCTGTGCCCAATCTAGACTAATAAAAACAAATGAAAATTTGATTTGCTAAGCCGAAAAAAGGCCTAAAATATAGGAGAAAATCCTCTGCTTCAATAGTAGTAATTTTAACCCATGGGGGTTCAAAATTATGCCAACCAATGACACTTTTTACCCCTCAACCATGCTTTGTATAGTTATACTCGTAATACAGCTTTCAGTTTTCTACTCACGAACAGGGCACTATTTCATAAACATGGCAATCTGTATTGCCAAACTTGCTACTCGGCTTCCGAAACGCCAACTTTGTTGGGAACCCAGCAGATATAATGCCTAACTTTGTTTTATGGCTGCATTTTATTCAATCCTATGACGTCATTCTGAAAGCTCTTATAGTTTTAGTCAGAATGTTATTGGTTAGAAGGATATGGGTAGGTTTTGGCCGATTGGTACATCCGATTTGTAAGGGTAAGCTCTGTCTACTACGGTCAGTCAGTTGATTGGTGAAATTTTACAAGCTTTTATTGTACTTGCAATGTATATTATGTAAGTATATTCGGGTCAAATCTTGCAACTGAATTTTAAAGCAGTTATCCTCAACCGTTTAAGATGAAATTTTGCATACACGTTTAGTTTGAATGACAATGCATGGTTAACTAAGTGACGTCATTCTAAACCAATATGGCGGACGGCCTGAGATGGCGGACTAGTAATTTTTGTGCACTGCCATGATATGATATCAAATTAAAGGGTTTGCCGAGAAGAAAACGAATAAAAAGCTTATTTAAAAAAAGATTAAATAGGAAAAAAAAATACACAAACAGCTTCTATAATAAAACAAAGAGAAGTAAATAAGTGATGAGAAAATATCGTCTTGTTTTATCATTCTTGTTCAATGAGTAGTTAAACTCCATCGGAACAATTTTGTTTTGCTAATTAATAGAACAGCATTTATTTTAACATTAACTATAATAAATTCCGAACTAAATTGTGTTATGTATGAATGAAAAATTTATTCGTTATCATTACAGTGATTGCATTGACAAGCAATTTAGAGTTTCTAGGATACGTACTAAATCGCGATAGCGTTACTCGTAACGTCAATTTATATATTGTAACTGAATAACAGTGAAATACAATTATGCCATACGATTTGACATAAACGAACAATTACGGTAACGCGATTGAGGGAGTATATAACCTTGCATTATGTAGCCTCTCTGAAATAGCTAGGAAGAAAACAGTAACTCCAACGTTTTGTAGATTCAAATATAAAGCTAAGAGTACCGTTGCCAAGAGTTAGTCTGCAGTGGAGGCGTAACGAAGGGATTCGGCCGTGAACATAAATCCTTTGATTGACGCACTTAAGCATGCGTTGACCTAGATGATTCCGTGAGCAACGTACGTGAATATGGAGGAAATTCTAAGAAGAGAGATAGTGAAGTCAGTAAGGCAGAATTGAGGTCAATGTTGTATGAATTTTTGGCAATATACACTTGGGACCTTGGATCAATAATACTCTAGATATACAATTCCATACAAAACTTCTCTTTAAAACTGTCGCCAATTGTGTTAACGTAATGCCAAGAATTCTAGTTGAAATAAATATTATACATTAATACAAATTCAACCTTAAATGCAATGCTTTAAGTTGCATTCACAAAGCTATGTACAAAAACCACAATTTTCTTATGACCTTTCTTCGCTGCTCAACATACACCAAAACAAATTTAATCTTACACGCATGTTTTAAAGTCTAAATTACAAAGTTCCAGAACAGTCAATATTTGTTACAATAGTTGGTGCGTTGTCGACGCAAACATTGGTGAAACAATCATAATATTTGGTAATTGATTCATATTTACTATTGAATTCGGTTTTTACTTTATGAAAAACACATAATAATATAAACTTACCGAAAAAAAGATATTCCTTTCAAAACTTCGATGTTACGGTTATTTGCACAATTTAAGGATGCACACTGCAGCATTTTGACGTCTAAATGTTAGCAATGATTGGACGTACTAATTTGAAATAAGACCACAACTGTATTTGTGCTCTTATTTTTCGGCCCGTTTTTTAAGCGCTTACCGGTCATCTAGTGTGTTATTGATCGAAGTTTGGACCAAGCTTTTATATTAAAAAATGCATTGTCTCAAGAAACAAAAGTATATGCAGAATTTCAGTTTAATCAAATCAAACACCGGGAAGTGGGTCGACTTCCTAGCCTTGATTACATATACACAGACACCGGGGTAAGTCAAATTAAATTAGTAAAAGCTTGTAAAATAGCTACGTCTGTTTGTAAGAACATAATTTATAATATCCAAACTTATTAAAGCTATTTAAACATTAACTTTAGAAACAGACTGTTCTTGACATGTTAGACTTAAGACCATTAAGACTTTGTAAAATATTATGAAAATAGAAGTTTTGTATTGCGTCGATATTTAACGCAAGGATGATTAATTTTCTAAAAGATTGAAAAATACTTGAATGGAATAATTTACCAATTTTATTTTCTTTACGTTTTACTAATTAATTGATACAAAAACATTCGTCACTTTTTAAGGGACCAAAATCAAAAAATATAGAAATATGTTTATTTAAAATAAACCTTATAGGTACTTTTAAATTGTCAAACAAAAAATAAATATGAATCTAGTTGCACATTCGCAAGCGTCAGTAAATCTCTATGGAGCAGAATGCGCCAAAAACTCCACGGACACTCTTTTCCACCATCATCAGCCTTATAATGTTCCCACTGCTGGGACATTCTCTCTCTTAGAGAGGTAATACGCCTTAATCCACCACGCGGGCCCAGTGCGGGTTGGTGAATCTCACATGTATTCGAATTTTAAATTTTTGGTGATGAAATAATTTACAAAAAGTAAAGCGCCTGCCTGGGCTTGAATTCACGACCTAAGACACGTAAGTCCGGGCCGTTACCACCAATGGCCATCAATACTCTTTTCCACCAATAAGTTTTGATTACAAATATTTTGGTTACATTATTGTGGGAAAAATTACATGTATTATGTGAGACGAGAGTGTAAAAAGACGTGCACGTAAAAGAATCTAGAGTAAAACAAAAAACCTGAAAATACAATAATTAATTAAAACAGGCCGAGGCAACGAAGTTATGAGCCATCCCTACTGATGGCGCCCGTTCACGAACATGACGCTTGGATTGGCACCACAGCTCAACCATCATCATTCCCCATACTCCTTTATTAGGAAATATTTCAGTGGTTACTGGACTTTCTAGCCATGTCACACAGTCCATTCATCGTTAAACTATAATTTTATCTCTTCATAATGCATGCTGCTTTCAGAGATAATTATTTATTCTTACGATAAACAAAACGGCAAACAACGAATCCGATGACACTCAAAAACAAATTCTTTCCCTTTGAATGTCCTCACTCTATACACCTTTAAAAGAGCAAGAACCATTGTACTTGAGATCACAAACAAACGTATCTGTTGTCCTTATGAATATTAATATAAGGGAAAAAATTCCATTATCTGCCACGATGAGGGACCCTCTTGAATACATTACGGAGAGTTCTAGGTGATATATACTACTTATTATTGTTAGGTGATAGATATTTTCTTTGTTGGTACTATGATTATGATGGAACTATTTTGATTTAGTTTTTTTTTTGTTTGATAGGTGATTTTGTCGAGAGTGTTGTTAGCTATGTTTGAATAAACTCGGTTCAGCCGTTCAAAAGTTATGGGCGTTTTACTGAGTTTTCGCAAGATAAATGTGACGGGGTTTTTTTAAAATTTTGAAATTTTACTTGTGTTATAATATAAATCTAGAAGCTATGTTGTTTTGTTTTAGCAGAAAGGAGAAACGCTGTTTTATTATATAAGTATGAAGAAGTAAAAAAACAAAATAAGAACTTATGTGCGTCTTTTAGTTGGTACATACCTACTTGAGACCAAAGAGTTTAACAATATTTGTTATAGGGTGTCACGCAAATTATGCTGTCTGTCTTCTGAAAGAAAATGAAAATTTTAGAACATCCAATTCAATATTCCATCATTTCAATAAAAAGGCAGAACAGTATGCACAAAAGTAATTCAAAGAAAATAAACCACCAATTCATTCAATCTCAAAATTATGAAGGAAAATAACTGACCCTGACAGCCCCCACTGAAATTCCAACCTTACCACCCGACGCCAAAGTCGTTTCTGCCATACCACTCAAACTAATAAGCAATGAGTGGGTTCGCCCTGGCTTACAAGTTAATATCAAGTGCCTTATCTTTAGAGAATTTACTTTGTTGTCGCTTATGCCACTAGGGGTCGCCACTTTAACCTTTTCAAGCCGTTTTACCTTCTGGGTCTTGAAGTGCTTAACCTTACCTTACCTACTTTACTTATCTAGGTAAAGTCGGTAATAACGATCCTCAGATTATATTTAATTTGGCTGTCAATGAACCTGATTGAACGTTTTGGATGTACATTTGTCAATTATATTACAGGACAACTTTTATTTGATTTCGTGTGGTAATTAAGTCGTTGACCTATAAAGAACTTTTCATAGTAATAATAGTTTTACTTTTGGAATCTGATAAATTGGGATACGTTTAGACCATACTGGTCCCATTCCGAATTTCGAAAGATTTCTTCTAATACGTTTATTTTTATTTCGTTACCCTCTTTTCTAGTTTTATTCTAGCTGTTCTATTAGTGTAAACGTTTTTGAAGACCATAATGTACTTGTGTTCGACTCCTTAGTTCTAATGAGAATTAGAAAACTGAAGTGGAAATGGACTGGTCTTATAATTAGAGGCATCGAAAAGTGGAACAAAACATTAGTGTTTTGGTACCCAAGAAGTAGAAAAAGAGGTCGACAGTTTCGAAGTGGGAAGACTAAATAAAGACCATAGCAGGGCAAACATGGACTAGGAAAGCGCGAAGCATGAAGGAGGCCTTTGACAAAGTTGGGCAAACACACCGGGTTGTCGGTGTCACCGACTCGCCAGAGGCGTTAGGATAAGTTCAGTATAATTATGTAACAATTCTGTGTCTTAATAAAGGCTTATTTTATTTATTTTAATTGGGATAGAAGCAGGAGGATGATCACTTAAAATTTAGTGAGACGATTTTTATCGTAAGTAAAATTGCAAGTATGTTCACATGAACGCAATGCGATGCAATTCAACTAATACGTACTTAAATTTTTATTGCGACAATTTCAATTGCGTCGTGTCATCAGACAAGGACCTTAGACATACACACACCATCATACGTGATGCCTAAAGATTTTCACACATTCGTACGCAACCAAATTATTTCTGAAATTGATAGATGTTTTTATTATCAACGCGATGAGGCCACGTTTCTATAACTATACGCCTATTAAATTTTTAAACAGAATAAACAGCTTTTGTTTATCAAATCATATTCTCGGAAATAGTCAATTATAGAGATATTAAATATAATATCAAACATTTTTTACCGAACAAAGATCTATTGAAGTGAAAATTTACTTTCAGGAAAAGGGAGCTTAAAAATATAAATGAATAAAATTGAACGAAGAAACTTTCCGCAGAAAAATGATAGGTCTTTTTTTTTTGGTTCTTTACTACAGTATTTCTTAAAATAGTCATTATAAAAATAGGATACACCAATAACTACGTTAAAATTCCGCTCAGCTTCTGGAAATAAATTTACAGCGCGTCAAATTAAACGCGAGTCAAGTGATGTGATTGGCTATTGAAAAATGTATTCTACTAATGACAGCTGCAGCTCACGCAAGCTTAACAATTGGTCACATTAATCAAATTTAGGTATTATTTTTGGTTTCACAAACTGGGACTTATTAGAAGCTTCTATTTTTATTAGAGTAAGTATGGAGTTTCTTGTGCGTTCTTCTCCATAACAATCTACTTTCCGAATGCACGGTAGAATCTTTTTTTTTTATTACTTGTAAATTTTAATTTTAATTTATGTGACGTTCAAAAGTGCCGTTTATTGGCCTAATTGAATAAATATATTTGACTTTATTTAGTTTCACCTCTGTCCCAGTGTCTGTGTGAGGCTGATTTTAGAGTCACGCTGACCAACACTGACCGTCTGCGCTGACGGTCAGCGTCGGTCAGCGTGACTCTAAAATCAGCCATATCAAACCTTCCAAGTTAAATTGTACCAATTTCCCGGTATTAGGTTCAGCTTTTACACACACGTTGTTTCTCATAACTATACAACTTTTTATATAAAAGATTAAAAAAACAAATGTATAAAAGGTCGTTTATCTTATAGTTGACTAGAGACTCACCCGTTTTGCACGGGACAAATCAGTACTTAGTATAAAACAAAGTACCTCGCCGCGTCTGTTCGCGATAAACTCAAAAACTACTGAACGGATTTTTATGCGGTTTTCAACAATAGACAAGTAAAATTTCACAGTTTAAAAAACCCCCGACACCTTTATCTTGCGAAAACACCCCGATTCAAACAGTAAAATGCCCATAACTTTGGAAAGGCTGTACCGATTTTATTCAAACATAGCTAAGAACACTCTCGACAAAATTACCTTTCAAACAAAAAAAACTAAATCGAAATCGGTTCACCCGTTCAGGCGCTATGATGCCACAGACAGACACACAGATACACAGATACACAGATACACAGATACACAGATACACAGATACACAGCAACACACGTGAAACTTATAACACCCCTCTTTTTCCGGCGGGGGTTAAAAAAGTGAGAAACGAGAACAGTTTTTTTATATAATTTGTAACAGGTGAAGGCGGAGGGGGTCGCTAGTTATATATTAAAACCTTTTTCGTATAACGCTCTTTCAATTGGGAATAACAGTAATCAGTAAAAAAATCTTTTGCGTAAAAATTACGGAGAAACAGAAATTACATCAACAGACTTTGTTTCATACTATTTACAGATACTCCGTTTTCGACAGTTTGATTATCCTGATACCTTGTTAGTAAGAACACCAACTAATTTCAACTCCAAACAGTTCATCACCAACTTGATACTCCCAATATTTTCACACACAAACATCCTTAACCTGTAAACGAATAGAGTCCCTCGAGATAGTCGCGTGCAACTAACAATTCTTTCGACTCTTACCTCGTAAATAGAGTTACCAACTTTGTCAGACGCGGCAAATTTATTAAAAGGAACAAATATAGAGCTAAGAAGTACAGTAATAAGATTTAGTAGTTCACTGTTAACGTCTTAGCTAACTTGGCCGTCATTTTTGTCCTCTCTACCCATTTAATGGGTTCTTTAATACAATAAAATACGTGATCTCCTGTCTTTGTTTGGGCAAAGGAAAAAATAACTTATAGAAGTGTAGTGTGTGTGTGTGTATCGAAGGCTTATGTTTTGGGAAATTGTGTTCGTAAAATATGAGATGGTTTTAATACTTAGTTGATGCTTCAAAAGAAAATATAGATCACAATATACTTTTATCGACATAGAATTATCTACGACTTTGTTATGCTTAAACCTAATTGCGTTTGCTCCAGTTTCTGTTTTATATTTTTCTACCTCATACTCTCATTGAGAGACAGCTCAATTTTGATTTGAAATAAAAACAAAACTCTTGAACAGGTCCTTTTGTACCTATTGTCCCAAATGAACTGTTGGCCGCTACTGCAAAACCAGGCGCATTTGTGCGTACCTGATTTCTTCTTTCTAAACCCTCAGAACAATTTGATGAATTTGAATTTGACTTGTCACTGTGACACTTGAATGTGGCCTAAATTCGGTACTGGAAGTCTTTCGGCTGCAATGATGATGATGCACGATGCAGATATATTTTGCATGTGTTCAAAACCTTTAAGACGAAGCGTTGCTTCGACCCTGCTGCTGTCTGTTGGATAAGGGGAGTCTCCCCTCATCCAACAGACACCAGCAAGAAAATCTCCATAAATCTTCCTCCATAAAGACAAGATGTTCTCGCCGTAAAAAGTAACAGTACTCATTAAGATAGATGTTAAAAACGTTTAAATCATCCCAAACGTTTGACGCAATCAAATAAAATCGCTGTCCGGATTAGAGGAGCTCCTTGGCTCTTGATTTAACATAATTTGTTCCAAGGAGATTTCGTTTTATTCTTTTCACTGCGCCATTCTGATTTGTGACGTCAGTCTTTTAAAGTTAAGTCATTAAGCTTAATTGGATTTTAGATACTGAGGATGTGGTTTCTTTTGACATGGGGACAAATTAAATTGAATGGCAAAACTTTACAGTTGACGGGTATTGATATTACATAATGATAAATGAATAAGATACTAATAACCGTAAGTGAAATTTTTCAGAATTTTTGAAGACGAAAGATGCTCATGCTTGAGAAAGACCTCCCGAAAGCGTCGCCACATTAACCAGTCCTGTTTTCCGCCCCGCATTCAGCGGATCCTCGCGGTGCTAACCAGGTCCTTAGTAGACCTTGAGAAGTTTTAAGAGTTGTTTTTATTTGGCCCAGTATATTTGATACTTGCTGCTGTTTGCGTGGAACTAGTAGTTCTCCCAATATCTTGTTATTCTTATGTAGCTATAATACCTATATGTAGCTAAAATACTTTACGTGATAGCGTGACGGGGGACAGGACGGTATGGAAGAAGAAAACGTGTTGCGCTACACCAAGTAGTATGGGACAAGGGCAAGAAGATGATGAAGCTATAGGTAATACCTTAAAGTTTCTTAAAAATCCGTTTAGTAGATTTTACGTGAAATAGTAACATCATCATCTCACAAATTTTCAGATTTATAATATAAATATGGTTGGATAAAAGGAAACTCGACCATTACCTCACCTGCTGGAAAGTTATGATGTGATAATATTATATATAAATATAATATAATCAATAATGTAATATAATTAATAATAAAGATATGGGTGTTTTACTGTTTGAAATTGCAAACAGACAAACGGTCATGCAAAGTTTTTTTAACCCCGATGGTTGCCTGACATGGTCATTAACACCAGGACCTCAACTTCAGCAGTACCGCAAGCGACCACCAAACCAACGAAGCATACAATTATATTGGTTATTTTTCAGAGGTATGTTATTCTAATTATATAATGCCTCTCACTGGAACTGAGACTT